>CM061544.1:178211709-178926709 GCA_030864215.1 Capsicum pubescens
CAATTGAGCCATAACGTGACAGTGGGCATGACTGTGGTCGTAAAAACCCATGACCCACCTGCCCTGAAAGTCATAAATAACTCCCCCTATACTACAATAGGCTGAGGTGGAACAAAAAAACCCATCAATATTAGGTTTAAAGGTTGCAGTTTACGGAGAAAACCTATTGATATAAATGTTAATACTACTAAGATTATTCCCAGGCACAAGAGTATGGTTAACAAAATCCTTGGTTTTGCTGAGAACAGTGGAAATGCTAAGAAACTTACTTTTCCCCTTGTATACATTATTGTTGTAGTTAATCCCGATGTTCCAATGAGAAAATAATAATAATTCCAACCAATTTGGAAAATCATGGTGAAAGGGTGAGTTCAAACTCTTTAGTGTAAGAAGCCAGTGTTGTTGACTGGTATTCATGAGGGGGATATTAATTCCTAGATCAGACCAAAATATTTTTGCGATATAACATTGGATAAACAAGTATAAAACTTTCTTTTGAGCTATGTGATAGACTAGACAAATAGGAGAAGGAGCAACACCAATATAAAATAAGTAACTATGAATCAGGATTATACCATACGAGCAAAGCCATAGAAACATCTTAATTTTTTCAAGTGTACGAATATGCCATATCCAGTAGAAGGAAATTGAATATCATAAGATCTTATAAGGTATTTATAGACGGATTGGGTGTAGAAATGTCCATTTTTATTTAAGCCCAATAGGGTTTATCTTGGATACTAAGTCTAATAGTTGGATGAATAGAGGATGCCTTGATGATTATATCTTGGTGGATATCAAAGGATATTTTATTACAATCCCAAGTGGTTCCATTCAACATATCCGCAAGGGTTAAAAAATGTTCCTCCTGATTAAGAGGTCCATGGAGAAGTTAGCGAAGTGGAGGGGTATCCATCACCCAAAAATAGGACCAAAGGTTAATAGTATGTCCCGTTGTAGTGCCAATGCATTCGCTTGGTTATAAATAGCTCCACCTAAAAGAAAAAATTTCCATATAAAGGAGGAAGAGGAGTTTGTTTGTTGGCAATTGTATTTGGAAGTTAAAATGCGAACCCAGAAGGCTGAAGGATTAGTAAAAAACCTCTAAGAGAGGCTTGCTAAACAATGTTAGAGTCCAAGACCTTTATTTTCTTTATGGAAGGTGACTTTATCCCATGCTAGGTAGTGGAGCTTATGCTTTTAGGTCGTAGATCCCCAAAGAAAGTCCCATTAGATTTGGTTGATAGAGTTACAGATTTTCTTTGGAAGTTTGAAGTATTTCATAGTGTAAGCAGGGATGGAATTGAAGGTGGATTTTTCTAACACAAGTCTACCCGTGGGAGAAAGAAAGTTTGTTTTCTAGAAAGCAAGTTTTTTCCTCATATTGTCAAGAGTAAATTGAAAGTTGCTACATTTAGGTTTTTAGTTTAAAATCAAAAAACCTAAATACTTACCAAAATTATCAGAAGGATGAATGTTAAAGGTGTTTTTAACTAAAGCAATGATGCTAGTAGAACAATTTGGGGAGACGAAAGCTTTAGACTTAGTAGTATTAATTTTTTGTCCAGAAATTATACTAAAGTAATGCATACATTCATACAGGGTAGTTACAGAATTGACTGTGGCCTTAGATATGAGAGTAAGATCATTCATAAGAATAAGATAAGATAGTGAAGGACCATTAACATTTAGAGTAATGGGGTGACATTGTAGAATATCTACTTGATGGTTAATAGATGTATAAATATATAGGGTGAATTCTTAATATGAAGGGGTCTTAGATATGAGAGTAACATCATTCATAAGAATAAGATAAGATAGTGAAGAACCATTAACATTTAGAGTAATGGGGTAACATTGTAGAATATCTACTTGATGGTTAATATATGTATAAATATATAGGGTGAATTCTTAATATGAAGGGGTCTATCTAGTATGCAAAGGTCATAAGCATAAAACCTAGTCGGAGAATTCTTAATATTCTTCTAGTTAGAGCTTTCATGATTTGTAGTAAAACAATCTCTAAAATAATTCAAGGTATGAGTAGAAATCCTATTAGGGTCTAAAATCCAATTGTCAAGTTCATCCTTAAAAAAGAAATTTTGTTTTTCTACCAATGGAAAGGTGAAAAGATGCAGTATTGGTATCCCCATTACTAAGCCAGTTAATATGAGATCGCATTTTCCAAAAGTCCTATTCAATCTCAAGGACCTCATTATAATCTAATATAAGGCTAGCCTCAAGTGTGTGAAGAAAATTACTAGTCGGATAAGCATGAGATTTTTGGATTCCTTCAAGTCTCACTAAAATGCATCTTTTTTTCTTAAAAATACTACCAAAAGTATTTTTACTCCACTAAGGATATTTTGTCTAAATCTTGGGAGGGAATCTAGATAATCTTTATTCTCCCAACTATTAGAAACTATATCACTAAAGTTTGGAGGATCCATCCAAAATTTCTCTAGTATAAAAGGTTTATTAGTGACACAAGAATAATAATTTATTAGGGAAATAAGGAGAAAGTTGTTGTCTGAATGTGTTTTTGGGAGATGAGTAATATGGGAGTAGGGACACATAGCAAGCTAGTCATTTGTAGCAAAGACACGATCAATTCATTACAAAATTAAAACCTTACCATTTTTGTGCTTCCCGAGATTAGACCATGTGTATTTACTCCCTTTATAGCCAAGTTCTATTAGTTGAAAGTTATTAATCCAATACCAAAATTACAAAATTTTACGATGATTAATAGATCTTCCACCCCATTTATCATTTTGGGACAAAAATTTATTAAAATCTCTCGTAATTAACCACGGACAACCAAGGGAGTGAGCCCTATTTTTGAGAGTTTTCCAAAGAGTTTTATTCTTATTAAAGTCTGTACTAGCATATATAGCAGAAAATAACCAATGAGAGTTTTAGGGAAGTACCTTGATCATGGCATGGAGTTCTTGTGGGGACTGACTCTGACGAGTAATAGTAATATAGTTGGAAAGCCAAAAGATAACAATGCCTCCTACATACCCTGGGCTGGAACTTCTCAATATTCATCAAAACCAAACTCATGCACAATACCTAGATGATCAGTAAGCTTAGTTTCCAATAGACCAACTATACATAGGTTGTAGGTGTTGATTAATTCCATAAAATTCCTCCTAAATTATCATTATCGAATCTACGAGTGTTCCACACAACAAAGCACGTATCCTGACTCATAGGTGTAAAATAAGAAAACTGAGAAATCGAATCCTCCCCTACCATAAATTAGCTACATTTCAGTGTTGGGGTCATCACTATTGCATAGTTGGTTAATGTGTTATTTATTGTTAGCCTCAAGTAGAATGAGATCTTGAGCAGTTCCACTGGACATTGGAGAATATATTTCTTGTCCTCTTCCCCGGGAAAAAATAATTAGGGATGCAATTTTAAAATTTGAAATTTCCGTGAAGGAGGTCCGTCTCGATAGTACTACCCCTATTTCTCCATGTACTGTACCCCTTGGAGGTGGATCCATGATAACTAATTGGCCTTGGTGGTTATCAATTTATTCTTTACATACAAATTTCCTTTAAGATTCCTACAAAATTACTTTTCATTGATTCCTTTTTAGTACTATCACAAAGTTAAGTTTAAGCTGTTGCTACACTTATTCAAGATCGGGTTCTAGTGGGACACTATTTTGAGGCTTTTCTGAGGGGATTTTAGTTGTGGAGTACAGGTAAGATAGGCTTATCCTATCTTTAGATTGAGCTTATTTATAGTAAATTGTATGTTATTATGCTAGTGGTGGCAAGTAGATGTAGTTTTGGTATTGTTAGAAATATCTCATGCCTTATTTATCCAATTAGGATCCTGCTATAGTAAATTTTTGTCTCATTATCTCTTAGTATGATGTAGTATTTATGAGGTTATGGTGTGGTATTAAGTTGCAAAACCTTGGATTCAACCCTTTTCAACTAAGTATGCAAATGTTTATTTAAATATATTTCAATTATGGTTTAGGGCCAATATATGTTTTTTTCCTGTCATTTATTGTGAATTTTGGCACCACTTCGGCATCATTTATGGTATGATTTGAATTTTAATTTTATAGTTGGGTATGGTTACTTTGAGTTGCAATTCGAGTCTAGCATCTTGTTAGGATATTATTTGAGAGTTCTTGTACTAATTATTATTGTTCTGAGAGTTGTGGTTTCTCTGAGTTCTAGTTCAAGTCCAACATCTATTTATGAGTTCTATTGTATATCATTTATGTGACATGTCATTACTACCCTTTATTTTAGGTTCGAAGCCGACATATGGCCTCTTGTTATTATCCACTACTACTGATTCAAGCCCAGTGTCTTTCCTCTCTTTACTACCAATTGGTGTTGGTTTAAGCTTAGTGCACACCTGGATTGCTACTATGGTTTCTTGGGACTATTTCAGCTTTCTTGGGACTATTTCAGCAATGATTATTTAATTTATTTTCTTTAGTTACTTTTTTATGTCCTACGGGTTTATGGGGGCACAATTGGGTTAGTTGTCTTTTTCAGTGTACTTGGCGAGCTTATGAAGGCCCAGTTAGGTTATGTTTGGTTTGCCTTCTTATTATTGTGTTATTTATATTTTTGTATAGCTTTTACTTATTCATTTGTTGCATTTGCATAGCTCGATAGTTGCTTACCTTTCTATCCTTATTTACTATTGACTTAGACTATACCCTTGCATTTTGGTTATACTTTTTTTGTATTTGAGCTTAGTCGATCGATGATGCCTGATGAGTACCCTTTGATTTGTCACTCATACTGCGCTTCTACATCTTTTTCCTGATGCAGATTCGAGTACTAGTAGCCGGTGCTAACGTGATTCCTCTACCCCAATACCGATCTGGAGCTGGATAGGCTTACTATCATCGAAGGCTAATCCTCCCCCATCTATTCCAGTATAGTCTTTTGCTTTTAAGACTACTATGTATATGTGTTATGTATATTTTGGGATATGGTATAGTACTCTTATTTTGTTAGTAGTGGCTTTAGTACCGACCTTACCAAGTCTTAGGAGGCATCGTCTTGTATATTTTATCTTCATTCTTTCCCTGTATGGTACATTATATAAATATTTCTTTTTTTTTCTTATGTGTTTATTATTGGTGTTGATTTATTCCTGCATTTCCTTGGTTTCCACCTGTTAGCCCTTTACTTATTGTTTTGGGCTATGACTTGGCTTTCCTACTGGTCGGATGAGGTAGGCACCATCATGACTTGAGAAATTGGGTTGTGATAGCTTGGTATCAGAGCCTAGGTTTCATTACTATTATTGGTATTGGAGTTGATGTTTAGTAGAGTCATATAGATTGGTATGGAGACATGTATGTCCTATCTTTGGGAGGCGACACAACATTTCTAGGGAAAAAACTCATTTTCTCGATCCATTTTTATCTGTTGGGTCTGAGTTAGTTTTTTCTCTTTATTGGTTCACTCTTTACGCAGATGGCTAGAACGTGTAGTACAAGAACCGGGGATCAGGACCCCGACCTAACTGCTAGAGTTTTGATTAGGGGTTGAGGTTGACCTAGAGGTCGGAGGCAAAGTAGAATAGCAACCCCAGTTTAAGATTAGGCCAATGATCCATTACTTGATCTTTTCGTAGATCATGAGACTAAGAGAGCACTAGGTATTCTGCCACCATAGCAATAGGTGGGACAAGGGAAAGCCCAGTGTCCACCCGAGTTTATCTATTCTTCTATCCTTTAGGATTCATTGGTACAGTTATTAGGGTTAGCTATCAATACACCGACCAATGGAGTTCAATCAGTAGCACAAGGTGGTATTGATTTAGAGGCACAACCTACTACAGCAACGCATAGGACAGAGGTTTTGCCAACACCGGTAGTCCCACAACAAGTAATATCATAGCCAGTAATATCCACAGAGGAGAAGAAAATACTAAGGCACTTTTTTTGGTTGACTCCACCTAGGTTTGTTGAGACTCCAAGAGAGGATGTTTATGAGTTCCTGTTTACTTGTGGGGAGAGGTTATGAAATTTAGGGTTGGTCGAGTCATGGGGAGTGGACTTTGTTGCTTATCATCTAGACACAATAGTAAAGAGGTGGAAGAGAGGTTATCTTGATTCCAGGATAGCTGGATCTCCACCAATGCCTTGGACTCAATTATCTGAGGCTTTCTAAGAGAAGTATATGCCTCGCATCATGCGCGATCATTTTCGAGATGGGTTTTAATTTGAGATAGGGTTATATGTCTATGTCAGAGTATGAGGTAAGATTTTATATGTTATTTAGGCACACCACTATGATTATATCTACAGAGTATGAGAGAGTTCAATATTTTGTTAGGGGATTAAGATTACCATTTCGTAGGTCCACACAGTGTTAAGTGACTTCAAGAATGTCTTTCTCTAATATTGTTGAGCATGTTTATTCTATGGAGGATATGGATCATAAGGCGTAGGGGCGAAGTGATAAGAGACCTTGTTATAAGGAAAGTTATACTGGGAGCCACAATGTCTAGCAGTTTAGAGGCTGGGGGTTTTAGGGTAGGTACCCATAACAACAACCTTATTAGCAATAGGGTTTGCCTAGTAAGCTAGTTCAAGCATCACTTCAGATATTAAATAGGGGTCAACCCGATTATAGTAGCTCTATTAGTCAGAGTGGTAATCATCCTCAGAAGGGTATTCAGTTAGGGTCATTGAGCTAAGGGTGGTCATTTCAAATCCCATCGAACCTGCTCAACAGAGAAAGGTACCCGAGGCATGTTATGACTACGGGGTTATTGGTTACTTCACCCATGAGGGTCCTAAGCATGGGATGATCCTTTAACTTAGATAGTATAATTGATCAGATCAGTATTACCGAAAGCTAGGAGTAGTGCACAAGGGGTATGAAGATAGTCTTCAGGGTTCTGGAGCTAGTCTGTAGGGAGGTGGGATAGGTGGTTGGTAAGGCAAAAAGTCCGGTAGAAGGCAAGGTCATTTGTATGTTGTATCAGGTATACCAGATATTGAGGCTTCAGATGCTATGATCACAGGTATGATTTCCATATGTCATCAGCCAACTGTTGCATTGTTTGATCCCGATTCCATATATTCATATGTTTTTACTTATTTTCCATCAAAATTTGAGTTTTGTTTGGAGTCTTTATTTGTACCATTGCATATATCTACCCCTGTGGGTGATTATATAGTAGTGTATTGAGTATATAGATCTTTTCTGGTGACTGTTTGAGAGTTTGATATTTAGATTGACTTATTGTACTACCTACATATGATGGATTTTGATATAATTCTAGGCATAGACAGGTTATCTCCTTACCATGCGGTCTTGGATTGTTTTGCTAAGATCGTTACTTTAGTCATGCCTGACATACTCCCAGTTATTGAAATTCAAGAAGGGGGGAGGGATGAATTGAAAAAACTTTTCTTTAGTCGACTGGACAGCCTTGATAGTCAACTCACCTATAGATTAATATACTTAATAGAACATAATAGATTTAAATAAATAATCAAGTAAGTAAGTAAATGAAATAAAAAGACAAAGACTTATCCTGGTTCAGAACACCAATGTGGTGCCTACTTCCAGTCCCCTTGGGTTTCAAGAGTTTTCGTAGAGATTTCAAAGTATAGTCGGAGAACAAATGTAATAAACAAGTTCTAAAGCTTATTTTATTTTCAGATCTTGTGACACAGCCTCAACTGGTATGACTAAGTTAACTCAATCTTTCTATTTTGTAAAATTGTAAACTAAGAAGTACAAATCTTTATTAAGACTAAGACTGAGACACACTAAAACTTTCCTATGAGGTTGCGTAAAGTCTTCGGTCTTTACATCTCTTTTTTTTATAACCTTCAACTGATACTGTTGTTTTTCTCCAAAAGGAAACCCAAAGGATTTCTTCTCAGTCAAGGATTTAATTTGGCTCCTTGATTGAGGGTAATACGTCCATATTAGCTATATCCGTATATAAGGCGCGACTTACCTTTTTTCACAACCATTCATGTCCATGATGAGGGCATGATTTCCTTCCATGTTGCATTCTGATCTTGCTTATCTTCCTTACAATATAGAATCTTTTGTGATCTTAGGACATCTTTTTTTTATATTTTCCAAATCCAGCCATGATTCACTAGTAATTAGGGATTGCCTAAGATGCTTTTCTAATTTATATCTCCAGTGCCATCTTTTTTGCCTTGTTTAGCCTTGTGGTATATCGTGTAAGTTATCAATCATTAGTTTATCATTATTAGATCTTTTTACATTGATATGGTAAGCTAAAAATCTCCCCCCTTTTGATAATGACAAACATTAAACATCAGTTGACTTCCCTGTCATAGTAGTCGGCTAGCTCCCCCTATCTTGTTGATTTTGTGCCTTCTTTGTAGTCGGCTAGCTCCCTTTATATTTATGACTCCGTGCCTTCTTTGTAGTTTACTGGTTCGTTAATTAGTTCCTTAATCTGACTGACTTTCAACATGGTCGGAAAAAAGAAAAAGAAAAATAAATAGAGCAAACAGAGCAAGCTACACAAGTAGAAAATCATGCAAGTTGATGCAAAACAAAATTGTGGCAGGACAAATTAGAACAAATCCTTTTACAGACCCTTTTTGAATAGTTGTTCGAAAGTTCAACATTTCTCCAGAAAATAGGTGCGGGTGTTGTGTATGTTTTGATAGAATCGTTCATAGGATTTCTCAGCATTTTTTGAAAATCTTGAGTAGGAATTCTGGAATGAGATGGCAAGCTCATTATTGGAGGAGTCAGTCTCTGATTTAATAGTGTCTACCCTTGCAAAAATCCTAGTAAATAGCTTCACACCTTCCTGTTTGAGACCACCAAGAGATAATCACACTTTGACCACATCTGTACTCGTGTCCTTACTTAACTGCAGCGACCTGGTAGTCGACTCCTGAAAACTCAACAATCCTTCTTCAATTATTTTCAGCTGACACTTAAGTTCCTCAATCTCCTTCACCACAAAGAGCACAGGGTTAGATATAGCTTTTCTTACCTTGGTAACATCAGAACGGGATTTTGTAGAGTCTTTTCACCGTTTATTCTTGACCAGGACATAGACCATGAGAGAAAATGTTTTAGAGTCAGAGGTGGCTGAAACTTCCACCATGTGGTAAGAAAGATAGATCGATGAAATATCAGAGAAGGATTCTGGTAATTAGAAGACCATAGGGTAAGCTAGCTGAGGCATGAACATCTGTAATACTTTCCATCATATATTCATGAAACCAGGAAGCCTAATTAATCTTATACTTCTTAATCAAGTAGTACAACACAAACGCACCCAGAAAAGTCACATTGTTGAGAGAACCTTTTTGAGGGATTAAGGTTGTGAGTCAAAACCTATACTTAGAATAGAGAGACAAAGGACCAATGTTGGATAAACTAACTTTGGGGTCATAAATAACCTTTTTAGCTTCTTCGAAGCTAACCTCAAAAGTATCAGGATAAGAGACATTCATATTGGGAATAACACTAGAAAACTTCGTATTAAAAAATATTTCGAACAGGAAATCATTTAGAATGATTCTAGTTCCAAGAAACTGAGTTTCCAAACTCTCAACTATATTGAGATAGGCAGAGACTGGCGTAAAATAAGTAAATAGGATCCTCATAAACCTCCATACCATATGGATAAAAACCATAGGTAAATCTTGATCTTTAAATAAAGAACTTACATTATAGTGAGATTCCTTTAACTGAGAGAGATTGATGATTCTTTGTGGCACAATAGGACGACTTCTGAAAGCAACAAACTTTCCCCTTTACGAGAAAGTCTAGAATTTATGTATGTCCTCTGGTGGAAGAGAATCTAGAGGAGAGGGATGTCTTTTCTTAACAGAGAAGTTGGGAGTAGGAGCAGATCATATTTTGGTGAGAGTTGACTAGTGGTAATTAAAAGACACTTCATCAGATGACCTGGAGATGAGAACAGGGTCATGGTTATCGGATAGGTAGTCTGGGAGGGATTTTGAGAGATTTTCCATTGAGCAAGTTTGGGTCATGGAGAAGTGAAAGTATGGCAGGGTGTTGGGGAAGTAAAAGGTTGTAAGATGATAACTAATTAAGAAGAGAAAAAAGAGGTGTAAAAAGGGGGATAAGAAAAGAAAAGATGAGCAGTCAGAGGGGTAAAAATATGGGCATAATTTTGAACAAAAGATTTTTTTTGATTGATTACCAAAAAAGTTATTATGCAAATTAAATGTCATTAATGCATGATATACCAATTTTTTTCCTTAAATAACAAAATCTCTCTTCCAGTGAGGGTTTTGTAAAAATGTAAGCAAGCTGATTTTCAGAATCAACAAATTGTAAGGAAAAATCTCCTCTTTCTACATGATCACGAATGAAATGATGCTTAATGTCTATATACTTGGGCCTAAAATGATGCACTGTGTATTTTGACTAACTAATTGCATTGTGTTGTCATACATAATAGGCACAAGTTTGAATGATAAATCAAAATCAAGCAATTGATGCATAATCCATAAAATTTGAGTGTTATTGTTACCAATGGCTATGTATTCAACTTCAGTAGTTGATAGAGCAACTGAAGTTTGTTTCTTGCTATGCCATGAAATTAGGGCATCATCAAGAATCTGACATGTTCCACTATTGCTCATTGTATTATATTTGTCACCTATAAAATCAATATTTAAGTAGCCAATTAGGTCAAAGCTGGAGGAGTGAGGGTACCAAAGTCAGACGTGTTGAGTTCGAGGAGGTAGCGAATAATTCTTTTGAAGACAATCAAGTGGGACTATTTTAGAGCTGATTGAAACCTTGTGCATTTACACATACTGAACATAATGTCTGGTCAACTCGCAGTTAAGTAGAGTAGGGACCTAATCATTCATCTGTACGTCTTTTCATCAATATTTTTTTGGATACATCAAAATTCAGGCTTATGGAAGGACTCATTGGGATTCCAAAAGCCTGTACTTTTTCCATTCATATTTTATAATGAGCTCCCTAGTGTACTTAGCTTGGTTGATAAAAGTACCCTTGGAGGATTTCTTGATTGTAACCCCAAGAAGATCGTGAGTTCTTCCATGAGGCTCATTTAAAATTCCCCCTTCATTAGATTTGCAAAATTCTTGCACAAAGAAATGTCAGATCTCCCAAAGATTATATCATCAACATAGATGTGAACAATAAGCCAGTTAGAGTCTAGTTTTTAAGTGAACAGAGTAGTACCAAGCTTATCTCGATCAAACCAGGGCCTAGTCGTGATGGATATTTCAAGCCCACTGTGGGTTGGAGACCACCCTCTAACATACAGAACACAACCACGGAATATAGAAAAATCCAACAAAAATAATAATAAGAATTGATAAATAGTCAAATGTAAATTCTAAGAATCAAAATGAATAACCAACCCAACACTTATCAATAAAAGTCTCTAAAACCAAAATATTAAACTGTGTCGGGACATTCCCCCAGCTATGATAACAAAGTCCAAGAAAAAATACTAAAATATAAAAGAAACAAGTTAAATGTCTAAGCCTTACAAAAGATGGAGACTTACCATTTCACAACAAATCCACAGGAGAACCGAATCACCTGACGCTGCATAAGAGCAACCAAGAAGTGATCAGACTCTGCATCATGAAATGATGCACTGTTCAAATATGGTAACTTGGGCGAGAACTGGAATGTAACTTAAGGAAAAGTGATAAAATAATATCATAGCCAAAATCAATCAAAACTACATGCACAATATTAATGTATACTGTCACGCCTCAAATCCCAATGGGGCAGACAGGCACCCATCACCGTAAGGCCCGAGAGACCCAACCTATAAACTTATACATCTTATGTATGTAAATATGATAACCAAGGGTTCTACCAAATATGATACAATGCATCAATGAGAATAGCCACGCGGGCAAGCACCAAACTATGTGCAAGTCATAGCTGTTGGGGCCACAACATCTAAGTGACATGACATCACCATACTTAATTTTATATTATTCTACAAAGACTCTAAAAGATACATAAAAACTTATCTAAGGTCGGGACAAACCCCCGCCATACTTATTAACTTTTGTATAATACCAAAATATAGAAAAAAGACTTGGAAAACCCCGAATCAATCTAGAGCTCACCAATAGCTACTGGATATCCTGGGATCCTATTGAGAAGATGTATTTGCTAAAGCACCTATGCCTGCAGCATGAAATATAGGTTCCCCATAAAGGGCATCAATATGAAAGTATGTACTGAATATGTAAGGCTAAAACTAACACACATGATATAAGAGCTCAATGGAAATCAAATACAAACGTATAAATAGTGCTAATAGGCCACCTTTAAATATAATTGTAGGGTCAGGTACATTACATTCCTTTCTTCATTTTACCTTTCTTAATTCATAATCTTTGTAAGCCATATGATACAAATAACCCACTGATCAGTGGTAAAGATAAATCGGGATCGACCCATGTTAGGCTTACGCCCCTGAGCTTCCACCCATAAATAAACATTGGGATAGGACCATTCTAGGATTATGCCCCTGAGATTCCACCCATAAATAAATATTAGGATCGTCCAATGCTAGGCTTATGCCGAGAGTTGCCACCCATTTTTAATACAAATTGTGTTACTTAGTTTATTTAGCCTTTGAGATTATTACTTTGGTGGTCATAGCATTGAAACTATATAATCTACCAATAAGAGACATATGAATAAATACTTAATGCAATGTCAAAGAGGTATGGGGAATATTGTACATGAATGAGATGTTTAATAGCTAAAAATAACATACGGGTCTTATTTGACTTAAATGAGAACTCTTGAGACTTGCTAGAAAATGTACAAATGCAGACTCAATAATAATCATGTGGTCAGGGAGTGGGAACAAGGTCATTATCTAGATAGGAGATCATGTGCTACTATTAGGAACTATTTACTATAGGAAAACTTTAGAAGCTTATGTTGTACCAAAAGTGTTGGATTTCATGACAAAGAATACGACATAGAGTAGCCTTACATACCTGGTCGTACAACTCTGATACTAATACAACTTGACTTCCTACCTTTTAGATTACTTATACCATAAAATATATAGTAAACTAATATTAGCAAGCAACCGACACATTTGGGCTACTTAACTTCACCAAAATAGTAGCCGGGAAACAAGCCCTTAATTTGCCAATAAAGGGTATTATTTTAACCCTTTGCTCCTCCAATTATATCCAGATACATACAAATTCTTTTAATATCCCCGGAAACAACTTTGACTTCGTTACACCCTCAAAGTGGTATACAAATAGAATGAGTAATAAATGTGTACAATAATTAGTTTGGTGGTGTACCACCATACTTTTTTCTATATTTCAATACAAACTAATAACACCTTCCCCAATATCAACCTAGAAGACCCCAATATATACATATAAAATAGTCCACAAAATAATCCCAAATCCCTTTTGTTGTATCAATCAATTATTGAACTCATCATCTTTTGAGTTCTCAATAACAACATATCTATAATTCTCTCTCAAATTCAAATATAAGGAGAGCAAAATGGAGAAGTCACCTTACCTTAATTTTACAACTTATTATTTTAATTTGAACTCTTTAAGAACTTCAACTTTCACTTTCCTTCACACTTTAAACCAAAGAAGAAAGGAGATTTCTTAATAACAAAGAAAACGCAAGAAGTTAGCTTACTTTATATTAAGCCAAGGGCTTAAAATTAAGCATGAATACCATGTTTTACGAATCTTCTATGGGAGAATTATGCTAAACCTTAAGTGTTTTCTCTTACCTTGGACTACAAAGGTTGGGGTTTCTCCAAGAACCCTAAAAAGAAATATAGGGCTGCTCCTAGTTGCTTTAAAGAAAATAGAAAGAATTTGTGAAGTATAACATTTTTTATGACTTAAGAATGAGGGAATATGACCAACAACTTGGCCTTATAAAGACCCTATTTTGGATATCTCTTTAGTTGCATTTTTGGACCTCAAAATTGGTCAAATTGGTCCAAGTAGGTGATGTACCTACTTAAGGGTTCAAGATGCTCAAAATTTCAAAGTAGGTGATGCACCTACTTAATTAATTCTTAGTTGGGATCAATTAAATTGAGCCTTGGCAGATTTGAGTATTGGTCCTTTTCTCCATCTTCTTCATTTTTACTTAATTTGGGCCTAAATGAGTACATTAATATAGGCCTAAATCTGATCCATAGCCTTTAGCCCATTAACTTGGTCCAAATAGCTCAAGTAGGTGATCCACCTACTAGCTTAATTAAGTCAAGCAAGCACCTCAACAAAATACTCTATTTTCAGTTCTTAATCCCTTTAATCTAACTTAAAACTTATATATACTTGGTCACTTTAACCTTTAAATTCAAATATCGGCTTATGATTCTGAGTTTAATAGTGTATCGATGTTAACTTGGCTGCGTCACCTTAAAATGAACGAGCGGCGTCTAGAATTCTATCGCATAAAAATCTCATCCATTACCTATACCAAGTTACATATAAATAGAACAAATACTTGGAATGTACGGGGTGTTATATCCTCCCCTCCTTCAGAACATTCATCCTCGAATGTTAACATAATTGTCCAACCAAAACAAGTTCAAGCCTAAGTTTAATACTCATGTTATCATGTAGTATCTATATATTACACTTACTTGTTATTTCCCCTATTTAGCATCTTGAACTTTCTCTACGTATTTGAATAAATAGGGGTACTTGGATTTCATCACTTTTTCAACTTCCCATGTTATCTCTTCTACTTGTTGGTTTCTCTAAAGCACTTTTACAGAAGCTATTTCCTTATTTCTTAACTTCTTAACTTGTCGATCTAGAATAGCAATAGATATTTCTTCATAGGTGAGATCTTCCGTAACTTGTACATCTTCAGTAGGAGTAATATGAGATGGATCTCCGATGCACTTTCGAAGCATTGAGATGTGAAATACTGGATGAACTATTGAGAGCTCTTGGGGTAACTCTAATTCATAAGAAACTTGGTCAAACCTCTGAGTAATCTTATATGGGCCTATATAACGGGACTTAGTTTTACTTTCTTACCAAATCTCATTACCCCCTTTATTGGTGACACCTTCAAAAAGATCCAATCACCTATAACAAACTCTAGCCCCCTTCTTCTAATATCTGTATATGACTTGTGTCATCTTTAGGCTGTTTCTAGCCGCTATTGGATTAATTTCAAATTTTCCAAAGCTTGATGAATAAGATCTGGCCTGAACAAGGCAGTTTTTCCCGCTTCAAACCATCCAGTTGGTGGTCTACACTTTCTTCCATACAAAGCTTAATATGGTGCCATTTTGATACTTGAATGATAGCTAACTTGATGAGATGTAAATGATCATCCCAACTACCTTTAAAGTCCAATATACAAGCTTGTAACATACCTTTAAGTATTTGAATGGCACGTTCTGCTTGTTCATCTGCCTGAGAGTAAAAAATTGTACTCAAATTCACTCGTGTTCCCAAATTTCTCTAAAAAGACTTCCAAGAAATTATATTGAATTGAGTTCCCCTATCTGATATAATGGAGGTTGGTACTCCATGTAGCCAAACTATCTCTTTGATATAGAAATTTGCATACTCTTTGACTGTGTAAGTGGTCTTAACCAATAGAAAGTGTGCTAATTTGGTAAGCCTATCAACTATCACGCATATGGAATCGAACTTTTGAGATGTACGAGGTAAACTAGTGATGAAATACATATTGATCATGTCCCACTTCCAGATTAGAAAATCGATACATTGCATATAACCCCTGGGCTTTTGGTACTATACTTTGACTCTTTGATAATTTGGACATTCGGCTACAAATTCTGCAATGTTCTTCTTCATGTCACTCCACCAATACATTCTTTTCAAATTTTGATACATTTTAGTTGACCACGGATGGATGGAATACCTTGAATAATGTGCCTCAGTCATAATCCTCTTTCTTAGCCCATCTATATTAGGCACACATAATTTTTTTTTCACCGAAGTACTCCCTCTTGCGTTTGCTCAAATGCCTTGGTCATACCACATTGTAAATTCTCCTTAAGCTATATCTGCATATTGCTTCTCCTTCACTTTAGCTACTAATGAAGATTCTGCCACATTATGCATAATAAGCCTCTGATTTGGAGTTTCAAAAAGGTGAACCACCAAATTGGGTAGTTGGTGTAGATCTTTAGCCATCCATTATGTTTTCGCAGACGGCCCATAAGTTCTCACCATATCCTTATGACTTAATGCATTAACTACCACATTTACTTTTCCCGGCTGATACAAGATGTCAACATCATAGTCTTTTAATAGTTCAAGCCACCTCCGTTGCCTCAAATTTTGATCCCTATGGGTAAAGATATATTGCAAACTCTTATGGTCAGTATATATGTCAAAATGAATCCCATACTAGTAGTGACACCATATCTTTAAAGCAAATATAACTTTTGGTAGCTCAAAATCATGCGTTGGATAATTTTTCTCATGTGGACATAATTATCTTGAGTCATATGCTATTAAATTACCATACTGCATCAACACACTTCCTAAGCCAGTTCTTAAAGCATCACAATACACTTCATACCCTTTTGTGCCTTCCAAAAGTACCAATATAGGTGTAGAAGTCAACTTATTCTTTAGATCTTAGAAACTCCTTTTACATGCATCATTCCATTGGAACTTGGATGCTTTATGCATTAGCTTTATTAAAGGTGCAGAAATTGAAGATAATCCTTCAACAAACCTTCTATAATAACTTGCTAACCCAAGGAAACTATGAATCTCTCTAGGTGTTGTAGGTCTTGGCCAGTTCTTTATAGCTTTTATATTTTGATTATCAACCTTTATTCCTTTATTAGATACAATATGACCCAAGAATGCCATATATTTTAACCAAAACTCACATTTAGAGAACTTTGCATATAGCTTACGATCACAAAGAATCTGTAACACCTATCATAAGTGACTGACATGGTCTTCCTTTGATCTCAAATAAATCAGAATATCATCTACAGAAACTATCACAAATACATCTAAGAAGGGCTTGAACACCCGGTTAATCAAATCCATAAAAGTTGTGGGTGCATTAGTTAACACAAAGGACATAACTAGAAACTCGTAATAACCGTACCATGTTCAAAAAACTCTCTTGGGTATGTCCTTCTCTTTGACCTTATGTGGTGGTAACCAGACTTAAAGTCAATCTTTGAAAAACATTTGGCGCCTTGTAACTGATTAAATAAATCATTAATTCTTGGAAGGGGATATTTGTTCTTAATAGTCACCTTATTCAGTTGTCGGTAGTCAATACACATTCTCAATGAGCCATCTTTCTTACGCACAAATAACACTGGTGTTCCTAAGGGAACATACTAGGCCTTTTGAATTATTTTTCTAGCAAGTCTTTTAATTTCTTTTTCTGTCACGCCTCAAATCCTGTTGGGGCGGACAGACACCCGTAGTCGTAAAGGCCCGAGAGAACCAAATGATAACCTTGTACTTCCCATGCATGTAACTGTAACAACCAAATTTTCTGACAACATGATATTATGTATTGTTGAAAATAACTACACATGCACGCCCAAACTGATATGTACAACACTTGGTCGATGGGGCCACCATGTCTAAAATCAGGACAATACCATAACTTTACATTAGTCTACAAAGCCTCTAAAAGATACATAGACTTAGTTAGGGTCGGGATAAACCCCCTCCCTACTCTTGACTTACTGTACAATACCAAAATATATGGAACAGACTTGGAAAGCCCCGAATCAACCTGGAGCTCACCAATAGTCCCTGAAAAGCCTGCGCTCCTACCAGTCAGTTGTATGAGATGAAGTGCCTCTGCCTGTAGCATGAAATGCAGGCCCCTCGTAAGGGACATTAGTACGAAAATATGTACTGAATATGTAAGGAAGAAGGTAACAACACACTTGATACAAAAGCTCACTAGAAATCTGATACAAGTGTATAAGTAGTACTAGTAGACCACATTTATAAATACTTGTGGGACAATGTACATTACATTATTTCTTCATTTTACCTTCTTACTTCATAATATTTGTAATCCATATAATGAAAATAACCAGCTGATCAGTGGTAAATACATAAATTAGGATCGGCCCATGCTAGGCTTACGCCCCTGAGCTGCCACCTATATAACGATTGGGATTGGCCCATACTAGGCTTATGCCCCTGAGCTACCACCCACAAATAAAGGTATCGAGATCGTCCCATGCTAGGCAAATGCCCCTGAGCTGCCACTTGTCATTTTACAGATTTTTATTACTTAGTTTATTTAGCCTTTGAGATTGTTACTTTGGTGGTCATCACATTATGGTACCTTGAACCAGTAATACGCTAATAAGAGACATGTAAATAGACACTTAATGCAACAACAATGAGGTAGGGAGATCTTGGCACACAGATAAAGTGTTTAGGAGCTAAAATAACACATGGGTATTATTTGAACAAACGGATAACTCTTGAAATTTTCTAGTGAAGATAGACGCACAGATTTAATAATAAACACGTATTGAGGTGTTCTAATGCATTAGAGAGTGGGAACAAGGTCATTGGATACATGGAGTGTAATGTTATTCCATTATCTATCACTTTGTTATAGGATAACCTCGGAAACTTGCTTGATGGAACAATTGTACGATTTCATGCCAAAGAGTATGAAATAGAGTATGCCTTACATACCTGGTTATTTGACTCCGAAACTAACCCGACTTGACTTCTCGCCTTTTATATTTCTTATCTATAATAGAATATATAGTAAACTAGTATCAACAACCAACCAACACATTTAGGATACTTAACTTCATCAAAATAGTAACCGGGCAGTAAACACGTAATCTATCAATCAAGGACGTTATTTTAACCCTTTTATCCTCCAATTTCACCCATATACCATACATGTCCTTACAAGACCACCGAAACTACCTCAGCTTCATTACACCCTCCAAACAACACACAAAACACATTAGGCAGTAAATAAGGGCAATAATTAGTTCGGTGGTGTACCACCACACCTTTCTTCTATATTTCATTACAAACTAATCACACCCTTCTCCAATATAAACATGGCAGCCCATAATATAAACATATAAAACAGTCCATAAAATAGTCCCAAATCACTCTTATTGTAGCAACCCATTATCGAACTCATCATCTATTGAGTTCTCAATAACAACACATCCATAACTCTCTTTCAAATTCATATACAAGGAGAACCAAAATGGAGCATTAAATTGAGCTCCTCGATTCGATATAACAGAGATTGGAATTCCATGTAGTCAAACTATCTCCTTAATATATAACTTAGCATATTCTTCAACTGTGTAAGTGGTCCTAACCGGTAGAAAGTGTGCTGATTTGGTAATCCTATCAACTATCACCCATATGGAATTAAACCATCAAAATGTACGAGGCAAACTAGTGACGAAATCCATGTTGATCATGTCCCACTTCCAGATTAGAAGATCTATACATTGCATATAACCCCCGGGATTTTGGTGCTTTACTTTAACTCTCTGACAATTTGGACATTCGGCTACAAATTTTGCAATATTCTTCTTCATGTCACCCCACCAATACATCCTTTTCAAATCATGGTATATTTTTGTTAACCCTGGATGGTTAGAATACCTTGAGTGATGTGCTTCTATCATAATTCTCTTTCTTAGCCCGTCTACATCAGGCTCACACAATCCGTTTTGACACCGAAGTACCCCTTCTTGTGTAAGATCAAATGCCTTTGTTATACCACATTGCACATTTTCCTTAAGCCGTAATAAAATAGGATTTACATATTGCTTCTCTTTTACTTCAGTTATTAGTGAAGATTCTGCTGTATTATGCACAATAAACCCTTCATCTGGAGTTTCAAGAAGACGAACCCCCAAATTGGCTAGTTGGTGTAGATCCTTAGTCATCCCTTGTCTTTCCATAGATGGATCCATATCTTTACGACTTAACGCATCTTCCACCACATTTGCTTTTCCCGGATGATATAAGATATCAACATCATAGTCTTTTAATAATTCAAGCCATCTTCGCTGCCTCAAATTCAAGTCCTTCTAATTAAAGATATACTGCAAACTCTTGTGGTCAGTGTATATGTCAACATGAATCCCGTACAGGTAGTGACACCATATCTTTAAGGCAAATATAACCGCTGCTAGCTCCAGATCATGTGTTGGATAATTTTTCTCATGTTGCCGCAATTGTCTCGAGGTATATGCTATGACTTTACCATGCTACATCAATACACACCCTAAGCCAATTCTTGAATCATCATAATACACTGCATACCCCTCTGTGCCTTCTGGAAGCACCAATACGGGTGTAGAAGTAAACTTATTCTTCAGATCTTGGAAACTTCTTTCGCATGCATCATTCCATTGAAACTTGGATACTTTGTGTGTTAGCTTTGTTAAAGGTGCAGAAATTGAAGAAAATCCTTCAACAAACCTTCTATAATAACCTACCAACCCAAGGAAACTACGAATCTCTGTAGGAGTTATAGGTCTTGGCCAGTTCTTCACGGCTTCTATCTTTTGAGTATCAACCTTTACTCCTTCATCAGATACAATATGACCTAAGAATGCCACAAATTTTAACCAAAACTCATATTTAGAGAACTTTGCAAATAGCTTACGATCAAGAAGAATCTACAACACCTGTCGTAAGTGATTGTCATGGTCATCATTTGATCTTAAATAAACCAGAATATCATCTATAAAAACTATCACAAACACATCCAAGAATGGCTTGAACACCCTATTCATCAAATCCATAAAAGTTACAGGTGCATTAGATAGCCCAAAGGACATGACTAGGAACTCGTAATGACCGTACCGTGTTCGAAAAGCTATCTTGGGTATGTCATTCTCTTTAACCCTCATTTGGTGGTAACCAGACCTTAAATCAATCTTCGAAAACCACTTGGCGTCTTGCAACTGATAAAATAAGTCATCAATTATCGGAAGGGGATATTTGTTCTTAATAGTCACCTTGTTCAGTTGTCTATAGTCAATACACATTCTTAAGGAGCCATCCTTCTTACGCACAAATAACACTGGTGCGCCCCAAGGAGACACACTAGGCCTTATAAATCCTTTTTCTAGCAAGTCTTTCAATTGGTCTTTCAACTCCCATAATTCTCCGGGGCCATTCTATACGGAGGAATTGAGATTGGTTGAGTACCTGGAATCACATCGATACCAAACTCCACTTCTCATTCTGGAGGCAAACCCGGAAGATCTTCAGGAAATATATCGGGAAATTCACTTACCACTATAATAGTTTAAAGAGTTGGTGTCTCCGCATTTGTATCCTTCACTCTAACCAGATGACATATGTAACCCTTGGAAATCATCATTTTTCTCCTTAAAATAAGAAATAAATTTACCTCTTGGCGCACCAATATTACCTCTCCATTCTAGGACTGCCTCTCTTGGGAAATGGAAATACATCCTCTTAGTTCGGCAATCTACTGTGGCATAACAAGAAGCCAACCAATCCATACCCATTATACCATCAAAATCTACCATTTCTAACTCAACCAGGTCAGCTATTGTATCGCGACCACAAATAGTTATTATACAATTTCGATACACTCTCTTAGCTATAACAGATTCACCAATTGGCGTAGACACTTCAAATGGCTTAACTAGCAGTTCTGGTGTTCTTTTGAACTTCTCAACAACCAATGGACTGACATACGATATTGTAGAACCCGGATCAACTAATGCATATACATCATGTGAAAAGATGGACAATGTACCTGTAACCATATCTGGAGAAGCATCTGAATTTTGTAGATCTGCTAAAGCGTATGTACGATTCTGAACTCTACTAGAGCTAGCTATTCCTTTAGCACCTCTACCACGACCCATAGGTTGTACACCCCTACCTGAATAAGGCACCAATGATAATGATACAACAGCTGATCCAGTAGGTCGTGCCATACCACCTATGCCCCTTTGAGGGCATTCTCTCATCATATGTCCTGACATACCATACCAAAAGCAAGAATTTATTCTGAACTGACATGCACCTAAATGAAGCTTTCCACATTGTCTACATGGATGTCGAGGAGTCCTTAATTGGCTCATAATCCCTTGCTCTTGATACCCTGTTGTTCGTGAACTCTGACTCTCATTTCTTTGACCAAACTGGTTACCTTTAGACCCTTGAAATTATGATGGAGCACTAGCTGCAGAATAAGAAGATAATGTCCTAGGTGGTCTATTAGAAAACCGAGGCCTAAACTCTCTTTGGGATGCCATAAACTGCCCCGTAGATCTAGACCTCTTGGAATACCCCTTTTCTAACTCTTGTGTTCTTCTTCTTTGCCTCTGATCCTCCATTTTTTGTGCGAATTCTTGTATCCTTGCTATGTTTATGTCTTTGTTCAAAGAAGCAATGGTACAATCTCTAACTAGATATGGATCCAATCTATCCACATATCGATGAACTCTATCATCCATTATAGCTACAACATTAGGAGCATACCTAGCCAAAGAGTTAAACCGAAGGTTGTACTCCCTCACGCTCATATTCCCTTGGTGAAGATTCAGGAACTGATCTACACGGGCTTCTCGAATCTCATATGAAAGGTAATGATCAAGAAATTCCTCTTTGAACTCTTTCCAAGTAGCTGGAGGTGCATCGATACCCCTAGATCATTTCCAGTCTTCATACCACAATATAGCCTCCCCCTTGAATCTATATGCTACTAGCTCAACTGTCTCTTTACCTGACATATGCATAACATCAAGAGCCCTTTGGATTTGATCAATAAAGTCCTGTGGGTTTTCATTAAGATCTGATCCGGTGAACGTGGGAGGATCCAATTTGAGAAAATTCTGCGTTTGTAGGCTAGCTGCCCTATCTGCACCACTAGAACCTGTAGTTGGAAAGTATTGTCCTTGAGCTTGTCCAAAACTTTATACGAGCCAACAATTGTACTGTATTTCTTAGATCTTAGTCTGCAACATTGGTAGGTAGTTCTGAGGATGCGGTTCTTCTCTTTCTTAGCTCTTCTGGAGATGGAGGGTTAGAAAAAGTTTGGGACACAAACTCATCTTGAGCCTCACTTTGATTAGCTCATCTAGGTGGTGATTTGGTAGTCCCCTCCTCGGCAGCCTCGTCTATCCGCCTACCTGTATTCTTACTCCTTGTAACCGGCATCTTTACTATAATAAGAGGAAAAAAAAATAGGTGCAATGGTTAAATATGACTTAACCTACAACATAGGCTCTATTGTACGATCTAAGATATGAAGAAAAAGAGACAACCCCTAAATGTCACATAGCCTCTTATTTATAGATGTGGTGCACAACACGCCCATAAACAGGACTCTATATAGACACGGATTTGTAGACACCCTAGGAAGACCGCTCTGATACCACTTTTGTCACTTTAAACTTTAGATTCAAATATCAGCTTACGATCCCAAGTTTAAATGGTTATATTGACGTTAACTTGGTTGCATCACATTAAACTGTGCGGGAAGCCTCTATAATTATATCTACACCATTAATAATTCCATAAAAAATCTCATCTGTTACCTATACCATATGACCATACCAGGTTCCATATAATTAGAATAAGTACAAGCAAGATATGGGATGTTACACTTTCAACTCCCGTAATTCTGTCGGGGCTATTCTATACGAAGAAATTAAGATTGGTTGAGTTCCTGGAATCACATCAATACCAAACTCCACTTCTCATTCTGGATGCAAACTTGCAAGATCTTTAGGAAATACATCGGGAAATACATTTACCACTGGAATAGTTTGAAGAGTTGATGGTTCTGCATCTGTATCCTTCACTCTAACTAGATGATATATGTAACCTTTAGAGATAATCCTTTTTCCTTAAAATAAGAAATAAATTAACCTCTTGGCACAACAATATTATCCCTCCATTCAAGGACTACCTCTTTTGGAAAATGGAAATACTCTCTCTTAGTTCGGCAATCTACTGTGGCATAATAAGAAGCCAACCAATCCATACCCATTATAACATCAAAATCTACCATTTCTAACTCAACAATGTCAACCATTGTATTGTAACCACAAATAGATATTATACAATTTTGATACACTCTCCTAGCTATAAAAGATTCACCAACCGAAATAGATACTTCAAATGGCTTAACTAGTAATTTTGGTGTTCTTTTGAACTTTCCAGCAACTAATGGAGTGACATATGACAATATAGAACCCATATATATTAATGCATATACATCACGTGAAAGGATGGACAATGTACCTGTAACCACATCGGAAGAAGCCTCAAAATTTTATCGATCCTCTAAAAAATATGACGATTCTGAACTCCACTAGAGCTAGTTGCTCCTTTAGCGCCTCTACCATGACCCATAGGTTGTAAACCCCTACCTGAATAAAGAACCAATGATGATGATGCAACGGTTGATCCAGTAGGTCATTCCATACCACCTATGCCCCTTTGTGGGCAATCTCTCATCATATGCTCAGATGAACCACGCCAAAAACAAGCATTTGTCCCAAAGTGACATACACCTAAATGAATCTTTCCACATTATTTACATGGTTATTGAGTAGGTCTTAATTTGCTCATAATCCCTTTTTCTTGATACCCCGCTGTCTGTGAACTCTGACTCTCACTGCTTTGCCCAAACTGATTGCCTTTGGACCCTTGAAATTGTGGTGGAGTACTAGCTGCAGAATAAGAAGATAATAGACTAGGTGGTCTATTAGAAAAATGAGGCCTAAATTGTAACGCTTTGATTCTGGTAATCGGAATGCTACACAGTGCCCATGACCCCGAAGGACCACAAGCTAACCCATGACTGATATGTGTACCTAAGCACTGAATAACCATACTGTAAAATATGCGAAAACATAATACTGTAAGGCCATAAGGTTCAAATATGAATAAATATTTGATAAAATAATGTCTGAAAATGGTATAATAATACCAATACAAATCTGAAATAACTGTCTGACATGCTGTAGTCTGAAAGCCTCTAACTGTACTAAATAAGGAGTTGAAGGAACATGTCTCCAACTAACTCCATCAACTGAAAACTAAACTGAAATGATAAATAAAGTAATAATCATATCATCCTCGAATGAAGAGGACTCACTGCTGATACTGACTGCTGAAATCTGCAATGTTACTGCTGCTCTAAAACTCGTGCCTCTAAACCTATGGTGTAACATTAAAAGAAAATACCATAGCACAAATGCGTCAGTACGACTGAATGTACTGAGTATACGAGTGAGGTAGGCTATATGCAAAGGGTTTATATGCATGAACAATGTTGACTGATATAAAAGTGAGAATACATACATGCATAGATAACTGTAACTGAACTCGTAGTGATACTGACTACTGAGTCTGAATGCTAACACACGAGTTTACTGATACTGAGATACTGAATGATTGAGTTTAATGATATTGATATTTAGATCACTAATAAGTAAGGAACTGATACTGTATTATGGAATACTGAGTGACTAATATTATATTACTGATAAGTGAATGATCATTTCTGACAGTTCTGATTATGAAGAACTGGTCTGATTGACTGTATCTAATAGTCTTGAAACTAAATACTAATAACATAGTTTACTGATATCTAGCATGACTGATAAGTGAGTTCTGATAACTGATATAACTGATAACATAAATGACTTTATCTAACAGACCTGAATCTGATGGAACTATCTAAGTTCCATACTGTATCTGAGTTGACTGTATCTGACAGTCCTAAAAACTGAAGAACTATCTAAGTTCTATTACTGAGCCTGAATGACTGAATCTGAAAGTCCTGATTCTGTAACTAAAACTGTGGGAGAATTCATCTAACCGACATGCCCCGAAAGTTCTTCAATAGCTAAATCGGGATCTAATCTATACCCTGATTGGAAGGGTGCCAATACCATGCCACGGGTAAAGACAAGCTGTGAGTGACCCTTAAATCTGGCAGTGTCCCCATAAGAGAACAGAGGGTATCCACCTCATCAACTGTAAAGTTAGTAGTGTTGATGTCTCAACCTATGCTGGCTACATAGTTCTGGAACACAAGGATTGCTTCTAGGAATCTCACCCTTAATATGGCAGTGTGGATTCCCATCCTTGGGTTTTCTCGGTGCTGAATCTTACTCCCATCTGAATAGACACTGAACATGAATACTGAGATGAGTTACTGAGTTCTGTTGACTGACGGAATACTACTTACGACTGACTAAGTTCATGATATTTCTGAAAATACTGAGTTACTGTATTTTTCTGAGTCACATGACTGACTGAGTTCTATGGAACATGGCTTGACTGTGGATATCATGAAAACATGACATGGCTCTAGGCATACAACTATATTTTTTGGGTACAAGTACCCCCAGGACTCGATGGAAGGAAACTGACACAACAAGATAATTTTTGATCAGTGGACTAAAGTCCATATTTCATAACATCATAACTTGAAGATTTCATACTATACATGGTTCTTGGAAATCCTATACATGAGAGGGATTTCATATAATTAACATTCCATGAGTTCATCAATCTAGTTTCATGATCATCCCATCAACATTCACAACCATATCATGAGCATCTCATACAACATCTTCAATTCAAGACAATAGCATGGAAATTATGTTGAACATGAGCATGGAGCATGGACAAGTCATTTAGGACCTATTATGTCATAAAAGCATGATTTGTAGTCTATTAGGTATTTTCACAAACACCTTACATGCACATCTTAGGCATAGGTGGATTCATCAATATTACAAGTATTCAACCACCAATTTCACATATTTATACATCATATACCACCATGGTTTCACACAAACATACAAAGATCCCATCTTGGGCATCATCCAACTTCAACAACATAAATTCATGGTTCTTAATTTAAAAGAGGGTTCTTGAGATTTATGGATGAAAAGGATCAATAAATCAACACTACGCATACCTTAGATTAAGAATCCGTGGAAATTTACAGTGATCTTGGCTTGAATCTTGAAACCCCCAATTGAACCCTTACTTGTTCTTGATAATCATGGAGAGAAATTGAGTAAAAGGAGTATATATTATGGTCTCAAATATCATTAATCCCGTGTTATGGAGTATATATAGGGGTGGAAGGTGCCCAAAATTCCCCTAAAGAAAGAGAGAAAGACACAGTTGTCCCTCTGTTGACTGTCTGATAGGCTGAAATAAATTGATCATAAATTTTTAATTAGATGTTCAAATTGGATAAAACCAATTGAATTGGAAAGAGGACTCAAATATATTTCCATTGATATATAGCATCTCTCACAGTTCATTATATATAGGAAGTTATGATCATTTGAAGTTGACTAAAATTTTGACCTGAAATGAGCTCGGAATGCGGGAGCATTTCAAAACCAGTGAGTTAGCCTCTGAAATGAGCCCAAAATGCACTCGGAATGTGTCCAATTCATACTAGGTTCTTTCCCCATCACAACGCAACTTTAAAATCCAAAAACGGAGGTCGGGAAGGTTGTGAAATAAATTCCTAAAGTTAGGAGGTCTAAAATGAGATTAAGTGTTGAACTTGAATACCTAGCAAAAATTTTATAAGTGTTGGAATCTCTCATGGAGATTTACGAGCTGAATTTGAAATGCGATTTTTACGGGGTCTTACATAAACTCTCCTTGGGATGCAATAAGCCGCCCCGTAGATTTGGCCCTCTTGGAATACCCTCCTTCTAATTCTTGTGTTCTTCTTCTTTACCTCTGATCCTCCATTTTTTGTGCAAAATCTTGTATCCTTGCTATGTCCATGTCTTTGTTCAAAGAAGTAATAGTATAATCAATAACCAGATATGGATCCAATCTATCCATATATCGATGAACTCTATCATCCATAGTAGCTACTATATTAAGAGCATACCTAGACAAAGAGTTAAATTAGAGGTTGTACTCCCTCACGCTCATATTCCCTTGGCGAAGATTTAGGAACTAATTTGAACGAGTCTCTCAGATCTCAAACGGAATGCAATGATCAAGAAATGCCTCTTTGAACTCTTCCCAAGTACCTGAAGGTGTATCGATACCCCTAGATCATTTCTAATCTTCATACCAAAATATAGTATCCCCTTTGAATCTATATGTTGCTAGCTCAACTATCTCTTTACCCGATACATGCATGACATCTAAAGCCCTTTTGATTTGGTCACTAAAGTCCTATGGGTCTTTATTAATATCTGATCTGGTTAATGTGGGAGGATCTAGCCTAAGGAAATCCTGTGTCCATAGGCTAGCTGCCCTATCTGCACAACTAAAACTTATGGTTGGAATAGTTTGTCCTTAGGCTTATCCAACAACTATACGAGCCAATAATTACACTGCATTACTTAGATCTTGCTCAGTAGCATTAATAGGTGGTTCTGAGGATGTAATTCTTCTCCTTCTTAGCTCTTCTGTAGATGGAGGAGTAGAAGAAGTTCGTGATACAAACTCAACTTGAGCCTCACTTTGATTAAATTGCCTAGGTGGTGACTTGCAGGTCCCTTCTCTGGCAGCCACATCTATTCGCTTACCTGTATTCTTACTTCTTCTTGTAACTGAAATCTTTACTATAATAAGAAAAAAAATAGATTCAATGGTTAAATATGACTTCACCTACAACATGGGCTCAATTGTACAATCTAAGAAATAAATAAAAAGAGACATCCCCTAAATGTCCCATAGCCTCCTATTTATAGATGTGGTGCACAACACACCCATAATCAAGACTCTATGTAGACACAACTTTGTAGGCTACCTAGGACGACCTGCTCTGATACTACTTTTGTTATGCCTCAAATCCCATTGGGGTGGACAGGCACCGATAGTCGTAAGGCCCGAGAGAAGCAACCAATAACCCTGTACATCTCATGTGTGTAAATACAATGCATCAATGAGAACAACCACGCAGGAAAACACCAAATTATATGCAAGACTTAGCCGTTGGGGCCACAACATCTAAGATACAAGATATTACCATACTTAATTTTACATTGGTTTACAAAACCTATAAAAGATACACAGAAACTTAGCTAAGGTCTGGACAAAACCCCTCCATACTCTTAACTTCTGTACAATACCAAAATATATAAAACAAACTTGGAAAGCCCAAATCAATCTGGAGCTCACTAATAGCTACTGGATATCCTGGGCTCCTACTGAGAAGGTGTATTTTCTAAAGCACCTATTCCTGAAGCATGAAATACAGGTCCCCCATAAGGGGCGTCAGTAAAAAAGTATGTACTAAATTTATAAGGAAAAAAGTAACCACACATGATATATGAGCTTAATGGAAATCAAATACAAGTGTACAAATAGTGCTAGTAGACTACCTTTATATATAATTGTAGGGTCAGGTACGTTACATTCCTTTCTTTATTTTACCTTTCTTACTTTATAATCTTTGTAAGCCAATGATATAAATAACCAGTTGATCAGTGGTAAATGGACAAATCAAGATCGACCCATGTTAGTCTTACACTCCTGAGCTACCACCCATAAATAAATATTGGGATCGTCCCATGCTGGGCTTACGCCCCTGAGCTTCCACCAATAAATAAAACATTGGGATCGGCCCATCCTAGGCTTATGCCTCTGAGCTGCCACCCATTTTTAATACAAATTATGTTACTTAGTTTATTTATCCTTTGAGATTGTTACATTGGTGGTCATAGCATTATGGTACTTTGAAATAATAATCTACCAATAAGAGACATATGCTTAATGCAATGTCAAAGAGGTATGGAGTAGATTGTACATGAACGAGATGTGTAGGACTTGAAAATAACATATGGGTCTTATTAGACTTAAATAAGAACTCTTGAGACTTGCTAGTGAATGTAAAACTGCAGGCTTACCAATAAGCATATGGTGGGGTATTTTAACATATTAAGGAGCAGGAACAAGTTTGTTAGCTAGATAGGAGATCATGGGTTGCTATTAGGTACTATTTACTATGGGAAAGTTTTAGAAACTTATGTTGTACCAAAAGTGCTGGACTTCATGTCAAAGAATACGACATTAAGTAGCCTTACATACCTGGTCGTACAACTACGATACTAATCCAACTTGACTTCCAGCCTTTTAGATTATTTATCTACAATAAAATATATGGTAAACTAATATTAGCAAGCAACCGACATATTTAGGCTACTTAACTTCACCAAAATAGTAGCCGGGCAATAAGACCTTAATTTGCCAATTGAGGGTGTTATTTTAACTCTTTACTCCTCCAATTATATCCATATACATATAGATTCTTTTAATATCCCCCAAAATAACTTTGACTTCATTAAACCCTCCAAAACGGTATAAAAACAGAATGAGTAATAAATATGTACAAAAATTAGGTCGGAGGTGTACCACCATACCTTTTTTCTATATTTCAATACGAACTAATCAGACCTTTCCCCAACATCAACCTGGTAACCCCCAACATAGACACACAAAAAAGTCCACAAAACAGCCCCAAATCCCTTTTACAGTAGCAATCAATTATCGAACTCATCATCTCTTGAGTTCTCAATAACAACACATCTATAATTCTCTCTCAAATTGATATATAAGGAGAACAAAATGGAGCAGTCACCTTAACTCAATTCTTCAACTTATTCTTTTAATTTGAACTCCTAAAGAACTTCAACTTTCACTTTCCTTCACATTTTAAACCAAAAAAAGAAAAGAGATCTCTTAATAACAAAGAAAAAGTGAGCAGTTAGCTTACTTTATATTCTTCCATGGACTTAAAATTAAGAACGAATAACATATTTCCTAATCTTCTATGATTGAATCATGGTAAACCTTAAGTTTTTTCACTTACCTGGCCTGCAAAGGTTGGGGTTTCTCTAAGAATCCTAAAAGGAAATATAGGGATGCTCCTAGTTGATTTAAAGAAAGTAGAGAGAATTTGTGAAGTATAACCTTTTTTGTGACTTAATAATAAGGGGAAATGACCGGCAACTTGTCCTTATAAAGGCCCTATTTTGGATATCTCTTTAGCTGTATTTTTGGACCTCAAAATTTGTCAAATTGGTCCAAGTAAGTGATGCACCTACTTAAGGGTTCAAGCTGCTCAAAATTTCAAAGTAGGTGATGCACCTACTTACTTAATTCTTAGTTGGGATCAATTAAATTGGGCCTTGGTAGATTTGAGTATTGGTCCTTTTCTCCATTTTCTTTCTTTTTACTTAATTTTGGCCCAAATGAGTACATTAATATAGGCACAAATTTGATCCATAGTCTTGAGCAAATTAACTTGGTCCAAATAGCTCAAGTAGGTGATCCACCTACTATCTTAATTAACTCAAGCAATCACCTCAACAAAATACTCTATTTTTAGTTCTTAATTCCTTTAATCTAACTTAAAACTTGTATATACTTGGTCACTTTAATCTTTAGATTCAAATATCGGTTGATGATACTGTGTTTAATTATTGTATCGATGTTAACTTGGCTGCATCACCTTAAAAGTTATGGGAGGCATCTAGAATTCCATCTACACTATTAATACTCGCATAAAAAATCTCATTTGTTGCCTATACCACAAGGCTATACCAAGTTACATATAAATAGAACAAGTACATGCAAAGTATGGGATGTTACATATACTTATATAGGATGTAGGGATATGGATAAGGGTCATGAACATGAAAGATTAAACCATTATCCTGAACTGTGTAGCCCGCTCTGTCCTAAAGGAACCCATAGGCTATATGGGTTCAGCTCCCCCTACTGAAAGATCCTTAGTGCGTGTTAGCCACATAAACCGAAGAAACTCTAAAGGCACCAAGGCAACATCCAAAATATAATGTGTGCACCAAGAACATAGTCATATAGACCCCTACGCTATCAATTATGATTTCCATTATTGGTCTCCATGGGACTACACCTTCACCGTGAGCTACATAATTCTCATTAAGCAAAATTAAAATAGTTTGCACATAAACCCAACCATTAACCTAGGAGTCATTTTAATAAGGCATTACCAACTAGGTATCATCATACCAATATGTTTGCAAGCTTATATAATTATGTCAAAACAATCCATGTAACCGTTATACTCCCAAGTTCCATTTAAATTCCAAAACCATGGCCACCAAGAGCATTCTAAAACTATTTTTACCATCTATATCCTTTAATGCAATGTAATGTTCCAAAGTAAGTTAAATAATGTAAATTCCATATTTAAGTTCAAAGTTATAAAGTTGGGTTGAGGTTAATGCCATTATCAAGCAAATCTTCATCAATTTAGGGGAAACCCAATTTACCCATTCCAATACTCATGAAAATACTCCCATCCATCCCCAAAAACCATCAATTAAATTATAGTAAACACATTTGAACCAAGGGAAACACAATTCAAGTAATAGCCATCAAAAACCCTCAACCTAATTTCAAAACAATCAATTAAAATCACATGAATGATGATTAAATCAATGAAACAATGTAAAATTCAAGTTAAGGATGAGACACATGCCTGAATACCAAAGAATTTGAAGACAATTCAAAGTTTGGAGTGTGGAGTAGTGATTTCTTAAAAACCCTTAAGCTTTCTTGGGTTGGTAGTTAAAGAAGAAGATTAGAGTTTTATATTTGAAAACCTATGGAAAAGGGTTGATTTTATGTTTAAAAACCATGCATGTAATACCCCATATATTTCTAAGCTAGAACACAAACCGTTGTTCCTGCATGTGAAACCTCCTATCCTGTAATTCATATTTAAGAAAATGACTTACCATGAGTATCCTAGTTAGAATAAGCTTTTGATGTGATAAATATATTCATATGAGTCACTTATGGTAATGCAAGCTCAGAGTTTTTGAATCCATTAAGTTTTAGTATTTGATTTTGCAATGGTCATCTTTAAATGAGCATAACTTGATGAATATGAGGTATTCTTGTATATTTCGACCAACCAAATTGTAGATAATTGGATTATCTTTCCAATGATACCAATTTTACCAAAATCCAACACCCAAGCAAGAAGTTATGGCTTTGCAAAGTGGAGTGCGTCACCAAACCAATCGCACATGGCTACTGGAATGGGTGTCCAACGTATACCCTCAAGTGTGTGATAAGGTGTGCGATGCATACCTTATATTGTGCGATAAGATGTGCGGCGCACACCCTAGCATATACGATGTGGTGTGCGATGTACACTTACGGTTCCAGCAATGAAAACACTCCATTTTTGAGTTATTTTGAGGACAACTAAGTCTGTTAACACTCCTTACATGTCCCTAAACTTAAACTTATGAATTTAAATATTTCTAATCACATCATAATCCTATTATCAGTTTAAGCACATTATCCAAGAGCACGATAGGAGCAAAACAACTAGGGATACACAATCAAGATTGAAGGTCCAATCTTTCAACAATTTCATTACCATAAAGGTATGTGGGGGTTTTCAACAAGAATACTCTTTCGTTCTTCTGCCCAAATCTAGTTTTTTTTTACGAAGATACATGATTTTATACTTTTTCCTATGAATTTGAAGTATGAATTTATACCTTGTATTGCTTTCATTAGAATGTTGATATGGTTATACATAATGATGAACTTTTCAAATTGAAAGTGATTTATATATATGTCTATGATATAAAGCATAAATCTTGAAGGTTCTATTGTGTTATTGATATATGGGTCTTTGAACCCTATTTGAGATTGTTATTCTTGAGATATTATGTGTTATAAGCATCTTGAAAATTGAATGAATTGACATGATGTATAAAGATTTGACCTTTTTGGTCATGAAAGAGTTGATTTTGAACCCAAGTGAGAAAAACAATCCACACCATTTGATTGAATTCTGATAAAAGGGGTAGCATATTGGCTCCCAATGCAAAGTATTGAATTATGTAACGTGGATTGTCTTTTAAAAATTCTTAGCTAAGTTCGGGAGTAGTATTTAGCACTGAGTGGGGAAGTGTGGTACTTCCCTAGAACTATGTTCCCTCATAGGATGTGATCCTGAGGTTGATATAGTGATCACTAGTGAATGAATGAATTATTAAAGTCCTACTCCGATGGCAAGGATAGGACGGCTCTCCCCGACGTGGGTTGGAGTTGGACTCCATGTAGCTCACATGGTTTATGTCGGTTATGAGAAACTCCCATAGTGTGTCTCTACTCTATCTAAGATAAGTGTGTATGGTTTGAAAACTATGATTTCTGAGAAAGTTTCTTATTTCCGAAAGATTGAAATGTATGTTCTAAAGAGAGCTATTTTAAGACTTGATTAATTTACAATTTTGAAACCAAGAAGAAAGTGAATTGAGAATTTATTGTAATTACTCACTTGTTTTACTTTACATGTATTATTCATCCATGATTATGATGGTTTAATTCAAGATAAGTGTGTCATTTACATCAGCATGCATGTTTCTTATAAATATTGTGATATTTGATTATTGAAATTGCACACTCCCCCATATACTCGGTACATTTTCCATGGTACTAACCTACATACTCATATGTGGTCTATATTTTCTCATAATGTAGGTTCAGGTGCTCAATTCCAGCCTCGATAGTGATTCCTGAGCACGTTGATCTACATCTTCTGCAGTGGTGAGTCATTATGATTCGAGGACGTGTTATTCAGACTTTTAGTTTCATTATGAGTTGATTACTTTTTTTCCTTTGAGTTCGAGTCAGTTGGGGTGTGTCCCAATGGCTCAATAGCACATTGAGTAGTGGAGGCTTATCAGGATAGATTTTTCGTAATTGTTAGAGGTTCTGGATTTTTTTACTTTTACAATACTTATCAGTATTTCATTTAGACTTGATACAATGGGTTTTTATGATATTGCTTTCAACTTCTTAATTTAATTTTTAGATATGTTAGCAGGCTCAAAGAGTTAGCTTGGGGCTACTTATAGCCTTAAGCACCGTGTGACATCTCGGGACCCATTTTAGGGGTGTTACAAACTTGGTATCAGAGCCTAAGGTTTAAGGAGTCCTAGGGAGTCTGACAAGCCATGCTAAGTAGAGTCTTGATCATCGGTGTGTAGCACGACATATCTATGAGCATGAGGCTACGAGATGTTTTAGGAAAAAATTATTTCTTTCTTTCAAGTCCATCGTGCTTAAACTTATCTCTGTCAGATATTGATTCATGTTCTCTTGCTTCAAAAAATGCCTCCTCGTCGAGATCGTAGAAATAACAATGATCAGCAACCTCAGCCTACTGATCCCCTTAATGCAAATATATCCCACGCTGAGTTTCGGGTAGCCTTTCAGGCGCTGGCCCAAGCTGTCACCGCCAATGTTTAGACAAATCAGTTCCCAGTTCCACCTTAGTAGGGAGGTAAATCAGATACTTCTAGAATTCATGATTTCATGCGGATGAATCCACTGGAGTTCTATGGGTCTAAGGTAGGTGAAGACCCATAGTTATTTCTTAAGAAGGTGAGGAAGATTACGTGGGTAATGCACGTATCTGAGGAAGAAAGTGTTGAGATAGAATCCTACAGGTTGAAATACATTGCTGATGACTGGGTTGTTGCGTGGTAGAAGGAGAGAGAGTAGGGTGTTGCCCCTATGACTTGGTAGGTATTCCAGGATATGTTCCTGGCTAAGTTCTTTCTATTGGAGATGAGGGAGACGACAGTAGAAGAGTTCATGAATTTGAGGTAGGGCTCCATGACTATTAAGGAGTACTTCTTGATGTTCAACCAATTGGCCAAATATTCTCCTAACTTGATTGTTGATGCTCGCTCTAGCATGAGCAAGTTAGAGACAGGTGTTTCGAGTTTGGTGTTGAAGGAGTGCAGGACTGCTATGTTAAATAGAGATATGGATCTAGATAGGTTGATGCTTCATTCCCAACAGATTAAAGCAGACAAACTCAGGGAGAAAGATAGAGTAAGGGGAAATAAGAGGGCTAGATCCGAGCAGCATGATTATGGTTAGACCAGGTCTCAGGGAGGGAATCACCCTTAGTTTTCGAGTCATTCATCTATGCCAGCACCATCGTCAGCTAGCGCTCCCACGCCTGGAGGCAGGCAGGAGCAAGGAAATAATCCATCTATGTCTAGGTCTCATCATAGTGTTGGTAGGAGGCCTAATTATCCTTCGTGTGCTAAGTGTCATAGGACCCATCCAGGTAAGTGTTGGGGTGAGAAGAGAGGAAAATTTGGGTGTAGTGACCTGGGTCATAGACTTATAGTGTTCCTGCATGCCAGGCAGGGGAAAAGTGATTTTCGCCCCCGACTCAGACTGCTAGTGCTCTAGCTCCGGTAACTTGTCCAGCCCCTACTCAAGGCACTTCTTCTATCACCGCTGGCGGTCAGTTACAGAACCGGTTCTATGCTTTGCCATCCCGCCAGGAGCTGGAGGACTCTTCAGATGTTGTTACTGGTATGCTCCGTGTTTTCCATTTTGATGTTTATGTGCTTTTGGATCCCAGGTCAAATTTTTCTTATGTGACCCCACTGGTTGCTGTGAACTTTGAAGTGCGTCCCAAAAATATTCCCGAGCCTATCCGAGTTTCTACCCTAGTGGGTGAATCTATTGTTTCCTAGAAAGTGTATAAAAAGTTTCATGTTACAGTCCTTCGTAGAGTCATGTTTGCTGATCTGATAGAGTTAGACATGGCAGATTTTGATGTTATCCTGGGTATGTATTGGCTTCACTCTTGCTATGCATCTATAGACTGTCGTACCCGTATGGTCAAAATTCAGCTTCCTGGTGAGCCAGTTTTAGAATGGTCCAGAAATTCTGTATCCCCTAAGAGTCATTTTATCTCATATCTCAAAGCCAGATAGCTTATTTCCAAAAGTTGCATATATCATTTGGTTAGATTCAAAGAAACTAAGTCTGAGACTCCAACTCTCCAGTCATTCAACATTGTTAATGAGTTTCTTGACATGTTTCCAGAAGATCATCCAGGGATACCTTCCGATAGAGAGTTAGAGTTCGGGATTGATCTTCTTCTCAACACCCAACCCATTTCTATTCCTCCTTACCGTATGGAACCCGTGGAACTTAAGGAGTTGAAAAAGCAACTCAAAGATCTATTATACAAAGGTTTCATAAGGCCCAGTGTCTCTCTTTGGGGTGGACCTATGCTATTCGTGCGGAAGAAAGATGGTTTTTTGCGTATGTGCATTGACTATCGTCCGCTTAACAAAGTCACTGTCAAAAACAAGTATCCCCTTCCGAGAATAGATGATTTGGTTGATCAGTCGCAAGGTGCGAGTTATTTTTCCAAGATAGACCTTAGATCCATCTATCACCAACTTAAAGTAAGGGAGTGTGTCATCCCGAAAATAGCCTTCCGAACCCGCTATGGTCATTTTGAGTTTCTTGTTATGTCTTTTGGGCTAACCAATGCCCGCACATCTTTCATGGACCTCATGAATCTAGTGTTCAAGCCATAACTTGATATATTTGTTATTGTGTTTATTGATAATATTCTTGTATATTCCCGTAATGAGGATGACCATGCAAACCATGTCCGAATCATCTTGCAAACTCTTAGAAATTATCAATTGTTTTCCAAGTTCAGTAAGTGTGAATTTTGGCTAAGGTCAGTTGCGCTTCTAGGTCATATTATTTCTTTCGAAGGTATTAGAGTTGATCCCCAAAAGATAAAAGCTGTAAGAAATTGGCCTAGGCCTATCTTTCCATCTGATATTAAGAGTTTCTTGGGTCTAGCTGGATATTACCGCCATTTTGTTGAAGGGTTCTCTTCTATTACATCTCCCATGAATCGATTGACCCAAAAGAAAGTAAAGTTTCTCTGGTCTGATTCCTGTGAGAATAGTTTTCAGGAGTTGAAGACTCAACCCACTTCCGCCCCTGTGTTGACTTTGACTGATGATGTAGATGGTTTTGTGGTATATTGTGATACTTTGAGAATGGTTTTGGGTTGTGTGTTGATGCAAGGGGGGAATGTTATAGCCTACGCTTCTAGGCAGTTGAAACCTCATGAGAAGAACTACCTAACCTATAATTTAGAGTTGGTTGATGTAGTGTTTGCTTTAAAAATCTGGAGACATTATTTGTATGGTGTGCATGTAGATGTTTTTACTGATCACAAAATCCTGCAGTATGTGTTTACCCAGAAAGAGTTGAACCTTAGATAGAAGAGGTGGTTAGAATTATTAAAAGACTATGATATGAGCATGTTGTATCATCCGACCAAGGCCAATATAGTGGCAGATGCCCTTAGCAGGGTGTCCATGGGTAGTGTTTCGCATGTTAAGGAAGGTAAAAAAGAGTTGGCTCATGATATGCACCATTTAGCTAGGATAGGTGTTAGGCTGCTTGATTCTGCTGGGGGAGTATGTTAGTTCAGAGTAGTTCCGAATCGTCCTTAGTTTCAGAAGTAAAGGAGAAGCAGGACTTAGATGCTATCTTGGTCAGACTGAAAGAGTCAGTCAATGACTAAAGGGTAGAGGTTTTCTCCCAAGGAGGAGATGGTGTGTTAATATTGCAGGGTAGGTTGTGTGTTTTGAATGTTGATGAACTAAGGCTGAGAATCATGGCTGAAGCGCATGGCGCATGGTATTCTATTCATCTCGATGATACCAAGATGTACCGCGACTTACGGTAAATCTATTGGTGGTGTGGTATAAAGAAAGAGATAGCTAAGTTTGTGGCGAATTGTGCAATATGTCAGTAGGTTAAGGTTGAGCACCAGAGACCTGGTGGTGTGATGCAAGCGTTCAGTATTCTTACTTGGAAGTGGAAAGAGATTAATTGGATTTTGTGACTGTTCTACCTCTTTCCCGAGCCATCATGATTCTATTTGGGTTGTTGTTGATAGACTGACTAAGTCAGCGCATTTCTTGCTCGTGCATACATCCTATTCGGCTGAGGACTATGCTAGATTATATATTCAGGAGTTAGTCAGGATGCATGGAGTTCCCTTGTCTATCATTTCGAATAGGGGTACTCAGTTCACTTCTCAGTTTTGGAAGGCTTTTTAGAAGGGTTTGGGCGCCCAAGTTTATTTGAGTTCTGCATTTCACCCACAGACGGATGGTCAGGCTGAGAGGACCATTCAGATTTTGGAGGATATGTTGAGAGCGTGTGGTCTAGACTTCAAAGGTAGTTGGGATGAGAATTTGACACTAATTGAGTTTGCATATAACAACAGTTATCATGCTAGCATCCATATGGTTACCGTATGAGGCTTTGTATAATAGAAGGTGTAGATCACCCATAGGCTGGTTTGAGATGGGTGAGGCTACTATAGATGGGCCTGATACAGTATTTGAGGCAATGTAGAAGGTGAAGTTGATTAGAGAAAGGTTGAGGATAGTTCAGAGTCGCCAAAAGTCATATGCAGATGTGAGGCGTAGAGACTTGAAGTTTGAAGTGGATGATCTGGTGTACCTGAAAATTTCACCCATGAAGGGGGGAAGAGGTTTGGGAAGAAGGGGAAGCTTAGTCCCCGCTATGTCGGTCCCTATAGGATCCTGATTTATGTAGGAAGAGTGGCTTATGAGATTGAGTTACCTGTAGAGTTGTCAGCTGTTCACCCTGTCTTTCAAGTTTCCATGCTTAGGAAACATGTGGTGATTGTGTTGTTGTAAATCCTTCAGAAAGCATTGATATGCAAGACAATCTTTCGTTTGATGAGGTTCCTATTGATATTTTAGATCACCAAGTCCGGAGACTAAGGAACAAAGAAGTTCCCTTGGTCAAAGTGTTGTGGAGAAATCAGTCAGTTGAGGGTGCTACTTGGGAAGCCGAAGCAGATATGCGATCCAAGTACCCCCATCTCTTTCCTGCAAGTTTAGATCAAGCCGAAGGTAACATTCTTTCTTACTTCAATCACTTTCTAATAAAGTTGCAGCTATATAGCCATTCTTACTATGAGTTTATGCATTCTATGAAGTATCCGAAAGTTTAGAAAGAAGAAAAATTCGTTTAGCAAGATGTTTCAGCCGTGTACCCTTAGTTTTTCTCCGTATTCATAACCTATCGAGCGTTATTCGAGGATGAATGTCTCCAAAGGGGAGATATTGTCATACCCCATACATTTCTAAGCTAGAACATGAACCGTTGTTCCTGAATGTGAAACCTCCTATCCTGTAATTCGTATCTGAGTACATGACTTACCATGAGTATCCTAGTGAGAAGAATCTTATGATCTGTTAAATGTATTCATATGAGTCACTTAAGGTAATGCAAGATAAATTTTTTTGCATCCATCAAGTTTTAGTGTTCGATTTCGTAAGGGTCATCTTTGAACGAGCATAACTTGATGAATATGTGGTATTCTTGTATATTTCGACCCAAAAAATTGTAGAGAATCAGATTAGCTTTCCAACGATACCAATTTTACCAAACTCTGACACCCAAGCAAGAAGTTATGACTTTGCAAAGTGGAGTTCATAGCCCAACCAATTGCACATGGCTACTGGAATGGGTGTGTGATAGGTTGTGTGACGCACACCCTCAAGTGTGCGATAAGGTGTGCGATGCATACCTTATCTTGTACGATAAGGTGTGCGGCGCACACCCTAGGATATTTGATGAGGTGTGCGACCATACTTAGGGTTCCAGCAATGAAAACACTCCGTTTTTGAGTTACTTCGAGGACAACTAAGTCTTTTAACACTCCTTACATGTCCCTAAACTTAACCTTACGAATTTAATTATTCCTAATCAGATCATAACCCTATTATTAGTTTAAGCACATCATCCAAGAGCACGATAGGAGAAAAACAACTAGGGTTATACAATGAAGATTGAAGGTCCAATCTTTCAACAATTTTGTTACCATAAAGGTATGTGGGTTTTTTCAACAAGAACACTCTTTCATTCTTGTACCCAAAGTTGGTTTTCTTTTACGAAGATACATGATTTTATACTTTTTCCTATGAATTTGAAGTATGAATTTATACCTTATATTGCTTTCATGAGAATGTTGATATGGTTATTCATAAAGCTGATCTTTTCAGATTTAAAGTGATTTATATATATGTCTACGATATAAAGTGTAAATCTTGAAGGTTTTATTGTGATATTGATATATGGGTCTTTGAACCCTATTTGAGATTGTTATTTTTGAGAAATTATGTGTTATAGGCATCTTGAAAATTGAATGAATTGACATGATGTAGAAAGATTTGACCTTGTTGGTCGTGAAAGAGTTGATTTTGAACCCAAGTGAGAAAAGAAATCCACACCATTTGATTGAATTATGATAAAAGAGGTAGCATATTGGCTCCTAATGCAAAGTATTGAATTGTGTAAGGTGGATTATCTTTTAAAAATTCTTAGCTAAGTTCGGGAGTAGTATTTAGCACTGAGTGGGGAAGTGTGGTACTTCCCTAGAACTACGTGCCCCGTAGGATGTGAGTCTGAGGCTGATATAGTGATCACTAGTGAATGAATAAATTATTGAAGTCCTACTCCGATGGCAAGGATAGGACAGCTCTCCCCGACGTGGGTTGGACGTTGGACTCCATGTAGCTCACATGGTTTATGTCGGTTATGAGAAACTCCCATAGTGTGTCTCTACTCTATCTAAGATAAGTGTGTATGGTTTGAAAACTATGATTTCTGAGAAAGTTTCTTGTTTTCGAAAGATTGAAATGTATGCTCTAAAGAGAGCTGTTTTAAGACTTGATTACTTTACAAGTTTGAAACCGAGAAGAAAGTAAATTGAGAATTTATTATAATGACTCACTTGTTTTACTTGACATGTATTATTCATCCATTATTATGATGGTTTAATTCAAGCTAAGTGATTCATTTACATCAGCATGCATGTTTATTATAAATATTGTGATATTTGATTATTGAAAGTTCACACACCCCCATATACTCGGTACATTTTCCATGGTACTGACCTACATACTCGTCGTATGTGGGCTATATTTTCTCATAATGTAGGTTCAGGTGCTCAATCCCAGCATCAATAGTGATTCTTGAGCACGTTGATCTACATCTTCTGCAGTGGTGAGTCCTCATGATTCGAGGATGTGTTATTCAGACTTTTAGTTTCATCATTAGTTAATTACTTTTGTTCCTTAAAGTTCGAGTTAGTTGGGGTCTGTCCCAATGGCTCAATATTGAGTAGTAGAGGCTTGTCAGGTTGGATTTGTCAGAATTGTCAGAGGTTCCGTACTTTGTTACTTTTACAGTACTTATCCGCATTTCATTTAGACTTGATACAATTGGTTTTCATGATATTGCTTTCAACATCTTTATTTAAGTATTTAGATATGTTAGCAGGATCAAAGGATTAGCTTAAGGCTACTTATAGCCTTAAGCATTGTGTGATGTCTCGGGACCCATTTTTGGGGCATTACAATGCAAGGGGTAAAAACACCAAAAGCCCCTCACCTCAAGTGGAAAAAAAACAAAAACTAGGCAAATTTTACATAGAGGCGTCGCACGCCGCTATCGTAGAGCTGATCCACCGTGCCATTCCCTTATACCAGAGGCTAAGTGGCATAGTACACCGCTATCACTGAAGTTTACTACGTTGGAGTTCTAAAATAGCCTCGAACCCTTCCAAAAGTTTCAAAACTTTTCCAAAATGCCCTTTTAACATCCCTAAACATAATTCTAGTCAAAAATTGATTTTCCGCACACTGGAGGGTCAAAAATAAATCATCAAAATTTTATAGGGTTTTATAGTTTTGTTAGATAAGATGTGTTTTTTGTTTATTTAGCAGGAAACTAGGTTCTGGAGCTAAAAAGAAGAAAACAAATTAAAATGTGCAGAAACCTTACTTACGGGCTCACTTATGGGCCATAAGTTGAACTTACGGCCACCATAAGTGGCCTCGTAAGTATCAGAGGAGACATGTTTTGAGAAGCTTAATGCTGAAGTATTTTTGACATTGATGGAGGGCCACTTACAGGTCGTAAGTGCCACTTACGACCACCATAAGTGTCCACGTACATGTCAGTAAGAGGAAGATGTGAGAATCTGAAGATTGATCTCATAATTACAAAGGGGTCACTTATGTGTCGTAAGTACTACTTACAACCCCCATAAGTGCCATCGTAGGTGGAATTATACAACTGTGAAGTTTGTCTGACACTTTTGACCCACCAAGGGGTCTGTAAGTATCACTTATGACCCGTAAGTAGGTCCTAAGTGGTCACCGACCCAGTTTTCCCTATTTATTTTGGTTAGGATTTTTATGATTTTAATGTATTATATAAATACCCTTTTGATGGTTTTGTATTAGTTTATGCACTTTTATGCACTCTTTACATTCATAGCACTATATTGATTCTGAGATTCAACTTTTGATCTTAGAATCTATTGCTCTTGGATTTTATGGTTGATTAATAATTTGAGAGTATGGGTTTTATTCTTAAATTATTATAAGATTATTCGTATGCTTTCTTTAATAAATTCTATGGATGTTCTTGAAAACATGAGCAATGAAAATACCTAACTTGGATTGTGGGAACCCTGATGGAATAATGAAGTAAAGGAAGTGTGAAGTCATTCTTGATCAATATTCTTGCATGTATTGGGATCTTCTTTGATTTGTTTTTTTTTTATAATTGCAAAAGTTAAGAACTTATTTGTATTCGATAATTACTCTAAAAGAGAAGTAAAGATTAGGAAAAAAAGATCATAACAGTAATTTAAGGCTACCAACACTCATCTAATTAACTTAACACCCAAAAGGTAATAGTTAATTTTGGATTCTGGATAAGGGTTTGTAAGGCGACACTCTAAGACTCACAAGGAAAAGAGTGAAATTCACCAAAGGTGACACGACCCGCCCTGGGGCCTTGTTGTAATGGGCATCCCAAGTCTAACCATGATCGGAGACCACCTCCGTTACTCAACCCAACCTCTAGCCACCTGCCCTAAGTTGGCTGAATTCTGAGCATGTAACAAAATAGTTAACAACTCACTTAAAGATCATAACTATGACTGACCTAATCGAGTCTAACCATCCCATACCAATAATCCAACCATACCAAACCATACCAAAACAAGGGCCGCCATAAACTAGGCCATAACCAGAGATGTTCCAAAATATAATATAATTAATCTCAAAATGGCATATGACGGAACAGTGAGAAATTATATTTGATGATGCCAGCCTACCAGCTTATTCCAGTGCCAAGACCGACACCAACTTCGAACATGCCCATTCCAACCCATAGAAGTACCGCAAATCTTCTAACCAAAAGATAAATGAAATCCAGTTGGGAAATGCCCCCAACCTTAGCCAAAACCAATATCCAAAATAAAATCAAAGTGTCTAGAAATATCCACAACATAAAATGGAGCCTTTTGAAAGGATGGAAGCTCACCAATTTAGTCCAATTATTGTCCCAGATTCAATCACTATGCACGAGGAGTAAAACAGTTTATTCCTACATTATGTGGGTATACAATCGCCAGTAGACGGGGTTAGCGAGAGACCGCTAGCATGATCTCAAGGGAAGGATAAAATAATGCTATTTATAAAACCAAGTAAAACCATCTATATGCACACGACCATACACACATATATATAACCATGCCGGGAAAAGGGACCAGGTTTACCATGCCTTTAAAATCTTTACCTGGGCTGTGTAGCTTTGCCGTCCTAAACCACCTACAGGCTATATGGGTTCAGCCCCCCTGCTGAAAGGGCCAAGTGTGTGTAGCCGCATAACCAGGGAAGTATCTCTTGGGTTGACTAGTACATCCCCCAAATATAGTGTGACATCATACACACAATCACCAACACCAACCTCATATCAGTAAATATGAGTTTCCAGTTTTGGTCTCCCGGAACCTCCACTTTCCATAGTTTTGCTACACATCCTACTAAGTTTTAAAACATGCAAGAGTTTCATTAAAAATAGTAAATGCAATGAACACATCTTTATAAACATTTTGTCAAACACATTGGGGGCATAATATGACCAAAACCAATTCCAATTATCATTAAACCATTCCCATGCAATATAATAATTCAAAAATACCATTAATGCATATAAAAGCATAATTAAAACCATGGAAAACCATAACCAACAATTTAACATCAAAACCCTCAAATCATATTTGAAAACCAAAATCATACAATCAATAAAATCATGGAAACATTCATAAAACCATGCCTTTAGTTAGAATTAACAATGAGAGAAGAGAACGTGCCTTAAACCAAGAAGATGAAGAAAGGAAATCACCAAGACAATCCCCAATTGATCCTTTAGTTGAAACCCTAACTTTTTTTGCCCCAAAGCTCTTGAGAGAATTATAATGTGTTTAGAAGAGTTTCTAAGTGTTAATGAATGAAATAATAGGGTAAATCACCTCCCAAGTAGGTTAGAAGTCATGGGACCCCATTAGGATAAGTTGGAAAATGTCCAGAATACCGCCACTTAAGTTGCACCAAAATCCCGTTATAGGGATACGACTGACTAACATGAGTTGTATCCTCGGATACGATTAGTATCCTCCACTCGTAACCTGGCCTCAACCCTTGGTTTCCATACTATCCAGTATATGACTCATCCAACCATGTCATATTAACAGCATACAATCCGTACCCATCATCCGTACCCCTGACAGATTTACACCCAAAGAAGATTTAGACACTATCCACCATGTGAGTCATGGGGACGACTCGTACCCTGGCTTACGACTCATGGTGAGCCACTTATACTTAGATCCAACCTAATTAACCAACTATATGATTTATGTTAAGGAACTAAACAATCCGTAACCACCAATATGACTCTTAACACTAAGTCATATCCATTCCAGTAACCAAAATCCATCCCACCAACCAACACTGATCAGTATACAAATGGACCATAGCATCTGTACCCTAATATATGGCTTGTACCCATTAGTCGTGTTCTGTCCAGAGATCAAAATTCCAGGATATTTTCGAAGGTTTAGAAACCAAGGTGTTTCAGTCTCCCTATTAGGAACATTTATCCCCAAATGATGGATAAGGTAGGGGTAACCACACGCAAGAGTTATTTGCATTATATAATATATTTCCAATCTTTAATAAAGTTCAAAAACAAAGAGGGAAAGATATTAATCTTTCCTTTAAATTTTTTTGAAAATAATGATGTGTTGAAGACACATACCTTTCGCACGAATCCCAGGAGCAGAAAACAAATGTAGATATTTGGACTTCATGTCCTTTTCCGCTTTCCATGTAGCTTCTTCCACCTTATGGTTCCGCCAAAGATCCTTAACCAAAGCCACATCCTTTGTCCGCAATCGATGAATCTGCCTATCCAAAATCTTAACTGAAACTTCTTTATAAGACAAAGAATCAGTGATACCCAATCCTTCCAAAGGAACAATCAAAGAAGGATCGTCAATGCACTTTCTCAACATGGAAACATAAAAGGCCAAATGAACCAAGCTTAAGCTAGAAGGTAAATCCAACTCATAAGCAACATTACCAACTCTCCACAAAATCTCATAAGGACCCACATACCCGGGACTGAGCTTCCCCTTCTTGCCAAACTGCACTACTCCCTTCATAGGAGATACCTTGAGGAAAACCTTATCCCCAACCTCAAATTCCAAGTCTCTACGCCTAATATCTGCATAGGAATTTTGGCAACTTTGGGTATCCTTAAGCCTATCCTGAATCACCTTCACCTTCTCCATAGCCTGGTATACCAAATTGGGACCTAATATGTCTACCTCACCAAGCTCAAACCAACTAATAGGAGATCTACACCTCCTACCATACAACGCCTCAAAGGGGCCATACTAATACTATAATGATAGTTATTATTGTAAGAAAACTCCACCAAAGGTAGTTGCTTAACCCAATTGCCACCATAATCAATAACACAGGCCTGAAGCATATCCTCTAATGTCTGAATAGTTCTCTCTGCTTGCCCATCCATCTACAGATGGAAAGCAGTACTCAGACTCACCTTTGTCCCCCAACCCGCTCTGAAAAGACTACCAAAAGTGAGATGCAAACTGTAAGCCACGATCATAAATAATCAAAAAAAGAACCCCACGCAGCTTCACAATCTCTTGAAGATACATCTTAGAATAATCCTCTGTCAAGAAGGTATTCCACACAAGCAATAAGTGCGCAGACTTATTCATCCTATCCACAATGACCCAAATCAAATCATATTAATTTTGAGGAAGACTGGTAAAGAAGTCCATATTGATCATTTCCCACTTCCATTCAGGAAAATAAATTTCTTGATACAACCATCCCGGTCTCATGTACTCAATCTTAACCTATTGACACACTATGCACTTGTCCACAAAATCAGCCACATCCCTCTTTATGCCATTCCACCACTATATTTCCTTGAGATCATGATAAACCTTAGTCAATCCGAGATGAACAGCATAGTGCAACTCATGCGCCTCAGCCAAAATCCTTTGTCGCAACCCGTCAACATTGGGAACACACAACCTCTCTTAGTACCATAAAGTACCATCACCACTGATCTTAAACACCTCTACCTTTTTCCCACCAACATCACTCTTGATTTTATTCAAGATAGGATCCAACACTTCTCCTTAATCTCCACAACAAAAGATGATCGAACCACTTCTTGCACCACCACACCACCATCCTTAGAGTCTAAGAGGCAAACTCCAAGATTAGCTAAGCGGTGAATATCCCTTACCGATTCTCATTTTCCTTACTCCACATGCGCCAAACTCCTCATGGATAACCTCCTAAGGGCATCAGCAACCACGTTAGCCTTACCTGGGAGATAGTGAAGACTCATATCATAATCCTTAAGAAGCTCAAGCCATCTCCTCTGCCTGAGATTAAGCTCTTTATGGGTGAATACATACTGTAGACTCTTATGAGCAAAAAAGATATCCACATGAATACCATACAAATAATGCTGCCATATTTTCAAAGCAAACACAACTGCCAACAACTCTAAATCATGAGTAGTATTGTCCTCTCATGTACCTTCAACTGCCTGGAAGTATAGGTAAATCACCTTCTCATGCTACATCAACACACAACCAAGACCTACCCGAGATGCATCACAATAAACCACAAACCCATCAGTGTCTTCCGATAAAGTTAGAATTAGAGCCAAAGTTAACTTATTCTCTAACTTCTTGAAACTCCCTTCACAAGCATTTAACCATGTAAACTTAACCTCCTTCTGAGTTAACTTAGTCAAAGAAGAAGCTATCGATGAAAAGGATTCAACAAACTCCCTATAATACCCAGCTAAACCGAAAAAGCTTTGAATATCGGATGGAGTCATAGGTATAGGCCACCTCTTTACCGCAACAACTTTTTGTGGATCCACCATGATCCCTTCACTAGAAATAATATGACCAAGAAAGTTATAATGTTCAAACAAAACACACACTTAGAGAACTTTGCATAGAATTGTTGTTCCTTTATGGTCTTAACACCACATGGAGGTGATTAGCATGATCAACCTTACTCTTCAAATAAACTAGAATGTCATTAATTAACACAATAATAAAGAGATCCAAATATTGATGAAAAACTCTATTCATTAGATCCATAAATGCCGTCGAGCATTTTTTAATCCAAATAACATTACAAAAAAATCAAAGTGCCCATATCTAGTACAAAATGTCGTCTTAGGGATATCCACCTCCCTAATCGTTAGCTGATGGTACTAAACTGAAGATCTATCGTAGAAAAGAAGGCGGTACCTTGCAAATGGTCTAACAGATCATCTATCCTTGGAAGAGAATACTTTTTCTAGAATGCCACCTTATTCAGCTGCTTATAGTTAATGCACATCTGAAGGGAACCATCCTTCTTGCGCACAAAAAACACCAGTGCACTCCAAGGAGATACACTACGATGAATAAACCCCTTATCTAGAAGATCCTTAAGTTTCTCCTTAAGTTCCCTCAACTTATCCAGAGCAATTCTATACAGAGGAATAGAAATTAGACTAGTGTCTAGAATTAGATCAATACCAAACTCTATTTTCCTATCTGGAGAAACACCAGGAAGATCATCCGTAAAGACCTCAGGAAAATCATTAACTACTGGAACTGGCTAGAAAAAAGGACCTTTCGAGTTAGAATCTTTAACCCAAACCAAGTGATAAGGACAACCTTTAGAGATTAACCTATGATCTCTAAGATAAAGAATAAATCCCCCCTTAGAAGCTAAATAAACATCCTCCCACTCTATAACCGGTTCACCAAGGAACCTAAAGATAACCCTACGGGTTTGACAATCCAAGGATGCATAACAAGAGTACAACCAATCCATAGCCAGAATGACATCAAAATCTACCATATCCAACTCAAACAGATCCACCAAGGTTTTCTTGCTACCAATAGATACCACACACCCCCTATAGACTATCTTAGAAATAACTAAGTCACCTACTAGGGTAGAAATAAAAAAGGATCTAAAATAACTTCCAGATCGAAACTAAAAGATATAGCCACCTAAGGAGTAACATAAGAGAAAGAGGACCCTAGATCAAGCAAACAATATATGTCATGAGAGAAAAGCTATAATGTACTAAGAACGACATCAGGTATGCCTCAGATTCTTATCGAGATGCCAAATCATACTACCTATTCCGACCAATAATAGAACCAGGGGCAGTAACAAAAGCAGTTACAACACCACCAGGTGTAGGAGTAGAAGATGAAGCCACAAGAATCTTATTCGCCCCCATAGAAACCTTATTAACCGGTTAATATCTAAGCCGATGGCCTGCCTAGACACACTTGAAGCATTTTTCCTTTCTTTAATTACAATAATCCCTATGAGGACGACCACAGAACCGACTAGAAGGGCATGAAAAAATCAACTGAGGTCGATGCACCTAAGATTGGACTCCTGGCACCAGGAAATTATCATCATCATGATTACGCCTAGCGCCTAACTGGTAAGGATTACTAGTAGAAGAGAAGGAAACAGAGCTCTCCTACTTTTTTTTCTACCATTTGCCACCATCTCAACTACCCTGTGACTGAGCACCTCCCTAGTCAAAAAACTTGTTCCTCTTACCTTGCCTATCCCCAAACTCCATCAGTTTTCTCTTTTCATTCTTTATCTGCTGCATATGAATAGTCAACCTAGATATATCCATATCCTTAATAAGCAAAGAAGTCTTGCTCTCTAAAATCAAATCCAGATTCAACCCAGAAGTGAACTTCCTCATTTTTTCCCGCATGTCAGCCACCAAATCAGGAGCATGCCTTGATAATTGATGAAACTCAAGGCATATTCCTTGACAAATATTCCCCCCAACTTGAGGTTCACAAACTCCTCTATTTTTGCTTTAATTAACTCTTGGGAAAAGAAATGATCTAGAAAAGCACTAGAGAAGGCATCCCATAAGGATGAATCCTCTACATATCCTCTATCCCTATCCCACTCTTTATGTAATGATATAACTAAGTATAACTAGATATCCCTATCCCCTAAATAGGTTATGTAATGATATAACTAGGTATAAATCGATCCTATAATCTTTACCAAACATGCAATCTATACAATACATAATCGCATAGAGAAAAGTAGACTGGAGATACCTCTTATCCAAACTACAATCTGAATCATCTGCAAATTACACCTCTTTACCCTATGACCCAAAATAATATTGCAGTATCAAAATCATATTCTACATGTGAATATAAGTTAAACAAGACTCATATTTAAATATGAATCTTTGGGTCGAATATCGAGTCCAAAATGGGCTTATGGGTTTCGAAGAAAAAGGAAGGTGTGCTCAAAATTTGAGCACAAATTGGGGCTCAAGTTAGCCTACAAAGTTATAGGATATCAAAACTAACTTTTAGAGATTTATAAGGAAAAGAGAAATTAACAGAAAAAAATGTGATGGCTAAGATGAATTAAATAAAGGTAGAATTACATATATAATGAATATACGAGAAAAATACATCAAGAATCACTTTAAATAGAGTTTCCTAGCTCCTAAAATAGTGAAAATAATGTTTTGATCCAAATAGAGCTTATATGTTGTCCAGTTGAAAATTTGTTCACCGCTATCAACAACCAGGGTATTACGATAGTGATGTAGGAAATCAGAATTGTTCATCACTATCAGCGACCTTGATAACGATAAAGGAATCAAATTTTGTTTATCACTATCAGTGACTAAGGTATTGCGATAGCAATAAAGGAAATCATAATTTGTTCATCGCTATTAGAGACCTTGATAGTGATGAAGAAATTAGATTCTATTCATCGTTATCAGTGACCAAGGTTTCACGATAGCGATTTTTATGCACTTGCGAAACAACTAAAAATTTTCAAGTTTCAAACTCTCCGATGAATCCTTGAGTATATCTAGAATCTCGCGCATGCAAATAAATTATGCTACCATGATAAATTTGGCATTTCTAACTCAATAGAATTATCAAAATTTTTATTAGAGGTTGTATCGACAAACTGTGATTCACACACCCATAGTTCTATTTTAATGAACTTCCACTCAATAGACTAAAATGAGTTTGTAAACCTAGGGACCTAAACCAAGGGTCCCCCTAGCTAAAAATCAATACTCCAGAACTAATGACACTGTCAGAATTTTCATCTGAGGTTATTTACAAGAATTTTTTGGTCTAAGACCAATTTCTCAACTTTAAAAGCTCCAAAATAGGGAAATGGGTATAAAATCCAAATGAATTTCCCAAAAACCAAAATGTATGTTCCAAGCAAGTCATAAATGACCTGTAGCCATCGTGGGAAGACATAAATGCTGAAAACACATAGAATTCTAAGGAATGAGATGAAACGTTATTACATGATGATAACAGATATATGTATATTGATATCGAATACATATACATATTTTACACTAAAATAGTATAATTTTTATACATATCTTATACAAATACATATTTTATATGACCATGATACAAGTTCTATACACATCTTATGCATATTCATATTTTATGTACCAATGATACAATTTATATACACATCTTAATAGAAGAAATGTAATGGAAAAGGCGTGATGGAGGAACATTCTCTCTGATACAATCTCTCTTAAAATAGATAGTTTTTAGGGTTGATTCTCAAATCCAAGCTTCAATTTTGTAATTGTTTCTTCAATCTCAAAGTTTTTTTTTCATTAATTTTTTATTAATTATTCATTCATATTGTAGTATATACATTAATTTTGGAGAGGATTCTTCATTAATTCAGTGTTGACACTTCATTAATTTTGCAGGCGATGCATTAATTTTAAATTGAATTCATTTCTTTCGGTGGTAATCTATCTGTTTCTTTAATAATCCATTCATTTCTCTTAGATTTAACAATTTTTATGGATAATTAAATCTTTGTTATTCAACACAAAGAAATATGAGACTAATAATAGATATGTCAATTATAATGCTGATGCTACTGCTATTAGTTCGAATTATGATTTTAAGGACTTACTTGAAATTGTTTCTACACAAATTGGGGTTGATATATGATATGAGCCAAAGGACCATCATAACTTTTGATGATATCATTCGAGGTCCATATATAAAGATTCAACCTTTGGTCATATTGAGGGTACAAGGACATGCACGGAGTACTCATTTTGAGATTACAATAGAGCAAAACCATGTTTAGAAGATTGCTTGGAACTTGTGTTGATGCCTACAAATGGTTCCAAGAGGTTTCACATTTGAATCTTGAAGAAGGAGGGACCCATGAAGCATTAGTAAGGCGGCCTTGGAGTGTAAACACTTATTAAGGGTGTTTTAGTCTTTTTGTGCCATTTCTTTTATGTATTTTGGTATTTTATGTAGTAATCTATAAATAGACTCTTTAGGATTATTTTCTCATTAGTTGATTATTGATATTTGAAAGACTTCTTCTTCTCTCTTTGAGAGTGAAGTGTAGCGCTTTGAAAAGACAAGTAGAGTAGGGCATGGAAAAGCCATTATTGATCTTTGCTTAGAATTGGTGGTTGTAAGGCGGAGTTGATTCCCTTAGTGGTCACCATAAGAGTTTGGTGTTGTAATTGCGGGTCTTAAGGGTCTTATCATTTGATACATGATTTGGTTCCTATTTTTCGTAATCTCGTATGTCAAGCTATCTATCTTACTTTATTGCATTTGTTTGTTCTCTTGTTTCTCTTAGTCTTTATCTCTTTAGGTCATTCTTCTATCATTTGGTATCAAGAGAAAGGTTTGATTTTGTTTCAACAAAATCAATCTTGGGATTGTTATCTTGAAAATAAAAAAAAGTGAAAAAGAAAAAAAAGAGGTTACTATTCATGTTTTAAGGGTTTTTCAATTTTTGAGACTTTATTTTTGTGTATTTTGTGTGTTTCTAGTGTCAGATCCTTATTCCTAACACTAGAAGAAGTGTAAAAAATAAAAAATCTCACAATAAAAGTTATAAATCTCATTTTTTGTGTTTGGACAGATTTTGAAACTTAGATCTACTTTATTTTGGTGTGTTTTGTGAGTTTCTAGTGCTAGATCCTTGTTCCCTAGCACTAATAGAGTCTAGATCTAAGATTTGAGCTAAATCGGAGGTGTTTTGAATCAACCACCATTGTTGAGGTTGTGTTTGAAGCTATTTGAGGGTGGGTCACATTTTGTGCTATTGTGGTTGTGACATTTTTGGGCTGATTTTGTGATATTTGTGTTTGGGTTGGAAAAGAGACCGTAGATCTTCAAGAAATTTTAAATTTGGAGGTCATTTTCCTTGTGGTCAACATTGGTCAACTCTTGAATGTTCTTGGTGCTCTTCCTCATCTTCATATCTTGTTGAGGAAGAATATTCAAAAGTGGGTGTTTATTCTTGAAAAATAAGGAAAGAGAGTGTAGTACTTGTTCAAGGAAATTTCCAAGCACCTTCCTAGTCATCCAAAAGAAAAAAAACAACAAAAGGGAAGGAATAATCAAGTACAAGTGTAAGTACAAGGGGGGACCAATTCAATTTAAATTCATTTGAAGCAACTCCAAAAACCTTACAATTTCCCCCCCCCCCAAAAACTGAATATACACTCTTGGAATTGAGGATTGGACGAAATTCAAAGTGAAGAACACAAAAAAAAATTGCAAATTATCATCCAATCACAAGTTGCCACGTCATCACTTTGCACACCCATATTTTTAGCTCAAATTTTTGGATTCTTAGTTTCTATTCTTGTTTCTTAGTTGCATTTTTGTTGATTCCATCACTAATTGACAAACTAGTAACTATCTACTAGGTTGTGAATTAGTTTTGAGTCCTTTCTTCATGTTTTCATTCTTTGTGTACTTTTCTAATTTTGATTCATTGAATTTATTTGTTTCAAGTTCGTAGGTAGATTTTATTTTGTGTCTTGAGTTGATCAAACAAGAATATATTTCGGCCGCTAAGTAGTGATTGACATCTTATTGACTACCGGAGTATAAGCAACTTTCAATATTCGCCGCTCCAATTGTGAGGATCACAAAGATGAGTGCATACGAGTGTTGGTGAGTAGTTTTTACTACTAATCTTATTTGTTCATTTTATAGGTACAAGGTGATATAAGGGGAACATATCTTGGTAGCCTCAGACTATTGTGACTACAACATGGGAGACTATGATTGTAGTGAGGGATTTTATGGCTACGATGATATTAGAGATTATGGGGGCTATGAACATAGCCATGATCAAGACATAGGCAGAATTGAGAGTTATGATTTTGAGGGAGAAAATAAGGTAAATGAAATTCCTAGTGCTTATGGTGAATATGGAGATGATGTAGGTCCTTGTGATGGTTCTTATGATGAAGTTGGTGCATGTGAGGAGTCTTACACTTTCCACTCTGAACCTAGAATTAGTGTAAGGTATAATCCCTTCCTTCGCAAAGCTTATGAGATCTATGGTGAGAGTGCACGTGTGGAGCATGAAGATTCATATTCTTCACCTTGTAGTACATCTTATCAAGGTCGAAGTGGTGTGAATAGGTATACTAGGTATAGTGTAGTTTGTCCCATTAGAAGAAGAGAGAATACATCTCCAAGGCCGAGGGATACTCATGTGCCCATGGGCTGTCCTAAACTCTACAATGTGGATCCTAGAATAAGTGTTTACTCCAGGAAGGTAAGCATTTATGGGGTACCGGGATGCCTCCTCATGCTAGATGATTGGCTCCATAAGAACTATATTATGCCACCCATGGTTGACTATTTGGGGTTGTTTCAAGAACCTTTACTTGTTCCATATTACTTGGACGGGTATAAGGTTATCGAGAGAGTGAGGATTGTCTTCACCCAATTTGAATACTATGAGGAGGTGTGGTGAGATATTTTTCCCTTGACACCGGGTCATGTATGCTTGGGTGCCGATTGGTTTGCACAATATAGAGTTCCAAATATGCTAAATTGGCCTAAGGTTGTAGTGGACCATAGGGGAAATTATCTTTTTACCTCAATTTTTCCCAAACCACAAGGAGATGTGATCAATTACTCCGGCCCAAATAATTATGAGAGACAAAAGATTAAGAGGAGTAAGGGTGTGCAAGGTGGCAATCCAAGAGTAGAAAAAGGAGAGGTTGTGTGGAGTGAAGTGAGGGGGTTGCCACCAAACCGTGCTAACTATGTTTGTCCTTCTATTTCTAAGGACATTTGTGTAGGTACTAATATGGCAAGTGGAGGAGCACAAGGCCAAGGATAAGTTGCTGCCAAAGTATGTGGGAAACCTTCACATCACGACAAAGAAGAATATACTCAAGAACTTCAAGGTAAAATAGCTAACTCTTACACTTTTATGCATGTGAATGATAATTGTGTGGCTAGTAGCCCATTAAGTGTGAGTATTAGCTTACCTATTTGTGATTCTATTGATTCTTTATCTCTTGTTGATGATGTACTTTTTGTGAGTGTGGATACACTAGTTGATCCTATTGATGACGGAATTAACTCTTCTTGTAAGATCAATTTAAGTCCACCTAGTGTTGAAGCCATTGTGTTGAATAATAATACATCATCTATTAATTCTTTGCCCCTTGATGATGATGTACATGTTGTGAATGTGGATACACTAGCTGATCCTATTGATGACCGAATTGACTCTTCTTGTAAGATCAATTTATGTCCACCTAGTGTTGAAGCCAATGTGTTGAATGATAATACATCATCTTGTGGGAATTGTGTTGATCAACTTATGTGCGAAATTTTCCACCACTTGAGGATGTGGGTGATGTGTTTAATGGATCTCAAGTGAGTGATGATATTGAAAATATTGATCAAATAATAGTAGCATGACCTCTAGTGAATGTTCTACTAGCGGTTTTGCTTATAAAGATGATTGTGTGTTTGAAACTTCTTTGAAACTTGATAATTGTCCTTTAGAGAGTGAACTTGCATGTTCTAAATCTTGCCTGAGGGTATATCCCCCTCTCTTTAGGTATAAAATCTTGTTCAAAGATGGTCTAATCACTCTTAATAAACCTAGTGGTGAGAATGATGTTGAAGGTATATCTTGTCTTGAAGGCTATAGCCTATCTACTAACCCACTATGGTGTGACAACATACCTCCTAAAGATGGAAATCTCTTCTTGAAAGATGAGAGTACTCTTAAGGGTAAGGAATGTATAGTCTTGGGAAGGAATGATCAATTGGGTAATGATAGCTTTGATTTGCTTGAATATTTGAGAAACCCAATAGGTGATTATTCCTTGAAAATTGATTGTGGTTGTGATCCTTTGTATGATACCCCTCCCATGTTTGATGACTATGAGGATGAATTGTTTTCTTCTTGTGAAGACTTATGTAATAATCCATTTGATTCTGGTTGTGGTGTGTATCTACTTGAGGGTTCTTCCATGAAAAGAGAAAGTGTCCATTACTTGGAAATTACTTCTTCTTCTACTTTGTATGACCTTATTGTTGAGAGTACTTATGGTGATGATTTTGAAACTAGTAGTAAGTACATACATGAGGACACCTTAGTAGAAGTTGACTTGAGTGATACCTTTCTCTATTCTCTATTTGCTTTTGATGATGTCTATGATATTGTAGAGAGTGTGTCTTTTAGATTGGGTGAAGCCTATGGGGAAAAAGAGTGTTGTCTAGACCCATGTCTATGGCCACTCTTTCTATTTAACCCGGGTGCCAAATGTAGATATTATGATATTGGCACACCCAAATTATTGCTTGGTCTACATGAAAAGTAAAGTGACATTCTTGAAAACTCGAGGGCAAAGGTGTCATTGTCTTCTTGGGGTAATGTTACTAAATGTGCATCCTTGCTTGACACACTTGTGCTTTAGTTGCATGATTCCCAACTTGTGGATGCCAAGTTGATACATTACTTGAAAGGAAGAGGTCATATGTGCTTTAGTGCCTTAAATCTATCCTTGTGTGCTTTATGTGTTATATATCTTATGGGCCAAATTGCATTCTTATAGATGGCAGTGCCTTGGATGATGCCTTTACACTTGATTCCTTTCTGTACTACCTCTTTGCCTATATGATGACATCCATACTAATTTTGGACTTGTATTATGTAGAGGTAGGGAACTTGTTGGTTGGTCCACTTATTTGAATGACAATTCTATGTGGGTTTGGTGGACTATAAGACCGATAGTGGCACCACTTTTGATGAGGACACTTGAAGAGGTAATGAAATAATTGTGTCTTGTGGTTTCTAAGATAAAGGTAGTCTTACCTTTTAGCTTTAGTGATACCATTAAGACCTTTGTAGTTTCTTTATCTCTTGACACTTGTCATAGCCATATCCTTTGTGACATTTTCACTAAGCTTTTCATGACTAAAATAAAGGATTCATGGTTATATTTCAAGTGTGTACCCCCTTGGCATGATGATGTTATTTGTTGTACTAACCCTAACCCTCATGCCATGAGGATGTTGTGCTTGTTTGTCCTTTCTTTGGTTTTGCAAGGTGTGGATTCGAGGTCGAATCATTTTCAAGAAGGGGAGGATGATATGAGCCAAAGGGCCATCATAGCTTTTGATGACATCATTCGAGGACCATACATGAAGATTCAAGCTTTGGTCATATTGAGGGTACAAGGACATGCACGGAGTACTCATTTTGAGATTACAATAGAGTAAAACCATGTTTAGAAGATTTCTTGGAACTTGTGTTGATGCCTACCAAAGGGTTCCAAGAGGTTTCACATTTGAAGCTTGAAGAAAGAGGGACCCACGAAGCATTAGTGGGGCGGCCTTGGAGTGTAAACACTTATTAAGGGTGTTTTAGTCTTTTTGTGCCATTTTTTTACACTCCATATGAGCCCTTTTTCATTAAGGGTATTTTGGTATTTTATGTAATAAGTTATAAATAGACTCTTTAGGCTTATTTTCTCATTAGTTGATTATTGATATTTGAAAGACTTCTTCTTCTCTCTTTGAGAGTGTAATGTAGGGCTTTGAAAAGCCAAGTAGAGTAGGTCTTGGAAAAGCCATTATTGATCTTTTCTTAGAAACGGTGGTTGTAAGGCGGAGTTGATTCCCTTAGTGGTCACCGTAAGAGTTTGGTGTTGTAATTGCGGGTCTTAAGGGTCTTATCATTTGATACACAGTTTGGTTCCTATTTTTTGTAATCTCTTATGTCATCTATCTTACTTTATTGCATTTGTTTGTTTTCTTGTTTCTCTTAGTCTTCATCTCTGTAGGTCATTCTTCTATCAATATAGGTTTATATTTCATGAAAAATAAATATGTTCTAAGTTATCACTATTCTAGCTATATTGATACATAATATCAAGAGTATTTGTATTTATATTGAAATAAAAAGAAAAAACATTGAAATCATTGCTTATCCACTGTCTGTCACTATAAAAGAAAAAATTGTACACAATAGCTCATATAATATACATAAGGTATACAATCTAAATACAATTCAAATGATCGAGGATGGAATTATCGAATATAGTGAAGTAATAAAAGAAAATGTAAATGATATTATTGATAATTGTTTTTACTTGAATATTGAGAAAAATTAGAATTATAAGGACATCATGACCATTTTCAAAGTGATGTAGAATTATTCTGTTCGCAATCAATTTCAAACTAAGATCGAAAGATCAAGTACGGACACCTATAACTTTGTATAACAATGTAACTTGTCTATATGATTTTGTTTAGTAATTGTTATTCTTGTTTGTGTTGTATTACAAGGTATTACCTTCGATGTATCAATGAAAATTACAAGTGATTTTTCCTCATCAAGCTTATACCATTCAAATATATTACAAGTTCTAAATGTATTACAAGTTCTAAAGTTCAATAAAGTTCATGCTTGAAACATATTGTAATTATATATATAGCACATAGTCAAGCTGATTCAACCATTTATGAAAGTTTAGTGATGGGGAAATTTAGTCACCCAAAGACTGTTTATACACCTCATTATATAATAAAAGATATTTTAAAAGAATACTACACTACACTGACTTATATGAAGGTATGGAGGGAAAAAGAAAAAGCAAATGAATTGATAAAAGTATAACCTTCTGATTCATATTATAAAATACTACTTATATATGTCTGCATATAAATACAGGGTCAGTAACAAGGTTTGCATAAATTGGAGGATGACTAATTTTTTACTATTACACTTTGCTTCGCGTGTCTATTATAGGATGGGAGTTCTGCAGACCTCTAATGATTGTAGATGGAAGATTTTTGAAAGCAACATATAAAGGGACAATTCTTATTTTGTCAACACAGGATACAGATTGTAAAGGCACTTTGTATACAGACTTTAAACTTGATGTGTAATAATATATTAGAACTGTAGAGACTATGTTTTATAATGGATATATATATATGTATATATATATATATGTTTCATGGCTTGTATGTCATATTTTGCCTCTTACCTATGCACTAGTTGACTAAAAAATGACGCATCTTGGCAGAGATTCTTTGAACAAATTAAGGATACATTAAAGGCTTCTATTACAGTTTATCCAATTATTCTGCATGGTCTATGCATTTACCACTTGTGGAACAATATCAAAAAAATCAAGAACAGTCAAGAAAAAATCAAAGAAATATTTTTTTTTCATGGCCAACGCTTATACAACAAGACGATTTAATTATCTGATGACAAAGGTGAACAAAATTAACTCTAGAGTTTCAAGATACTTGATGGAAATTAGATATGATAGGTGGTGTAGAGTCCACGCGAGAGCCAAAAGGAGTTTTCTTATGATGTTAAATATAGTTGAGTTTGTTAATTCTGCAAAAATAAGGATACAAGAGACATGCTAATATTACATTTGTTAGAATTTATAAAGAAGATGGTTCAAAAGTTGAATTTCTCAAACAAGAACATTACAACAAATACAACCACACACTTTTTTTTCATGTACCAAGAAATTCTAATATAAAATATGAAAGTGTCAATACTGATGAAGGTAAAATAGTTTCTTAACTCATTTGTATATGTATTATATTATAAATGCATACCTAGTGTAATCTCTGTTACAATTTATCCATTTTTAAATATTTTATATTTTCATTGTGCTTTTATAAATTTTGAGTTGATTCCTTTAATTTAGTACTAGAACACTATGGTCAACAAACTTAGGCATTACATTGTGTGTCGGAAGGACAGAAATATGTAGTTGCAAGAGATTTCAAGCAAATTAATTTCTATGCAAGCATGTGTAACACCCCAAAAATATATCCCGAGACGTCACACGGTGCTTAGGACCACAAGTGATCCCAAGCTAACCCTTTACTGGTATAACTTATAAGCAACTAAATGATATGCATAAATGACTGAGTTTACTGTGCAAAAACATAATAAGGATGGAATCTGGGAAAGATACAATATTAATACAACTTTTACATTCTGATAAGTTTGAAAGAGGTAATAAAAATACATAACTGACTCTAACTGATATTTGTGAAGCCTCTACTATACTGACTATAGATAGCTAGGATGCGACTCCAGCTATCACTAATCAATACATATGAATAAGAAAATAAAGTACATCAATAACATCTAACTAAAGTCCTCGAAGTAGAAGGACTCCTCATCAGGTGGCTGGAATTTGTAAACTATCTAAACATAGTATACGTGCTACAACTGAGATGATACCTACAATATGAGATAATGTAGCACACAAACATACATGTGTACTGAGTATATGGGATGAAATGCATAAGTAAAATATCACCTCATCACCATGATTTGTAAAATAATGCATGCTAAATGTAAATGACTCACATAATCTGGAATATCTGAAATACTGAAATGTGAGGCAATAAGAAGCTAAACATACTTTATGAATAATGTGAGCCATAGCATTTAGTTCTAAAAGCTGTATATTACTCTGTCTTTAAATCATACTGTCTAAGCGTAGAAAGGACTCAATTCTAAGTCTAAAATCTCAAATTTGAAATCTGTAATTCTTATCTTTCTGTAAAGCTAATCTGAGTAAAACGGTGAACCTTTACACTTGGTTTTCGAAAAATCTGGGAAATACTTTATCTTAGAGCTTAAGAATCTTAGAGCCATAAGCTCAAAAAAATATGCTTTTATCTTAAAGCTTTAAATCAATAGACTGTTGAAGAGTGGGGGACATCTGTTGGGATGTTCTTGTAACCGGCATACACTATGTGAGCATCCATGGAGTCCCACATCTAGCCACCATTAGGTAGGACTATTCTACCCTTGCCATCGGAATTGAACTTTTATCTTATTGATCATAATGTGAGTCATCCACGTAAAAGTGGGAATAATATGAATCCTACGGTGGCATGTAGTTCTGGGGTATGAAACCTTGGAATCATTTCCAACTCGTTGCTAAATACTACTCCCATTCTTATGCTCAAAATCTTAAGAAATCCACTTCAAAACTAGCACAAGGGTTTACAAGAAAACCAATTATACTTTTCTTTCTTTAAATCTCAAGTTATCTGAACAAATTGGATTCTTATCTTAGCTTAGGACCAAAAGGTCAAATATTTGTCAAAATCTATGATAATCTTATCTGAGGGTACTCATAGCACAAATAATCTCAAAATAGCAAATCTTAATTAGGGAGTAGTGACCCATGAATCAATCTCATGTTAAAACATCTTAAAATTCATGCTTGATAATGTAACCATTAATAAATCAACTTAAAATCTAGAAATTTCAACAATATGCATGGAAATATAAATATAATCATGTAATTCAACTTTTAAATCATGGAAAATCTCATAATCTTGCAAATAATGATAATGGGTATAAACCCTAATTTGAATTTCATGGAAAATCATATAAATTGCAGTAAATTTGTAATTAAAATAAAGTTTTGGGCACAAGGATGAAAGAATTATCCTTGTTCAAATCCCACATACCTTGGATTATGAACTAGATGAACAAGTTTGCTTTTGGGATTCTATTTGCGCTCTTGAATGATGATTCTTGGTGTTCTTGAACTGAGAAATTTGAATCTTGAACTAATTTGGAAAAAGAATGGTGGAATATTGGGGATTCTTGAAGTTGAATGATGAAGCTTAGGGTTTTGGTTGAGAGAAATTTCGATGAACATAAGCATAGAAGGCTTGTAATACGGTTAAATCGTGTGTTTGGATGGATTTAGGGGCTTGGGAATTGACCAAATCACCCCTCTTGAGCTTTTAAACTATAGTGGAAAAGGAGCCAAAATATCAATTTGACTGTCCAACGCGACGCGCCACAACCGCGGTGGCTAACTAGAAAAGGACGAGTGGGAACTTGTTTTTCTCTACGACGCGGAGCAACCGCGGTGCCCTATCGTTTTGCCATTTTGGCCACTGGCATGACGCGCCACTATCGCGTAGGCTTGCTGGAAATTGACAAATGTGGAATGGGACTCTTCCGCTATGCGCTGGAATCGTGGAGTCTCACTAGAATTCTACAACTGCCAATTTACTTAGCTCCGCGACGCGCTGAGAGTCCAGGTAACACACTGTCAACATAAAAATTCCCAAACTCCTTCACTGAGTGTCAAATTTGGGCAAATTTGGTATTGATGGAAATCTTTTTCAATTTCCCACATAATTAAAAGTCGAAATCTTGAAAATTCCACATGGAATAAATATTATTCAATTTGGAAGCTACCCCTTAACATTCTAGGAACAAAATCTAGAAAATTTTGGGGTTTTATATTCGTCCTCGAATGTGGCTAATTAGGATGAAATCACTGAGTAATCTAAGGCTATAAGATATCATGCACAACTAAAATAAACTAAATATCTGAATCTTAAACATAATGAGCTACTGAACAGATCTGCGAGTGCATGATCATGAAAATAACTATATGGCTGAGATCGAAACGAGAGCATCAACTTATGACTAACCATTACTTTAAGCTGGATCTGATTTCATGAGAAAAGAATGGGAGATTTATGACATGAAAACTTGGGGTATTATAATATCTCCCCCTTGGGATCGTTCGTCCCCGAATGATATTGATTTGGTTGAAATGCTAGAAGAAGACTGAGATGATACGCAGGATACTTAGGAACTGTATCATGGATTAATATATGAATCTGAAACTGATGCACTATGCATGTACTGGGCTGCATTTCACAATTTACCTAGATACGTACTAACTACCTCTTGGAAAGGTCCATACTCACGAAATTTTAGGTAGTGAGACTAGGCTAAATCGGAAGATGGAAAAACTATAGAAATTTATCTGTCTGACTGTGAAGCTGAATTTCTGGCTACACTGACTGAATCATACTGAATGCTCATACCCCTATGGAGTACTTCTTCAACACTTTTCAAAGAAACTCTAACGATATTAGGGAGTAAAGGACTCTGGGCATGATCTGAAGAAGACCTTTGAATAAGAAATCACAATATTGCTATATCTCTATAGCATGGAATATAAATCTATAAATCATAAGCTAGGATAGAATTACTAGGCCTCAAGCAATGCAACTTCTTATCTTCAAGCTTAGCAACGCTTCTCCAACACTTCCTCAACTATGTTATTCCCTTAAATATGATAATCACTTGATTTAACTTATAATCCTCACATGGCATTGATAAATTCTTCAACTAAAGTCTGAACTATACTAAATCCTCTCATCAAGGTCAAGCCTATCTCGGGATCACAAGGTACTGCACCTAACACCATAATACTAGTCTAAACCATGGATTCGATACCCCAAGAATTGTCGTAACTACTCCGCTCTAAGATAATTCTTCTTATCATACTTCTCTAATAAATTCAACCTCTTACTAGGAAATTCATTAATGCACCACTAGCCTATCCTCTTATACACCAACATAAAATTCAAGCCTATCTTCATAACCACATATGCACTTCTAAACAATTACCTATAAAATTATCTTTCTCATATTCTCTAACACCGTTATCAATAGCAACTTTTATATACTAATCTTAATAAGGTACGCATAAAATATTCTCAACTAACAAAGTCATACACTAAAAAGCTTCACCTCCATATTTCTTCATTTATATACCTACCTGAAACAAGCATATCACAATATTCCCAAACATAACACATTTACTCTCTCCCATCTACATAATTATTCATCATCACTACCTCGACCTAGGGAAAGGTCATTAAAAGTTTGGAATACCAGGGCCCAAAACGTGAAGGGATACTAAGCATAACTTGACACCTTTTTGAGGCCTGAGGAATAGAGTATTCACGACATGGGTTTATTAAGGAGATCTAATCTAAGTACGTACATGATATAACTTTGAATTTCACTGATTATTAAGGGTATTGCATGAGTACTGGAACTGAACATGCTGTAAAGCACGAGTACATGAGTTATAAGATGTATGACCTGAATTTGGAGTTCATAACTTATGGAATATGATTCCATCTGCTGGATGAACTGAAACTCCTCATACTAGGAATTGAGAGAGTACATGATTCTCTATTAAATGCATGAACATGAACTACAATCATGGGACTGGCACATAAGGCATGAGTAGATATTGGGATAACTGAAAAACAAATACTGAAATAAGAATGGGTTGAGCCACATCCTCACTTTCTTATGTTCTACACTATACTAGCATCACTAACCCCTTAGCTTTAAGCTATCACTCTAAGTCTGTAGAACTCATACTAAACTCTAAAATGAACTACAATCACTGCACTCTAGAGTCTAGAATACAACAATACATGCAAGTAGTAAACTTACTCTGGAAGACTACACCTGAAAGTTTAAAACCGACTTCTAATACTTCCTTTCGAGATGCAACTCTATCTTTCTATAGCCTCACTTGTCATCACATGATATCTTGAATACTTAATGACTTAGAATCTTCATAAGTATAACCATATCCATAGTTCACACCATCTAAAGCTTCAACTCTTACTTTTATTGGCTCAATCTTCAAGGATTCAAACTTAGATTCTATCACTTAACATGGATATCACCAACCTTTAATAAACCAAAATACTCTTGTCATATCTTACTAATATCACATCTCTAAACTTGTATTTCTAAAATATGAGAATCAAGATCATATCAAGAAGGCTTAACATCATCAATCGAAATTCCTTAACTTAGATATTTAGAACACCATATACCAACTAACTAGTCTTATTCCACTTAGCAACTCAACGGTACTTCCAACCACACAAAACACGTAATAACCTTAGAAAATAAAGCAATCCCATATCACCTTGGGAATCCTTCTTCACCATTCATACAACATCATACTTAATTATGAAAAATGGACTCAACTATTGTACATATTGTTCAAGCCTACTAGATCACTTCCATATAACTAGCACCACTAACCAAGGAAATTATTACATCCACCTTGATGACCAACAACTGTTCAAACTTAATATCTAGTGCTAAACATGATTTAACAACCCACCTTACATATAATTCTCACTTGAAAGATATAAAATAAAATATCGATAAACACTAGCCCACTAGAATCTCATAACAATAATAATCGATCATAATCATATGGTCTATCTTATCATAATCCATTAACACATACTCCTTCTACACATCATTACTATTTACCTTTCTATACATCTAAATTACTATCGTAGCTCTATAATTTTCAGCTTAGCTCATTTTTGCAACCTCAAGGAAAGCCTAAATTAACGATACTAAACCACCAAATACTTCATTAATCTCTTATACTTTTCTAACACAACAAATATAATTAATAACTTCTTTCATACATCAAACAAACAACAATTCTCCTTAACTAATAACTCCTTATCTACCTCCATTAAACTAACACATAAGGGACTATCACCTCAACACATCTCGATAATATGCACGATTTTATCTCTATACTTTCTATCAACCATCATTCCTGCATTTCTTGTCACTACTCTTCTATACCCATGCTTCCAACTATAAGAAGGTTCTACTACTTATAAATCATAACACTGAAGTTCATAATATCCCTCGAATGCACAGTACATTTAACAATCTAGGTTAATATTATCTCATCTCATGAGCACTATCTGTACTAAAAGGGTCAATAGTAAATCTAAATAGATATCTAATTCTGTCTCAACTGAAAAACTCATAATGATGAGGACATAACTTTCAACTTGAGGGACTTAACACACTAGGGAGATCTTCTCAAGCCCTTTGTGTAACTTCTAAAGTTTCTTCTAGTAAATTTGAGAGTATTACAGGGGATGAATTGGAACTTACTAATCATGTTATCTCAAGAATAATACATAGATAAGGAATTTTAGGGTAACAGATGAATAGTCAGAAAATTCTGAGAAAACAACTTTACTGCACGATCTAGAGTACGAAATAAAAGAAACTTTTCTTAAATGCTTTGTAGCCTTTCGAAGAAAAATACAGACGTCTTTGTACCATTCTGCAAGACTCTACTAGACACGGCTTCATAGACACCCTAGGACACTTGAACCTTGTGCTTTGATACCAAGTTTGTAACGCCCCAAAAATCTGTCCTAAGATATCACACGGTGCTTAGGACCACAAGTGATCCCAAGCTAACCCTTCTACTTGTATAACTCATAAGCAACTGAATGATATGCATAAAACGACTGAGTTTACTGTGCAGAGACATAATAACGATGGAATCTGGGAAAGATACAATATTAATGGAACTTTTACATTCTGATAAAGTCTGAAAGAGGTACTAAAAATACATAATTGACTCTAACTGACATTTGTGAAACCTCAATTATACTGACTATAGATAGCTGGAATGTGACTCCAGCTACCTCTAATTAATACATATGAATAAGAAAATAAAGTACATCAATAATATCAAACTAAAGTCCCCGAAGTAGGAGGACTCCTCATCTGCTGGCTGGAATCTGCAAACTATTTTAATATAGTATACATGCTACAACTGAGTTGATACCTATATTATAAGACAATGTAGCACATAGACATATATGTGGATCATCACTTTGAGGATGTACTAAGTATATAGGGGTGAAATACATAAGTAAACATCACCTCATCATCATAAGTTGTAAAATAATGCATGCTAAATGTAAATGGCTCACATAAGCTAGAATATCTGAAATACTGAAATGCGAGGCAATAAAAAGAAAAACATACTTTATGAATCTTGTGATCAATAACATTTAGTTCTAAAAGTTATACTATTACTCTGTCTTTAAATCATACTGTCTAAGTGTAGAAAGGACTCACTTCTAAGTCTGAAATCTGAAAGTTGAAATTTGTAACTCTTATCTTTTTGTAAAGCATAATCTGAGTAAAATGGTGAGCCTTTACACTTAGTTTTCTAAAAATCTGGGAAATACTTTAACTGAGAGCTTAAGAATTTTATAGCCATAACTTTCAAAATATATGCTTTTATCTTAAAGCTTTAAATTAATAGACTGTTGAAGAGTGGGGGACATCTGTTGGGAGGTTCTTCTAGTCGACATACACCATATGAAAATCCATGGAGTCCCACATCTGGCCCCCGTTAGGTAGGGCTATTCTACCCTTGCCATCAGAATAGAACTTCTATCTTAGTGATCACAATCTGAGTTATCCACGTAGAAGTTGGAATAATCAAAATCCTATGGTGGTATGTAGTTCTGGGGTATGAAACCTTAAAATCATACCCAACTCTATGCTAAATACTACTCCCATTCTTATGCTTAAAAGCTTAAGAAATCCACTTCAAAACTAGCACAAGGGTTTACAAGACAACCAATTATGCTTTTCTTTCTTTAAATCTCAAGTTATCTGAACAAAGTGGATTCTTATCTTAGCTTAGGAACAAAAGGTCAAATCTTCGTCAAAATCTATGAATAATCTTATCTGAGGGTGCTCATAGCACAAATAATCTCAAAATAGCAAATCTTAATTAGGGAGTAATGACCCATGCATACATCTCATGATAAAACATCTTAAAATTCATGATTTATAATGAAAACATTCATAAATCAACTTAAAATCTGGAAATTTCAACAATATTTTGATGTTTTGTACTTTTATGCAGTGACTGCACTATCTCCTCAGGGACTGTTAAACCCTAAGATAAGGTATTGTTTGCTCCTGTCAACTAAATCGAAATCACTCTTGTGAATAGGGTAATCATTTTCATTTGAGAATAGAAACAAGTGGATATAGTACATCACAACTAATTTCACAGCATAACTATCTAATTTTCAACTCTTCTTCGTAAAGCATTCTCGCACCGCATACCTTGATACCTTTTTAGCAGGACCAAAATATGACTCTAGTAAATTGTTCTTTGCTGAAATAACATACTTAGTCGCACTAACATTGTCATCAAAGTACTTTAAACCATTCATGATTACAAATTCTTTAAGATCAAAATTCAAGATTACACTATATATCTCAGCACAAAGCTTGGTAGGTTAGATCGGAATGTCTTTTTTTTATGTAAGAAAACATGGATGAGTTGCTTTTGAATGAAGAAAGGATGCAACTCACGAAAATGGCTAAAACCAGTAGCTTTAAACATTTCTAATTGGTGTTTCTCTAATTGATTCAACATAGTAACAACATTTGTCTGGATGTGTACATTGATCATAAAATGAAATATTTTTTGTAGAGGAACTATAGATTGTAAAACCTAGATACAGTACCTACAGATACCAACTAAATGTGACTCATTAACAGAAATCAGAAACTATCTTTAGCATATCTTTAGATTTTCTTGTATTGTTTTTCATCTTTTGGGGCTTCTAAATTTTCATCTTTTTCAACAATTCTTTTTTGTTATATCTTGGAACAACTTATTTTATAGTTTAAATTTTTTATTTGGAGTGTGTTACTCCAGTGCAATTTAGCTTGAGCTTCGAACTTGCACTAATAATCGAAACTACTTCAATCGATTCAGACATCTGTTTCTTAAATAAAACAGTCAGTTTAGAAATATTTTTTTTTTAAAATAGGTGTCTCACTCGCAATAAATATAACATCTTGTTGATGCATATCAATCATTGTACTTAGACTTGCACTTTTAGTTATAATGGTATCAATAACTGTAGAAATTATATGTTTCATAGAAACAGGAGTTGCGCTCGCAATTAAAATAATGTCAGCAAGTTGATCATCAATCACAACCCTTAGAATCATCATATTTATCTTTATATCCTTCTCTAGAACTTTCTTCAGTGCAGGGTGAACGATTTTGATATGCATAAAGTTAAAAAATATGTATTAAAAAAATAATAATTTTATATACAGATAACAAATTCGATACAAAGATTAATAAAAATAGATTCAATAATTGAATAAGAAAACTGATACAATATCAAGTCCACAATGCAAGAATTCAGCAAGAACAACAAGATGAACAAACTAACACCCAAAACAACAAGTTGAACAACACGTGCTAGTGAATCGAAATAGGCCACACACGGCTTCACTAGGCTTTAAGAATCACGTTCTTAGAACAAGATGATGAAGTTTTCAACAAGAACCAACAAGTCAACAAGGTGCTAGTGAATCGAAAGAGCCCCACACGGCTTCACTAGACTTCAAGATTACAAAACAATATCTTAACAAAATTACAAGAAGACAGTAACTTGGCATGTAATATTCAAGAGTCTAAGAACCCTAACAATAAGAGAGGACCCTAAGACTAAAGAATATTAACACCAAGTTCTTACTTGGACCAAGAGGAACTCTATGACCTCAATATCCTTGTTTCTAGACAAGATACAACACAAGTATTACTCTACTTGTGAGTTTTCAGATTTGGGGCTTCTCCAATGGAAGAGTGAGAAGTTCTTCAATATTACAAGTTTTTATGTCTAAGATAATCATGAGATCACTTGGCAAAGATGTTAAATCCAAAGGGGTAAGAGGGTTGAGGCGTTATACACACTCAAAGGGAGTCATTCCCGTACTTGAGTGTATGACACGGTTATAGGCAAACACAATCAATGGTAAGTGCTCCTCCCAAGAAGTCATTTTTCCCTTAACCATGGAACGTAGCATAGCACCCAAAGTCCTATTTACTACTTCCGTTTGGCCATCGGTTTGTGGGTGGCAAGACATAGAGAACAACAACTTGGTACCAAGCCTTTCCCACATGAACTTCCAAAAGTGACTTAGGAACTTGGAGTCCCTATCACTCACAATGGTCCTCAGAATGCCATGCAATTTAACAATATTATCAACAAATAAAGAGTCCGCGCTAGGTGCGTCATCACTTTTAGAGCAAGGAATAAAGTGTGCCATCTTAGAAAATTGATCGACTACAACAAAGATACTATCCTGGCCTCGTCTAGTCCTTGGAAGCCCCAACATGAAATCCATAGATATATCAAGCCAAGGATGAAGAGGGGTGGGCAGCGGGGTGTACAACCCATGGGGTAGGAGCCGAGATTTGGCTCTTTTGCATTCTACACATTGGCCTCAAATCCTAACCACATCCTTGTGCATTCTTGGACAATAAAATTGCTTTCCCAATATTTTGAGGGTCTTTTCAACCACAAAATGACCCATTAGACCACCATCATGTGCTTTCCTCACAAACAACTCTCTCCAAGAGCTAGAGGGTACACAAAATCGTCTACCTAATAAGTAACCATCAAACTTGGCATAGGGATTTGAACCCCTAGCCGAATCCCACTTGTCCCTACCCAATTCTTCGTATTCCCTAAAGATAGGAGCAAAGTGAGGGTCCTCAGGATACAATCCTCTTAAGCTCTCGAAATGCATCAATTTTGATGACAAAGAAGACACAAGAACATGTTTTCTAGACAAAGAGTCGACTACTACATTGTCCTTACCCTTCTTGTATTAGATAGCATAAGGGAAGGTCTCAAGAAACTCAATCCATTTGGTATGCCGGTTGTTAAGCTTGTCTTATACCCGAAGATGCTTTAAGGATTCATGGTCCGCTCGGATCACAAACTCCTTAGGCCATAAGTAGTGTTGCCAAGTGGTCAAGGCTTTAATCAAGGCATACAACTCTAAATCATACGTGGAGTAGTTTAGAGTTGCTCCTTAGAGCTTTTCATTAAAGTAAGCAATAGGTTTTAAATCTTACATCAAAATATCCCATATGCCTACTTTACTGGGATCGCACTTGACTTCGAATGTCTTATTTAAAGTTGGGCAATTGTAACAAAGGCGCGGAGATGGGCATAGCTTTCAAAGATTCAAAAGCCTTAGCTTGCTCGTCATCCCACTTGAAGGGTTGATCTTTTCGAATGACCTCGATCACGGGGGCGGCTATGGTGCTAAATCCTTTGACAAACCTTTTATAAAAACTAGCCAACCCATGGAAGCTTCTTACTTTTCCAACGGTTTGTGGGATTGGATAATTTTTGGTAGCATTTATCTTGGATTCATCCACTTTGACCCCTCTTCAACTAACAACAAAACCCAAGAAAACAACTTCATTAACACTAAAGAAACATTTTTCTAGATTTACGTACAGTTTTTCCTTTCTAAGGACATCAAACAGATATTGTAAATGCATCAGATACTCATCTAAAGACTTTCTATAAACCAAGACATCATCAAAATAGAAAACAACAAACTTTCCAATAAATGGCTTCATCACATGATTCATTAGCCTCATAAAAGTACTTGGAGCATTTTTTAGTCCGAATGGCATAACCATCCATTCATAGAGACCAAACTTGGTCTTGAAGGCGGTTTTCCATTCATCATCGGGTTGAATTCATTTTTGGAGATAGCCACTCCTTAAATCAATCTTAGAAAATAAACACGAACCATTTAATTCATCAAGCATATCATCAAACCTAGGGATAGGGTGATGATATTTTACCATAATCTTGTTGATGGCTTGGCAGTCTACACACATACGCCACGTTTTGTCTTTCTTAGGAACTAGTAGCACCGGAACCGCACAAAGACTCATGCTCTCCTTGATATACCCTTTGTTGAGGAGTTTTTCAACTTGACGTTGCAATTTCTTGATGTCCGTAGGGTTGCTTCTATAAGACGGCTTGTTTGGCAATTGTGAGCCCTACACAAAATCAATTTGGTGCTCAATTCTCCGAAGTGGGGGCAATCCTTACGGAAGTTCTTTGAGAAATACATCTTCATAATCCTGCAACACACAAGAAATCAAAGGAGAAATGGATAAATTAGTGGGGTTAGTGTTAAAACAATGAGCCAAAAGTAACATAGGCGTGTCCTCATCATGATCCACGAAGAGTTCCTTCTTTATAACCAATATCACCATGTTTTCCTCCCCCTTTGATGTTGAGGCATCCTATAATACCCCTACTGCCCAACATACAGGTTCCCCTCTTTTTTCTTCCTTTTCCTTTAATTCTCTTATCTTTTGATACCACTCATTTACTTGGGAAGAAAAAGAGGATGAAGTGTGAACTTTTGGACATCCTTCTCAAGTGTATATCGATTGGACCTCCCATCGTGTTTGGTAGACCTATCATATTACCAAGGTCTACCTAACAAGTGACACGCTTACATTGGTATCACGTCACAAAGCACTTCATCGTGGTAGTTTCCCACCTTAAACTGTATCACACATTGCCTTGTGACCTTTAATTCACCACATTCATTCAACCATTGCAACTTGTAAGGACTATTGTGCGGTGTAGTTGGCAACTTTAAAAAGTTTACCATAGCAACACTAACAACATTTGCACAACTACCACTATGGATCACCAAAGTGCACACACTCCCCTTTACAAGACATTTAGTATGGTATATTTTCTCTTTGACTTGGGTCATCTATTGCCTTACTAATCATGACGCACCTAACCACAAAGTTTGGAACCACACACTTCCCTTCTTGCGGATAAACATCTTCGCCAACATCATCATCATCATCATGTGGTCAATTCTCGGGTTTCTCTCCATCTTGAGTCTCTACCTCATCCTCCCCCTTTTTAAGACCCACCTCTTCACCAAGGTAATACAATCTCCCTTTCTCGTAGAATCATGTTGCATCGGTTATGACATTCATTGGCTTTATGTCCCCAACCTTGGCACTTGAAACATTGGAATCCCTTTGGGTTAGGATACTTATTAACTTCTTGCTTTGGAGGAATTTTATGGACTATTTTAGGCTCGGGCAGCCTTGTAGTGGCGGTTTGTTCCTTGTTTTTGGGCCAACCCGGAGAGTATTGAGCCATCTCCTTGCTTCTAGGCCAACCCAAGGTGGATTGTCCCTTTGCCTTGAACGAAGACCTCTCTTTAAGTTCCCTTTCAGTCTCAAGAGCCACTTGAAAAATACCTTCAACTGTATCAAACTCGTGAAGTGTTAAATGAGTGGAGATCTCTTTGTTCAACCCACACTTGAACTGAATGATATCATGAATGATTTATTCCCCATGATGATCAAGCTTCAACATGAGTTGTTGATTTGTTCCCCATGATGATCAAGATTCAACATGAGTTGTTGAAACTCATCATAATACACCATCACACTTTTGTTACCTTGATGCAAGTTGTACAATCTAGCAAGAAACTCATGGCGATAACTCTCGGGAAGGTATCGTTGTCTCATCAAGTACCTCAACCAAAACCAAGGTGGTGGCTTCCCATCAACTAATTCATTACCAAACTGCTTGACGTACTCCCACCAAGTGTTAGCATAACCCTCAAAATGAGCTATGGCATAACAACTTTTCTTTTTTTCTGTGATATCATTAACCTGGAAAACTTTGTCACAAGCCAATTCCCAATCTAAGTAGACCTCAGGGTCACTTTCACCTTTAAAGATTGGTAGCTCAAATTGATGGTGTTGATGCCTACATCTCTCTCTTACTATCGGTTTCCCCTTTTTCCATACCCTCGATATATCCTTTGATCTCCATGACCCCCTCTCATCTCCTTCTCTCTCATATAAGCATCCTCAAAGGCTCCATATCCTTTATATCCCTCTCTACCATATTTCTCAAAGTGGGCTGGACGGTTTTGGATATTTTGAACTTGATTTGGAGGAATTGGATTTTGTGAAGGTGGTGGTCTTTGGGTTAATGGAGCTTGGAAGGAAGGGTTCGGATTTAGCGGAGGTACTTGATGTCCAAGTCTCTCTTGTGTAACTTGAGGAGTTTAGAAATGTATTAGTCTAGTGGGGTCATGGTTTGGAGGGAAAGAAGTGGTTTGGCTTGCAGAATTTAGTGGAGCTTGGGGTGGATTTAGCATTTGGTGCACTGTTTTGCGAGTGATGGTTGCGGATGTTCTATCATGCCCACTTGAAGAAACATGTAGAGGAGTAGAAGGGGGAGAGTTCCTTTGAATCTCCTCTTGTTATAATCTCCCACTAATAGCCGACACATCTCCCTTTATTGTTGTCAAATTCCCTCTCATGGCTCCAACTTCCGTATTCAACCTTAGTGTTCGGGTAACGGCCTCAAGAGTGGCCCACATAGAGTCAAGAGCATTAGTATCCATATTTTGGGACGTAGTACACTCCATTGTCAAGGTATTACCTACAAAATCAGCAAACAAGTTAGTGAAAAAAAATCCTGTCCTCACTTACACTCTTTGGATCACCTCACACTTTAGTTCCACAAGTGTTGTAGATTGGCTAGTAACCTGTGAATTCTTAAGGTATGAGTAAGATATTATCCAGAGTGGATTCTTTTTTGAAAACTCAAAGAATTATTGTCGGACTAGAACCAAGAAGTAGCAACGTATTCAAAAGATAAAAGCACCCAAGTAATCATTGACACGAACATACGGATTCAAGGGACTAATTGACAACCTAGTAGGAATGTACTAGTTTGTTAATTAGTTATAGAACCAAGTAAGGAAACCAAGAATCAACAGTTAGAAACTAGAAAATATACAAATTTGAGCTTATTAGTGATGTGGCAGTAGCAATGGTGATGTGGCAGCATGTAATTGGTCTTGGTCCCACACAATAAATTTTTTTTCACAAATCTGAAATTTCAATATTCACACAACTTGTAATGGATGACAATTGGTTTTGGAGGAAAAGTAAAAGTCTTGTACTCTTTAACTTTTCAAACTCAAAAGGTGAGATTTGACTATACTAATCCCACAAAACAAGGTCCCTTGATTTAAGAAAAAGTGGTTGTCAAGTCTAGGAAGTGATGTGTGCAAGTCTTCTCACCAACAACTTTATAACTTTTGTCTTACAACCTTTTGGATCTATTTTACACCTTTGTTGTCTTAAGTTGTAAGAATAGATAAAGAACAAAATGAACACCACAACAACCTTCAAGAACACAATATCAACTTCTTCAAGAACACAACAAAAAACCACCAATTGTCATCAACAAGGTACAACCTAGAGCCCACTTTAAGTTGCCACAACAATGGTCAATATTATAAGCTCAACTTTAGATATAGACACTTTTAGTGTTGGTGAGAAAGAAACCAACACTAGAAACACACTAAACAAGTAAAATAACTCCTATATCTAAACACACAAACACCAATATTGGCCAAGACAACAAGATGGACAGATTTCTCTTTTTCTTTTTCTGAAATTTTCAAATTTCAATAATTTTTTGTTTTGAATTTTCGTCCAAGAGAGCCCAAGATTGGTAGTGTAGGAACACAACCAGACTTGATTTGATACCAAATGATACAATATCAAGTACACAATGCAAGAATCCAGAAAGAACAACAAGATGAATAAGCTAACACAAAAAACAACAAGTTGAACAACAAGAGCTAGTGAATCGAAATAGGCCACTCACGGCTTCACTAGGCATTAAGAATCATGTTTTTAGAACAAGATGATGAAGTTTTCAACAAGAACCAGAAAGTCAACAAGGTGCTAGTGAATCGAAAGAGCCCCATACGGCTTCACTAGACTTCAAGATTACAAAACACAATCTTAACAAGATTACAAGAAGATAGTAACTTGACATGTAATATTCAAGAGTCTAAGATCCCTAACATCAAGAGAGGACCCTAAGACTAAAGAATATTAACACCAAGTTCTTACTTGGACCAAGAGGAACTCTATGACCTCAAGATCCTTGTTTCTAGCCAAGATACAACACAAGTATTACTCTACTTATGAGTTTTTAGATTTGGGGCTTCTCCAATGGAAGAGTGAGAAGTTCCTCAATATTACAAGTGTTTATGTCTCCAAATATTATGAAAGAACTATCCTCCAAATAACCCTAATATTGTTTATTTATATTACACCATAAATGAAGGAGAAAATAACCAGATTGCCCTTTCCATGGGGTGGCCTTGGAGTGTAAGTTTATTACACTTCAAGGCCCCTCTTCACCCTTAAAAATATTTAGACCATTAGGTGGATCAATCACCAACTCACAAATGGCCATTTGCATGAACAAGGCTTGGAGTTACCGAGCTTGGCTACGTGTGAATGATCGTGAACTTGTTGGACAACTTGCTACACCCGTATAAAAAACTAAGAATACAATACCATTCAATAATCAAAATAGACTAAAAGCGAGCACATGCAAGTAGATAATCTAACCTACAATGTAGTCTAATCAAAAGAAAAAGAATAACATAAAAATAACCATACAATTCAACTTAGAAGGACAAATTTCCACTATCGAAATCAGAGAAAAATGCACCTAAAGTCAAAGAAAAAAGAAAATTAATTATAAAAAATATAAGAATCAATAAATAAGGAGGAATTTAACTATGTAGAAGCTCAGATCGAATAAAAATATATATTAAAAATACCACAAAATTAATCAAATAGACATTGTATTAACCTATGTTAAAGCTTAAATCGAAGAAACTTGCACATATACGGAACAAATAATAAACAAAGAAGGAATTACCTACGTTGAAGCTCATATCAGAGAAATTTATAGAGAACTTGAGAGAGAAAATAAAGATAAAGGGCATAAATTGAAAGTGAAAATCTTAGAGAGAGATGGAGTAAAAAGGTATAAGAGAGAATCAATTACAAGTGCATTCTATTACTGAAAATTTACAACATGAGCTATTTCGGAAAACTTTTGCAAAGTTGCGCCATTTTATTTATTAATAATTTTAATGGGATGACATTCTGCATAATTTTTCCTTAAAAGAACATATAAAATATGTGTGCAAGAGATATATGTAGCCTAGCTTCTCGAAAGAGACTAAGAAAATATAAGAAACAACATAAATTTCACCACTTTAGGAGCTAATTACTCCTTATCACAACTCTTTTATGTATTAACAAAAATTTAAAAATAATTTTACATAGGATACATCACTATCGTTAGGATACATTACAATTCTATTACAGTTTCATACTCTGGTATGTATCGTATCTCGTTTTACATAGAATATGTAATGACATATAGTTTTAGTGTATCATCACACTAGTTAAGTCATGATATATAAGTTATTAATTTGATTATTATGTATTGTGCTACAGATACATACAAAAAATATGAGATGCCACTATAATATATCATAACTGAAATCGTCTCACGCATATTATGAACAAGATTTATTTGTGTATCAGTAACATTAATATCAGTTTGATATATAACTTTAGTCAGATATGATGGTTTGTGTATCAGCAATATAAAAATCTGTTGAATATATAAATTTCGTAGAATTCTTAGAACTGAGGAAAATAATATTTTCGATCAGATCTAGCCAGATCTCCAGCTGTATCATCAAAATTCTGTAATATTCACTAGAAAATATGAAGCTTTGAAAGGTTTTTGTTTTGGTGGGGGTTCACCATTATATACATAGATTTCATCAATTCTCTGAATAGAGAAAATAAATATTTTCCACCAAATTTTGCCAGATCTCCATCCGTATCGTCGAAATTCTCCGACATTCACTGAAAAAGGTGAAGCTTTGGGAAGTTTTATTTTTGGTGGTGATTTACCGATGGCTTTTCTGATTGGAGATAATTGGAGATTGAGACATAGAGGTGGAAAAAAGGAAACGATGAGAGTGGAGTAAAGGAAAGGAAGAAGAAGGAGAGAGCAACGGGTTTGGTGGTGGCTGGATAGTGGGAGATACAAAGATGAAAGATTTTCACCGCCTGCGATGAGGCTTTTCCAATGAGAGAAAGTAAGAGAGAAAGGTGAAGATGCAATGGGAAAATGGTAGAAATATGGGAGATCTGAGAAGATAAATATAAAATGTGATGTATTAAGTACAAGGGAGAGAAAAAAATTAAAATATGAGATGGATAAAATTAAATACAAGAGTAGAAATTTTAAGTAGATATGACAAGTTAAGTAGTACTATAATGTAATATTCCTAAAAATGGACAGGCCCAATCCTTTACACACTACAACATTTTTGGCCTAAAGCCACACTAAATTTGGACAACACTTGTAAAGTGTTGCCTAAAATATTGTGGACACGCTTTTAAAAAGTAACCTTAGTTTTTAACTTTAAGCCACAATAATTTTGACAACGCTTATAAAGAGTGCTCTTTAATGATATATACTATACTTTTTAAGTGTTTTCATATCATTATATAATTGGCAACGCATTTTACAAATATGGTTACACTTTTAAAATGTGCTATTTTTATTATTTTAAAAGAATAATTTATAAGTGTTGCCTTATAACTTTTTAAAAAATTGTACAAGAATATGATATTCCCTCCAATATTTTAAAACTAAAATATTATATTCCCTCCAATTGTTAATTACTCAGAAAAAAATCTAAAACCCTACGTGCGTGAAATATCATCCAAAAGGTTCACACACCGAAAGCTGGTTTCTCCAATTTTGACACATCAGAAGGTTCACTACGCGTCGAATAGTGAACTGATACAAAATAGCCCATAAACACAAGATTATAACAGCACTAAGAAACAAGCAACACAAGACGAACAAAAGATAGCAAGAACAACACTAACGATTTTGCAATAAAAGAAAGGATAGTTAATGAGACATACACTATTACAAGAAGTAGGAACCAAAGGATGTATCAAATACTAGGACCCCTAAGACCAATAATAGTAACACCACACTCTTAATTGAACCAAAGAGGAAATCCACCACTCAAGAACCCAACTTTCTAAGCCAAAATGCAACCCTAGTGATTCAACACTAAGTTCTACACTAGTTTCAGTTTTTACTACATTATCTCTCAAGAGATGAGTTCTTTCAATATCAATCAAAAACTAAGTGAAATAACCCTAAACTGTTCTACTTATAATCTATTAAAAGATGAAGACAAAATGACCAAGGTGCCCTTAATGAGTGGGGCGCCTATGAAGTGCCAAAAGAGAGAAATAAAATGACCGAGACACCCTTAATGAGAGGGCAGCCTTAGAGTGTGAAAAGGGGGCTTCATGGAGTGTTTAAAGCTCTTCTTCACACTTTAACATATGCAATACCTTGTGTCATTTTTGCCTTTATGATTATTCTTTATCACTTGGACTCTCTTGGGTGTCTCATCAAGGCAAGCTCCCAAGCAATCTTTGACACACAGAATTGATCTTTTGTGGGCTCAAAATGGGTCCCCATGCGTGTTCCCATGCCCTCAATGTTCCCACAACTGGATTCTTCATGTGTTGGCCTCACATGATGTCATCAAAAACTAAGATGGACGTTTGTCTTGTATCATCCTCCACTTCTTGAAAAGGATTCAACCTCGAATCCATACCTTACAATATCAAAGAAAGGACAAACAAGTACAACATCCTCATGGAATAAGGGTTAGGGTTAGTGCAACAAATAACATCATCATGCCAAGGTGGTACACACTTGAAATATAGCCAAGGATCCTTCGTGTTAAACATTAGAAATCTATGAAAATATGCACTAAGGAGTTGGCTATGAAAGTTACCATCTCTACATACATATATAAGAAGGGTATCACACAAATGGGGTCGATACAAAGTAGTTTCAAGAGAAAACTCTCTTCTTGACCTACAAGTGATAAAACCTTGGTAAAGAATGGAAACACACAATGGTGAACCCTATAGGATCCTTTCATGACTCCCCTTCTTTAACCCTTCATCTTGGTTGGAATTCTTTTCCTTGCACAATGTCTGTCCGTCAAGTGGATTATGAATCCCCAAGAGAGACATTCCATTATAGGGAAGATACGAACATCCTCATTCAAGCCTTACTGTCGTGTAGACAAAGCAACAAGTTGGATGTATAACAATCTCCACATCCCAAGAGGTTACCGGGGTCAAATGGGTAAAGTAGCCAAGGACATAGGTTTTGGCTATTCCTATTTTCCCTATGGTGCCAGCCCTAAAATTAGGCATACCCTCTTTATCACCATTGGAAATATTATGATCAAAAAGAGGGTTGAGAAAGGTGTTCCATATGTCAACTTCAAATATTGGGTTCTCATGTATGCACTTAATACTAGTTTCAAGATCTCCACTATGAGTATGCCCAACATAAGAATCACATAAAGAAGAAGTAGATGGAATTTCTAAACATGCACCACCTTCTCTTTCAAGAGATTAATCCGAACATAGATACAAATCACCATGATCAGCAAAGGGATCACAATCAAACAAAATTTCACAAGAATAATCACAATTTGAGTTTCCTAAACATTGAAACAAATCAAGGTCACCTTCACCCGATTGTTCATTTTTATGATTTCTATGAGCAAAGCTAACAATAAGGCCTTCTCACAAACATGCTCAAAGAATCATCTCTAATATCATGATCAACTCTATCAACATCATCACTAACTTGAGACTGAGTAAACATAGCATACACATGCTCAAGTAGTGGACTACTTTCATAAGTAAGTTGATCATTATTTACATCCTCACTAGTTATTGGAAACGCACATACCAATGTAGAATTACCTTGGTTTTCATAAGGGTCAACTAGTGTGTGAATACTTTCATCACATGGAAATGGAACCTTATTCAAGTTACAAATGCTAGCACTAGGTGGACACAAATCATTCTTACAAGAAGAATCAATTTTGTCATCTATAGGATCAACTAGTGCTTGCTTACTTACAACAAGAATTGGATCTTCTTGCAACCTAGAAATATCAAGAGTATTATCACAAAGGGAAGAGTCATTACATTCTCATCAAGGAAAACCACCAACTATATCCACTTGGCTACTACTAGCCATATTACAACAGCCTATAATTGTAGGAGTGTAGAAGATAGAATTTTTACCTTGTAGTGCACATGAGGTAGGACCTTCACCTTGGTGTGTATCATGGAAGCCCACTTTCTCCTTTGGGAATCTCTCATCACAATGAAGTTTTTGATTAAGTGGTGCTTGGACAAGAGGAATTGGATTTTGTGGTCCAAGTGTAGATATCAATTGGCGTAGCTTTTCAAGGTTCCTTTTGAAATCTTCACAAGCGGCCTTGAAAGTATCGTCACCCATGGTACCTAATAAATAAAACCAAAAATAAAAACAAAAAAATAGTTAGCTCAAAAGTATCCTCACCACACTCTCACACCTTCGGCTACCTCACACTTGGTTTCACAAGTGTTGAAAGTTATCTTATAATCCGTGAGAAGTTGAGGGATGAGTTCTACTCTTGTTCGTAAGGGATTTTTGTTTGAGAGACTCAAATAAATGTTGTTTGGACTTGAGAAAAGAAATTACAAAGATTCAAAAAAAGATAAATGTACACAAAGAATGCAAACAAGAAATAAACAGACTAAAAACTAACTCACAACCTAGTAGATGATTACTAGTTTGTCAATTAGTATTAGAATCAATAATGAAACTAAATAAGAAAGAAAAAGAAACTAAGAAATCTGAAATTTGAGCCTAAGGTTCGGTTCTTGATGAGTGATGATGTGGCAGCCTTGAATTGGTATTAAAATTCTTAAAAGTTTGAAAAATTTTCTTTTCAATTTTTATTTGGTCAATCTTCAGTTGGAAGAGTGGAAATCAGCCTTGGGAGGAAAATCACAAGACTTGGAGCCTTTTTCAATATTCAAAAAGGGTTTGCCTTTCCTTTCACCTTTTTGGCAAAACACCTTTTGAAAGACCTTGTCCCCCTTTCATCTTTGGTAAGTCTGGGGAAGACCCCTTTCTCCCTTTTGGTAATTAGGCCTTTTGAAAGACTTTTGGGCCCCTATCTTATTTTGTAATAGTCTTGTAGTATGTTTCAAAACTAACAAGACCACACCTTCTTTCATTTGTTTTTAGATCAAAATCAGCACTCTATTGAAGACTCTTCTTCAACAAGACAAGAAGATGGTAAAGAACACCAAGAACACCACTTTGGAAATTTGAAGTTCTAGGTGAACTTTGGACCTCCAAAAATCAACAACAACACGTTTTCAATTTCAAACCTTCAACAACAACATAACCAACACATTTTTAAGCCACCAATCCTAAAAAAAATAGCAACCTTCAAATTCCAAGAACAACTCGAAAATGGCTCAAAATTTGGATCTTAATTCAATTAGTGTTGGTGAAGAAGGGGCTAACACTAGAAACAACCAAAACACATAAAATTTTCCTAAATATAAGTTCAAAGTTTTGGGTAAAGACAAAAAATGGGACAAAATTTTCTTCTTTTAGATTTTTGTTTTTTCAACACTTTTTTTTATTTTCAAGTTAACAAGCCCAAGATTGATTCCGTTGTAACAAAATCAATCCCGCTCTGATACCAAATGATACAAAACTTCCCACAAACATAAGATAACAAGATAACAATACTAAGAAACAAGGAACACAAGACGAACACAAGATAACAAGAACAACACTAATGATTTTGAAATAAAAGAAAATGATAGGTAGTGAGACAGACCCTAGGACACCTAAGACAAATAATAGTAACACCACACTCTTACTTGAACCCAAGAGGGAATCCAACACTCCAGAACCCAAGTTTCTAAGACAAATTACAACACTAGCGATTCCACACTAAGTGTTACCCTAGTTTTGGTTTCCACTACACTCTTTCTCAAGGGATGAGTTCTTTCAATATCAATCAACAACTAAGTTAAATAACCCTAAAATATTCTACTTATAATATATTACAAGTTGAAGACAAAATGACCAAGGTTCCCTTAATGAGTGGGGTGCCTATGGAGTGCAAAAGGAGGGACATAAAATCACCAAGACACCATTAATGAGAGGGATTCCTTTGATAAAAGAATAAAGAGCACAAGGTTTACAAGGTCTTGTAGAAGTTTCAAGCTTCGGATTGTCAAAGTATCAAGTCTCGGATTTGCAAGTGCTTGAAGACCTTTTGGAACCATTACAAAGTCTTGTCCAAATTGAAGAGAGAAGGAGGGATTTCTACATCATATAGGTTCCTCAACTAAGGGCATTGTGGTCTTTTCAGACCTTCCTTTTACACTCCAAAGGAGCACCCTTCATTAAGGGAATTTTAGTCATTGTTATGCAATAGTATAAATAGGCCTTTTAGCTTTCATTTTCATTAAACTTTGATGAAATTATTGAGAGATACTCTTTAGTTGTAGTTTTCTTCCTCTCTTAGAGATAGAATCTAAATTTAGGGTTTACACTAATTGATGATTTCACTTGTGTTGACAAATTGGCAAGAAAGATTGGTGCTTGGGGAAGGTGACTCCCTTTGTGTCTACCTAAGAGAGTGGTTTGAACTTTCATTTGTGAGATGTTATTGGAGATTTGATACATCTCCTTTTGTTAATCATCTAGTGAAAGTAAGGGTCACTCTACTATCTTTACATTTATGCAATCTTTCTTCTTCAACTCCTTTCTAAGTATTATTTTCTCTTGTGCGCTTGCTGATTTTCGCATATATAGTGTCAATTTCGTGTTTTAGCATTTCTTTAGGCTATCATTTGGTATCAAATACATGTATTAGAGTTGTTCCCACAACTCTAAGTCTTGGATCTAAGAAAATCTCAACAAAAAAGAGTGTAGAAAATCAAAAATCTAACAAAAAAAATTGTAAACCCATTTTTGTGTTTTGGCAGATTTTTAAATCTTAGAACTACATGTTTTTTTTGTTTTGTTGGTTTCAAGTTCTAGATTCTTGTTACCTAGCACCTAGGGAGTCTAGATCAATATTTGGAACAAGATTTGGTTGTTTTTGAGCTAGATCCACCATTGTTGTGACTTGTTTGAAGCTTTTGGAGGTAAGATCCATTTTGGGTTTGTGTTGGTGACGTGATGTGTGGCTGATTTTGTGTTGGTTGTGCTTGTATTGGCAAAAGGAACCTAGCTCTAAAAAAAATTGAATTTGGGGTTCATTTGTCAAGTGGTCAAACCTTGGTCAACTCTTGAATATTCATATTGTTCTTCCTCAATCTTCATATCTTGTTGGAGAAGAATATTCAAAAGTTCTTATTTGATCTTAAAAATGGAGGAAATAGAGTGTACTATTTGTTCAAGGCAATTTCCAATAAGCTTCCTAGTCTTGCCAAAAGAAGAAAACAACAAAGACAAAAGGAATCTTCAAGTACAATTACAAGTACAAGGGGGGACCAATTCATTTCTAATCCATTTTGAAGATTGAAAAGGCTCCAAACTTGAATATTTTTCACTCCAAAAGAATTCTCTTCCTTCCCCAAGTGTTGTTTGGCCGAGACAAGAATTTGAGAATTGAAAATTTTTAAAAAGTGACATCCAATCACAAGCTGCCACATGATCACTATATAAACAACCAAATTGAGTTCTAAATTAGATTTCTAATTTTCTATTTGTTGTTTCTAGTTTCTTTTGTATTGATTCAAGAAGGTACTTACTATTTTGCTAATTAGTCTTGAGTCCTTTTTGTTCGTGTCTTCGTTTTTTGTGTGCTTTTCTTGTTTTTAAGTCGTAGTAGTTTGTTGGTTCAAGTCCGTGCATTATTTTATTTAAGTCTTATAAAACAAAAATTGATTCTGGACCAAGGCATATTCACCACTCAACTCACTTACCAAGTATTGCCAAGTATTCAACACTTGTGAGACCAAGTGTGAGGTGAGATTTGAGTGTGAGTGTGTGAGGTTATTTGAACTAACTTATTTGTTCGTTTTGTAGATTTTTGCCGTTGCTGTTTTTTTCTCTTTTTAGGTACCTCGACAATGGAAGGAGCAACATCATCCACTCCGGATAGTTATAGTATTTATACTACCTTGGATCCTTTTGAAAATTTCCACCGGCACCTTGAAAGTTCTATGCCAATTGATGATTGAAGCATGCCATCTAAGACGAATCACCACTAACCAAGATACTAGCATTTTTCCTAGTATCAATTCTTCTTGTGTGCTAGTTCAAGATAATATACTTCCACCGGAGGATTCAAGAAGAGTTCCTCAAGAACACATAGTTGTTGATCAAATGAAGCTCTTGGCTAATAATTCCAACTTTGGGAAAAATGACAAAGAGGTGATGTAAGAAAGAATTTTTGACAAACTCCCTTATAATGAGAGCTTCCCAAAGGAACAAATGGGCTTCCATGATCCAAACCTAGGTGAAGGACATACCTCATGTGAGCTAAAAGGTAATAATGCTATCTCCTACACTCCTATAAACTTAGAATGTGGTAATGTGGCTACTAGTAGCCAAGTGGATGTAGTTGATGGTTTACTTGGAGGAGAATTGCATGACTCTTCCCTTTGTGATACTCTTGATGTTGTTAGGCTGAATAAGGACCAAACTCTTGTTGTGAGTATGCAAGCACTAGTTGATCCTTTAGATGACAAAATTAATTCTTTTCGTAAGAATGATTTATGTCCATCTTGTGCTAGCACTTATAACTTGAATAAGGTTCCATCACCAAGTGATAAGAGTATTCAAACACTAGTTGACACTTGTGAAAACCAAGGTGAGTTTACATTGGTATGTGAGTTTCCAACAACTAGTGAGGATGTGAATGATGGTCAACCTACTCACGAATGTAGCCCACTACTTGAGCATATGTGTGGTGTGTTTGATAAGTCTCTAGTTAGTGATGAAGTTGATAGAGCTGATCATGGTATTAGAGATGATTCTTTGAGCATGTTGTATGATAAAATCCATATTGATGAATATTTAGGAAACCCGAATTGTGATTCTTCTTGTGAACATGTTTTTGTGTATAATCCCTTTCCTGATCATGGTGATTTATCTATGTGGGGATTACTCTCTTAAAATAAAAAGTGGTGCATGCTTATAAATTCCATCTATTTCTTGTTTATGTGTTTCCTAAGTTGAGCATCCTAGTGGCGATGAACTTGGAACTAGTGAGTACTTACGTAAGGGCACCATAGTTGAAATTGATTTGTGTGACACCTTTCTCTACTCTCTATTTTCCTTTGATGATATGTATGATATTGTAGAGAGTATGTCTTTTAGATTGGGTGAAGCCTATGGGGAAAAAGAGTGTTGTTTAGATCTATGTCTAAGGCCACTCTTTCCATTTGACCCCGGTGCAAAATATGGATATGATAATGTTGGCACAACCACCTTGTTGCTTGGTCTACATGACAAGAAAAGTATTATTCATGAAAACCCAAAGGTAAAAGTGTCATTGTCGTCTTGGGATAATGTTTCTAAATATGCATCCTTATTTGATACACTTGTGCTTGAATTGAGTAAATCCTAACTTGTGGATGCCAAGTTGATGTTTTACTTGAGGGGAAGAAGTCATATGTGCTTAATTGATTTAATTCCATCCTTGTGTGCCTTATGTGCTATATATTTTGAACCAAGTGACCCTTTTGTAGATGATAGCACCTTGGGTGATGTCTTCACACATGATTCCTTCCTATACTACCTCTTAGCCTATGATGATAACTATGTTAATTTTGAATTGGTATTTTGTAGAGGTAGTAAGTTTGGTGGCTGGTTTCCTTGCTTGAATGATGATGATTGTGAGTTTGGTAGCCTAGTGAAAGGAGTGGGTCACCTCAGATTAACCCCTTGTCTTCTACTCCCATTTGACCCCAGAATACTTTTGAGTTGTGGAAGGTGTAGTTTAGTTTCATACTCAATTCCTTTTGATGTTTATGCCATCCACTTCTTTATACCCTTTTATGCAAAGCTTTTCATGTCAAATTTTAAAGATATGTGGGTGTATGTAAAGTGTGAGCAACCATGGGTTTATGATATGAGTGTGGTACTAATACTAACCCTCCTACCAAGAGGATTGTGTGCTTGTTTTGATCTCTCTTTAAGCAAGATCTGAATTTGAGGACAAATTCCTTTCAAGATGGAGAGTATGATACAAGCATAAAGAGCACAAGGTTTACAAGATCTTGTAGAAGGTTCAAGCTTCAGATTGTCAAAGGATCGAGTCTCGGATTTGCAAGTTCTTGAAGACCTTTTGGAACCATTACAAAGACTTATCCAAATTGAAGAGAGAAGGAGGGATTTCTACATCACATAGGTGCCTCAACTAAGGGCATTGTGGTCTTTTCAGACCTTCCTTTTACACTCCAAAGGAGCACCCTTCATTAAGGGCATTTTAGTCATTGTTATGTAATAGTATAAATAGACCTTTTAGCTTCCATTTTCATTAGACTTTGATGAAATTATTGAGAGATACTCTTTAGTTGTACTTTTCTTCCTCTCTTAGAGAGAGAATCTGAAATTAGGGTTTACACTAAGTGATGGCTTTCACTTGTGTTGACAAATTGGAAAGAAAGGTTGGTTCTTAGGGAAGGTGACTCCCTTTGTGTCTACCTAAGAGAGTGGTTTGAACTTTTATTTGTGAGGTGTGATTGGAGATTTGATACATCTCCTTTCGTTAATCATCTAGTGGAAGTAAGGGTCACTCTACTATCTTTACATTTATGCAATCTTTCTTCTTCAACTCCTTTCTTAAGTATTGTTTTCTCTTTGTGTGCTTGCTGATTTTTGCATATCTAGTGTAAATTTCGTGTTTTAGCCTTTCTTTAGGCTATCATCCTTGGAGTGTGAAGAAGGGGCAGTCGTGGAGTGTTTAAATCTCTTCTTCATACTTCAACATATGCAATTCCTTGTGTCATTTTGGCCTTCACGATTATTCTTCATCACCTATACTCGCTCGGGTGTCTCATCAAGACAAGCTCCCAAGAAACCTTCTACACATAGAATTGATCTTTTGTGGGCTCAAAATGGGTCCTCCAAGCATGTTCCCGTGGTCTCAATGTGCCCACAACTAGATTCTTCATGTGTTAGCCTCGCATGATGTCATCAAAAACTAAGATGGTCGTTTGGCTCATATCATGACCAAAAGGTGTCCATAGTCAAATAGTGACACATCATTAAAGTCAACTATCTGATGAAGAAGACGATGACACCATCAGCGAGAAAGTAAAACCACCGGTGAGGGGCGAGGAAGGGTAACCCACCAGCGAGGAATAGTCAACCAAAAGATTATTTCTTTCACTATTTCTTTTTTGACCAAAAGGATTGTTTCATGTTGGTGATTTGTTTCAATACCCTTCGACGAAACAAAAACTATCTACAGGCTCATATAAGCTGTATCATCATCTTGCAAAGGAGGTCCTAGGTTCTGTGTTGTACGAGCAAACTCAAAATTTGCGATTTTGTGTTTACAAATTTTCTTTTTTTGTGTATATATGTGATTGTTTTTGTTTCTTTGTGAGATTACTATTTTGTGTTTACACAATGTCCGCCAAATGTTTTTATGGATTTTGTATTTACTATTTTTGTGTGACTCCTGTTGTTTCTTTGTTTTTACCCTTTCTTGATCAAATAATAGATGTATGGGCATGTGATGGACATTGTTTAGCTCAGTTTATTGATACTCCTACAGTGTTAAGAATCAACAGACCAAGAATTTGGTCTGTTCTAAATATCTCTTAACTTAAAAGATTTTTGCATAGCCCTGAAGACATTTAGTAATATTATTTATCTAAATTGTCATTCATTTCTCTCTTAAATGTCTTACTAAATTAACATTCAGTTACTAAATTATAATAGTGATAATTTATTGTTGTATGTGTAGATACATTTGATCAAATTTAAAGGACCCTTCAGTCAAAATTCAAAGAAAATGAAATTAATTTAATTTGATATGGCAAATACTGTCCATTTATTTCCAATCCAATAGGAACTCAAAAATTCCATCATTCTTGGATCACCTGACACCCCCTTATAAGTTTTATTTTGCATCCAAAACTCATACTCCCTCTTTCTTTTCTTGTTTCATCAACACTACACAAAAAAAGTATTTAATCTTCATATTTTGAAGAGAGCGGTTTTCCAATATATGGGGAACCGCTCTTTCAATATCATCACTATGATCCTGTTGAAATTTCTTTTGAATATAATAGCATTTTTTCTATCAGGATTCCTAATTTCTTGATTTTTAGTAAATTGTTTAAGACTTTCTCAGTTTTTGTTATATGATATATTTGTGCATTACAAAAATAATAATAACATATTAAGTGTAATCTCACAAGTGGGGTGAGAGGGTGGAGTTTACGTAGACATTCAAGACATACTTATGCATTAATATATAGTTTATATCAAATTTATTAGAATTTGAGATCTTTAATCCTGATTGTGAATTGTGATGTGACACAAAAATCAAGATTGGTCATTTTATCTTAAGTGCACACTATAAAGTGAGGAAAAAGATATGGCTGAATTTTCCAAATGTTCACGTCCTCATCCTAATAAGTGGTTGAAAGATAAAGTGATTGGATCAGGATCATTTAGGAGTGTTCATTTATCCATGGACAAGGCGACCAGGGGACTTTTCGTATTAAAATCTGCAGACTCAGAAGCAGTACTTAAGTGTCTTGAAAATGAAGTTGAAATTCTTGAGAATTTTGATTCACCCCATATTGTCAAATTCATTGGTAAAGATTTGTCTTTTGAAGCAAATAGTAAAAGAAAGTTGAGTCTTTTTCTAGAGTATACAATAGTTGGCAGTTTAGTTTATGTAACAGAGAAATTTTGAGGGTCATTAGATGAAGAAGTAATTTGGAAGGCCATTAGCTGGCCATTGGTTTTTATTTTAGATAAATACTAATAATACTATCATTGGTCTGTATTACATATCTCTTAACTTAAAAGATTTTTGCACAGTCCTGAAGAAAGACATTTAGTAACATTATTACATATCTCCCATGTTCCCGAACAAATATTATTGATCCAACTCCTTGTGCATGGTATTGTTATTCTTCTGAAAAAGAGGTGGAAAAACCCAAGCTAAAAATGATGTCTCTGTTTGTACTAAGATGAAATTCATTGGAAACTTGTGTTACACATAAAGTTATTTATATATGTTTACATACATAGAGTTTTTCTTAGTTTTGTATTTATGTAGATAGTAATTTTCAAAATATGTACACAAAATAAACTAACACTGTTCGAAAACTACTGCAAACATTAGTTTGTGATGGAGTAAAGCCTCAGTAAAATCCTCAGAACCAAGCATAACTACTTTCATATTAGAGTTGTGCCCAACATTTAGGAAAGTGAACTAACAATTAGTAATAGAGTTGTCATTCATCTTCACCACACATTTCATATAGTCCTACTAGTTTTTTGACAACTTCCACTATATATACTTTCCAATAAATGATCAAACTCATTCTATTATTTTGAATTTATCCTTTAACTGTGCATAACTAACTAAAGTACTTCTCACAGGAACACTATGCTATCAATGTGTTTTGGGAGGTTCTGAAAAACTTTTATCTGGAAAATCAGAGAAAATTTCTGAAGTAAGTTTTACCATTCTCATAAGCCTCTAATTCATTCCTTTTCAGTAATAGGATACTACTAATGTTATATAGTAGTATGCTTGCCACAACTTTAAAGGAAATAAATATTACTTATGAAAAAGAAAAACTATTGTTTTATTGGTGGTACGGTGATGGTTATATTACAGGAAGTACCGTAGAATATGAGGCGTGTTTCAATTATTAAAGGCACAGTGATAGCAAGGTACAACACGGGTTTAAATACTATAATCAGATTAAGAAGAAACATTGCTAGAGTTGGGGTTGAAAACCTATTTCATCTGTAAATCATCACTAGTTTATGCATTTGTTACATTCTTAAATAAATGCTCTGTTGGTTGTCACTTCATCCTTGCAGTTGCTAGATTTAGGTTATGTTGCTTTCTTTCATTACTACACCATTGAGGAAATAAAAATTTGGGAAGTGGTCATCTGCTAAACCTAATTAAAGTCATTACTATAAAAGCTGTTGTGGTAGAAAAATCAAGAACAATGATTTTTCCTAATACTGATCGACATTGACATGACATTAAGGAATGATCCTTAGGTGATAATATAATTAAAGTGTATTTTTCTCTAGTAAGGCTGGATAAAATGGATGATAATAGATGACATTAAGGAATGATCCTTAGGTCTGGCTAAAACTAAAAGATCATAACATGTAGAAGGTCTGAATCATATTTCTCTTGGATAGTTGTGTCTTAATAATTACAACTCCATAGTAAATAGTAGAGTTTGTTTAATAAGGGTTGATAGAGTGTTGGAAGTTCATCTAATCAAAGAGGATGCATGGTTTTTACATTGTAATATAAAGAGTAGAGTTGATGGAATAGAAAATGAACTTACTATCATCTATGGTTATTTCCACAGCTTGCACCAGAGAGGGTATGATTTCCAATTGAACTCGGACATTATGAATATTTAATGTTTTGTTAGGTACTCATTCCTTGATTTGTTTAACGTATACAACCCCGATGTCCAATGGGTACGAATTCCTTCAAGTAGATGTTTTGTTTTGTCCCATGGAGGCTTCTAGAGACACCGCAAGACAATCATTTTCACTAGTCATATGGTTTTCTTTTCTAAATTACTTTAATATCTAGATAAGCATAGTGAACCATATTTTTATGCTGATATGATGGGAAAAACTATATAGCTACCTAATTGATAGTCATGGGCCCTCTACATGAATAATTCAGGAAAAATATTTCGAAGGGACAAGCACCTTTTGTGGTGAAAGAAAAGATGAATGAAGGGAAGTCAAGGTTTAAATTCCAGTAGAGCAAATAGAGAGTTATAGATGATTGTTTTTCATTGGAATAATTCTTAGTTTAGGCAGAATTACATATATCGATTACTAGTGAGAGGCAATAGGAATACAGTGAAATAAATAATTGAGATGAGCATAAGATGACCCATATACCATTATTATTGGACCAAAATATATTTATTTCTGTCGAAACATATCTCAATTTTTGTCTAGTTGCTTGCCTATAATAAATTAGAAGAAAAAAAGAGCAAAAGATTTCCTGCCCCTTCCTGCATATGGATCTTCCAAGATTATCCCATAAGTATTTATTGTAGAAATTAATGTTTAATAAAGATAAGTCAAATTCTAAAGGAAATGGACAAAGTTGTCATGTTTATGTAAAATTCCCACTTCTATGATGAAGGATGATGGGCCTTTGGGAAAAAATAGCACAACTCCCCTGAAATTTGAATAAGAAATTCATCATAAAACTGATGACTAGATTTAATATACTAAGAATAAATGATCTTTTGCTCATAGAATTGATCAGAAAACACTATATTTTAAGCTATTTTGTTGTTTCCAATTGCCTCACTAAGATATTAGACCAGATATATTATTCCACCAGTACCAAAGCAACCTTTCATGGTTTCATCTATGACCTATTAGTCTAATTGAATAATATTAATGTTTGATCTACCAATGTTGTTGAATAGGTAGCAATCTTGCATTGCATGAGCATGTACATTCGGGAATATTAGAGATCCTTTTATCTATTTTTTTAACTCTGTAATTAACAGTGATGTCTTAGCTATCGGCTGACAGTAATGGAATCTACTAGAAAACATACCGAATATGGATCTACATTTTGTATTTCGAGCTATTTTTTACTGCTAACTGCCTCACTGAGATTGCAGACTAGAAAATTCTATCACCACTACCAAAGCCCCAAAGCCACCTTTCATGGCTTTAATAACTATGGCGTATTTTTCTAATGGAATAAAATAAATATTTATGACTTTTAGTGTAATGATACATTACATAGTTATATGTGTTATTTGGATATCAACCAAAAAGAAACTAGGATGTATAATACCTGTTAGAAAGTCCCTTTATAGATCTCCAATGGATCTTTTGGTTTGGAGTAGACTGTAAAACAAAATAAAAAACTAAGTAGCAATACTATATTTTGCAGGCAATCTAAAATTTAGAATGAAAGAAATAGAATAAGGGAAGTGCTTCCTGAAGGCGCATTTTACCTGCATGTTTTGAGCAAGCCATGAATACTCAAGATCCTTCCCAAAAGCTTTATACATTCACAATAGGTACTAAGTCAGTAACATCATACATAAAATAAGTCTAGTGCATATAATGCAGTAGTATCACAAAGCGGCCTTATAAATTATTGGATTTAGCTGCATCTTTTAATCAGTATATGTCTTCTACATTTGAATGCTCCTCTTTTTTTATCCTAGCGGCATCTTTTAATCAGTATATGTCAGTCATCCCCCAAAGAATTGTTTCTTTATGCGTCTCTAAATTTGAAGTAGCTTTTTGTTTTGGTTTGAGTATTCTAACCTTGAAACTCAATGTTATGTTGTTGTGTTTTCAGCGGTACCCCCTCACGTTGTTCGGTTTATATCATTTGTGTGAAACTAATACTCTTTTCTTTATTTGCAGTTAGTAAGAATGAAGTAGGCAACAACTCTAAAGAAAAAGGTTTAATCCGTTTTTTCACTTACGTGTAAATGGTTGTTCTTTTATCTATCTAAATCTTTTACCTACATCTAAAATGGATGAAAATAACTAGTGTTGAGCACAAACAAGCTCACTGCAACTTTAGCTAGAATTTTATTAAGGACAGTAGGGTGCATAAAATATCCCTCATAACTGACTGCTTCCATGGCTGAGAATACTTAACATTGCTCCACGTTTAGCTTGTATATCTTAGAGATAAAAGAATATAGTAATACTACTGCTATTAGATTGATATTTTTATTTCATCTATGAGTATTGTTATATTCCTTTCTTATAATTTTCCATTTAAGTTTTTTCCTTAAACTGACATTATCTTGTACTGCTTTGCAACTTTGCCTTTCTTATTTTACTAACTCAATAAAGTTGGATTAGAACATACTTAGAGATATAACCATATAGGTCACTAGAACGTCAGACATTTTTTTTAGGAAGAAGGTCAGATTCTTTAACCTAAGCCTAAAAACATTATACTAGAGTCTATAGTTGGTTTGATAGGACACTTTTGTTAGCTATCCAAGGAAATTATAAATTTTGTACAAGTTGGTTGAAAGTTATTAAGTTCTTTATTGTGTTTGAGTTATTTAAAGAGTAGAGACTAGTTGTAACACCCCGTAAATTTTTTCGTACACTTATCGCGATTATATGGAGTCCTAAAGGCTTGCGTATGGGTTAAATTAAGTTTATGGTGTTCGGAAGTATCCCGTCAATAGTTGTATGTGTAGGTATTGGAATAAGCTTTCCAACGATATAAAGTTTTCCCAAAACAGAGGAGTATTTCATATAAGCGAGCACATTCGAAATTTCAAAACGGTGGCCGGGAAGCCTGTGAACAGTAAATCTGCAGGAAAATTACTGCAGCTAGGCAATTTTTTTTGGATCAACTTTAGACGATCATAACTCCTTGTAAAAAAAGAAATGTGTGAGCTTCTATATATCGACGAAAATATCCGAGAGTCTTCTTTCCTATGAAATTGGTTTCATCCAAATCCAATGTCTGAGTAAGGAGCTATATCCGTTTTACTACAGCCTATAAAAAAAACAAAATTTTGGGATAGATTTTTGGGTCAACTTTAAACTACCATAACTCCTTGTAAAGGAAGAACTGGGTGGTATACTTTATATTAAAATGAAATCCCTTTGAATTATCTTTCCAATGCAATTGGTTTCACCCAAATCCGATACCGGAGCAAAGAGTTATGATCGATTTACTTCAGCCTGTCAAAACTGTCCACTGGGGACAGATTCGGATTTATTTAAATTTTTAGGGCAAAATGGTCATTTTCTATTACCTCTTGGACGAAAAATTGGTCTTTATAAACATACACTTAGCCTCATATATATCATATATCATCCAATTATTAAGATAAGGTGAAACCCTAGCCTAATTTCAACTTCAAATATTTTGTGATTCAACCGTAGAAAATTCGAATTGGTTCCGTAGTTGTGTTCACCATCTCGAAAGCTTCGAGAGGCACCCCATGGTTATGTAAGGAGGATTCTAAATACAAGAGTTCATTGTTAAGGTATGAATATTGTTTATTCTTGATTCTTATCCATGAATAAGTATTGATAAGGGATTATGAGTATTGTCTTGATGTTGGAAGATAACTAGAAACATAGTTATGAATTGTTTTGTATAAATTGTTAGTAGTAAATTATGGAAGTTGTTGTATTGGATTATGGAGGATGAATTGTGGTGATATATCATTATATTAGTGGTTATGTATGCCTAGTGATCATGTTGGTATTGGATGGTGATTAAGAGGGGAAATAAAGGCTAAGAGTGATGTTGAGGGATATTGCATGAAAATGCATGATATGTGAATGTAATAAGAGTATAAGAGGATGTATGTAGCACTCTTATTGATGAGTTAACGGATTACTTCCTAGACATTATTTGGTGAAGTTAATACCTAAATAGTAAGGTTTGGTTGCTAATACTAGTTTGCCACAAATGACTTATTGTAGATAAGTGTTCGAAGAGTACGGGAAGTCAAGTTGGACTTGTATTGAAGTGGTTATATCAAGGAATGTAAGACATACTCTATATAATCTTTGGCATGAATAATGACCCATGGCACTCTCAAGTAAGCTTCCAACATTGTCCTACGACACATGACACATAATAACATCATATGATCTTCGACACTACCAATTGAACTTGTTTTCACTTTTAAGATGTCCGGCTAGTCAAAAAAAAATGTCCATATACTATTGTTGACTCCGAGATGGTTTAATGAGGTATCCATGATTCTTTACTTCATTTTCATGATATTGATTACCTATTTACATGTTTTTCCTATTGAGGTATCATGGTTTCAAGTTCCATAAGGTGTGACCACAAAGTAACCAATCTCAAAGATTAATTGAAGTAAGAAATGGAATGTCTTTATTTTAAATTGTTGATATGATGTATTGTATTAGTACCACTGATCAGTTGGACATTGTATTATAAAGATTATGTATATATGCTATTCCAGGGGTGGTCCCTGATGTATTGTATTAGTACCACTGATCAGTTGGCCATTGTATGACATATGTTATATATTGATAAGGAATACGGGAAGTAATGATATGAAAGTAATGTGCAGGTATCCCATCAGCTCTTTTAAGTGTGGTCTACTCATACTGTTTATTCACTGGTATCTGGGTTCTGTTGATCTTTTGTATCTCATCTTGATACTCACTGCCTTACATACTCAGTACATATTTCTGTACTGACGTCCCTCACGGGGGACCTGTATTCATGTCTGCAGGAACAGGTACTTCAAGTCGTACACCTCCGCAGTAAGAGCCAGGACATTCTGTTGATAGTGGTGAGCTCCAGTTGTTTCGGGGCATCCCAAGTCGTTTCTATATGTATTTTTGGTATTTGTATAAAAGTCTTTTGTGGGCGGGAGTTTGTCCCGACCCTAACTCAGTTGTGTATCTATGTAGAGGCTTTTGTAGACATATTGTACAGCCATAGGAGTGTTTGGTTGATAGACGTGATGGCTCTGACGGCCAATTACAGTTTATATATATATGTGTGTGTCTGCTGAGCTGATATAGGTACTGTTTTCTTCTATTTACAACGAAGTGCTGCCCAAATTTCTAATTTTCATAAGTAATGTAAATGTGAAAGTATAGGTTATGAACGGGTTCTCCCGGGCCTTCTCGGCTACGGGTGCCAGTCCGCTCCAATGGGATTTGGGGCGTGACACTAGTTAAGTTTTGAGTTTGTTCTAACCAAATTAGTCTTATAACTTGGATGTGTTCAACCTGAATCTAATCCATAAATATGAGTAGAACCCTATACTTCAAGCGTTAGTTACTAACATAACAAGTCACTGCGCTAGCAACATCCAAAAATCTAGTCTTGGTCAACTTGGCTTGGTAAGGCTCTTATGTTTATCAACTTCTATGTGCTCCATTATAGAGCTCAATTAGAAGGCTTAATGACATTATTGTTATATCTCTGTAGGTTCTCAGATAATAGTAACCGAAGATACCTTTGTTCTCTTATCTTGTCGTTGCACCTCTTTTTTTCTCTTTCTCTCTCTCTCTCTCTCTCTTTCTATATATATATATATATATATATATTTATTGTGGAGGAGGCGAATTAGGGTAGAAGGTTAGTTTGAGTTAGGATGTTGTATGTTGTGGTGTATACTTGGAGTATCTTGCTTTTGGTATTATTGAATATGTGAATTTCAATTGTATCCCTTTCTAGTATAATTTTACTGGGTATGTTGTTGTTGTTGTTGAGCATAATTTTACTTCTAATTATTTGTTTCATTTTGAAGGTGTAGGATTAATGCGGGGGATTAAAATTGAATGGTGGGAGCCACAACTCAACTTTATCTAGATTGAAGTGAATGATGAAGAATTTTTAAAATATTTTGATATACTTTTATATACATTTGATTTTGTGTGGAACTTGATACAAATTTTTATTATGTTGTTTTCTAATTAGTATGTAAGACATATTTTTTTTTAAATCAAATTTATGCACTTCAATTATTTATTAGCTAATTGTTGCGTGAGATTATACATATATAAATATGTATGTTTATGTAATGTTCTTAGTGATGTATACATTTCGATCAAAATAATTATTTTTCAATTAGAAATTATGTCTAACATTTTATATGCCTAATGCCATTTCTGTAAAATGTGGCTTGAACTATCAAATTTTAGGCAATATTGCTACACTTCAAAAGTGTGGCTAAAATATGCTTATACTTTATAAGTGTTATCATAGAGGATGTATAAAAGGCTACGATTTTGAAGTGTGGCTAGTAATAAGGAAAATGCCACGTTTTTTAAGTGTTGTTATAGAGGTGCTACAAAAGGCTACGCCTATGAAGCGTTCCCAATAGTAAAACTAAGGCAACGTTTTTTAAGTGTCGTTATAGAGGTGCTACAAAAGACTTCACTTGTGAAGCGTGCCCAATAGCAAAACAAAGGCAACACTTGTAAGTGTAGCTTATCAAATAAAAGTGTTGCCAATGACAAGCTGCAAAGCATGGACTTTATACCTTAATGGCCACGCTTATAAATTTAGTTGATATGGCAACACTTTAAAAACGTGGCCTTTGATCAAAGGTTACGCCTCTTTAGGCCACCCCAAAAAGTGTTGCCTAAAGTCTGAAAGTGTAGCCTTTGATCAAAGTCCACACTTTCTGCTATTTTAGGCCACACTTTACAAGCGGAGCAATAAGACTAAAATGTTGTATTGACAATTCGAAGCCAAAAAAATAGGTTTTGCCCCTAATAGACATGGTGCACAGGTAAACTGTTATAATTTCTGAGAGATACTGGATCTCTTTAGATTTTATCCTAACCCCAATTAGCATCACAAAGTTGTACATGTGGTCAGCATGTATCATCAAAACCCAATTCGTGATCTTTTTCTTTGTAATCCTAAGGTTAGGGATCTTTCTTTTATCCATTTAGATTAGACTTCTCACTTGTCATGGGAGGCTATCAATGGAGTTGTAAATCTTTTTATTGTCCATACTATGACTTAAGGTAGCTAATTTATCAGCCATTTGGTTGGCCTCTAGAAGGCAATGGGGTATAACCATCCAAAATCATGGAGGGTATTATATATTTTATTGAGTAATATTTATTATTTCATAGTCATTTTTTTTATTTCACTTTTTTCAATAAAGAAAATGTCTTTGTAAGATAACACCTAGAGTGACTATCTAGGAAATAATACTCAAGAAGTTTTATGTGACTGTAATCTCGAAATTAATGTAGTTATTCATATGTCAATGGAGGATTAGATCCTTCTGTTGTCGTGTAGCATGGTCTAACAAGCTAGACTTAACAGCCAACACTAATGAAGCAGTCTTGCTTTTTGAAATAAATATATATACATATTTGACCATTGGGTTTTAATTTATTGAATTGTACGTACTAACTAGCTGCATGTATATCCATGGTCATTGTGCCAGCCAAATGCCAATAGTCTTATTCTTCTTCTTTCTTGAGTATGAGTCGATCGTTTTAATAATTTTCAAAATACTGCATTAGTACCTTCATACTTTGCATGGATTTTGGGGTAGTTATACATATATTAAGAACATGTCCAAAAATACTTTTCATGCCAAGTCACTAATTTGCACTCTTTATATTGCAATTATATAATATTGTATTAAATAAACCAAACACTTCAAGTTTGACATCTTGTAGCTAGTTTGTGGTTATAATATATGATTTAGCAGTTAACGAAGGGTCCTTTGAGGGTAACACCAATATCATATAGTATTCTTTAACAGCTAATTGTACGAACTTCGCAGCGTCTTTATTATCTGGCTGAATTACATGGATAATTTTTCAAAATTTTCAGTAAATAGATACATGAATCACAATATGTTCCGAATGACTACTAGAACATGTGATAAAAGTGTATCTATCAGACACTTTCAACTCAAATTTTGAAAAACGTTCTTGTACTCAAACGTTCATTATATAAATAAGTTAATCATTTAAAGCTACATCATTTAATTATACAAATTAGTCTTGATAAGCATAAAACTCAGGTCTAATTTTTTTTTTGAAAAACGTTCTTGTACTCAAACGTTCATTATATAAATAAGTTAATCATTTAAAGCTACATCATTATACAAATTAGTTTTGATAAGGATAAAACTCAGGTCTGAATCAGATGGGACTGAGGTATATAATTTAAGGAGGTGACATATATTATGTGTTAACTTATTTACGCAATGGACATTTGTGAACACACGCGTGCAGAAATTGTTTTAAAAATTTATCTGGGGGTATCTAGTAAAAAAACTTTATCATGTATTTGGATGTTCATTCAGATCATATTCGAATATCTAAAAAAAAAAAAAAATTACTGACAGATTTAAGATGTTACTTATTAGCCACATAATTTTAACAGTTGTGGTTCTTTCCTTTTGGTTGAGTTTGTACTATGCTGTACCAGCGCCGAACGATTCTTTGACTTTAACCCCGCCTAAGTCAAAGTATTTAGATTGAACCGTTCAAACAAAAGTCATGGTAGAATTTCATTTTCTACATTCACATCTAATGTCGAATTTTTTGGGTATTATATGAAAAGTTTGTATTTAATATTACATAACATGGAATAGATGAAACAAAGGTCGTTAGTCGTGAGTTGATTAGACATTTATGGGCGAAATGTGTCTCAACTAGACTTTGATTAGATTATTTCAGACTTACTAGTCCAGTAACATTTGTAAGGTCCTTTCCATAGTTCAAAGTTTATTATTACATCAAGAGTCATGTTCATCTTCTGGCATCTCAAAAAGGAGAATTACTAAAAATTTGCACTAACATATAATAATTAATGGATGCGTACACCCATAAAACTATATGGTCCTTAATTGATAAGTTTTTGCTTTTAGTATATCAGACCTTCAACAATTATTGGAATATTGTTTTATCTCTTCTTTGGACAGGATTGATTCACCTGTTTCAATTTTGAATACATGAATAATTGAACTTGGATTGATTTTATTGAATGTATTCAATTGAAATAAAATAGAGGTACACTGCCCTATTTATACAAGTAATGAAATGAACTAACCCTAATTCAGAACCAATACTAAACCGACTTCATTCTCTCTATAAGGTAGAAGTCTAAATAAGGTACAGAATAATAAAATTATACACTCCTAAATAAGGTAGGATACACTACTAAATAAGTTACAAGATATTAGACGAATACCAATAGTATATTTGTCTGTTGGTATTAGACGAATGCCAATATTAAATACCTTATTTCATCTCATTTTATATTCGCCTGCTGTTGCACATAGCTTGGGCCAGCCTTAGTTTCAGCCGCCTCAACATATTGATTTCGAATTAAATTAGAATTCTTATTTATTATTTTATTCTTTTTGTACACCTAGGTAAAACATTACTATATATGTCTAATATCATTGACCTTATTTAGGAGTGTATCACTTTATTATTTTGTACCTTATTTAGACTTCTACCTTATTTTGAAAGAATGAAATCAGTTTAGAATTGGTTATAAATTAGGGTTAGTTTGTTTCATTACTTGTATAAATAGAGCATTGTACCTCTATTTTATTTCAATTGAATACCTTCAATATAATCAATTCAAGTATTCAATTCAATTCTCATTCAATTTTTTTGCAATCACCTTCAAACTTCTTTCAATTTTTAACATGGTATTAGAACAAGGTTAATTTCGATCTTGTGTCAATTTTTCGTGTTTTCTTCAATATGAAGAAATACTTTTCGACTTTCTGATTCACTATGTTTGGAACAAGTCAACCGGCATGATCCATTCACACTAACTGCACTCGTTGATACACTACTAACTTGTAGCGTATCAAATCTGCCACAAAATCAGTCCAAACACACTACAATTCCAAGAGCTTGAAGATAACAACTCCAATATGTGAAAACAACAACAACCACAAAATTTTGAAGGAATACCAACACCAAAACAGTAGCTACACAAGGAGAACAAGAAGATAACAATAACATTAAACAATGGTTCAACAACACAAGATGATAGATTACAAAGAGTACAATGTTAACAACAAGAACAACAAATGATAGTAACTATAGTGAATCGAAAATTAGCCCCATACGGCTTCACTAAGTTACTACAAAGTTTCAAGAGTACAAAATGAAAGATAGTAACTTGACACAAAGATATCTTAGAATCTATGAACCCTAACTTGAAGATAGGACCCTAAGACCAAAAGATTTCAGTACCAAGTTCTTACTTAGACCAAGAGGAACTCATGAACCTCAAGATCTCAAGTTTCTAGCCAAGAAACAACACAAGTGTAACTACACTTGTTGGACAGATTTCAGGTTCTACTTTCAAGAACAAGAGAGAGAGAAATATTCAATGTTACAAGACTTGTTTTTGTGAAATATGAAGAATGAACTAGGTGCTGAAAATAACCCTAATAGCATCTATTTATATTACACACAAAATGAAGGACAAATGACCTTCCTACCCTTCAGTCATGGGGTGCCCTTAGAGTGTAATTTACTACACTTCAAGGCTCATTTTCACACTTAAAAATATTGAAGATCTTTGGCGGATCAAGTACCAACTCACACGCAGCCATTTGCATGAACATGGCTTGTAGTTTTTGTAACTCCTGATCTTGGCTTCGTGTGAATGGTCGAGAACGTATTGGACATCTTTGTACAACCGTATCATCCTCTCCATCTTGAGAGTAATTTGACCTCAAATTCAGGATTTGGTCATCCTCAACCGCATCCACTAGAGAAAGATCACACACATTGAAAGTGTTGTGCACTTGGTATTCCGGGGGAAGGTCAATCTTGTAGGCATTATCATTGATCCGTTCAAGTACTTCGAATGGACCATCACCTCTTGGCATCAATTTGGACTTTCTTTGAGATGGAAACCTATCCTTTCTAAGGTGAACCCACACCCAATATCCCGGTTCAAGAATGAGTTTCTTTCTCCCCTTGTTGACTCTCCTTGCAATGTCTTGATTTTTCTTCTCAAGTCGAAGGTGCACCTTCTCATGTAACTTGTTCATCGAATCTGCTCGCTTGCTTCCATCTAAGATAATCATAACATCACTAGGCAAAAGAGTTAAATCCAAAGGGGTAAGGGGGTTGAGGCCATATATGCACTCAAAGGGGGTCATTCCCGTACTTGAGTGTATGACACGATTATATGCAAACTCAATCAATGGTAGGTGTTACTCCCAAGAAGTCAATTTTCCTCTTACCATGGAACGTAGAATAGCACCCAAAGTCCTATTTACTACTTCCGTTTGACCATCAGTTTATGGGTAGCAAGATGCAGAAAATAACAACTTGGTTCCAAGCCTACCCCACATGGATTTCCAAAAGTGACTTAGGAACTTAGAGTCCCTATCACTCACAATGGTCCTCAGAACACCATGAAACTTGACAACATTATCAACAAACAAAGAGGCCACACTAAGTGCATCATCACATTTAAAGCATGGAATAAAGTGTGCCATCTTAGAAAACCGATCGACCACAACAAAGATATTGTCCCGACCTCGTCTAGTCCTAGGAAACCCTAACACGAAATCCATAGATATGTCAATCCAAGGGCATAAAGGAGTTGGCAACGGGGTGTACAACCCATGAGGTAGGAGCCACGATTTGGTTCCTTTGCAATCTATTCATTGGACACAAATCTTGGCCACATCCTTGTGCATTTTTGGCTAATAGAATTGCTCCTCCAATATTCCAAGGGTCTTTTCGATCCCAAAGTGACCCATTAGACCACCATTGTATGCTTCCCTCACAAATAACTCTCTCCAAGAACTGGAGAGTACACACAATCGTCTACCTTTAAACAAGTATCCATCAAATTTGGCATAGGGATTTGAACCCCTAGACGAATCCCACTTGTCCCTACCCATTTCTTCACATTCCCTAAAGATAGGAGCAAAGTGAGGGTCCTCGGGATACAATTCTTTCAAAATCTCAAAACCCATTAATTTTAAAGATAATGTTGACACAAGAACATGTTTTCTAGACAAAGCATCGGATACTACGTTGTCCTTACCCTTTTTGTATTGAATAACATAAGGGAAGGTTTCAAGAAACTCAATCCATTTTGCATGCTGCTTGTTAAGCTTGTTTTGTGCCCGAAGATGCTTCAAGGATTCATGTTCCATTCGGATCACGAACTCCTTGGGCCACAAATAGTGCTGCCAAGTGGCCAAAGCTCGAATCAAGGCATACAACTCTAGATCGTATGTGGAGTAGTTTAGAGTTTCTCCTTTGAGCTTTTCACTAAAATAAGCAATGGGTTTTAAATCTTGCATCAAAACATCCTCTATGCCCACTTTACTAGCATCTCACTCAACTTCGAATGTCTTATCAAAGTTGGGCAATTGTAATAAAGGCGCAGAAACGAGCATAGCTTTCAAGGTTTCAAAAGCCTGAGCTTGCTCTTCACCCCATTTGAAGGGTTAGTCTTTTCGAATAATCGCGGTAAAAGGAGCGGCTATGGTGCTGAATCCTTTGACAAGCCTTCTATAAAAACTAGCTAACCCGTGGAAGCTTCTTACTTCGCTAATGGATTGCGGGGTTGGCCAATTTTTAATAGAATCTATCTTGGATTCATCCACTTCGACCCCTCTTGAACTAACAACAAAACCCAAGAAAACAACTTCATTAACACCAAAAGAGCACTTCTCTAGATTTGCATACAACCTTTCCTTTCTAAGGACATCAAACACACATTGTAAATGCATCACATGCTCATCAATTGACTTACTATAGACCAAGACATCATCAAAGTAAACAACAACAAACTTTCCAATAAATGGCTTCATCACATGATTCATTAGCCTCATGAAAGTACTTGAAGCATTTGTTAGGTCGAATGGCATAACCATCCATTCATAGAGACCAAATTTAGTCTTGAAGGTGGTTTTCCATTCATCACCGGGTTGCATTATTATTTGGTGATAGCCACTCCTTAAATCAATCTTGGAAAATAAATGTGAACCATTCAATTCATCAAGCATATCATCTAACTAGGGATAGGGTGACGATATTTTATCGTAATCTTATTGATGGCTCGACAGTCCACACACATACGCCCTATTCCATCATTCTTAGGCACCAGTAGCACCGAAACTGCGCACGGACTTATGCTCTCCTTGATATACCCTTTGTTGAGGAGTTCCTCAACTTGATGCTGCAATTCTTTGGTGTCCGTAGGGTTGCTTCTGTAAGCTGGCTTATTTGGCAATTGTGAGCCCGACACAAAGTCAATTTGATGCTCAATTCCCCGAAGCGGGGGCAATCCTTGCGGAATTTCTTTGGGAAATACATCTTCATAATCCTACAACACACAAGAAATCAAAGGAGAAATAGAAGAATTAGTAGGGTTAGTATTAAAATAATGAGCCAAAAGAAGCATAGGCATGTCCACATCATAATCCAAGAAAAGTTCCTTCTTTCTAGCCAACATCACCATGTTTTCTTGCCTATTTAACGTTGAGGCAGTCCCGAAAATCCCTACTACCCCACCCACGGTTTTCCCCTCCTTTTCACCATTTTCGGGTTTGTTTCCCTTCTCCTTCAACTTCCTCATCTTTTGATGTAATTCATTCACTTGTGATGGTAAAAGAGGATAAATACTGACCTTTCGACCATCCTTCTCAAGTGAATATCGGTTTGTCCTCCCATCATGTTTGGTAGACCTATCATATTGCCAAGGTCTACCTGACAACAAATGACATGCTTGCATTGGTATCACATCACAAAGCACTTCGTCTTGGTAGTTCCCTACCTTAAACTGTATCACACATTGCCTCATGACCTTCAATTCACCATATTCGTTCAACCATTGCAACTTGTAAGGACTAGTATGAAGTGTAGTTGGTAATTTCAGAAAGTTCACCGTAGCGACACTAACGACATTCGCACAACTACCACTATCAATCACCAAAGTACACACATTCCCCTTTACAAGTGATTTAGTAAGGAATAGATTTTCCCTTTGGCTAGGGTCGTCTCTTGCCTTACTAATCATAGCGCGTCTAACTACAAAGTTTGGAACAACACACTCTCCTTCTTGTGGGTAAATAACTTTACCATCATCATCATCATTATCAAGTGGCCTATTTCTAGTTTCCTCTCCATCTTGAGGCTCGGCCTCATCCTCCTCTTTTTCAAGACCTACCTCCTCACCAAGGTAATACAATCTCCCTTCTCACAGTATCACGTTGCGTCGATTTGGACATTCATTGGATTTATGTCCCCAACCTTGGCATTTGAAACATTGGAATTCTTTTGGGTTTGGATACTTGTAAACTTCTTGTTTTAGAGGAATTTTGTGGACTATTTTGGGCTCGGGAAGCCTTGTAGTGGCGGGTTGGTCCTTGTTTTTGGGCCAATCCGAAGAGGATTGAACCGCATCCTTTCTTCTAGGCCAACCCGAGATGGATTGTCCCCTTGCCTTGAGAGACAACCTCTCTTTAAGCTCTCTTTCAATCTCAAGAGCCGCTTTGAAAATACCTTCAACGGTATCAAATTTGTGAAGTGTCAAATGAGTGGAGATCTCTTTGTTCAACCCACACTTGAATCGGATGATGTCATGACTGATTTGTTCCCCCCGATGATCAAGCTTCAACATGATTTGTTAAAACTCATCATAATATGCCATCACACTTTTATTGCCTTGACGCAAGTTGTACAATCTAGCAAGCAATTCATGGCGATAACTCTCGGGAAGGTACCATTGCCTCATCAAGTACCTTAACCGAAACCAAGGTGGTGGCTGCCCATCAACTAATTCATCACCAAAATGCTTGACATATTCCCACCAAGTGTTGGCATAACCCTCAAAATGAGCTATGACATAACAACTTTTCTTTTCTTCCGAGATAACATTAACTTGAAAAACTTTGTCACAAGTTGATTCCCATGCTAAGTAGGCCTCGGGGTCACTTTCACCATTAAATATAGGTAAGCTCAATTTGATGGTATTGATGCCTACGTCTCTTTCTTGGTGTCGATTTACCCTTTCTCCATACCCTCGGTACCTTCTTGGATTAACACGACCCCTTATTAGCTCCTCCTCTCCTATGTAAGTAAGATCAAAGGCTCCATATACATCATACTCCTCTCTACCATGTTCCTCAAAGTGAGTTGGTTGGTTTTGGTGATTTGGAATCTGATTTGGAGGCATTGGGATTTATGGAGGTGGTGGTCTTTGTTGGTGGAGTTTGGTAAGGTACATTCAAATTTTATGGAGTTAATGGACGGCTACATCCTTCTTGTGGAATTGGAGGAGTTTGGGAATGGCATGGTCTATTCGCTTTTTGGTTTGGAGGGAAAGTAGTGGTATGATTTGTGGCATTTAGTGGGGCTAGAGGTGGATTCATTATTTGGTGCAGTGTTTCTAGTGAGATAGTTGTGGATGAAGTTCTTTCATGCCCACTTGAAGGAATATGATGAGGAGTGGATGGACGAGAGTTCCTTTGACTCTCCACTTGCTCCAATCTCCCACTTATCGTAGTCAAATCTCCCCTCATTGCCCCAACTTCCGTGCTCAACCTCTCTAAACTTCTGGTAATGGCCTCAAGTGTGGCCTTCATAGTGTCTTGTTCAGTAGTACCCCCACTTTGGGATGTGGTTTCTTCCATGTCAAGGTGTTACCTACACAATCAACAAACAAGTCAGCGTTAAACCTCTCCTCACTCACACTCTCTCGGTTCACTCACACTTGAGCTCCACAAATGTTGTAGATTGGCTAGTAACCGTGAATCCTTAAGATATGAGTAAAGCTCTTGTCCGGAGTGGATTCTTGTTCTAAACTCAAAGAATTCTCGATGGACTGGAGTTAAGAAGTTACAACGTATTCAAACAAATAAAAGCACCCAACTAAACGTGGACACGAACAACAGAATTCAAAAGGACTAATTAACAACCTAGTAGGAGTGTACTAGCATGTTAATTAGTTCTAGAACCAAGTAATGAAACTAAGAATAAACAATTAGAAACTAGAAAACCTAAATTTGAGCTTATTAATAACGTGAACAGTAGCCAATGGGTGACGTGAACAGTAGCAAATGGGTGATGTGGCAGCATGCAATTGGTCTTGGTCCCACACAATTTAAGCACCAATTCTGAAATTTAAATCTTTACACAATTTGGAAAGGATGACAATTGGTCTTGGAGGGAAAACATAAATCTTGAAATAAGAAAAGTACCTTGTCCCACAACACTAGGTTCTTGAAATAAGAAAAAGTACTTGTCCCACAACACAAGGTTCTTGAAATAAGAAAAGGTATCTTGTCACACAACACTAGGTTCTTGAAATAAGAAAAAGGTATCTTGTCACACAACACTAGGTTCTTGAAATAAGAAAAAGTTGCTGGAAAGTAGAAGCTTAGTCTAAGAAATGATGGGTTCAAGGCTTCTCACAACATGCTTTACAATTTTCAGCTTCAACTCTTGAATTTATATCACACTTTTTGGTTGTCTAAAGTTGTAAGAAAAGATGAAGAACTTGATGAACACCACAACAACCTTCAAGAACTCAACAACAACTTATTCAAAAACACAACACAACACCACCAATTGTCAACAACAAGTAACAACAAACAGTCAGCCACAAGGCACCACAACTATGGTCAATATTATAAGCTCAATCTTTAGATCTTGACAACTTTAGTGTTGGTGAGAAAGAAAACAACACTAGAAACACTCTAGAAAAGAAAAATACTACAAGATCTAGCCAAAAAATAAGAAAATCTCGGCCCATACAACAACACATCACAATTTTTGGCCAAGAACACAAAGGTAGCAGATTTGACTATTTCTGGAATTTTCAGATTTCAGTTTTTTTTTGTAGTTTTCAAGTCTCAAGCCCAAGATTGATCTTGTTAGAACAAAATCAAAGATGGCTTTGATACCAAATGATACACTACTAACTTGGAGCGTATCAAATCTGCCATAAAATCAGTCCAAACACACTACAATTCCGAGAGCTAGAAGATAACAACTCCAATATGTAAAGACAACAACAATCACAAAATTTTGAAGGAATACCAACACCAAAACAGTAGATATACAAAGAGAACAAGAAGATAACAATAACATTAAACAATGGTTCAACACCACAAGATGATAGATTACAAAGAGTACAATGTTAACAACAAGAACAACAAATGGTAGTAACTATAGTGAATCGAAAATCAGCCCCACACGGCTTGACTAAGTTACTAAAAAGTTTCAAGAGTACAAAATAAAAGATAGTAACTTGACACAAAGATATCTTAGAATCTATGAACCCTAACTTGAAGATAGGACCCTAAGACCAAAAGATTTCAGTACCAAGTTCTTACTTAGACCAAGGGGAACTCATGAACCTCAAGATCTCAAGTTTCTAGCCAAGAAATAACACAAGTGTAACTACACTTGTTGGACAGATTTCAGGTTCTACTCTCAAGAACATGAGAGAGAGAAATATTCAATGTTACAAGACTTGTTGTTGTGAAATATGAAGAATAAACTAAGTGCTGAAAATAACCCTAATAGCATCTATTTATATTACACACAAAATAAAAGACAAATGACCTTCCTACCCTTCAGTCATGGGGTGCCCTTAGAGTGTAATTTATTACACTTCAAGGCTCATTTTCACACTTAAAAATGTTGAAGCTCTTTGGCGGATCAAGTACCAACTCACACGCAGCCATTTGCATGAACATGGCTTGTAGTTTTTGTAACTCCCGAGCTTGGCTTCGTGTGAATGGTCGAGAACGTATTGGACAGCTTTGTACACCTGTATCACTCGTCACCCTTTCTCTCATTATCATCATCATCAACATCTTAGTCGTATTCAAGATAGAACAAATCTACTATTAATTCATTCATTTGTATGAACATGGCTTGTAGTTTTTGTAACTCCCGAGCTTGGCTTCGTGTGAATGGTCGAGAACGTATTGGACAACTTTGTACACCCGTATCACTCGTCACCCTTTCTCTCATTATCATCATCATCAACATCTTAGTCGTATTCAAGATAGAACAAATCTACTATTAATTCATTCATTTGGTAGTATTCACAATATATGAAACAAAACTACTAACTTGATTCTTCCATGGCGATTGCACTCGTAACCTCATTAATTATAAACCATCATTAATCTATTTCTTCTTTAATTTTTTAAATCTGGAAATTCATTCATTCTGGTTGTATTTTCTCCTTTTACAATCTTATCTTTTATAACTTTTTTGGGATTCTCTTTGTTGGATTATGTTTTGAATTATGTTTTGACATCTGAAGTTTTATTAAGGGTTGATACGGGACAAATAGCCATCTTATCTTTTGATGACATCTTTGGAGCCCAACATATAGAGGCTCAAGACTTGATCACCTCGAGAATACAAGAACATGCATGGAGGACCCGTTTTGAGCATAACTTAAAGCAATCTCGCGTGTGGAAGATTGTTTGGAGCATTTAATATTGAGGACTCACAGCTTTGGACCTTAATTAAGGGCATTTTGGACATTACACATGGTGTATTTACAGTCCATGTCCGCACCTATAATTAAGGGCAATGTGGTCATTTTGTCTTCTTTTGTAATACACTATAAATAGGTCATTTTAGCTCATTTCTTGGTAGATTTTGAATGATGAAGAATTGAAAGACATATTTTCTCTCTTTTGAGAGTGTAACACCCTTAGTTATAGGTCTTGGAAAAGCCATCCTTAGCATAGGGCTTGGAAAATCCAATATTGATCTTTGCTAGGAAACGGTAGATCTTGAGGTGAGTTCATTCCCTTGGTGGTCACCGTAAGAGTGTGGTTTTTATTATTATATTTATTAGGGGTTTAGAGTATGATATACACTTGGTTTCTGATTCTTGTCATAATATTGGCCTCATTATCTATCCTTTACTTTTCTTGTTGTTATCTTGTGTAGCGGACTATTTTTGGGTCCTTTTTGAATCCAAAAATTTATGTTCTTATTGTCATCTTGTTATTCATGTTTTGTGGCTGTTTTGGGTGTCAAATACACCATTGTTATCTCGTATTGTTGTTGTTGTAGTGAATCCGAGAGTGGTCTCCATCTTGGTCCTCAAATCCTTAAGATTAGTGGACTGTTTTGGAGGGTGTATTGGACTATTTTGGAGTTGTTTCGTGATTCCCTTGTCTTTCTCGTATCAAGGGTCCTGGTAAATAACTTTGATCTTGTTCATCATCACTCACCAATTCATCCCAAAAATAATACAATCCTTCTTTTCTTTTTCCCCCAAAATATTTAATTTTTTTAAATTTATGGTGGTATTTTTTTTAATAAAAGGATCAAAATCATCTATCACCATCACCACCATCACCAATCCCGATCAATATTCTCATTTTTGTAAAAGATCTTTGTTTTGGCATCACTCTCAAATCAACTATCTATATTCATTGAACCTCTCATTCAAATAATACATTTTCCTTTATTCGATTACGTCAACTATGCAATCCTTTAATTTTATATACCCGTTGTGGTATTTTTTATTTTCTTTAAGATATTCAACATAAAAAAATCAGTCATTTCGACACCATTCTTCAACTTTTTTTATCAATCCACATCAGTAAACTTAACTAATGATATCATTAGACCAACTGATTCACTAATTGAAACACCCCAAATTTTTGGCCCTTGGAAATTTCCTGGGATTTGAGCTCACTGTCTTTATTACAACTTGACCATACGAGTCGTATATTGTTTTGATGGGTAAGGTGACCTTAGTCGTAGGGTGTCCAATGGATAGTGGTTAGGTTTTATGTCTTGTTTATGACTTAGTGATACAAGTCGTTAAGGGTGGTAACGAGTCATTTGGACAAACCTAACCAAATCAGTAACTTAGTGTCTTGACTTTGCTCTGAGTATGAGTTACTCACTAGGAGCCGTGAGGATAGGTTACAAGTCGTAAAGTGAATTCATAGGTTGTCCAGTGTCTGACCTCTTTGGGTACTATATTGGTTACGACTAGACCCTATGAGTTGTTAGGTCAGGTTATAAGTGGGATAATAGAGTCGTAAGGTGGACAACGTATGGATATCAAACTCACTGTCTAGGATATGGATCAAGGCTACGAATCATATGATGTGGTGATGAGTCAATGGGTCGACTCATAACCAAAGATGATTTTTGCAGCTTTTAAGCTGAGGGTATTATGAACATTTGCCATATTAAGTCCCTCTGATACTGATAAAAGAATAATCACGGATATGGACTTATAAGGGTGCTCATTGGTCTTGAGACTTGATGTGTGCAATTTAAGTGTAGAAGAGGCCCAAAACACACCAAAATCATCCCATAACTTACACTTGATGGGCAGCCCACTCTTTGAAGGCCCTTTTTGGTCATTTTAACTTCTATTGATTTTGTAATATATAAGGAACATGTTAGGGATTATTCACTTAGTTTTTGGATATTATTGTAAGTCTTGTAAGACTTGAAATACCATAGTTAGGGCTTGGAAAATCCACCAACAGAAACTAGGATACAACAATAGGGTGGATTCTCTTTTGTTGTTGCTTGCTTGGAAACGTTGATGCTAGAGAGGTGCAATCCGATCTTATATAAGAGATAGGTTTATTGTTGTGTGTAGTGTTAAGGGTCCAAGAGTGTCCATTCTTGGGTTCTTAAGATTATACCTTCATGTGGTCTATCTATCTATCCCTTTACTTTTTTGTAATCGTGTTTAGTGTTTGTGTTGTAATCTTGTGTTCTTGTTGTTATTGTTAAATCCGAATCTTGTGATTTTGTGTTTATCTTGTTCTTCACGTATTGTTTCTGTTCTGGTATTAAATACACCTTGTTCACCGTGTATTCTTGTTGTATTTGTGAATCCGAGAGAGGTCTCCAATCGGTCCAAGGATCTTAGTGATTTGTGGACTGTTTTGGAGTGTGTTTGTGGACTGTTTTTGAGTGATTGCGTGTCTTACAAGTTTCTATCATATCATTTGGTATCAAAGCATGGATTGATCTTGTTCCTACAAGATCAATCTTGTTCCTACAAGATCAATCTTGGGCTTGCTTGTTAGAAAAAAAAAATGTTGAAAAAGCTGAAAACTGAAAAAAATTCCAGAAAAGTGCAAATCTGTCCATTTAGTGTTTTTGGCCGAAAATTGTGTTGTTGTTATCTTGGCAAAGATTTTTTTGTTGTGTGTCTAGAACTTGTAGTCTTTTTTTTGTTTAGAGTGTTTCTAATGTTGGTTTCTTTCTCATCAACACTAAAAAGTGTCCAAATCTAAGATTGAACTTGAACTTGTTGAAGTTATTGATGTGAACAAGGTGTGACCGAGTTGAATGTTGTTGTTGTTCTAGCCTTGACCGAGTTGAAGGACTTGTGTTGTGGTGTTTTTGTAGATCTTGAAAGATTGTTTTTGTTTTCTTTTTGTTCATCACAACCTTCACCTTTTGTAAAACCGAAAACACAACACAAAGGGGACTTAGCCGATTGTTATTGTTATCCTTGTGGTCTTGGGCGTGAGATTTTTGACCTTGTTGTGGTGGACTTGTTGTTCTTGGGAGATTGTTGTTGATTTTTCTTTTTGTGGTTGTTGTTCTCTTGAAGTTCTTCACCATATTTATCACCTTGTTAATATTAAAGTGAACTTAGATCTTAAAAAGGTGAAAGACAAGGTGTAGTATTTGTTGAATCTTGAAAGACCCCCAACTACCAAAAAGACTTTACATCACATCTCAACCTTTTTCCATAAAACAAGGGTCCATATTTTAAGGAGAAGTACAAGTCTAGTCAAAGACTTTTAAGTCTTGAAATTTGAATTGAAAAAGGAGCTCCAAAGACTAGTTTGTATTTCCCCCATTGAACAATTTCCACCAAAGTCCAAATTGTGAAATTAAAATTTGTCAAGAACCGAACCACTAGTGGACTGCTACGTGGACCGCCACATCACCATATACACTGTTCATGCAATAATTTTGGCTCAAATTTTGATCTTTTAGTTTCATTGTGTTGTTCTATTAGTTTCATTTATTGATACCATTACTAACTTACATGCTAGTACTAGATTGTAAGTTAGTTTTGAAACCGTCCTTCGTGTATACGTTCCTTTGTGTGTCTTATTCTTTTGAGTCATTGTAATACTTGGTCCACCTCTCAATGCCTCACGGAGTACAAGCAAGGTTACGACACTTGTGAGACCAAAGTAAAAAAAAAATTCGAGAGACAAAACAATAGAGAGGGAGTGTGAGGACCATTCTTGTACATCTAACTTGTTTGTTGTTTTGTAGGTAACTTCTTGGGTATAATGGAAACCATATTGTCTCTCCTTGATGCTTTATCCCAAGAAGACCTTGCTAGGGTAAATGTGGGTCTTGAAAACATTGACTCGGATGTGGTAACTATGAGTGAGAGGTTGGATCAAATAGAGAGTCAAAGGAACTCCCACGCTTTTACTCCCGAAACTTTATTTCCAATGACCAATCCTCCAAGACTACAACATAATGCCACAAGCCAAGCTCCAAATAAACCTCAAAACTGAGAACAAGATAGACCACTTCCCTCGCAAGTTGATCAATTCCAACAAGGAGCACTTGGAAGCCAATTTCCTCCCATCCAAGCTCCACAATTGAAGCTTCACGTTCCCAAATCGAGCCTCTCAACCAAAATTTCCCTATCCCAAAAATGACACATACAAGAAGAAGAACATGGTAGAGAGACACGAAGGATATGAAGTCTATGATGATTCTTATATGATAGAAGAAGACTTGAGTCGGATGATATTGAAGGCTAATCTCAAGAGGGAGAGGAAGTCAAGGGTCAAAATGAAGATGTTGGATCCGAGACCTTTTGTCATTATGCTCTCGGGTTTGGCTAGCTTATGGACTATTTTTTGTGCATCTCTTGTGGATATTTTTAGCTCATTTTTGATACATCCCTTGTTATTATTGAGCTTTCAGGCTCTTTATGTTTTGCGGACTGTTTTGAGTGATTTCTTTTAAAGTGGCCAATTGAACGAGATGAAGCTGTGAATTTGTAGGAAAATTCCTCTCAAAATGGAGAGGAAGATACAAGAATAATCATGGATATGGACTTATAAGGGTGCGCGTTGGTCTCGAGACTTGGTGTGTGCAATTTAAGTGTTGAAGAGGCCCAAAACACACCAAAATCAGCCCATAACTTACACTTGATGAGCAACCAACTCTTTGAAGGCCCTTTTTGGTCATTTTAACTTCTATTTGTTTTGTAATATATAAGGAACATGTTAGGGATTATTCACTTAGTTTTTGAATATTATTGTAAGTCTTGTAAGACTTAAAACACCATAGTTAGGGCTTGGAAAAGCCACCAACTGAAACTAGGATATAACAATAGGGTGGATTCTCTTTTATTGTTGCTTGCTTGGAAATGTTGATGCTAGAGAGGTGCAATCCGATCTTGTGTCACGTAAGAGATAGGTTTATTGTTGTGTATAGTGTTAAGGGTACAAGAGTGTCCATTCTTGGGTTCTTGCGATTATACCTTCATGTGGTCTATCTATCTATCCCTTTACTTTCTTGTAATCGTGTTTAGTGTTTGTGTTGTAATCTTGTGTTCTTGTTATTATTGTTAAATCTGAATCTTGTGCTTTTGTGTTCATCTTTTTCTTCACGTATTGTTTCTATTTTGGTATGAAATACACCTTGTATTCTTGTTGTGTTTGTGAATTTGAGAGAGGTCTCCAATCGGTCCAAGGATCTTTGTGATTTGTGGACTATTTTGGAGTGTGTTTGTGGACTATTTTTGAGTGATTTCATGTCTTCTAAGCTTCTATCTTATCAGATACCATGACTTAAAATCTTCATTGGGACTTCACTAACACATCATTCCCTATAAAGCACTACTAAATTCTCTCTCAAGCTCTCTATTCAAGCAAAGGATAGGGTTTCAATGGAAGAGGTCATCTAGGGTTGTAGGGGTGTAATCTCTTCTAAATTTCTTTGTATTTTACTCCTCTCTCGTTATTATTTTACTTAAAGCACATGTTTAAATGTATGGATTTCATGGTATTTTTATGGTTTTGAAATAAAAGATGGGGGTCTTTGAATTCTTAATGTTGAATGATGTTTTCCCATGGTTCAATTATGGTTTTCCATGTTTTAAATATGGATTTGAACATGTGGGAGTATGGGTGTGGTGGTGAAACTTGATAATGATAACTTTCTTTGAATTTGTGACTTTTGAAGTGGTTATAACCCTAACCCTGTATTGTGAAACTGGTTAGTAGTTATGAGAAAGGTGAAAATTTGAATTAGGGGTACAATGGGATCCCCAAAGTGTTTGATTTGACTTATTTCTTGTAACTAATGCATGATATAAATGGTTAAATGTTTATGGATAATTTTGGAAACCTTGTGGTACACGAGAATCCACCAACTGATTATATATTGAAAACCATGTAGGGATACACGGGAATCCCTCAAGTGATTTAAATAATGGATTCTGCAGGGTATATAGGAATCCCCTAAGTTCTAGCTAATAAATAACATTGCTTGCAATCTATAGTTGGTATGATGATACCACTTAATAATGCCTTAATAATTGACTCCTAAAATTGGTGGTTTGGTTATGTGCTAAATGTTTTAATTAAGCAATAATGGGGGTTGTGATAACTAGACGTAAAGGTGTGATTCTGATGGACGGACACTGAAAACTCATGTTTACCGACGTAAGGGTTGGTATTGATGACTATGTTCTTGTGTGGTACAAGGGATTCCACCAAGTCTATACATGTACATATGTATTATGGAGGGGGAAGGGTACACGGGAATCCTCGACCTTCTATGATATCTCTGATTCATACGACTACACGTACTAGGGCCTCTTCAGGGGGTAACACTGGACCCATACGGCCTATGGGTGGACTTATGACTGTAAACCTACACAATTCAGGTTAAGGCTTTAAATGCATGCTAAACCTTATACCCTATCCCGATATAATATATATGTATTTATGTAATTTCATATAGTTATTTCCATTGGTTTGATTTGGTTTGGAATTTATGACATTATTTTATCCTTATCCCTGAGTTGTATGCTAACGTTTACTCCCCTAACCATCTTAGGGTGCTTTATCCACATCCGATGCAGGAACCAGCCATACTTTTAATTCTCCAACTTAGTGACTTGGTGATTCGAGGACAACTTGTGAGTAAGACTAAAGTGGTGATCTTCAATATTCTAGAAGACCCTATTTTATGCAATGGACTTCTTTATATCATTTTTATTTCTTTGGTTTTAGTTTTGGCTATGGTCAGGGGCATGTCCTAACTGGATATTTCTTGATTCAGGTTAGAGACTTTTTTTGACTATTATGGGCATGGGCCGTGTCGTTATTAATTTTAGCAAGAGTATTGGTATTGGCATTGGGATTGGTATAGGATGGTTAATTAGTTGTGGATTTTGGTTTTGATTTTAGACTTATTATTATGTATTTAATTTAATATTACCTTATCACATTATATATTCAGAATTGATCCCATATGGGGTGTGGAGCGGTTAATGATTTTGGTATTGGGGTGGTCTTCGGCCCTTGTTAGACTTGAGATACCCGACACGACTAGGCCCTGGTTTGGGTCATATCAGATTGGTATCATAGCCCTAGGTTCGTGGTCAATTGGGCGTCCACAAAGTCATGTTTAGTAGAGTTTCTTTTAAGGGTGTGTAAGGCACCACACTCATAAGAGAGAGGCTATGGGGAATTTAGGAATGTTTCTTTTTTTTGTGTTCTATTTTTGGGTTGCAGAGTTGTAAGACCCCTAAAAATTCTCTCATAGTCCGAGCCTTAGAGCGTGTTCAGTGAAGCATAAATTCAGCCCTAAAAGATTGAGAAGTGACTTCCCAAGTGAGAAATATTTTAAACCATGTAGAATTTCCCTAATATCGACTTTTTTTCATGTAGGGCATTGAATAATCTTTCCATCGATACCAATTTCGTCAAAATCCAGCATTGAACGAGGAAGTTATGGTCGTTTTATTAAAAATAGTCGGAACCGCCCAGGTGCGACGGTCGGGTTGACGGACTGTCGAGCTTATGATGGATCGCCACCTAGACCGTTGCAACCAAGGCAGTGAATGTCCCAAGTGCGACGACCAGGATGATGGACCTTCAAGGCTGTGACAGACCATCGCTAGGACCATCATCGTTGAGGCAGTGTGGCCTCATCCTGGCCAACGTGCAATGGACGATCAGACGGACCATCAGGTTTGCGATGGACCATTGTTGAGACCATCGCATCGAGTCAATGTATTCTTTTTCTGATCAAAGTGCAACGAACAACCCAACGGACTGTCAAACTAGCGACGGACCATCACTTCGACCGTCGCAGGGTTCAGCATTTTTAACTCATTTTTAAAAGGTCTTTTTGGTCTTTCTCCCACTCTTTTCAGCCCCTATTTATATTCGATCAAGTCTCACAACTTCATTTCTCATCTTCAACATCAAAAACTAGGGTTTTCTTTAAATCAATACCCTTCTTTCTTCTTTAAGAAAAATCAAGAGAAATCAAGAATCTCTCCAAGAGCCTTCAAGAAAGAGTTTCCTAAGGTATGAAGATGTTGATTCTTGGGTCCCTTTCATTCAAGAAGCTCAAGAACCCTTTTCTAAATTTCAAAGATCTTATGTTTATGAGTTTTCATGATTTATGTGAATTGAAATTAGAGTTCATTCTATTATTGAGTTTTTAATTCATGTTATGTTTATGAGATTTCAAGCTTTAACCCTCGTATGTGATATTCATGATAAACCCTCTTTAAGTTGCTTGTCAAGTGATGTGTTCATGTCAATTAAGTGAAGAAATTATTGAATAAGCAAAGCATGCTCCCCATATGTTTGATAAAATTCTTATGTGAAGGAATTAAAGCCATTATAGCGTGTCGACTAGAAATCCCCAATTGTGTGCAAGCTCATACATGCCAAGTGTTTGTTGAAAAGCCTTAATGAATGAATTATGATATGATAGCATGGAATTCCCCAATTATGTGCTTTCGATATATGCTAAGACTTTAATACATGCTGAGTGTTTGATGTAATACCTTGTTGAATGGAGTATGAGCCAATAGCATGTCTGATACAAGCACAAGGAGCATCAAAATTACAAGGAATTATCTAAGGGGTCAAGGCTTCGGAATTAGCAAGCAATTGAAGACTTTTTGGAGTATTTTGAAGCCTTGGTCAAGAGAAGGAAGGAGGGGAACTTATGCACTTAATAGGCGCCTCAAGTGAAGGTTAATGAAGACATTTTGCACTCCAAGGAAACACTCAAAAGGCGCCCAATTCCCTTAGCTCATTAAGGGTAGTTTTTTCATTTGGCATGTAATAGTATAAATAGACCATTTTGCTCATCTTTTCATTAGACTTTGATGAAATTATTGAGAGATACTCTTTAGTTGTAGTTTTCTTCCTCTCTTAGAGAGAGAATCTGAAATTAGGGTTTACACTAAGCGATGGATTTCACTTGTGTTGACAAATTGGCAAGAAAGGTTGGTGCTTGGGGAAGGTTTCTACCTAAGAGAATGGTTTGAACTTTTATTTGTGAGGTGTGATTGGAGATTTGATACATCTCCTTTTGATAATCATCTAGTGGAAGTAAGGGTCACTCTATTATCTTTACATTTATGCAATCTTTCTTCTTCATCTCCTTTCTAAGTGTTGTTTTCTCTTTGTGTGCTTGCATATTTTGCATATCTAGTGTCAATTTCGTGTTTTAGCCCTTCTTTAGGCTATCATTTGGTATCAAAGCCTTGGTTAAGATTGTTCCAACATCCCTAAATCTTGGTTTTTGTGTCCTTATCAAGAAAATCTCACAAAAAAAAGTCAAAATATCCTAAAATCTCAAAAACAATTGTGTGTTGTCTTGTTGTTTTTGGTAGATCCGTGAGTTACAAGTTAGATCTACTAAATTTTATTGTGTTTTGCTGGTTTCAAGTGTTAGATTCTTGTTCTCTAGAACTTAAAGTGTCTAGATCTAAGTTTGAAACAAGATTTGGTTGTGTTTGAGCTAAGATCCACCATTGTTGTGGCATTTTGAAGCTTTTGTGAAGAGGGTAACGTGTGACTTGTGGTATTGTGGATGATTTTTGGCTGATTTGTTGATATTTGAGCTTGTCTTGGCAAAGGGAATCTAGATCTAAAAGAAAAATTGAATTTAGGGTTCATTTGCCTAGTGGTCAAACCTTGGTCAACTCTTGAATATTCATATTGTTCTTCATCATCTTCAAAACTTGTTGAAGAAGAATATTCAAAGTCCTATTTTGATCCACAAAAAGAAACAAAGAGAAGGTGAAAGTTGTTTGTACAAAGAATATTCCCTAGCATATTCACAATCTTCCAAAAGAAGAGGGTACAAAGGGAATATCAAAGTACAATTGAAAGTACAAGGGGGGACCAATCCATTTTGAATTCATTTGAAGCTCCAAAAGGGCTCCAAACCTTCAATCTTTCCCTCCCAAACAAAATTTCTTCTTCTCCTAAGTGTGTTTGGCCGAAATAAGTGAATTGAGATTTGAAAATTTTGAAAGGTGACATCTAATTACAAGCTGCCACATCATCACTTTGGTGACCAACCGAATTGAGTTCAAATTTAAATTTTCTAGTTTCTAATTGTTGTTTCTAGTTTCAATTTTGTTGGTTCTATCACTAATTAGTAAGCTAGTAAGTACCTACTAGTTTGGTAATTAGATTAGAGTCCGTTGTTTCGTATCTTTAGTTTTTGTGTGCTTTTTTCATTTTAATTCGTAGTGTTTTGTTGGTTCAAGTCCGTGCATCACTTTATTTGAGTCATTTCAAAAAAAGATCGATTTCGGGCCAAAGCTTCTCACCACTCAAGTAACTTGCCAAGTATTGCCAATTATTCAACACTTGTGAAGCCAAGTGTGAGGTGAGGTTGAGTGAGAGTGTGGTGAGGCCTTCTTGAACTAAATTGTTTGTTCATTTCGTAGGTTTTCTCTTTGCTGTTTTTTGCTTCTTCTTAGGTACATTTACCATGGAATCCGCGGGTACTACTTCCCAACCATTGGGAAATGATGCTATTGGAGCCTTGATGGCTCGGATTGATGCCTTGGGTCGAGGCTTTGCTCAAAGAATGAAAGATAGTCATGATGCCTTGAGAAGAGACATGAAGAGTGATATAGATGCTATGCGGACTGAAATTTCCACTTTTAGTGGAAGACTTGATCGTGTTGAAAGTAGGAGGAACTCACGACCTTCTACTCCTATTCCCTACCATGCATCCTCTAGTGTCCAAGCCAATAACTCTTCCATGACTATAACCCCCGAAACCCTCCACCAAATGCTTAATCCTCCAAGAGCTCCACAAAAATAGCCACTAAACCAATCCCAAACCTCTCCTAACCGGACCCTACAAAGGCCAATACCTCACCAAATGAACCAATTACAACAAGAGGGACTTGGAACTCAAACTCCACCACCAAATCCGAACAAATACCTCCACAAGTTCAGACCCCTCAATAAGTTCAAACCCCTCAAAATCAAATATTCTACACTTCACCAAATCCAGAGCCACCAACCCAAATCCATTTTCAACCAAAGACGATACCCCCTCTCCAAACTACACTAAACTAAATTCCCTTCATTCAAGTAGAAGAAGAGGAGAAAAGAGAATCCAAAGAGAATAAGGCCAAGCTTCAAGATGGAGAGAAAATTGATGGTGAAGTTCAAGAAGAATATGAAGAAAATAGGGAAAAGGAAAGGAAAGTCGTGGGTAGTGAAGTTAGGATGGGAGTAAAATGCTTGATTGTGGATCCTGTCCACAAAGAACCTTTGTTACTCAATAACCCATGTGATAGAATTTTGCCTAGCATTGATTCTTCTTACGTGCAGGTACAAGAAGATATATTTCCAAGGGAGAATTCAAAAGACTCCATCCCAAACATGTGGGAGTTCCAAAGGCACCAAAGGCCGAAAGCTCTAAACTAGTGGACTATCCAAGTCTAACCCAAGGTAACATCACTACTTCCTATATTTACTTGAACTTAAAATGTTGTGATTTAGTGTCTTGTGAAGTGGTGATGGGTTTACAAGTGCATTCTTCTTTACTTGGTAGCTCTTTAGTTGTGAACAAAACTCCTAAGACTAGTTCATGCACTTCTTTGAGCTTGAAATGTTGTGATGTACCCTCTAGTGTGTTGGGTTCGGGTTTGTTTGACATAGGGGTGCATGATTCTTCTCTTAATATCTTTCTTAATTTGTACCATGATCAACTTTCTCTTAAAACTAGTTCACTACTTAAACATGAGAAAGATGTGATTAAAAACTTTCAAGTTAGTGTTGATGCTAGTAATAATGGTCTTGATATTGAACATGGTCCTTCGAACTTATGTGATAAAATCCCTTACAAATATCTTGTTCATTGCGGCCTTGTGTTTGTCCAAGTGACGGGTAATGCCTTAAATTATCGTGGGCTTGGTAACCTAGTGAAAGGAGTGGGCCATCTCAGCTTAAGTCCTTATCCTTTGATCCCATTTGACCCCAGAATACTCTTGAGGTGTGAAGGTTATATTTGCTGGTCATGCTCCCTTATCTTTGATATTAATTCTATTCATGTCTTTGGTTTTATTTATGCTAAGCTTTTCATGTCAAATACTAAGGATATGTGGGTATATGTCAAGTGTGAGCAACCATGGGTTGATGATATGAGTGTGTTACTAATACTAACCTTCCTACCAAGAGGATTGTGTATTTGTTTTGCTCTCTCTTTGGTTTTTGCAAGATCTGAATTTGAGGACAAATTCCTTCAAGATGGAGAGAATGATACAAGCACAAGGAGCATCAAAAGTACAAGGAATTATCTAAGGGGTCAAGACTTTGGAATTAGCAAGCAATTGAAGACTTTTCGGAGTATTTTGAAGCCTTGGTCAAGAGAAGGAAGGAGGGGAACTTATGAACTCAAGAGGCGCCTCAAGTGAAGGTTAATGAATACATTTTACACTCCAAGGAAACACTCAAGAGGCGCCCAATTCCCTTAGCTCATTAAGGGTAGTTTTATTATTTGGCATGTAATAGTATAAATAGACCATTTTGATTCTTTTTTTCATTAGACTTTGATGAAATTATTGAGAGATACTCTTTAGTTGTACTTTTCTTCCTCTCTTAGAGAGAGAATCTAAAATTAGAGTTTACACTAAGTGATGGATTTCACTTGCATTGACAAATTGGCAAGAAAGGTTGGTGCTTGGGGAAGGTGAGTCCCTTTGTGTCTACCTAAGAGAGTGGTTTGAACTTTAATTTGTGAGGTGAGATTGGAGATTTGATACATCTCCTTTTGTTAATCATCTAGTGGAAGTAAGGGTCACTCTACTATCTTTACATTTATGCAATCTTTCTTCTTCATCTCCTTTCTAAGTGTTGTTTTCTCTTTGTGTGCTTGCTGATTTTTGCATATCTAGTATCAATTTCGTGTTTTAGCCTTTCTTTAGGCTATCAATGTCTCCCCATACTATCACATGCTTATGATTTCTAAATACTTAAAGAGATGCTTTAGTGATTGTGATGGTGAATGACTGTTCATGGTCTTAATTATTCAAGAATGGTTATGTTTTACTTTTATGTTATCGAGTCCTGGGGGTATTTATACCTGATAAATTAGCTGCAGTCTAGAGCTCATGTCAGTTTCCTTGATAATATCAGTTAAGCCATGATTCTCAGGACTCAGTGAGTTATAGAACTCTGTACTCTCAGATAGATACAGAACTTAAGTAATCTCAGTAATCTCAGTATCGCTAATATTGTAGCCTCAATTAAGTACTCAACTCAGATCTAGTAGTATTCAAGTGTTTAGTTCAGACCTCAGTAGTATTCGAGTAATATTTTTAGAGATCAATATCATTCAGTCAGATAATGAGATTCAGTAATATTCCGTCAGATACGGAACCAAGTGAATTTATCTTAACTCAGTCAGATCATTCGAGAAACATGATTACTATCAGATTTAGATCAGTTTAAGTTCAGATAAGAATTAGTTCAGAGTCTTTCAGTTGGGAGTAGGAGCTAACACCGAGTGAGAGCAGGGATGGCGGCTTCCCGTTAGAGAGGTAGAGTCCTTAGGAGAAATCCCTAAGCTCTAAAACTGCGTAGCCAGCGTAGGAGCAGAAGTCACCCGTTAGAATAAGGCTTGCTATTATACTACCTTAAGCTTGACTTCTTGTGAGGGTCACCCGTTAGAGAGGCTTGACTAGAGTTAAGGTATTTACCCATGGAACAATATTGATACCCTTCCAATTGGGAATACAGGTTGGACCCCACCAGTTCAGATTCGAGGTATGTCGGTTACGTGAGCACTCCTACGTTACAGTTTTAGTATCAGTCTTCAGGGTAGAACTCAAAAATCAGGACTGTCAGATACAGTCACCTATCTCAGTAAGGAACTCAGATAGTTGCATTGATTCATAGACCACCCACTAGATTGGTATGGTCTTACATAAAAATATTTAGTATCAGTATTATCAGATGCAGAGATCACCCGTTAGATAGGATTAATCTCAGTGTCAGATTCAATTGAGTAATCTCATTATTAGATCCAGAGATCACTCGTTAGATAGGCTTTATCTAAGTCTCAGATTCAGTTGAGTATTCTCATTATTTGATTCAGAGATCTTCCGCTAGATAGGTTTGATGTCAGACGTAATCTTTTCTTAGCATTGATTGTAGATTTATGGATCATCCGTCAGAGAGGTTTGATCTCCGATTCATTCATCTGAGAGTAGAATGTTCAGAGTCAATTGTTGATGTGAGTAGATTCAGTTAATCAGCTCCAGTAACATTAGTTTTTGAGATCACTCACTAGAGAGGACTGATCTCAACTCCAGTACTCGATTATCAATAGCAGGAGATTCAATTGTTCAGTATCTTAGTATTAGTAGTAAGTTTTGATGACAGTAAAGTGGTATCCGAGCTTCAGTATTTTGAGTCATGATGATTTCAGTTACGATTTGTGCATTCATGCATGTGTTCTCATTCGGTACTCTCATGATTATTTAGTTAAGTAATTGTTCATGCATATGCCCTTTCATTTAGCCTTACCTCATCTTCATACTCGGTATATTCCCATACTGATGCATTTGCGCTATGGTGTTTTATTTGTCACCATAGGTTCAAAGGAACAAAATCCAGAGTAACCTTAGCAGCTCAGTCCCAGTCAGCAGCAGTAGACATAGCAGTGAGTGCTCTTCAGTTAAGGATGATCCTTAGTTTATTATCGCATCAGATTTAGTTTATTTTTATTAGACGGAGTTAGTTGGGGACATGTCCCATCAACTCCACAGTTCAGACAGTTTAGAGGCTTTTCAGACAGGTGTATCAGTATTTAGTTTTTAGTTTTGAGTATTTTTAGATGTTTTGAACCTTATGGCCAGTTTCTGAATTTATTATCTATATTATGCAGTACTCAGGTACAGAGATATCAGTAGAGGGTTAGGTTGTGGTCCTTCGGGATCATGAGCACCATGTGACATTCCGGTTCTGAAAAAATTGAGTCGTTACAAACTTGGTTTCAGAGCCTAAGGTTCAATAGTGTCCTAGGGAGTCTGAAAACCCGCATCTAGTAGAGTCTTGTGCATGGGGGTGTTGCATGCCACATTTATGTACAAGAGGCTATAAGAATTTTTTAGGATCAGTTTCCCTTCTTTTAATATTTATGTCGTACGAGTGAGCATGAGCTCAAGTTGATCCTCAGTCTAATACACCTCTTTCTTCCATTTACAGAGTATTCCTCCTTACAGAGATAGTGCCCATAGGTTTGATAACCAGCCACCTCAGCCAGTAGATCCTGAGAATGAGAGTGCGTCACATGCTGAGTTTTGGGCAGCATTTCATGCGCTAGCCCAATGATACAAGAATAATGGTCTCCTTAGCTTTTGACGACATCATTCAAAGTCACTATGTGAAGAATCAATATTTGGTCACATGGAGGGAATGGGATCATACTTGGAGGGGATGTTTTGAGCCTACCATTGATCAAACCCGAGTGTGGAAGATTGCTTGGAGCCTTGAAGACTTAAGGACTCTCGGGTTTGGACCACCTTTGTTGGTTTACGGTTTTGGTTCCCTTTACTAAGGAAATTTCGGTCACTTAGCCTTAAGGTCATTTTGGAAAATTCATATTGTCTTCCAACACACCAAGGCCACCCTTGGTCATTAAGGGTAATGTGATCTTTTTGTCTACTTTTGTAATATACTATAAGTAGTACATTTTAGGTCTTTTCTCTTTAGTTTATGAAAGATGAAATATTGAAACACTTAAAATCCTCTCTCTTGAGAGTACCAACTTAGTGTAGTTCTAGTACAGGGCTTGGAAAAGCTAACATTGTTCTTTGCTTAGAAACGGTGGATCTTGAGGTGAGTTGATTCCCTTGGCGGTCACCGTAAGAGTATGGTTTTGATTATTACATTCATTAGGGTTTTTTGAGTTTAATACACTCTTTAGTTCTTAATCTTTTAATAATCTTGGTCTCATTATCTATCCTTTACTTTTGTTGTTGTTATCTTGTGTAGTGGATTGTTTTGGGTCATTTATTGAATCCAAAACTTGTGTTATTGTTTGTTCATATTATTCATCACATTTTATAGTTGTTTTGGTGTTGAAATACACCCTTGTATCTTGTATTCTTGTTGTTGGTAGCGAATCCAAGTGTGGTCTCCATCTTGGTCCTCAAATCCTTAAGATTAGTAAACTAATTTGGAGTGTGTTTCATGTTTTCATTGTCATTCTTATATCACCCAAGATGTGACGACTAATGTTCTAGGGAACCATCAGGCTGTGGCCCCACATTAGTAAGATGGGGGTTCATCCACAACCAGAATTAGGGATTTCATGAGAATGAGCCCGCCAGAATTCTTTGGGTCAGTAGCAGGTGAGGACCCACAACTTTATCTAGAGGAGGTAAGGAAGATCACCTAGATTATGTATGTTTCTGAGGAGGAGAGTGTAGAGTTAGCATCCTATAGGCTGAAGGATATTACTCATGATTGGGTAGTGATGTGGAAGAAGAGTACGAGGGAGGATGCAGCTCCCGTGACTTGGCAAGAATTTCAGGATGCCTTTCTAGATAAGTTTTTCCCGCTAGAGATTAGAGAGGCAAAGGTAGAGGAGTTCATGAACCTAAGACAAGTCTCCATAACAGTGAAGGAGTATTGTCATAAGTTCAACCAGTTATCTAAGTATGCCCCTGACTTGATAGCTGATCCTAGAGCGAGTATGAGTAAGTTTGTGACTGGTGTGTCTAGGTTGGTGTTGAAAGAGTATAGAACTACTATGCTCAATAGAGATATGGACCTTTCTAGGATGATGATGCATGCACAGTAGATTGAGGAAGATAAGATGAAGGAAAGAGAGAGAGTAAGTAAGAGAGACAGAATAGGTAGTCATGGTTTCTCTCAGGCAGGGTCCCAGGGTGGTAGTCGTTCTCAGCATAGCTAGAAGTTGTTAGTCCCAGTTTTATCCTCAGCTAGTGTACCCGCACCAAATTTTAGGTATGTCAGTCATGATTGAGCGCCAGGCTCCAAATCCCAGAGTAGTGCTAGTGGTGTTCGTACCTATCCGCTGTGTGGAGAGTGTGGCAAGAGTCACCTAGGTATGTGCAGAGACGGTAGTGATATGTGCTTTAGGTGTGGTGAGCCAGGCTATAGAATATGAGAGTGTAGATTGCTAGCTGAGAGGGGTAGAGAATGGCATCAGTAGGATGCCCCTTTCGGTGCCAGTCGTAGTCAGCGTCAGAACAGACTCTATGCGCTTCAGGCTTACCATGATCAAGAAAGGTTCCCTGATATAGATTCAGGTATGTTATAAGTTCTTCATCTTTATGATATGCATTGTTAGATCCTTTGCTCCCATTTTGACCTTATATGACAGCATGAGTCATGCATTAGTTTCAGATCTCAGTCGGTCAATCATGACCCAGTTCGTAGGTTCCCCATGCATCGCCTCAGTATTTCAGTGAAGTGTTTTTGGAGGGACATAGAGTCCCAAGGGGGAGATACCCCATAATATTGTGATGCTTTCATGTCCTTAAACTCATTCAGTTGCATGTTCAGACTCTCCTTACGAAGTTAACATCAGTTGTCATTGCATAGCCAGTCATGCTTTCGAGAGTTAGTTCAGTCAGACATTCATGCATAATGAGATATGCATGTTTAGTAGAAAATTTTAAGTTTTTCAGTGTATTCTATCATGCATTCATGAGATCAACTCAGTTATGCATCCATGCATCAGTTATGCATCCATGCATCAGATATGCATGTCTATTATGAGAATTCAGCTTATGAGTAGCTTCAGTCGAGTATTCCGTGCATCAGATATGTATGTCCAGTATGAGAGCTCAGTATATCAGTAGTTCCAGTTGCATAGTCATGTTTCAGATATTCTTGTTCCTTAAGTAATTTCGGTTGATCAGTATTGTTAGCCTATCAAGCGATATTCGAGGATGACTATTTCCAAGGGGGAGATGTTATAAGACCCCGTAAAATTCTCTTATAGTCCGAGCCTTAGAGCGTGTTAGTGAAGTGTAAATCCATCACTAAAAGATTGAGAAGTGATTTCCCAAGTGAGAAATATTTTAAACCATGTACAATTTCCCTAATATCAACTTTTTGTCATGTAGGGCATTGAATAAGCATTCCATCGATACCAATTTCGTCAAAATTTGACATCGGACGAGGAAGTTATGGCCGTTTTACTGAAAGCAGTCGGAACCACCCAGGTGCGACGGCCGAGTTGACATACCATCGAGCTTGCGATGTACCATCGCAACTAAGGTAGTGATTGGCCAAAGTGCGACGGCCAGGATGACGGACCGTCAAGGCTTCGACGAACGGTCGCTAGGACCGTCGCCGTTGAGGCAGTGTGGCCTCATCCTAGTCAACGTGTGACGGATGATCCGATAGTCCATCGGGTTTGCGATGGACCATCGCTGAGACCATCATATCGAGGCAGTGTATTCTTTTTCTGACCGACATGCGATGGACGACCCGACGAACCGTCAGACTAGCGACGGACCGTCGCAGCCCCGTTTAGCATTTTTAACTCATTTTTAAAAGGTCTTTTTGGTCTTTCTCCCACTCTTTTCAGCCCCTATTTATATCAGATCAAGGCTCACAACTTCGTTTCTCATCTTCAACATCAAAAACTAGGGTTTCCTACAAATCAAAACCCTTATTTCTTCTTCAAGAAAAATTAAGAGAAATAAAGAAATCAAGAATCTCTCCAAGAGCCTTCAAGAAAGAGTTTCCTAAGGTATGTAGATGTTGATTCTTGGGTCCCTTTCATTCAAGAAGCTAAAGAACCCTTTTCTAAATTTCAAAGATCTTATGTTTATGAGTTTTCATGATTTATGTGAATTGAAATTGAAGTTCATGCTATTATAGAGTTTTTAATTTGTAATGCCCCGATTATCTAAACCGAAATTCTACACGGTGGTCATGAACCCGAAGTGCCACAATCTAACCCATGACTGATATTTGTACCTGTACACTGCATATTATATATGTAAAATGCAGAAAACGTGAATAATAGGCCATAAGGTTCAACTGAAATAATATATCATCCATATGGGTGAAAAAAATACCCAAAATAACTGAAGTCTGAATCAAAGTTGAACATAAGTCTGAACAAAATCTGAAAGCCTCTAAGTACTGTCTGAATAAGAAGTTGAAGGAACATGTCTCCAACTAACTCCGTAAAACTAAAAACTAACTGAAATAAATAATGAATCAAATCATATTGGTCTCCGAATTAAGATGACTCACTGTAACTTTGCGATTGGAAATGCTACTGCTACTGCTGATTTGGAGCTCGTGTCTCTGGACCTATGGTGTAACATGAAAAGAAAGCACCATAACATAAATGCGTCAGTACATAGGAATGTACTGAGTATACGAGTGAGGTAGGCTAAATATAAACAGGGTTTACATGCATGAACAATGCTAACTAACTGACTGATATGAACTCAAGAGTACAAATATGCATACATAGTAACTGAAATCGTGGGTGCACAATAGCTAGACCTGTACGTTAATACATAGTTTACTGATGACTAACATGACTGATACTGTAGTTCTGATAACATGGGGGACTGTGTCTGACAGTCCTGAATCTGATGAATCTATCTGAGTTTTGTACTGTAACTGAGTCTGATTGTATCTGACAGTCCTGATATACTGAAATCTGAAGAACTATCTGAGTTTTTTTACTGAGACTGTGGAAGGTAGTTGTTTAATCGACATGCCCCTATATGTGCCATTATGGTTAAAGCTGGGGTCCAATCTCTGCCCTGACTGGAGGGGTGTCAATATCGTGCCACTGGTAAAGACAACTGTGGGTAACCCTCATCTGACAGTGTTCCCGAAAGAGAACGGTGAGGCCCTCATCTGACAGTGCTAAGACACCTCATCAACCCTGATCTGACAGTGTTGATGTCTCAACCTATGCTGGCTTCATAGTTCTGGAAAGCAAGGATGACAGCTAAGAATTACACCCTCATCTGGCAGTGTGTGTTCCCATCCTTGGGTTCACTCGGTGCTAACTTCTACTCCCATCTGAAGAGACTGAACATAAATAACTGACTGTATGTGGAATGAGCTTACTAAATTCCGTTAACTGACGGAATACTATAGATATCTGATAATTGACTGAGATCATGACGTTTCCTGAGTCACATGACTGACTGAATTCTACTGAATCATGACACGATTTTGGATATCGTGAAGCATGACATAGCTCTAGGCACACAACTATATTTTTTGGGTATGAATACCCCCAGGACTCGATAGAAGGAAACTGACACACACGACATGACTTGTTCACAAGATTGGAGTCCACAATTCATAATATCATAAGTAAGGGATTCCATACTAATCATGGTTCTCAACACCTTATACATGGAAAGGGGAATTCATACGACATGTATATACTTGCATAGATTCAATATCATGTTCATTCCATACCACAACCATGACACATAACAACAACGTGGAATTCATGTGAAATCATAAAGCATAGAGCATGGAATTCATATCAAATTATAATGGTTAACATTGGCTTGTCATTCAAATCTATTGAGTCATGGAAACTTGGTTTATCACATACTAAGTATTTTATCAAACACCTTGCATGCACTCTTTAATGCATAGGTGTATTCATAAATTTACACCACCTTAATCCACCCAAATTCATGGGTTCCAACTATATGATCACAATCTTCATGAAAGTTCATCAAATTCCCACTCTATAGCACAAACCACAAACAACGACATGAATACAACCATATCACCAAAAAACATTCATGATTTAGTTATCAAAGATTGATTCTTTAACTCCACGGACGAAAGGAATCCGTGGATCAACACTATGCATACCTTAATGGCGATGAAATTGTTGAAAGATTGGACCTTCAAGCTTGATTATGCAACCCTAGTAGGTTTTGTCCTTCTTGTGCTCTTGGATAATGAACTTAAGATGTTAATAGGGTTGTAATGTGATTAGAAGCTATAAATTTCGTGAGGTTAAGTTTTGGGATGTGTAATGAGTGTTAAAAGATTTAATTATCCTTAAAATAACTCAAAAACTAAGTGTTTTCGTGGCTAAAATTATAAGTGTGCGTCGCACACCTCATCGCACATGCTAAATTGTGTGCTGCACATCCTATTTCACAAGCTAAGGTTTGCATAGCACATATTATTGCACACTTAAAGGTATGCGCCGCACAACCTATTGCACACTTGTTCCAATAGCTATGTACCATTATTATGCGTCGTACTCCTACTTTACAAAGCCATAACTTCTTGCTCGAGTGTTGATTTAGATAAAATTAGTATCGTTGGAAAGTTAGTTCGATTATATACATATTAGGTCTGCCAAAATATCACATATCATTCAAGTTATCCTCGTTCAAAGGTTACTCTTACGGATTCACACACTAAAACTTGATGGATTCAAAAGCTATTAGCTTGCCTTACTCTAAGTGACTCATATGATCATGCTTAACACATCATAAGCTATCTTATCGCTAGGATACTCATTGTAAGTCATGTACTCAAATATGAATCACAGGATAGGAGGTTTCATACGTAGGAACACTGATTCACTTCCTAGCTTGGAAACATACGGGGTATTACATAATTCATGTTTTGTTTATGAGGTTTCAAGCTTTGACCATGTGATATTCATGTGATGTTCATGTTATGTTCATGATAAACCCTCTTCAAGTTGCTTGTTAAGTGATGTGTTCATATCAATTAAGTGAAGAAGTTATTGAGTAAGCAAAGCATGCTCCCCATATGTTTGATAAAATGCTTATGTGTAACGCCCCAAGAACCTATCCCGAGTCATCACATGGTGCTCAAGGCCACACGTGAACATAAAGTAGGGAAGAATAATCATGACATGAACATACTGAGATACGAAGTACTACTGTTCTGTACAAATAAAATACTGAAATCTCTGTACATGCTGGCATACTAGTCTGACAAAGCCTCTACTACATAGGACTGAGGATCCATTGGGACAGATCCCCAACTGACTCGTACTGAACTAAAAGTAAACAACCATCTATTAACAAGACAAAATAGGAGACATAGGTCCTCGAACCATGAGGACTCACCAACTACTGAAATGTAGATGAAGGTACTCAAGAATTACTGTCGCTACTGAGACTGAGCACCTGAACCTATATCATAAGTAAATATAGAATACAAAAGAGTATGAGAGTCAGTACTTGGGAATGTACCAAGTATGTCGGGGTGGATGCATCATTTTAAATAATATCATAAATGTATAAGAAAATCATGCATGCTGACAATAATAACTCTCTTCGCTTGAATTATCTAAAACATCATTTCTGAAAGTCATCAGTAATAACATATGCTTCATAAATCTCGTAAATCATTTAAATCAACTCAAACTCTTTGACTCATGACCTAGAGTGACTCGGTAACTCATGGTACTTAGATCATTATGGACGTGCGAGTTTCTTATAAACAACATAACTACACCATGTGAGCCGCATGGAGTCCAATGTTTTGCCCTCCTAAGGAGAGAACCCCATATTGGCATAGGTGTCGTACTCTTTCCAGGGAGTACAACCTCAATATCATCATCACAATCTCATACTCAGACTTTGGCCCACAACTATCATCATCAATCCTATGGTAGCACGTAGTTCTGGGGAAATACCAAATTTCCTGGTCGGTGCTAAATACTCCTCCCAGAATCAGCTCAGAATGCGTTAGGAAATCCATCTCAATCAATATCAACTCATGGGTATATCATGATGACCAAAACAATAGTATATCTCATCGGTAAATCATATACGACTGTGGATTCCTAACTTGACTCAAATTCAAACAATGTTTCTCAACATCAAGTACATTTGCTTATCAAATCATTTCAAATGCCAAAGCTTCAAGAAAACATCATCAAACTCATTCTTGACTTTCAATTCAAATATCGATATATATATTCAATAGTCAAATTTCTCATAGAAAAACACAAATCTTGACACTTATCATAAATCACTTAGAAATCATCAATATATAATGACAATATATATCTCATGGAATAAATACTTAATTTAAGAAGAATGATGGTGAAATAACCATAAATCTCAAGCTTATTCAACTCAGTCTCATAAATCATACATAAAGAAATTTGGGTGTAAACCCACTTGCAAAATCATGTAAATCAATAATAAAAAGTAAATCTTTAGGCACAAGAACGAAAGGAGTGTTCTTGTTCAAACCCCACATACCTTAGATTTTGATTTTAAAGATATAGAAACTTGCTTGAAACTTCTTTCTCACACTTTTAGACCAAGACCTTGTTACCTTTGACTTGAGGAACATAGTTCTTGAACAACTTGAAGAAATTTATGGGAGATTTCTTGAATTTCTTGGAGATGTTTTGATTTTTGGGTTTGGCAGAAACCATAGGTTTCTAGAGAATTCTTGAAAGAAATTTGCAGAGAAATAGAGAGAAATGATCTTCTCTTCTCTACATAGATATATATATATATATATATAAGGCAGCAAGGAGAGGAAATGACCAAGATGCCCTTTTGAAAAAAGTTGAATTTTGCTGATCGGTGCCTGTGACGGTCCGTCAAGTCTCCTGACGGTCCACCAGATCGTCCGTCACTCGAGTGCTAAAACTGGAACATTCTGCCTCGATGTGACGGTCGAAGTGATGGTCCTTCAGGAAACCAACGGTCCACATAGTCGTCCGTCACTCGAGGGCCACAAATGAGACACTCTATCTCGACCTGACGGACCCCTTGACGGTCCGTCAACTTTTTGACGGTCCACCAACTTGGCCGTCGCACGATGTCCTGAAAAAGAAGTCAATGCCTTGGCTTGATAGGGCACTTGACGGTCCACCAGGGACCCGACGGTCCACCAGGTCGACCATCAAACCTGGGCGATCCGATACCATTGAGTAAAACAGCCATAACTCACGCATCCGATGTCGGATTTTGATGAAATTGGTATTGATGGAAAGCTTATTCAATGCTCTTCATGAAAAAAAAAGTAGAAATTAGAGAAATAAAACATTGTTTAAAAACATCAATCACTTTGGAAGTCATACATATCCACTTAAAAGATGGATTTTGGCTTAAGAAACAATCGGGGTATTACAATATCTCCCCCTTGGATACATTCTTCCTCGAATGTTGCCAAATAGGCCAAGAAAAAGAGAAAATGAGGACGTATAGCTGGAATGACTCACATATAAGGGCTCACTTTACTCTAAACTTTTAAGTACTTCACCAAATGCACGAATCATAGATGGAATAACCATATAGCTGAATACATTAGATTAGGAGGAAACCAGATTAAGGGAATAGTACCTTCATATTGATTCAAACTCCTGGAGAAAAGATGAGGGTAACTAGCTCGCATGTCTGCTTCTGCTTCCCAAGTGGCACCTTTGACATATTGATTTCTCCACAGAACTTTAACCAAGGGAACTTCCTTGTTCCTCAGTCTTCAGACTTGATAATCTAGGATTTCTATCGGGATTTCATCATATGAAAGGCTATCCTGAACATCACAACCTTCCAATGGATCAACAATAACAGAGTCTCCAATGTGCTTCTTGAGCGTAGAAACATGAAACACAGGATGGAAAGCTGACAATTCTGCAGGCAACTCAACCTCATAAGCTGCTTTCCCAACACGATTCAAAACTCTATAAGGTCCAACATATCTGGGACTCAGCTTCCCTTTCTTTCCAAATCTTTTCACCTCTTTCATGGGTGAAATTTTCAAATACACCAAATCACCAACTTCAAACTCAAGAGCTCTTCTTCTCACATCTGCGTATGACTTCTGACGACTTTGGGTTGTTTTTAACCTCTCCCAAATTAACTTAACTTTCTCAATAGCCTCAAATACAACATCAAGTCCAATCACAGCAGCTTCACCCACTTCAAACCAACCTATGGGCGATCTACATCTTCTTCCGTACAAAGCTTCAAATGGAACCATTCCAATGCTAGCATGAAAACTATTGTTTTAAGCAAATTCAATCAACGGCAAATGTTCATCCCAACTTCCTTTGAAATCAAGAACACAAGCCCTCAACATATCCTCCAAAGTCTGGATAGTCCTATCAGCCTGACCATCTGTCTGTGGATGAAAAGTGGAGCTAAGATAAAATTGGGTGCCAAGACCCTTCTAAAAGGCTCTCCAAAACTGAGAAGTAAACTGAGTACCTCTATTGGAGATGAACTCCATGCAACCTAACTAACTCTCAAATATATAGCTTAGCATAGTCCTCCACAGTGAAAGATGTATGCACTGGCAGAAAATGTGCTGACTTAGTTAACCTGTCTACAACGACCCAAATAGAATTATGATGACAACGAGAAAAAGGTAAACCGGTCGCAAAATCCATGTTCACCACTTCCCACTTCCAAGTAGGAATGTTAAATTCTTGCATCACACCACTGGGTCTCTGATGCTCTATCTTTACCTCATGGAAAATTGCACACTTTTCTATGAACTTCGCTATATCCTTCTTCATACCATTCCACCAATAAATTTCCCGCAAATCGCGGTATATCTTGGCAGCACCGGGATAAATAGGATACCGTGCGCCATGCGCCTCAGCCATAATTCTCTGCCTCAGATCATCAACATTAGGCACACATAATCTATTATGAAATCTCAATACACCATATCCTCCTTGGGAGAAAACCTCCACCTTTTGGTCTTTAATTGACTCTTTCAGTTCGACTAAATGAAAATCTGTATCCTGCTTCTCATTCACTTCAGTAACTAGGAAAGATTCAGAACTACTTTGGACCCAAGCATTACCCTCAGCTGAGTCAAGTAATCTAATACCTAACCTAGCCAAATAATGCACTTCATGGGCTAAGTCCCTCTTATCTTCCTCGACATGTGCTACACTACCCATGAACGACCTGCTAAGAGCATCTGCCACTGCATTGGCCTTGCTCGGGTGATATAACATACTCATATCATAATCTTTTATCAATTCTAACCATCGTCTCTGCTAAATATTTAATTCTCTCTGAGTAAACACATACTACAAACTCTTGTGATCCGTAAAGATATCAACATGAACGCCGTATAGGTAGTGTCTCCAAATTTTCAAAGAAAAAACCACTGCAGTTAACTCGAGGTCATGGGTCGGATAATTCTTCTCATGAGCTTTCAACTGCCTGGAGGAATAGGCTATAACCTTACCCTTCTACATCAACACTCAACCCAAACTAATTCTGGAAGCATCACAATATACCACAAAATTATCTACACCATTAGGCAGGGTCATCACAGGAGCTGAAGTGAGTCGAGTCTTCAACTCCTGAAAACTCTTTTCGCAAGAATCTGACCACTGGAATTTAACCTTCTTTTGGGTCAACCGGGTCAAAGGAGCAGCAATGGAAGAGAAACCTTCGACAAAACGACGGTAGTAGCCAGCTAGACCCAAGAAACTCCTAATATCAGATGGGGAAATAGGTCTAGGCCAATTCTTTATAGCTTCTACCTTTTAAGGATCAACTCGAATACCATCAGAAGAAATAATATGACCTAGAAAAGCAACTGATCTTAGCCAGAATTCATATTTGCTAAATTTGGCAAACAACTGTTGATCCCTAAGGGTCTTTAAGACAATTTGAAGATGATCTGCATGGTCGTTTTCTCTCTGGGAATATAAAAGGATATCATCTATAAACACAATAATGAATATATCTAGGTACGGTCTGAACACCCGATTCATGAGGTCCATAAAAGCTGCCGGGGCATTGGTTAGCCCGAAGGATATGACCAAGAATTCAAAATTACCATAATGAGTGCGGAAAGTCATCTTTGGAATATCACACTCTCTAACTTTAAGTTGGTGATAACTGGATCTCAAATCTATTTTCAAAAAATAATTGGCACCTTGCAGCTAATCAAACAGGTCATCAATTCTAGGAAGAGGGTACTTGTTCTTGACTGTGACCTTGTTAAGATGACGATAGTCAATACACATGTGCAATGAACCATCTTTCTTTCGCACGAATAGAACGGGTGCACCCTAGGGAGACATACTAGGCCTTATAAAACCCTTATCAAGAAGATCTTTGAGTTGCTCTTTCAACTCTTTAAGTTCTACGGGGGCCATACGATACGGAGGAATAGAAATAGGTTGTGTATCAGGGAGAAGATCAATTCCGAACTCTATCTCTCTATCGAGAGGTACCCCTAGGAGATCTTCCGAGAAAACATCAGGAAACTCATTGACAACACTAAGAGACTGACTAGTTGGAGTCTCATACTTAGTGTCCTTAACTTGGACTAAATGATAGATACAATCCATGGATATCAAATTCCTAGCTTTAAAATAGGATATGAAATGACTTTTAGGAGCTACGGAATTTTTGGACCACTCAAAGACTAGCTCATTGGGAAACTGAAACTTGACTACCCGAGTACGACAGTCTATAGACGCATAACAAGAGTGTAGCCAATCTATACCCAGAATAATATCAAAATCAACCATGTCTAGCTCAATCAAATCTGCAAACATGATTCTATTAAGAACAGTGATAGGACACTTCTTATATACTTGCTTAGCAACAACAGATTCACCTACTGGTATAGAGACTAGAAAAGGCTCGAAAATCTTTTCAGCATTGATTTCAAAATTCACAACTACCAACGGAGTCACATAAGAAAGACTTGACCCCGAGTCCAGCAACATATACACATCGAAATGAAATACACGAAGCATACCAGTAACAATATCTGGTGTATCCTCCTGCTCCTGGCGGGGTGGTATAGCATAAAAGCGAGTCTGGTACTGACCATATACAGTACTAGACGAGGCACTCTGAAGAGGAGTCGAACGAACTACAGGGGCTGGAGCACTAATAGCCTGACTTTGGGGACGAACATCGCGACTTCCCTGTCTAGCATATGGGCAATCCTAAATTTGTGGCCCAACTTACCGCAACCAAAGCAACCCCTCTGACCGATTAAGCACTCCCCGAGATGGTCTCTACCGCACTTTGGTCATGGGGTAGGACGGGGTCAGTTACTTACACTGTCCTAGGACCTGGACATGGAAGGCCTAATACCCTGCTCCTGCCTGATTCTGAATGTAGGAGTACTGGCTGATGAAGGCGCTGTCACAAGTGAACGGCTCTAGAACTAAGGGAGGATCCCTCCAGAAAACCTAGTCTGACCATACCCCAATTTCTCTGACCTAACTCTCTTATTCCCTCTCACTCTCTCTCTCTCCTTTACTTTGTCTGCTTCGATCTGCTGGGCATGAACCATTAGTCTTGAAAGGTCCATGTCCCTATTAAGCATAGAAGATCTACGCTCATTCACAACATAACCAGATACACCAACCAAGAACTTACTCATACTAGTTCTAGAATCATCCATCATACCAGGAGCATACTTAGATAACTAGTTAAACTTATGGAAATACTCCTTAACTATCATGGGGCCCTATCTCAAGTTCATAAATCCTTCTAATTTTGCTTTCCTCAGCTTCGGGGGAAAGAATCTATCTAAGAAGGCATCTTGGAATAATTGCCATGTCACAAGAGTATCATTCTCCCTTCTACTCTTCCTCCATATCTCCACCCAATCATAAGCAACATCTTTCATTCGATAGGTAGCCAATTCAACACTCTCCTTCTCAGTCACGTGCATAATTTGAGTGATCTTTCTCACTTCATCTAAATATATTTGCGGGTCTTCACCTACTTTCGACCCAAAGAACTCAAGTAGATTCATTTGCATAAAGTCACGAACCTAGGTTGCAGCAGAATTATTCCCTTGCAGAGGTGGAACAGTAGCCTGGGTGTTGGCTTGAGCATTGGCGGTGACCACCTGGGCTAGCGCCTGGAAAGCTTCCCAAAATTCAGCGTGGGACACCGTCTCACCCAAAGGATTAATGGGTTGAGGTCGTTAGTTGTTTTTGCGATCTCTACAAGGAGGCATTTTCTATCATAAGAGAGCACGAATTAACCGCAGAGAGAAACAGTCATAGGAACGATAGACTGTAGAAAGAAATAAACAACCTTTCCTAAAATATCCCATAGCCTCTTGCTCATAGATGTGGCGTGCTACACACCGATGATTAAGACTCTACGTGACGCGTCTTGTCAGACTCCCTAAGACTCCTTGAACTTTAGTCTATGATACCAAGCTTGTAACGCCCTGAGAACCTATCCCGAGTCATCACATGGTGCTCAAGGCCACTCGTGACCTCAAGATAACCCTCTAAGCCTGTCATTACTTTCAGAACTCTCAACGACACGAATCATCATAAAGTAGGAAAGAATAATCATGATATGAACATACTGAGATACGAAGTAATACTGTTCTGTACAAATAAAATACTGAAATCTCTGTACATACTGGCACACTAGTCTGACAAAGCCTCTACTACATAGGACTGAGGAGCCATTGGGACAGATCCCCAACTGACTCGTACTGAACTGAAAGTAAATAACCATCTATTATCAAGACAAAATCAGAGACACAGGTCCTCGAACCATAAGGACTCACCAACTACTGAAATGTAGATGAAGATACTCAAGGATCAATGTCGCTACTGAGACTGAACACCTGAACCTGTATCATGAGGAAATATAGAATACAAAAGAGTATAGGAGTCAGTACTTGGGAATATACTAAGTATGTGGGGGTAGATTCATCATTTTAAATAATATCATAAATGTATAAGAAAAGCATGCATACTGACAATAACAACTCTCTTCGCTTGAATTATCTAAAACATTATTTCTGAAAGTCATCAGTAATAACACATTCTTCATAAATCTTGTAAATCATTTAACTCAACTCAAACTCATTGACTTATGACATAGAGTGACTCTGTAACTCATAGTACTTAGATTATTATGGACGTGGGAGTTTCTTATAAACAACATAACTACACCATGTGAGCCACATGGAGTCCAACATTTTTCCCTCCTAAGGAGAGAACCCCATATTGGCAGGGGTGTTGTACTCTTTCCAGGGAGTACAACCTCAATCTCATCATCACAATCTTATACTCGGCCTTTGGCCCACAACTATCAACATCAATCCTATGGTGGTACGTAGTTCTGGGGAAATACCAAACTTCCCGCTCGGTGCTAAATACTCCTCCCAGGCTCAGCTCAGAACGCATTAGGAAATCCACCTCAATTAATATCAATTCATAGGTCTATCATGATGACCAAAACAATAGTATATCTCATCGATAAATCATATACGACTGTGGATTCCTAACTCGACTCAAATTCAAACAATGTTTCTCAACATCAAGTACTTTTGCTTATCAATTCATTTCAAATGCCAAAGCTTCAAGGAAACATCATCAAACTCATTCTTGACTTTCAATTCAAATATCGATATATATATAGTCAATAGTCAAATTTCTCATAGAAAAACACAAATCTTGACACTTATTATAAATCACTTAGAAATCATAAATATATAATGACAATATACATCTCATGGAATAAATACTCAATTTAAGAAGCATGATGGTGAAATAACCATAAATCTCAAGCTTATTCAACTTAAGTCTCATAAATCATACATAAAGAAATTTGGGTGTAAACCCACTTGTAAAATCATGTAAATCAATAATAGAAAGTAAATCTTTAGGCACAAGAACGAAAGGAGTGTTCTTGTTCAAACCCCACATACCTTAGATTTTGATTTTGAAGATATAGAAACTTGCTTGAAACTTCTTTATCACACTTTTAGACCAAGACCTTGTTACCTTTGACTTGAGGAACTTAGTTCTTGAACAACTTGAAGAAATTTATGGGAGATTTCTTGAATTTCTTGGAGATGTTTTGATTTTTAGGTTTGGCAGAAACCCTAGGTTTCTAGAGAATTCTTGAAAGAAATTTGGAGAGACATAGAGAGAAATGATCTTCTGTTCTCTACATATATATATATATATATAAGTCCACAATGAGAGGAAATGACTAAGATTCCCTTTTGAAAAAAGTTGAATTTTGCTGATCGGGGCCTGTGATGGTCGATCTGATGGTCCGTCAAGTCTCCTGATGGTCCTTCAGATCGTCTGTCACTCGAGTGCCAAAACTGGAATGTTCTGCCAAAAAATGACGGTTGAAGTGATGGTCTGTCAGGAAACCTATTGTCCACTAAGTCACCCGTCACTCGAATGCCACAAATGAGACATTTTGTCTTAACTTGACGAACGCCTTGATAGTCCGTCAACTTTTTGACGGTCCACCACTTGGCTGTCGCACGATGTCCTAAAAAAGAAGTCACTTCCTTGTCTTGATGGGGCACTTGAAGGTCCACCAGAGACCCGACGGTCCACTAGGTTGACCGTCAAACCTGGGCGATCTGATACCGTTGAGTAAAACGGCCATAACTCACTCATCCGATGTCGGATTTTGATAAAATTGGTATCGATGGAAAGTTTATTCAATTTTATACATGAAAAAAAGTATAAATTAGAGAAATAAAACATGGTTTAATCATCAATCACTTTGGAAGTTATACATATCCACTCAAAAGACGGATTTAGGCTTAAGAAATGATTGGGGTATTACATTATGTGAAGGAATTAGAGACATTATAACATGTTGACTAGAAATCCCCAATTTTTTGCAAGCTCATGCATGCCAAGTGTTTGTTGAAAAGCCTTAGTAAATGAATTGTGATATGATAACATGAAATTCCCCAATTATGTGCTCTTTGATACATGCTAAGACGTTAATGCATGTTGAGTGTTTGATGTAATACCTTGTTGAAAGGGGTATAAGTCAATAGCATGTCTCCCAATTTCAGTGTCAGTCTTTAAGGTAGAACTCAAAAAATTAAGACTGTCAGATACAGTTATCTATCTTAGTAAGGAACTCAGATAGTTCCATTAATTCACGGACAACCAACAAGATAGGAATGGTCTCACATAAAGATATTCAGTATCAGTATTATCATATCTAGAGATCACTCGTTAGATAGGCTTGATCTCAGTTTCAGATTCAGTTGAGTAATCTCATTATCAGATCCAGAGATCACCGATTAGATTGTCTTAATCTCAGTCTCAGATTTAGTTGAGTAATCTCATTTTCAGATCCAGAGATCACCCGTTAGATAGGCTTGATCTCATTCTCAAATTTAGTTGGGTAATCTTATTATCAAATCTAGAGATCACCTATTATATAGGCTTGATATCAGTCTCAAATTCAGTTGATTAATCTCATTATCAGATCCAGAGATCACCCGTTAGATAGGCTTGATCACAGTCTCAAATTCTGTTGAGTATTCTCATTATCAGATTCAGAGATCTTCCGCTAGATAGGTTTGATCTCAGACATAATCTTTTCTTAGCATTGATAGTATATTTAAGGATCATCCATTAGAGAGGTTTGATCTCTGATTCGGTCAGCTTAGAGTAGCAAGTCCAGAGTGTAGTCATTGCTATGAGTAGATTCAGTTAATCAGCTCTAGTAACATCTATTTTCGAGATCACTCGCTAGAGAGGACTGATCTCAACTACAGTACTCGATTATTAATATCAGGAGATTCAGTTGTTTAGTATCTCCGTATTAGTAGTGAGTTTAGATAACAGTAAAGTGGTATCTGAGTTTCAGTATTTTAAGTTATGATGATTTCAGTTACGATTTGTGCATTCATGCATGTGTTCTCATTCAGTAATCTCATGATTATTCAGTTAAGTAATTGTCCATGCATAAGCCCTTGAATTTAGCCTTACCTTATCTTCATACTCGGTACATTCCTGTACTGATGCATTTTCACTATGGTGTTTTATTTGACACCATAGGTTCAGAGGAATGATATCTAGAGTACCCTTAGTAGCTTAGTCCCAGTCAGCAGCAGTAGATGTAGAAATGAGTCATCTTCAGTCGAGGATGGTCCTTATTTTATTATCGCTTCAGATTTACTTCATTTTTAGTAGACGGAGTTAGTTGGGGACATGTCCCATCAAATCCACAGTTCAGATAGTTTAGAGTCTTTTTAGATAGATGTATCAGTATTCAGTTTTCAGTTTTGAGTATTTTTAGATATTTTGAACCATATGGCCAGTTTTTGCATTTATTATCTATATTATACAGTGCTCAGGTACATATATTAGCAGAGGGTTAGATTTTGGTCCTTCGGGATCATAAGCACCGTGTGATGTTCCGGTTCCAGAAAAATTAGGTCGTTACAAGAGTCTAAGGTCCTGAAATCATCTATACTTTCCAATTGTTTTCTTTTCAGATCTTTCCTCCTAGATGATCTGAAGTTCACAGAAACTCCTCTATCCCTCTGAGGACAATATTGATGGGACATGTCCTACTTATGGGGTCCATACCCGATCTTGGGGTCTAGTTCCTGATTACCCTTTTTAGAGTTCCACCATTCCCCTCCAATCCATCTTGAGCTCTTTAGAATAATGTGACGAATGCTGAGTTTCATCGTTCTATTCATACGTTGGCTCAGTTGGTATCTTCTCAGTCTGAACGTGGTGCTTCTGTTACTCCATCTTCATAGGCCATAAGGGTCGGCCGGTTTATGAGGTTGAACCCTCCGACCTTTACTAGAGTTATGGTGGAGAAGGATCCTCTAAGCACCTTGATGAGATGGAAAAGATCTTTTATGTACTGCATGCCACTAATGTGGTGGTCATGGAGTTCACCTCCTATCAATTGAAAGATGTGGTGTACTAGTGGTACGAGGAATGGGACCATTCAAGGGGTGATGATGTTGAGTTAGCCTTGTGATATGATTTTTCTAATGCTTTCCTGGAACACTTCTTTTGTCAACAACTAAGGGAGGCAAAGGCGAAAGAGTTTGTTAACCTGAAGCAAGGCAAGATGTCAGTCAAAGAGTATGCCTTGAAGTTTCAGTAGTTATATCGGCTTCGGAGTTAGTTTCTAGCATAAGGGATAGAATGAGAAAGTTTGTTTCAGGGCTATCCCGAGACTTGGTTTTAGAGAGTAAAGTTGCCTTGTTAAATAAGGACAAGGATATTTTCAGGTTGGTTGGGTACATACAACAGGTTGAGGAAGAGAAGAAAAAATAGGCAGATATAGGGGAGAGTCAGAGAAAGAAGTTTTGATTTTCTGAGAAGGGTGGTGGCCAATCCTTGTTGAAAATCTAGTGTCACTATCTGTATGGATTCCATGTTTATATCTTCTTAGATTATAAGAGCCTACAGTATATGTTTACCTAGAAAGAGCTTAACCTCAGAAAAAGAAGATGGCTTGAGCTGCTCAAGGATTATGACATAAATCTCCACTACCATCCACGTAAAGCTAATATGATTGATGATGATCTTAGCAGGTTATCCATAGGGAGTCTAGCTCATGTGGATAAGGGAAATCGAGAATTGGTGAAATATATTCACCGTTTGGCTAACCTTAGAGTTTATCTCTTAGACCCTAAAGATGGTGGTATGTTTATGCAGAAAGTGGCACAGTCATCTCTTGGTACTAAAATAAAGGAGAAGTAGGTATTGGATCCTGTCTTGATGAGAATAAAGAGAGATGTAGGTGGGAAAAAAGTGATGGAATTTCATAATGATGGTGATGGTATATAACACCCCCAAGAACCTATCCTGAGACGTCACATGGTGCTCAAGGCCACACGTGGCCTCAAGCTAACCCTCTAAGCTTGTCATCACTTTTAGAACTCATTGTAGTGCAAATCATGCTAAGATAAGGAGGAATAATCATTTCATGAACATACTGAAACACGAAGTAATACTACTCTGCACAAATAAAATACTGAAATCTCTGTACACGCTAGTACACTAGTCTGACAATGCCTCTACTACATAGAAATGAAGAGCCATTGGTACAGATCGCCAACTGACTCGTACTGAATTGAAAGTAATCAACCATCTATTAACAAGAAATAATCGGAGACACGGGTCCTCGAACCATGAGGACTCACCAACCGCAGAAATGTAGATGAAGGTACTCAAAGATCACTGTCGTTGCTGAGACTGAGCACATAAACCTATATCATGAGGAAATATAGAACACAAAAGAGTATGAGAGTCAGTACTTGGAAATGTACTGAGTATGTGGGGGTGGATGCAACATTTTTAATAGTATTATAAATGTATAAGAAAATCATACATGCTGACAATAATAACTCTCTTCACTTGAATTATTTAAAACATCATTTTTGTAAGTCATTAGTAATAGCATATGCTTCATAAATCTCGTAAATCATTTAACTCAACTCAAACTCTTTGACTCATGACTTAGAGTGACTCGGTAACTCATGGTACTTAGATCATTATGAACGTGGGATTTTCTTATAACTGTTATAACTACACCATATGAGCCGCATGAAGTCCAACATTTTGCCCTCCTAAGAAGAGAACCCCACATTGGCGGGGGTGTTGTACTCTTGCCAAGGAGTACAATATCAATCTCGTTATCTCAATCCCATACTCGGTCTCTAGCCCATAACTACCAATATCAACCCTACGATGGCACGTAGTTTTGGGTAAATACCATATTTCCCGCTCGGTGCTAAATATTTCTCCCAGACTCAGCTCAGAACGCGTTAGGAAATCCACCTTAATCAATATCAACTCATGGGTCTATTTTAAAGACAAAAACATAAATATATATATCTCATTTGCAAATCATAAACATCTTGTGGATTCCTAACCCGACTCAACTCAACACAATCTTTCTCAACATCGAGTACATTTGCTTTTCGAATCATTTTCAAATATCAAAAGCTTCAACGAAACATCATAGGACTCATTCTTGACTTTCAATCTCAAATATCAATATATATTCAATAGTCAAATTTCTCATGGAAAGGCACAACTCATGACACTTGTCTTAAATCGCTTAGAAATCATCAATACGTAATGACAATATACAACTCATGGAATAAATTCTCAATTTAAGAAACATGATGGTGAAATAATCATAACTATCAAACTTATTCAACTCAAATTTCATAAATCATAAATAAAGAAATTTGGGTGTAAACCCTCTTGCAAAATCATGTAAATCAATAATAGAAAGTAAATCTTTAGTCACAAGAACGAAAGGAGTGTTCTTGTTCAAGCCCCACATACCTTGAATTATAATTTTGGAGATGTAAAAACTTGTTTGAAACTTCTTTCTCACACTTTTAGACCAAGATTCTTGATGCCCTTGACTTGGGGAACTTAATTCTCAAACAACTTGGAGAAATCCATGAAAGATCCTTGAATTTCTTGGAAGAAGGTTGAATTTTTGGGTTTTGGAAGAAACCTTAATTTCTAGATATTTCTTGGAAGAGGAAAGGAGAAAAATGAATAGCTATTCTCTACTAGGATATATATATAACACCATATGGGGAAGAAATGACCAAAATGCCCTTTTGAAAAAGCTGAAATTCGTTGATCGGGGCCTGTGACGGTCGATCTGATGGTCCGTCAAGTCTCCTACGGTCCACCAGATCGTTCTTCACTCGAGTGCCAAAACTGGAATGTTTTTCCTCGACGTGATGATTGAAGTGATGGTCCGTCAGGAAACTGACGGACCACCAAGTCATCCATCACTCGAGGGCCAGAAACGAGACATTCTATCTCGACCTGACGGACCCCTTGACGGTCCATCAACTTTTTGACGATCCACCAATTTGGCCATCACATGATGGCCTGAAAAAGGAGTCACTGCCTTGGACTGACAGGATTCTTGATGGTCTACCAAGGACCTGACGGTCTGCCAGGTCGACCGTCAGACCTGGGCGATCCGATACTATTTAGTAAAACAGCCATAACTCCCTCATCCGATGGCGGATTTCAATAGAATTAGCATTTATGGAAAGCTTATTCAATGTTCTACATTAAAACAAGTAGAAATTAGAGAAATACAACATGGTTTAAATGTCAGTCACTTTGGAAGTCATACATATCCACTCAAAAGACGGATTTAGGCTTAAAAAATGATCAGGGTATTACATAGTACCTTGCGGTACCAAGGGAGATTGTGCATCCCCGATATAAATGGATTGCAAGAGAGGATCTTAGTTAAGTCACATTATTCGCGTTATGCTATTCATCCTGGTTTGACAAAAATGTATCATTACCTTATAGAGATTTATTGGTGTAACAATATGAAGAGGGATGTGGCTATTTTTGTAGCTAAGTCCTGGTGTATCATCAAGTGAAATTGAGCACTTGAGGCTCGGAGGATTGTATTAAGAAATTGAGTTACCTATGTGGAAATGGGAAGTGATCAATATGAATTTTGTAACTGGTATTCCTTGGTCTCAAAATTAGTTTGATTCATTTGGTTCATCGTGGATAGGATGACAAAATCTACTCTCTTCTTGCTAGTGAGGACTAATATCTCGGCAGAGGATTATGCAAGGTTGTACGTCCAAGATATTGTGAAGTTGTATGGGGTACCTGTGTCTATTATCTTTGATCACAGTACACCATTTTCATCACACTTTTGGCCTTTTAGAAAAGGTTAGGGGAATAAAGTGAGCCTTAGTATTACTTTCCATCCATAGTCAGATACGCAAGCAGAAAGGACTATTCAAACATTGAAGGAAATGCTTCGAGCTTACGTGATTGACAATGGTGGTAGTTGGGATGAGAATTTTCCTCTTATAGAGTTTGCATATCATAACAACTACCACTTTAGTATTGGGATGGCTCCATTTTGAGGCTTTATGTGGTAGGAGGTACAGATCTCCTATTGGGTTGTTTGAGGTTGGTAAAGCGAAAATGTTTGGCTCAAAATTGGTTCACCAAGCCATGGAGAAGGTGAAGATGATTCAGGAAAGGCTTAAATCCTCCCAAAGTTACCAAAAGTCCTATACAGATATGAGACAATAGAAGTTAGAGTTTGAGATTAGGGATAGGGTGTTCTTAAAGGTGTCTCCCATGAAAGAAGTGATGTGTTTTGGTAAGAAAAGAAAGCTCAGTCCTTGGTATGTCGGCCTGTATTTAGTCTTGAAGAGGTTTGGATGTATTTCATATGAATTGGAGTTTCCCTTTAGTTTGAGCTCCATTCACCCGTTGATCCATGTGTCTATGTTAGAAAGTGTATGGGTGATCCGTCGCTGATAATTCCTATCAAGGTTATTGGTATTTTAGATTTCTTGTTTTATGAGGAAATCCCTATTAAAATCTCGGATCCGCAAGGTCGTGGGTTGCAGATGAAGGACGTAGCTTCGGTAAAAGTTCTATGTAGGAACCGCAGGGTTGAAGAGGCTACTTAAGAAGACGAAGAGGACATGAAGTCCAAGTATTCATTCTTGTTTTCCAATTCGGAAAATCATGTGTAAGGTATGTGTTATTCTTTACATCTTTGTTTTATGACTTTGTTAAAGGAAAGATTGATTTCCTTGGCATCTTTATTTTCTGACTTGGTTAAAGGTAAGAGTAGAGATGTTTGGGGTTTAATCGTGCAAGTCACTACCTTTTCCAATCATTCGAGGATGAATGATCCAAGTTGGAGGGGGGAAGTGAAACACCCCAGATTTGGGCCTTTGAAAATTTCCTGAGCTTTGAGCTCACTTTCTTGATTACGACTTGACTGTATGAGTCATATGGTGTCTTGACCAGTCAGGTGACCCTGGTCATAGGGTGTCCAGTGGATGGTGGTTGGGTTTTCTATCTTGGTTACAACTTGGTGATACGATTCTTTTTGGGTGGTTATGAGTCATTAGGACAAACCTTACCAAAATCAATAACTTAGAGGCTTGAATTTTCTTTAAGTACGAGTGGCTTCCTAGGATCCATGAGAATAGGTTATCAGTTGTGAGGTTAAGTTATAGGTTGTCTAGTGTCTGTCCTATTTGGGTACTATGTTGGTTATGACTAGACTTTATAAGTCGTTGGGTCAGGTTATGAGTGGGATCATGAAATTCTGGAAATTTCCCACTTTATGTCCCTTTAATACCACGACTTAAAACCTTCATTGGGACTATATTAATGCACTATTTCCAATAAAACACTCCCAAATTCTCTCTCAAGCTCTCTATTAAAGCTAAGGCTAGGGTTTCAAAGGAAGTGGTCATCTAGGGTTGTAGGGGTGCAATTTTTCCCAAATTTCTTGGTATGTCAGGCATGTTACTCCTCCCTCGTTATTATTTTACTTAAAGCACATGTTTTAATGTATGGATTTCATGGTATTTTTATTGGTTTGAAAAAAAGGATGGGGTCTTTGAATGCTTAATGTTGAATGATGTTTTCCCATGGTTTAATTATGATTTTCCATGTTTTAAATATGGGTTTGAACATGTGGGAGCATGGGTGTGGTGTTGAAACTTTATAATGGTAACTTTCTCTGAATTTGTGACTTTTGAAGTGGTTTTGACCCCAACCCTGTATTGTGAAACTGGTTAGTAGTTTATGACAAAGGTAGGAATTTGAATTAGGGGTACAATGGGATCCCTAACGTGTTTGGTTTGACTTATTTCTTGAAACTTATGCATGCTATAAATGGTTAAATGGTAACGACTGGTTTTGAAAACTATGTGAGGCACATGGAAATCCCCTAAGTGATTATATAATGAAAACCTTGTGAGGTACATGGGAATCTCCCAAGTGATTTTAATAATGAAGTCTGCAGGTTATATGTGATTAGGGTGCATGGTAATCATAGGAATCCATAAATAAAAAAATAGACTATACAAATATATTTTTTAGTGTTGGTGCAGTCATTCGAGGTCATGTGGTTAGAGTGCACGGTAATCACGAGGCAACCAACTTGTACATTACATTTAAGTGAGGTGAAATCATGATCACATAACCACCTTGTTGGATTTATATTTGCAATTGTGAGAGTCTCACCTATGATCACAATGAAGAGCACTTGGTTGCATAAATTAGATAGATATCGAAAATGAGATTATTCTACCATTTTTAGAGATTGGAAGCTTGATATAGTGCGATTGAAAAGGGGAATTCTTCACCAATGTTTAGGTATGTGATTTTAATTTTATTAGAATACCATTACAATAACCAATGCAATGTAATGTGTACTTTATAGATTTTTGTAGTAGAAACTGGAAATTTTTATCTATGCTTAAGAGAGTAAAATTTATAATTTGAGTACCGCTTCGAGGTCAGGCATCAATTCTATGTGTAGATCTAAACTCGTAGAATTATAGCAACTTAAAAATGTAATGAATTTTGGATTTGACTATGGAGCTCGGGATTGATTGTTTGCTTGACTTTGACCTACTCTAATTCCATGATTCAAATCCACTTAACCGTAATAGCTCTTAATTGATTCGGTCAGTCCAACAGATCATAAAGTAATTACCAAAACACAATAACAAAATGATTTGATAAAGTACAATGAATAAAATAAATAAAGTACTACCACGTCAATACAACACAAAATTATGCACTAAAACTATAACGAACCTCCCGGTCGTTATAGAATTGTTAGGGCTTAAGTACCCATTAGAGTTTTCCTAGAGAGTTGAGCTTGTAAAATCTCAAGATAGAGTGATTTAAACTTAACACTTGTGTTTAATTATTTGTGATTGTAGACATCAAAATTTCGTGGAACTCTACTAGAAGAATCAAATTTTTGTTAGAGTTCTTGGATGCTACTCTATCCTAAACCTTAAATTATGTCTATATAAAGAGGCAAATATTTTTTGGAAAAGGCATCTTTAGTATCCCGCAAAATTCATGGGATATTCATAAAGAGATCATCCTACATTCAAGAAATACTCTACTAACAACCGTCGAATCATAGAGAAAATGCAGAGAAGAATCAAGAGAGTAATAGAATTGTACTTGTATTGTTCATCAATAAAATATTCTTGTATCTTTAGATTTTTGTTTGTGATTGTTTTTTATTTTTTATTACTATAAAAAATTTTACAAACAAATTGGCATGCCCAGTGGGACTAAATCTATCCTTTATCTCCTCTCTCACAAATCATACCTACAAATCAGAGCCAAAAAACCCACAAAAATGGAAGCAATACTTCAAGACTCATCTTTGAGTTTTATCAAGTCAACACTCCGACAAGCCTTGAAGTAGGTACATTTGAAGACAACGAAAATTTATAAAATTCTACAAGATGAATCCAATTTTTTTAGAGTTCTTGGATGTTACTCTATCCTAAACCTTAAATTGTCCTTATTTAAAGGAGAACATATTTCCTTGAAAAGATATCTCTAATATCCCACAAGTTCATCGGATATTTATAAATAGACCATTCTATGTTTGAGAAATACACTACTAACGGTCCTCGAATCATGGAGAAAATCAGAGAGAAGAATCAATGGAGTAACAGAATCGTATCCATATTGTTTATCTATAAAATATTCTTGTTTTTTCAAAAAAAAATTGTGATTGCAGTTTATTTTTCTATCACTATAAATTTTTTACAAATAATGGTGAATTTGTAGCGTGCGGTTTTAGTGGTTTCTATGTTGAGATTGCTTCATGATATATTAAGTATAAAATTTGTGTTGAGAAATGGATCTAGAGTTTAATTTTTCTAAGCTACTGGTTAAGGACCACTGTAGCAGTAGGATTATAGCTGTAGTGAGACCGTCGTAGCAGTTGAAGTCCCTCCGTAGTGTATCTAGAAAAATTATGAATACTCACCATAATGAGTCCTATTTTTCCATAATAAATCTTCCACTGCGCAAAAAGGTCTGGTGCAGCGAATGATGCCAGGCAGAATGCTTATTTAAGTCATTTATTTTGAGTTTCATATGATAAACTCTAAAACTTTCTTCCAGAGCTCCAAACAAGTGATTTTCCTAAAGCTAGGGTGGATTTTTTGTTGGGATAAGTTATTCCATCAATCTCTTTGCCAAATAATCTATTAACATCATAGAATCATTAGGGTTATTGTAATAGTGGAATTATGGTTAGAATCCTAAGTTTATGAAAAGTGTGGGAAGACTTATGGGCAATGTAATAATCATGTCGAATGCTTCTAGGTTGTAAATTAATACTTCCTAGCATGAATTTGTTGACCTTAATTATTAATTATGGTGATTGGGAACCTTGAATTCAATAAAAAATAAATCTTTAGCATAAAAGCTTCTATAAAAGAGGTAATTAAAGTAGAAACTCGATGAATTGAGATAATGTGAGTATTGTGAAAGTAGTTGATGGTTTGTTGACCCTTCGATAATGTTATACACTGTGGATAAGGATAAAATTTATGGTCTTGAATTTTCAAAGCATATATTTGAAGAGTTACTAATATAATTATTTGTTTTGGCTCTGAATGTTCTAGGTGTTGAGGAAAGGAAAATTATCTCTAATTATCTTGATTGATTTAGGTTCTTCGGTTGAGATAGGTTACAGTTTATGTTGAGTTAGACTTAATTTAGTCTCATGTATGTGTTTGGATTGATAAGTATGTTTATTGGTTTTCAGACATAAACTATGGTTGATTATTTATTTGACTTGACAATGCTTGTGTGACTAAGTTTATAATTATTAAATTATGTCTTGCAATGACTTATGAAAATGACGTATATTTATTAGTTTTATTGTGTACTTATTGATAATATCATGAGAGATCGATGAATATGAAAACATATTGAGATATGTTGAAAAAGGTTGAGAATATACATACTATTCTATTATTGACTAGCTCGAGTTCGATGCGAGCATATGGATGAGTGGTGTTGACACCTAATTTTTGTCATCCATGACTAGGTTTAATTCTATGTCACTTTATTTTTTAAATCAAATCAGAACATTTATTTTTTGGATAAAAACTTTTTGAAATATTCATCTGAGTTAATTGTGTCATATTAAATAGCATTACTATTTTCATATTCACATACGTCTTCAGTCCCATTTTATGCGTCATAGTTTGATCGGGCATGGAGTTTAAGAAATAAGTAATGACTTGATGCTTTTACCATATTGTTCTTTATTAAAATAATGTACTATTATTATTTTTAATTAAGTGAGGTCTTATAAGTAGGACCAATAAGGGTAAAAGTGAAATTGTGTGTTTAAATAGTTACCAAATAAGGAAAGATAACATTCTTTTAGAGACGGACAGAAAAAAATGATGACACATAAAATGAAACGGAAGGAGTATATAATATCATCTAGTTTTTCGTTACTCATATAATTATTTTTATTAAAAATCAAATTTTAATTAAGAACTATTTTAAAAATTAATTCAAACAAGTAAAATCTTAATTTAAATATATTTTATTCTCAAAAATAATTTATTTAATTTTGTTAGACCAAGAAACCCGAGATTAAATCATTAGTTCATTTATTTAAATTTTGATTCAATTTAGTCAATTTATTACATTTAACCCTAATTGAAACTAATTTTTTCACAATTGACCAATTGATTTTCAACACGATTAAAATTTAAATAAAACTAGCTAAAATTCTAACCTAGTTTGGCTATTTCTTAAAGAGCCTCAAAATCAATTCTAAAACTTATTTCCTTATAACATTTTCAGCACCCCATGATCAGCCCATCAATATCACATGCTGACCCAACCCAAAATACACTGATCCACTCCTGGCCCACCTTATAATTCCTCTTCTGAACACCGAACACCCACAACATACAACAATTATATCAAAAATAGAAACTTCATGGAAAACTTCAATAGCTCAATCAAAATAATGCCAACACAAAAAATTTACGATTTCATCCAAACCTCCAGTAACCCGCTAGATTTTGTTCGCATCGAATCTTTCAAAGGACAACCCATTATCAACCCCAATGTTCTATTTCATAGAAGATCAGTAAAATTTCATCTCAAATTGTACCATAAATGTACAACGTTGTGAAATTTCATTGCCTAAGAAATTCAAAATTTTCCCCAAAAATAAACAATGAGCTTTCCTCAATATTCATCCAAGTTTAGGAAAATTCAAGAGCGTGAAAATTCAATTCTTATCCAACTTTGAATTTGAAAAAGAATTCCTTAGTACTTTGATTTCCCCAAAAAACTATCCCCAATTTTTTTATAAATAGGCAATGGATAAAGGTTGAAGGCATTGGGATTTTTATGAAAAACTTTGGAGATTCAAGAGGCTCATGCTTCTAATCTCACGTAACTAAGATTTTTTGAAGAATATACTAGAAAAAATAGATTCCGATGAATGCATTTAAATTTCTGCAAGTTTAAATTCAAATACTAGTGTCAAAGTTTGTTCTAAAGAGCTCGTTTGTCCTCTTGTTGTCCGAAAATAGGTGTGAAACCTTATCTTTTTCTTTATTCTTCTTCGCGATTTAACATTATAGGAAGTGAATTTCAATATCTATGAGAATGGAATTGGTTTTGTATGATATTCATTTAATGATAGTTGGAATTTTTAGGATTGAAAATTGTATTTAGAATTGATTATTGGTGTGTTTTTTGGAAAAATTTTGAGCTTTGACTGATTTATATGACTGTTTGTTGTGGGTTTAAGCATGTAACATTTCCTTGTGTATGAATAATTAAAAAATAAGGTCTTTTTATGTCCAAAGGGGTTTTACTATGGCTTAATGTTTTGTCTATTGATTACTATTATAGGAAGATCTATGAGGCCTTCGTCTATGCACTTATATTCTTGAATTTGCTTTATTATTTAATCAATTTATAGGCGATTAAGGATATTTAGTTATTCCCTTACCTGTTCTTCTACTTGGTTTCTGTGAAAAGCTAAAACAAATGATATTTCTTTGTGTTTTTGAGATTTAACGATATTTAAAGGAAATAGTAAGTTGCTTATTTATATTTTGTTCTTGTTTGTCTATTTGAGACTATTATCTGATAAACCACAACTATGCTTGGGTTGAGGGTTGAGGATCCCTTGAGGACTTATATTTTGACCTATAATGTCAAGTAAAAGTGGATTAAACCGTTATCATTTTTTAAGTTAAGGAATGAGATGTGGATATGACTGCCCGAATTATGCACCCTTCGCCCCTTAAGAACCTACAGTCATATTGTTTATGTGATTAGAAACAAGATTGATTAATTTGATTTACATGTGAACCTTCCTTCCCCTACTTTTTCTTGATTTTTTGGAGTATGTATCATTTTATGGCTTTAACAAGTTTATTTATCTACTTCTCTAAGAATTTTATATCTGCCTAGTAATAGAAATAGATTTGTTGCGTGCTGACATTTTTCCCATTAAAATTTTGAACTTTCTCTATTTTTTAGTTGTTGTGTGTCTCTTTTATTTCTCTATTGTGGTCTTTGATTGTGAAAAATAAGGTCAAATTTGTACTTTAGTTAAGGGTCAATGTGACAGGTTTTTGGGATACTTTCATAGATTTTTTTATAAGGGAATTTCCACTAGAATCTTTTTAGAATAATAAATAAGATTTTTTCAAATTTATGTATATGTTTGCTAACTCATGGTCTAGCATCAAAGGCTTCTACTTTGTTATACTTTCCAAAGTATTCTTCTTTGTCTGGCTAGTAGTTTCTCTTAGTATGAAATTGGACTCATTGTGTGGACTAATAGAAAACTTCTAAATTACGATTGATGTTGGTTACATGACTTGATTATATATTTGCTTGATGTTTCCTATTATGATGCATACGTTAATAGGCTTAGGTCTGTTGAACATACCAATAAAAGAAGGCCTTTATTGATTCTTTTCTTGTTCTAAGGATGTATCCTGCATAAGTTTATTTCTTTCTAAGACATATGCATGCTCTTTCCACTCAATTAAAGTTATGTTTTTGAGCTTATTTTTAAAAAAATGCATTTTTGACAAGTTTATTACTAATAGTGTACTAAATTTATTCACTTATGAGTCATCCTATGTACCTTTTGTTTTATGTGAGTCATTAAACCTTATTTGTTTAGATTTATTTCATGTTTCTCAAAGGTTTATTATGAATACATAATAATCCTTCTCCCTTTCTCTTTGCACACACCTTCGCCGAGTCTAATGGAGTCCTTCTCTTGCATATTTTTTATGGGAAAAAGAGGCCCAAACTTTAGAGTCATACCTCAAGTCTCAAAAAATGAGTAGATATCAAAATTGGAGAAATATGAGCTAAACTTTACAAATCGGTCATATTGTCTTTTGGGAAGGATCCAATATCCCAGATGCCCATGCCCTCCATCTATAAGATGATGGTGATTGTGATGCTAAGAAGTGGGTTCGGGCGTAGTTGGGACCTAGGAAAGAATTTAGTAGGTTTTATTGATCTAATCATGATCCCTAAAAGCGCATTCACATACGAACTATGATATAATCCAATAAAGAAAGATAAGAATGAGAAAAGGAAAAAGATGGGTTTGCCCAAGCCATTGATGCTCGTATATCGGTAATTCTCTATACATTAGATGCCGACAAATAATGGTTTAGGGGATGGGATTGAAAATTTGTTCGAAGGCTGCAGTGCTTTATTGGAAGATTTCTTAGAGACTAGTGGGATGAGGAAGGCCTTACCTGGAGAGACTTTATACAATTGAACCTCCACTCCACTCATGACTCCTTGCCCACTTTGGTAGATGAAAGAGCAGTCTCTAGTAGTTTTTAAAATTGATGATGCTTTGGAGGAGGCCCCGTGATCCATCTTTTATATTTCAATTTTGGTTTTGCATTTAAATGTTTTAAAAGGGCATGGGCATGTACTTATGTGGGTCGTGATCCAGAGTTCGTAAATATTTCCTAAATTTCAATGAAAAAACCTCACTTTATTGAAGAAACTATATTTAATTATTTACTCTTATTTCCTATTTTATCTAACTTGATGTATTTATTTATTTCAGTAATAATAATTTATAATATGTCAATGTCATGTCATTTCAAGATCTAATTGAACAAGGTGAGGAAACTAATGATGAATAGGAAAATTATGATGAGGAATAGTTAATAGAAGATTTGGAAGAATTTGAAAACCGTGAGAAGTTTAACCTAGAAGAAACTGAAGTAATAAATCCAGGAGATCATGAGAGAGTTAAGGAAATAAGAATACGTATCCACCTCACAGGGAAATAGAGAAAATAATGTATCTACCTGCTATGATAGCTTATCAATATATTTTCTTAGTCTTACGATGGCATATAAGGATTAAGAACCAACATTGTATCACATAAGTTGCTAATCAATCCGGAGTTTAATCCAGTAAAGCAAAAAAATGTGGAAATATAAGACAAACTTAAGTTTAAGGATTAAATAAGAAGTGATAAAGCAAATCCAGTCCTAGGTTGTACAGGTAACAAGATATCCAATATGGAAAACCAATATTGTTTCGGTTTGAAAGAAAGATGACAAGATCATAATTTGTATTGACTACAATGATTTGAAAAGAGCAGTCTTAAATATAATTTCCTACTACCCAACATCGATATCCTCATCAACAACTGTGTAAAACATTAAATGCAGTCATTCACAGATTGTTTTGGGGGTATCATTATCTCCTCATGGATGAGTAAGACAAGGAAAAAATTGCTTTCATCATGCCTTGGGTATTTATCACTATAAGGTAATGCCGTTTGGTGTCAAGAATATTTGTGCGATGTATAAGAGGACTATGACAATAATCTCTCATGATATGATCCATAAAGAAATTGAGGTATACTTAGATGATGTAATCACTAAATCCCACAGGACTTTTAATCATTTAATGCACCTGAGAAAGTTATTCAAATGATTAAGGAAGTATAGTTTGAAATTGAATCCTGCCAATTATGCTTTTGGCATGTCACCAAAAAGTTATTAGGGTTCATAGTCAGTAGAATAGGCATTAACTTGACCCTTCTAAGTTCAAAACAATTCAGGAGTTGCCCCCACTGAACACCAAAAGAGAAGTCATGAGCTTCGTAGGTTGTTTGAATTATATTAGCATGTTCATTTCCCAATCGATGGTCATATGAAAGTAAATTCTCAAGATTTTGAAGAAAGATACATAAAGAGGGTGGACAGAAGAATGCTGGAATGCTTTTGACTATATCAAAGATTATTTATCTGCTTTTCCATTTTGGTTCCACCAAGGGGATAAAGTCCATTGTTGTTGTATTTGTCAGTCTTAAAAAAATTATTTTTGATGCATCCTCGGGGAATATGATCAAATTAGTAAAAAAGAAAAGGTGATCTACTATCTGAGTAAAAAGGTTTACTCCGTACAAGACTCACTACACTTTGAAGGAAAGACGTGTTGTGCTTTAACATGGTTGCATAGATATTGAGGCATCATCTATATTTATATAAAACATATTGTATTTCAAAAATGGATCCCTCAAAATAAAAGCCATACCTACGGGGAAGTTATCCAAATGACAGATATTGTTGAGCAAGTATGACATCGTGTATGTAACCCAAAAGACAATCAAGGGGGAATCCCTAACGAACCATTTAGTTGAGAATCCAATTAACAATGAATATGAGCCACTCCAAACATACTTACCAAATGAAAAGGTTTTGTTCGTAGAAGAAGACATTGTAGAAGTGTACCCTGGGTGGAGAATGTTTAGCAGTCAATGTCAAAGGTTTAGAAATTAGAACAGTTTTGGTATAAAAAATAGGCCAACACAGCCCAGTAATTGTAAAATTGTTCTTCTCATGCCAAAAATATGGTTGAATATGAAACGTGCATTCTCAACCTCAAATTAGCATTTAACATGGGTGTTTGAGAACATCTAGTCATTAGAAACTCTAATTTATTAATTTATCAAGTATGTGGAGAATGTGTTGTGAAGAATTCCAATCTTACTCCTTACGTGGAACTGGTACAGGATTTGTGTGAAAGATTAAACAAATTAAATCTAGGCATATCTCGAGGATACTAAATGATTTTGTTAATGCATTGGCCATAATTTCCTCAATGATTCAACACCCAAATTGAAATTACATCGATCCATTAGAAATAAATTTGAAGGAATCGGCATTATGCACATATTGAAGCAGAAACCGATGGATATCCATGGTACTTTGGCATTAATAGGTACTTGGAATCTTGGACATATCCTAAAAGAAGGTTGGCAATAACCAAAACAGATAATCTGATGTTTGGAAAATTAATTCCAAAGAAGGGAAATGATTTTTAAGAGGACCCCAGTCTTAGGATTTCTAAGATGTGTTGATGCAGTCGAAGCCACGAAGTTACTAGAAGAAGTACATGTTGGATTCTATAGGCCCCACATAAATAAGTTTGCTCTCGCTAGAGTAATTCTAAGAACTAGTTACTTCTAGATAACTATGGAAAGTGAATGTAACAAGTACGTACAAAAGTTCCTAAAGTGCAAGATACACGGAGATTTGATAAGGATGACTTCAAATTAGCTTTATACAATGAGTTCATCTTGGCCTTTCATAGATTAGGGATATATATTATTGGACCAATAGAGCAACCGGTGTCAAATGGACATAGGTTCATCTTGGTTGTTATTGATTATTTTACCAAATGGGCAAAAGTAGCCTCGTATAAAACATGACCAAGAAAGTAGTTGCATATTTTGTCAAAAACAACTTGATTTGCCAATTAGGAATGCCAGAATCAATCATCAATGACAACGAGGCTAACTTGAAAATCATTTGATAAATTAGACTTGTGAATAGTTCAAGATTGTTCACCACACCTTGACCATATACCTACCATAGATGAATGGAGTTGTTAAAGAAGCTAATAAAAATATCAAGAAGATCTTGAGAAAAATAATTGAAAATGACGGATCCTTACATGAGATGTTACCTTACGCTCTATTAGGACACCATACAATGGACAAAACCTCAATGAGGCTAAATACCTACTCAAGTCGAGATACTCTCCTTGAGGATTATTCAAGAAACTAGCTTAATCAACGTAGAGTGGGTCCATACTCATTTTGAAAAACTCATACTGATCGATAAAAAGTGAATGGTTTTCATATATCACAACCAACTATATCAGCAGTGGATGATTCGTGCATTTCATAAGAAAGTGAGAACCCGTATGTCCAAAATTGATAGACTAAAGGACTATCAAACACGAAATGGACACTAAAGGAACAAAAATCAGCAAGTTCACAAAGAGAAAACAACACACTAGAAGGAGATGAAGAAGAAGAATTACATGAAATTAAAGATAGATAGAGAAACCCTCACTTCCACCAATGAATAACACTAGAAGGTGTATCAAATCTTCAAACACACATCACCAATGTAAGATCAAACCACTCTCTTAGGCGACCCAAAGGAAAAACTCTTCCTCAAGCACACCTTCTTGCCAAATTTCCCAATACAAGTGAAACCCTAACTTCAAATGTATTCAAGGAACCACTTTCGGGTTTGAGATCTAAAACTACAAGACTAATGCTACAATCTAAGAATAATATCCAATTTCATCAAAGTCTAATGAAAAATAAACCTAAGGAGTCTATTTATACTTATTACATTAAAGACCAAAATACCCTTAATGAAAAGGGGCTCCTATGGAGTGTAAAGAAAAAGCATAAAAAGACCATTACAGCCTTAATGAATGGGTGATCATGTAGTGTTTTGATGTTCTCTTCTTCATACTTCAACATATGACTTTCCTTGAGTCTTTTTGGTCTTCATAATTATTCTTCAACACTTGAACCTCTCAGGCATCTCATCAAGGCAAGCTTCAAAGAAACCTTTCATACATGGGATTGTTCAATTGTGGGCTTAAAATGGGTCCCCCATGAGTGCTCCCGTGCCCTCAATGTGACCATAATTGGGTTCTTCTTGTGTTGGCCTCGTAGGATGTCTTCAAAAGTTAAGGTGGCCATTTCACTTGTATCATCCTCCCCTTCTTGAAAAGGATTCGACCTTGAATCCAAACCTAGAAAAACCAAAGAGAGGACAAAAAAATACAAACTCCTCATGGCATGAGGGTTAGGGTTAGCATAACAAATCATCTCAATATGCCAAGGTTGCACATATTTGTAATATAACCAAGAATCTTTTAAATTAACTATTAAAAGTTCAATAAAAGATGCACAATGGATTTGGTTATGGAATTCGCCAAAACTGATACTTTGCTTGTCATGTAGACCAAGCAACAAGTTGGGAGCATCAACATCATCAATTCTATATTTGGTGCCGGGGTCAAACGGGAAGAGTGGCCATAGACACGGGTCTAAACAACACTTACATTTCTCATAGGCTTCACTCAAACTACATGACATACTCTCTACAATGGCATACATGTCATCAAAAGCAAGTAGAGAGTAAAGAAAGGTATCACTCAAGTCAACTTCTAATAAGGTATCTTCATGTGTGTACTCACCACTAGTTTCAACATCATCGCCATAAGTACTCTCAACAATAAGATCAAACATAGTAGAAGAAGAAGTAATTTCAAAGCAATGGACACCTTCTCTCTCTATAGAAGTACCCTCAAGTATACACATACCACCACCAAAGTCAAAGAAATTATTACTTAAGTCTTCACAAGAAGCTAGTAATTCATTCTCATAATCATCAAATATGGGTGGGGTATCATACAAAGGGTCACAACCACAATCAATTTTCAAGGAACAATCACTTATTGGGATTCTTAAGAATTGAAGAAAGTCAAAATTATCATCACCCAATTGATCATTCCTTTCAAAGACCTCACATTCCCTTACCTTAAGAGTACTCTCATCTTCCAAGAAGAGATTTGCATCTTTAGGAGGAATGTTGCCACACCATAGTGGGTTGGAATATAGGATATAGCTTTCAAGACAAGCTATACCTTCAACTTCATTCTCACCACTAGGTTCATTAGGAGTGAACTCATCATCTTCAAATAATATATTATCCTTAAAGAGAGAAGGATCTATCCATGAAGAGGATTAGAATATGCAAATCCATTGTCTAAAAGATCGTTATCAAGCATCAAAGATATATCAAGAACATGATTATCCCTATGAGCAAAACCGAGAATAGAATATTCACTAGAGGTTATGCTAAAGGGGTTACTCCTATTTATTTGATCAACATTTTCAACATCATCACTCACTTGAGATCCATTAAACATATCACATACATCCTCAAGTGGTGGACAAATTTCACACATAAGTTGATCAACACAATTCCCACAAGATGATATACTATCATTCAACACATTAGCTTCAATACTAGGTGGACATAAATTGATCTTACAAGAAGAGTCAATTCGGTTATCAATAGGATAAACTAGTGTATCCACATTCACAATATGTACATCATCATCAAGGGGCAAAGAATTAATAGATAATGTATTATCATTCAACAAAATGGCTTCAACACTAGGTGGACTTAAATTGATCTTACAAGAAGAGTCAATTCGTTCATCAATAGGATCAACTAGTGTATCCACACTCATAACAAGTACATCATCAACAAGAGGAAAATAATCAGTAGACTCACAAATAGATAAGCTACCACTCATGCTCAATGGGCTACTAGCCACACAATCATCGTCCACATGTACAAAAGTGTATGAGTTTGCTATTTTACCTTTATGTTCTTGAGTACATTCTTCTTTGCCTTGGTTTGGATCATGGCAACCCACTTTCTCCTTTGAGAATCTCACATCACAAGGGAGTTTGTCAAGTTTTCTCCCTTGTTTCACCTCTTCATTTGGGTTTAGTGGCTGGTTTTGTGAAGTATAGGATCTTTGGACTTGAGGTGTTTTGAATTGTGGAGATTTTGGTGGATATAGTCTATCAACCCTCACTCTAATTCTAATCATGTCACACCTCATTGAATCCATATCACTCCTTATAGCATCATTTCCGCTCTTTATTTCTCGACTCAAGGCCTCTATTTGGGCCATTAAAGCTCCCATAACATCATTTCCCAAAGGTTGGGAAGTAGTACCTTTGGTTTCCATGGAAAATGTACCTACGAAGTGCAAAAAATAGCAAGAAAAATAACCTACAAAATGAGCAAACGAGTTAGTTCAAAAGCTTCACTTCACTCACACTCAACCTTACCTCACATATGGCTTCACAAGTGTTAGAGAACCGACAATACGTGGCAAGTTACTTGAGAGGTGAGAAGCTTTGAATCTGAATGGATCTTATCTTGAAACGACTCAAAATAAGTGATGCACGAACTTGAACCAGCAAAAATACTACGACTTGAAAACGAGAAAAGCACACAAAAATCGAAGACGCGAAACAACAGACTCTAATCTAATTACCAAACTAGTAGGTAATTACTAGCTTACTAATTAGGGATAGAATTGACTTATAAGAAACTAGAATAAAAAAAACTAGAAACTAGAAAAATCTAATTTTAGGGTCGAACTTTGGTTGAGCACAAGTGATGATGTGGCACTACGTGGTTGGTTGTCACCCTTCGAAATTTCAACTTTTCCAAAAATTATTTTCGGCCAAACACCCTTAGGAAAGAAGAAAATTCAGTTTTGGGAGGGAAAATGTTCAAGTTTGAAGCCCTCTCAAGCTTCAAAATGGATGAGAAATGAATTGGTCCCCCCTAATAAATGCACTTGTACTTTGTTTGTCCTCTTGTCCCCTCTTCTTTTTGGAAGATTGGAATATTCTTTGAATATGCTTTTGGACAAACAACTTTTTCACACTCTTTCTTCCATTTTTTGGATCAAACAAGAACCTTGAATACCCTTCTTCACTAAGTTATGAAGATCATGGATGAATAAGATGAATATTCAAGCATTGACCAAGTTTGACCACCTAGTAAATGAGCTCCAAATCTATTTTTTTTTGTAGCCCTAGGTTCCTTATGTCAAAACAACTTAAACCAACCAAAAATCAGCCATAAATCAAACCTAAATCACCAAGAAAAAAATGTGTATAGCACAAAAAGCTTCAAAACTCCATAGCCATGGTGGATCTAAGCTCAAACTCAACCAAACTTCAATCTAAAAGTAGATCTAGACTCCCTAGGTGTTAGAGAACAAGAATCTAACACGAGAAACCTTCAAAACAAAGTAAAAATTTGTAGATCTTAAACACTAATTCGGATCGAACACAAGACAACACAAGACACCAGTTTTTTTTGTATTTTCTGATTTTTTTGACTCTTTTTTATGAGATTTTCTATATAAGAACACTAAAACCAAGATTTAGGGATGTTGGAACAACCCTAAACAAGTTTTGATACCAAATGATAGCCTAAAGGACTATCAAACACGAAATGGACACTAAAGGAACAAAAATAAGCAAGTTCACAAAGAGAAAACAACATACTAGAAGGAGATGAAGAAGAAGAATTGCATGAAATTAAAGATAGATAGAGAGACCCTCACTTCCACCAATGAATAGCACTAGAAGGTGTATCAAACCTTCAAACACACATCACCAATGTAAGATCAAACCACTCTCTTAGGTGACCTAAAGGAAATACTCTTTCTCAAGCACACCTTTCTTGCCAAATTTCCCAATACAAGTGAAACCCTAACTTCAAATGCATTCAAGGAACCACTTTCGGGTTTGAGAGCTAAAACTACAAGACTAAAGCTACAATCTAAGAATAATATCCAATTTCATCAAAGTCTAATGAAAAATAAGCCTAAGGAGTCTATTTATACTTATTACATTAAAGACCAAAATACTCTTAATGAAAAGGGGCTCCTATGGAGTGTAAAGAAAAAGCATAAAAAGACCATTACACCCTTAATGAATGGGTGATCATGTAGTGTTTTGATGTGATCTTCTTCACACTTCAACATATGACTTTCCTTGAGTCTTTTTGGTCTTCATAATTATTCTTCAACACTTGGACCTCTCGGGCAACTCATCAAGGTAAGCTTCCAAGCAACCTTTCCATACACGGGATTGTTCTATTATGGGCTTAAAATGGGTCCCCCATGCGTGCTCTCGTTCCCTCAATGTGACCATAATTGGATTCTTCTTGTGTTGGCCTGGCAGGATGTCTTCAAAAGCTAAGGTGGCCATTTGACTTATATCTGAAATTCGGTAATTGGTTCTCAGACGTATATTCTCACATGAAGAAAAGTACAAAAGAAAGTTTGCTTCATACTGGAAGGGGCCATATGTAATTCAAAAAGTGCTAATAGGAGGAGGCCTGATTCTGTCCAAGATGGACGGTCAAGAGTGGCCTAAGATAATCAACTCCAACACAGTGAAGAGATACTACACCTGAAGATAGTCTTTTCTCTATGTTTACTTTGCTTGTATTACACTTTTATGAATGTAATTGTTTCTATACTTTGAAGTAGATTAAATTATCTTTCTCTTTTATGAACGGACTATGTTTGACCTGAATCCTAAAGAATGAGATAGGTAGGCGATCTATGTCGGCTTTGATCAACCCCATAGAAAAAATTTATCTTTTCTTTTTATGTTTGAACCACATTTGACTTGAATTATCAAGAATGACATATATAGGTGGCCTCGAATAAGAATACCAGTATAATAATAAACCTATCACGGGATAATCATAATAAAAATAACAATATAAAGTAGTCATTTAGCCCAGACAAACAAAATAAACTGAGCCCCATAATCTTAAAGGTCCAATTAGCACATAACACACCGCAAGCAATACTTATCACCTATACATATGCAACCCCCCAGAGGCTAATAGATATAGGAACCTATTGGTTATAGGCAATGCACATGCAAGGATGAATGCAAAGTGAATCCATAATATCATAACCAATCCAAGTACCATAAAGTAACCAAGTGTATACACGTCCTTCAGTTCGATGACTTACAAAGCCAAGAACTATAATGACCTCTCTTCTCCAACATGATGGATCACAGATGAAGGGGCCTCTAGGGAGTTCTAGAGTACCTATATACACTGACCTAATACCAATCCAGGATTTCCAATGACTATCATCATCTTCAATCTACTCCGTCCAGTACCAATGATATATATATAAATTCATGAACTAGAAGTGTGGCTAAAAGAGTGTGAATCAGTAAATCAATTGTCTGAGACAAACTACAGGGCTAAATCATTATAAAAGTTTATAAAGGGTCAGAATATCTCATGATCGAGGTAAATAGTAGTAGCAAAACCATGGAATGAAATCTGTCTTGATCAAATCTCTGAAACATCATTTTCAGTCTCAAAGGCTTATAAGTAATTCATCAAGATGGTATGATTTCCATTAGAATAAATGTGTTTTAAAAGTGAATAGTAGGAATAAATCCTTTTTTAGGAAAAATAGTAGTAAAATCATATTTTTAGTTGGAATCATATCATTTACTATTTTAGTGAGCATGAATGTACTGAATGTATGCATGCAATCACCAATATCCAAATAATACGATTATCATTATTTAAACGTCTATAAACTACATCCATATTCTTTACAAGGATCAAACAATTCCCAAAATCTAACCAATGTCATAATCATGGCCTTGGCCCAATAGTATATATCTGGCATAACCATAACATCATAATACGAGAAATCCCATCACAATTGCTTGAGTAGCGTATTAAATATCTTATTTCAGTTCATTATTCTCAACAATACCTAATATGCTAGCAACCTAGGATAATAGGATTCTAGAAGCATAATAAGTATTTCAAGTTAAGGTTAGATTCTGTAACATCCCATATTTTGCTTGTACTTATTCTAATTATATGGAACCTGGTATTGTTTTATAGGATATGTAATGGGTGAGGTTTGTTATGCAAGTATTAATGTCATAGATAGAATTATATATGCTACCCGTGTAGTTTTTATGTGATGCAACCAAGTTAACGTCGATACAACTATTTAAACTTGGGATCGTAAGCTAGTATTTGAATATGAAGTTTAAAGTGACCAAGTGTGTATAATTTTAAGGTTATATTAAAGGGATTAGGAGATAAAAATGGAACAAACTATTGAGGTGCTTTCTTGACTTAATTAAGCTAGTAGGTGAGTCACCTACTTGAACTATTTGGACCAAATTAATGGACATATGGTTATGGACCAGATTTGGGACTATACTAATGTAATGTACTCATTTGGGCTAAAATTGAATAGAAGAGAAATAAAATGGGTAAAAAGGCTCAATACTCAAATCTGCCAAGGCCCAAGTTAAAGAGAAGAAAAGAAGGGAAAATGGGTGGCTAAGGCCCAATAACTTTGGATCCACAAAATCCCAATATATTGGAAAAGTAGATACATCATTCACTTGATAAAATATGGGCCAAAAAGGGTCAATAAAGTCGGTCAAAGAGCATCTCCTTTATATAGATTGAAATCAGCAATTTTTGCTCATTTTTAACTTAGACAAAAATTTCAGCTTCTAGGTTTTTCTCTCTTGTTCTCTCTTGGCTATGAAGTAACCCTATATTCCCACAAGGGTTCTTGGAATTGACCTTCCTCCCAAGTTAAAGGTAAGTGAGCAATTCATGAGCTTGTACTAAAGAAGCTATGTGTTCTTCAAGATTAATTTCTGGACAACCCTCTCTATAAGTTGGACAATCCATTGTTCTTAGTTATTAAGGGATTTGTTTCTTTCTCTTTGGGTGTATGTGTGAAGGTATTAAGATATTGAAGAGATACAAATTAAGAGGCTAAACTATCAAGGAAATCAAGGTATGTTTGCTGTCCACTTTCGTCCTTTTTCTATATACATGTGTTGGTAGAGGATTGCACATATTTAGTTGTTATTAAAGGATGATTGGGGTATTGTTTGCAAACTATTTTGTGTGTTTGTGTTATGGGCAAGCCAGGTTGATGTTGGGGAAAGGCGTGTTTAGTTTGTAATGAAATATAGAAGAAAGGTGTGGTGGTACACCATCGAACTAATTATTGCATTTGTTACTGCCTAATTTATTTTATGTGTTTGTTGGAGGGTGTAATGAAGCTGATGTGGTTTTGGTGACCTTATGAGGACATGTGTGGTATGTGGGTATAATTGGAGGAGAATGGGTTAAAATAACGCCTTTGATTGATGAAGTTAAGTAGCCTAAACATGTTGGTTGATTGCTAATACTAGTTTACCATATATTCTATTGTAGATAAGTAATCTAAAAGGCAGGAAATCAAGTCAGGTTGGTTTCGGAGTTATATAACAAGGTATGTAAGGCATACTCTATTTGGTACTCTCTGGCATGAAATCGAACATTGGTTCGATCAAGTAAGTTTCCAAGGTTGTCTTGTAACAAGTGACACCTAATAGCAGTGTATTGTATCCTATGAAGCCAACGACCTTGTTCACACTCTCTAACATATCAAAATACCTCAACACATATTTATTATCAAACCTGCATATCTATCTTTATTTGAAAATTTCAGGAGTTCTCCATTTACACAATTAAGACCCATGTGTTATTTTAAGCTCCTAAACACTTCATTTGTGTGCCAACAACTCCCTACCTCATTTTTGTTGCATTAAGTGCCTATTTACATGTCTCTTAGTGGCAGATTATTATTTCAAGGCACCATAATATGATAACCACCAAAGTAACAATCTCAAAGGATAAATAAACTAAGTAATGCAAATCTGTAAAACAAGTGTAAGCTTAGGGGCATAAGCCTAGCATGGGATGATCTCGATACCTTTATATATGGGTGGCAGCTCAGGGGAATAAGCCTAGCATGGGCTGATTCCAATCTTTATATGTAGGTGGCAACTCAGGGACGTAAGCCTAGCATGGGACGATCCTAATTTATCTATTTACCACTGATCAGCTGGTCATTTGCATGATCTATGGATTACAAAGATAATGAAGTGAGAAGGTAAAAATGAAGAAAGGAACGTAATGTATGTATTCTCAGAAGTGTATATAAAGGTGGTCTACTAGTACTACTTATATCTAATTTCTATTGAGTTTTTGTATCATGTGTTGTTACCTTCATCCTTGCATACTCAGTACATATTTTTGTACTGACGTCCCTTATGGGGGACCTGTATTTTATGCTACAGGCACAGGTACTTCAGTTCATACACCTCAGTAGTAGGAGCACAACTATTCGGTGACTATTGGTGAGCTCCAGGTTGATTCGGGGCTTTCCGAGTCTGTTCCATATATTTTGGTATTGTGCAGAAGGTGGGCGGGGGTTTGTCCCGACCCTAACTAAGTATATGTTTCTTTTAGAGGCTTTGTAGACTAATGTAAAGTTATGGTAGTGTTTGTCTTTAGATGTTGTGGCCCCAACAGCCTAGTGTTGTATATATAAGTTTGTGTTTGCCTATGTAATTATTCTCATTGATACATAATATCATGTTGGTTAGAACCTTTGGTTTTCATAGTTACATGCATGAGAAGTACAAGGTTATGAATTGGTTCTCTCGAGCCTTTACGGCTACGGGTGCCTTTCCGCCCCAATAGGAGTTAAGGCGGGACAAACGTTGTATCAGAGCAGGTCATCCTAGGGTGTATGCAAAGCCGTGTCTATATATAGTCTTATTTATGGGCGTGTTGTGCACCATATCTATATACAAGAGGCTATATGACATTTAGGGGTTGTCTTTTTTTCTTCATATCTTAGATCGTGCAATAGAGCTTATGTTGTAGGTGCAGTCATATTTAACCATTGAACCTATTTTTTTTCTTTTCTCTTATTATAGTAAGATACCGGTTATGAGGAGTAAGAATACAGGTAAGAGGATAGACGAGGCTTCCAGATAAGGGACCAACAAATCACCACCTAGACGAGCTAATCAAAGTGAGGCTCAAGCTGAATTTGTATCCCAAACTTCTTCTACTCCTCCATCTCCAGAAGAGCTAAGAAAGAGAAGAACCGTATCCTCAGAACCACCTACCAATGCTATAGACCAAGATCTAAGGAATGCGGTGCCATTATTGGCTCGTATAGTTGTTGGACAAACTCAAGGACAAGCCATTCCAACAGCAGGTTCTAATGGTACAGATAGGGCAGCTAGCCTACGAACGCAGGATTTTCTTAAATTAGATCCTTCTACATTCACCGGATCAGATCTTAATGAAGACCCACAAGACTTTATTGATCAAATCCAAAGGTATCTAGATGTCATGCATGTATCAGGTAAAAAGATAGTTAAGCTAGCAACATATAGATTGAAAGGGGAGGCATTACTTTGGTACGAAGATTGGAAATGATCTAGGGGTATAGATGCACTTTCAGCTACTTGGAATGAGTTCAAAGAGTCATTTCTTGATCATTACCTTCCATTTGAGATCCGAGAAGCTCGTGCAGAGCAGTTCCTGAATCTTCGCTAAGGGAATATGAGCGTGAGGGAGTATAGCCTCCGGTTTAACTCTTTGGTTAGGTATGCTCCTAATGTAGTAGCTACAATGGATGATAGAGTACATCGATATATGGATAGATTAGATCCCTATCTGGTTAGAGATTGTACTATTGCTGCTTTGAATAAAGACATGGACATAGCAAGGATACAAGAATTTGCACAAAAAATAGAGGACCAGAGGCAAAGAAGAAAAACACAAGAATTGGAAAGGGGATATTCCAAGAGGTCTAGATCTACGGGGCAGTTCAAGGTATCCTAAGGAGAGTTTAGGCCTCGGTTTTCTAATAGACCACCTAGGCTATTATCTTCTTATTCTGCAGCTTGTTCTCCACCACAGTTTTAGGGGTCCAAAGGTAACCAGTTTGGACAAAGAAGTAAGAGTCAGAGTTCACGAACAGTGGGGTATCAAGAGAAAGGGAGTATGAGACAATTAAGGCCTCCTCGACAGCCATGTAAACAATGTGGAAAGCTTCACTTAGGTGCATGTCGGTTCTGTACAAATGCTTGCTTTTGGTGTTGTACGTCAGGACATATGATGAGAGAATGCCCTCAAAGGGGCATAGGTAGTATGGCACGGCCTAATGGATCAAACGTTACATCATCATCATCAGTGCCTTATTCAGGTAGAGGTGTAAAACCTGTGGGTCGTGGTAGAGGTGCTAAAGGAGGAGCTAGCTCTAGTGGAGTTCAAAATGGTACATATGCTTTAGCGGATCGACAAAATTTAGAGGTTTCTCCAGATGTGGTTACAGGTACATTGTCCATCTTTTCACATGATGTATATGCATTAGTTGATCCGGGTTCTACATTATCATATGTTACTCCATTGGTTGCTGGAAAGTTAAAAAAAAACACCAAAATTGCTAGTTAAGCCACTTGAAGTATCTACGTCGATTGATGAATCTGTTATAGCTAAGAGAGTGTATCAAAATTTTATAATAACTATTTGCGGTCGCGATACAATGGCTGACTTGGTTGAGTTAGAAATGGTAGATTTTGATGCTATAATGGGTATGGATTGGTTGGCTTCTTGTTATGCCACAGTAGATTGCCGAACTAAGAGGGTGTGTTTCCATTTTCCAACGAAGGCAGTCCTTGAATGGAGAGGTAATATTGGTGCGCCAAGAGGTAAATTTATTTCTTATTTTAAGGCAAAAAGATGATTTCCAAGGATTATATATGTCATCTAGTTAGAGTGAAGGATACAGATGCGGAGGCACCAACTCTTCAAACCGTTCCAGTGGTAAATGAATTTCCTGATGTATTTTCTAAAGATCTTCCAGGTTTACCTCCAGAATGAGAAGTGGAGTTTGGTATCGATGTGATCCTAGGTACTCAACCAATCTCAATTCCTCCATATAGAATAGCCCTGGTAGAGTTACGGGAGTTAAAAGAGCAATTGAAAGATTTTCTAGAAAAAGGATTTATAAGGCCTAGTGTGTCCCCTTGGGGTGCACCAGTTTTATTTATGCGTAAGAAAGATGGCTCATTAAGAATGTGTATTGACTATAGGCAACTAAACAAGGTGACTGTTAAGAACAAATATCCCCTTCCGAGAATTGATGACTTATTTGATCAGTTGCAAGGCGCCAAGTAGTTTTCAAAGATTTATTTAAGGTCTGGTTACCACCAACTAAGGGTCAAAGAGAATGACATACCCAAGATAGGTTTTCAAATACGGTACGGTCATTACGAGTTCTTAGTCATGTCTTTTGGGCTAACTAATGCACCTGCAGCTTTTATGGATTTGATGAATAAGGTGTTTAAGCCATTCTTGGATGTGTTTGTGATAGTTTTTATAGATGATATCTGGTTTATTTGAGATCAAATGAGGACCATGTCGATTATTTACGACAGGTGTTGCAGATTCTTTGTGATCGTAAGCTATATGCAAAGTTCTCTAAAGGTGAGTTTTGGTTAAAATCTGTGGCATTCTTAGGTTATATTGTATCTGATAAAGGAATAAAGGTTGATACTCAAAGATAGAAGCCGTAAAGAACTGGCCAAGACCTATAATGCCTACGGAGGTTCGTAGTTTCCTTGGGTTGGCAGGTTATTATAGAAGGTTTGTTGAAGGGTTTTCTTCAACTTTTTCACCTTTAACAAAGTTAACACACAAAGCATCCAAGTTCCAGTGGAATGAAACCTGTGAAAGAAGTTTCCAAGATCTGAAGAATAAATTGACTTCTACACCCATATTGGTACTTCCAGAAGGTACAGAAGGGTATGTAGTGTATTGTGATGCTTTAAGAATTGTATTAGGGTATGTATTGATGCAGTGTGGTAAAGTCATAGCATATGCCTCAAGACAATTGTGGCCACATAAGAAGAATTATCCGACGCATGATCTGGAGCTAGCGACGGTTATATTTTCCTTAAAGATATGGCTTCACTATTTGTATGGGATTCATGTTGACATATATACTGACCACAAGAGTTTACAATGTATCTTTAATCAGAAGGACCTAAATTTGAGACAACAAAGATGGCTTGAATTATTAAAAGACTATGATATTGATATCTTGTATCATTTGGGAAAAGAAAATGTGGTGGCAGATGCGTTAAGTCATAAGGATATGGAGCCATCTATAGAAAGACAAGGGATGACTAAGGATCTACACCAACTAGAAAATTTGGAGGGTTTCCTTCTTAAAACTCTAGATGAGGGGCTTATTGTGCATAATGCGGTAGAATTTTCATTAGTAACTCAAGCGAAAGAGAAGCAATATGCAGATCCTATTCTGTTACAGCTTAAGGAGAATGTGCAGTGTGGTATAAAAAAGACATTTGAGCTTACTCAAGGGGGTGTACTTCGGTGCCAAAATAGATTGTGTGTGACAAATGTAGATGAACTAAGAAAGAGGATTATGACAGAGGAACATCATTCAAGGTATTCCATCCATCCAGGGTCAACTAAAATGTATCATGATTTGAAGGGAATGTACTGGTAGGGTGACATAAAGAAGAACATTGCAAAATTTGTAGCCGAATGTCCAAATTGTCAAAGAGTTAAAGTAGAGCAGCAAAAGCCCGGGGGTTATATCCAATGTATGGATCTTCCAATCTAAAAGTGGGACATGATCAACATGGATTTCATCACTGGTTTACCTCGTACATCTCAAAGGTTTGAATCCATATGGGTGATCGTTGATAGGCTTACCAAATCAGCACACTTTCTACCGGTTAGGACCACTTACACAGTTGAAGAATATGCCAAATTATATATTAAGAATATAGTTTGAATACATGGAGTTCCAATCTCTATTATATCGGATCGAGAAGCTCAATTTACTACAAATTTTTGGAAGTGTTTTCAGAGAAATTTGGGGACACAAGTGAATCTAAGTACAGCTTTTCACCCTCAAACAGATGGACAAGCAGAATGTACTATTCAAACACTTGAAGATATGCTATGAGCTTATGTATTGGACCTTAAAGGTAGTTGTGATGATCATCATACCTCTTATCGAGTTTGCCTACATCAATAGCTATTATTCGAGTATCAAAATGGCACCATATGAGGCTTTGTATGGAAGAAAGTGTAGCTCACCAATTGGATGGTTTGAAGTGGGTGAAGCTACCTTGTTTGGGCCAGATATGGTTTATCAAGATATGGAAAAGGTTAAAGTGATCCAACAGCGACTAGAAACAACCCAAAGTTGACATAAGTCATATGCAAATATTAGGAGAAGGGGGCCAGAGTTTGCTATAGGTGATTGGTTATTTTTGAAGGTATCACCAATAAAGGGGGTTATGAGATTTGGTAAGAAACGAAAACTAAGTCCATGTTATATAGTCCCATATAAGATTACTCGGAGGTTTGGCCAAGTCGCTTATGAATTAGAGCTACCCCAAGAGCTCTCAACAGTTCATCGGTATTTCACGTCTCAATGCTTCGAAAGTGCATTGGAGATCCATCTCATATTACCCCTACTAAAGATGTACATATTACAGAAGATCTCACCTATGAGGAAATACCTATTACTATTCTAGATCGACAGGTTAAAAAGTTGAGGAATAAGGAAATAGCTTCTGTAAAAGTGCTTTGGAGGAATCAACAAGTAGAAGAGATCACATGGGAAGCTGAAGAAGCGATGAAATCCAAGTACCCCCATTTGTTCAAATACGAAGAAAAAGTCCAAGATGCTGAATTGGAGCAATAACAAGTAAGTGTAAAATATATAGGTACTATGTGGTAATAGGGATATTAAACTTAGGCTTGAACTCGTTTTGGTTGGACAGTTATGCTAACATTCGAGGATGAATGTTTCTAAGGGGGGAAGGATGTAACATCCCATATTTTACTTGTACTTATTCTAATTATATGGAACTTGGTATGGTCTTAAAGGATAGGTAACGGGTGAGGTTTGTTATGCAAGTATTAATGGCATAGATAGAATTATAGATGCTGTCCGTGCAGTTTTTATGTGATGCGACTAAGTTAAGGTCGATACAACTATTTAAACTTGGGATTGTAACCTAGAATTTGAATCTGAAGTTTAAAGTGACCAAGTGTGTATATGTTTAAGGTTAGATTAAAGGGATTAGGAGCTGAAAATGGAACAAAATATTGAGGTGTTTGCTTGACTTAATTAAGCTAGTAGGTGAGTCACCTACTTGAACTATTTGGACCAAATTAATGTACATATGGATATGGACCAGATTTGGGACTATACTAATGTAATGTACTCATTTGGGCTAAAATTGAATAGAAGAGAAATAAAATGGGTAAAAAGGCCCAATACTCAAATCTGCCAAGGACCAAGTTAAAGAGAAGAAAAAAGGGAAAATGGGTGGCTAAGGACCAATAACTTTGGATCCACAAAATCCCAATATATTGAGAAAATAGATACATCATTCACTTGATAAAATATGGGCGATAAAGTCGGCCAATGAGCAGCTCCTTTATATAGATTGAAATCAGCAATTTTTGCTCATTTTTAACTTAGACAAAAATTTCAGTTTCTAGGTTTTTCTCTCTTGTTCTCTCTTGGATATGAAGTAACCCTATATTCCCACAAGGGTTCTTGTAATTGACCTTCCTCCCAAGTTTAGGGTAAGTGAGAAATTCATGAGCTTGTACTAAGGAAACTATGTGTTCTTCAAGATTAATTTCTGGACAACCCTCTCTATAAGTTGGACAGTCCATTGTTCTTAGTTATTAAGGGATTTCATTCTTTCTCTTTTGGTGTATGTGTGAAGGGATTAATCTATTGAAGATATACAAATTAAGAGGGCAAACTATCAAGGAAATCAAGGTATGTTTGCTGTCCACTTTTGTCCTTTTTCTATATACATGTGTTGGTAGAGGATTGCACATATTTGGTTGTTATTAAAGGATGATTGGGGTGTCGTTTACGGACTGTTTTGTGTGTTTGTGTTATGGGATACCAGGTTGATATTGGAGAAAGGTGTGGTTAGTTTGTAATGAGATATAGAAGAAAGGTGTGGTGGTACACCACCGAACTAATTGTTGCATTTGTTACTGCCCAATTTATTTTGTGTGTTAGTGGGAGGGTGTAACGAAGCTGATGTAGTTTTGGTGATATTATGAGGACATGTGTGGTATGTGGGTGTAATTGGAGGAGGAAAGGGTTAAAATAACGCCCTTGATTGATGGATTACGTGTGTACTGCCCGGTTACTGTTTTGGTGAAGTTAAGTAGCCTAAACATGTTGGTTGGTTGCTAATACTAGTTTACCATATATTCTACTGTATTTAAGTAATCTAAAAGGCGGGAAGTCAAGTCGGGTTATTGTTGGAGTTATATAACCAGGTATGTAAGGTATATTCTATTTGGTACTCTTTGGCATGAAATCGAACATTGGTTCCTTCAAGTAAGTTTCCAAGGTTGTCCTGTAACAAGTGACACCTAATTGCAGTGTATTGTATCCTATGAAGACAACGACCTTGTTTCCACCCTCTAACATGTCAAAACACCTCAATACATGTTTATTATCAAACCTGCACATCTATCTTCATTTGAAAATTTTAAGAGTTCTCCATTTACACAATTCAGACCCATGTGTTATTTTAAGCTCCTAAACACTTCATTTGTGTGCCAACAACTCCCTACCTTATTTTTGTTGCATTAAGTGCCTATTTACATGTCTCTTAGTTGTAGGTTATTATTTTAAGGCACCATAATGTGGTGATCACCAAAGTAACAATCTTAAAGGCTAAATAAACTAAGTAACGCAAATCTGTAAACGAGTGGCAGCTCAGGGGCATAAGCCTAGCATGGGCCAATCTCGATACCTTTATATATGGGTGACAACTTAGGGGAATAATCCTAGCATAGGCCGATCCCAATCTTTATATGTTGGTGGCAGCTTAGGGGCGTACGCCTAGCATGGGCCGATCCTAATTTATCTATTTACCACTGATCAGCTGGTCATTTGCATGATATATGGATTACAAAGATTATGAAGTAAGAAGGTAAAAATAAATAAAGGAACGTAGTGTTTGTATTTTTATAAGTGTATATAAAGGTGGTCTACTAGTACTACTTATATCTGATTTCTATTGAGTTTTTGTATCGTGTGTTGTTACCTTCAGCCTTGCATAGTCAGTACATATTTTCGTATTGACGTCCTTCACGGGGGACCTATATTTCATGCTACAGGCACAGGTACTTCAGTTTATATACCTCATTTGTAGGAGCACAGCTATTCGGTGACTATTGGTAAGCTCCAGGTTGATTCAGGGCTTTCCGAGTCTGTTCCATATATTTTGGTATTGTGCGGAAGGTTAAGAGTAGGGAAGGGGTTTGTCCCGACCCTAACTAAGTATATCTTTCTTTTAGAGGCTTTGTAGACTAATGTAAAGTTATGGTAGTATTTGTCTTTAGACGTGGTGGCCCCAACGACCTAGTGTTGTATATATAAGTTTGTGCTTGCCTATGTAATTATTCTTATCGATACATAATATCATGTTGGTTAGAACCTTTGGTTGTCATAGTTACATGCATGAGAAGTACAAGCTAATGAATTGGTTGTCTCGGGCCTTTACGGCTACGGGTGCTTGTCCTCCCCAATAGGAGTTGAGGCATGAAAGATTCACCCATCTAATCCCTAAACTCATAATTTAGGCTAAGTTATGGTGTTCTACCTATAATCATATCCTAGCATCCTATCTAACATGCAATATATAAAATACACCATTTCATGAAGAAGAGTAGACAGAAGCCTACCTTGATGCCAAAACAACAAATCCTTGAATCACCCCCAAATATTCCATCTTCACTCCATAATCCCAAAGTGCATCCAGGCTATAAAAATCATAATCTACATGTCGTTAGGATTAAAACGAGACCTATATTGCTATATTCAAGATGGGTCTAAAAATAAACACCAAAAATAAGTTCAAAAATAAAAAGAGTAAAATTGTAATTTACTTTAAAAATATCTTTTGCATACTCATAGGAGTCTACAACTGAAAACCTGTGCAAAAATGAGTTTAAAACGAGGTTCAACTATAAGAAAACCTATTTTCAAGCTTTAAAGGAAAATATCCCAAAACCCATTTTGAAATCAAGAATTTGAAATTGTTTTGAAGATAAATCGAGGACAAAATGATAAGTATAAGATTAGAAAACTTACTCATGGAAGAAATCTCAAAAACTCTTTTGGAATCGCCCATATCCGAGCACTCAAGCCCCAAAATGGTGAAAATTGAGTTTTAGTTCTCAACTTAGGTGGAAATCACAATGAATAAAATAGAAATTCTTAGGAAATAGGAAAAATAGAGTTCTAAATTAATAGACAATGATTACACGAGAAAAATTCATAAAAAATTATCAAAATTAGAGCTTCCTAGCTCCCAAAATATCAAAAATACTAATTTGGATCTTATACTAAGCGATGGCCACTAAAGTGGAACATTGACCGCTAAAGCGGTCTTACATAAAGTAAAACTATTTCTAAAGCGGTCATATGGTCTCTTTATCTATCGGTCAACTAGTCGATAGCCGCTAAAGAGTCCACACCAGCACCAGCAACCTCCAAAACTTGTTTTTGACCCTCAAAACTCATTCAGAACCCTATGAACATGATATTTTTTTAAAGAATTTTAGGGGCTAAGCATCACCCCCAGGCCTTATCATTAATCACAAAAGTGATACATAGAGGAGGGCATAAACCTGACCTTCAATATATTCTTATAGATAATTACAACTACTGCAAAGGAACTACAAAGAATGTTCTCTAAATCTATGACATGGAAAGGTTTCGCTAAGGTGGATCATGTAACTTGTTCAATTTTCTTCTTCAAAAACTTGGCATGCCCAGCTTGTCTGGCTGAAAGTAACATGTTACTTTTGAAGGATGCAGACATCAATGAATAATGAAGATGATCTGACTGGTGACTGACTTTGGATAAGGCATCAGCTACAAAGTTGGCTTCCCTATAAACATGTCCGCAAATGCATAAAGAGAACTGTGATATGAGCCTAAGCAAATATTTAACAAGAGTTTACAGTTGCCATGGAATTGGTATTTGCTCTCTTATCCATCTGATCAAGAGCTCAGAATCCACCTCCAATATAACCTGTCGTATGTTATGCCTCAAACACCAAGAAAGTTCCCGAATAACAGCCTCTACTTCTTCTTGATTATTGGTCCCCTGGCCCAAAGGTGTTGCATAAGCATAAATAAGATCACAATTATGATCTCTAATGATCTCTCTGCTCCAATCTTTTCAGGATTAGTGAGAGCACTCCCATCAGAATTCAATTTAACCATATTAGTTGGTGGTTCAGACCAATACACAGTTGTTACTTTTGTTTTTTATCTGTATTTCTCTACATATGTCATCAGATTGGACCATCCAATAGGACAGGGGATGTATGGAAAGGTAGTTTGTAATAAGTGAGATATGTCTTTGTGAATGAGAAATTTTACTCTGGCCAGTTAAGGCTATTTCCCACCATACTTAACAGCACATCTATTTTTCCACAGGTTCCAGTAGATAATAATGGGAAGAGCCTGCATCACCAACTTATGAGCATTATTAGTAGCCTTAGAATTCCACCACTTCAGTAATAAGTTTCTGAGTGAAGTTGTGTCATGTATCATCCCCAGAGATGCAGAGAAATATTGTCAGATGTGTTTAGAAAATGGTCCATCAACAAAGGTATGTGGGATGGTGATACAAGAACAGCCCACAAACTCAAGGACAACACAAGATAACAAGAAGAATTACAACACAAGATAACAAGAACCAACGGTTTTCACTAAAACAAGAACAAACTAGTACATGAAAGTAAAGATAGGTAGTGAGACATACACTATTACAAGACCAAAGAACCCAAGGATATCTCAAATCCAAGGACCCCTAAGACTTACAATAGTAACACCACACTCCTATGAAGACACAAAAGGGAATCCACCACTCAAGCACCAACTTTTCTAGCCAATTTTGCAACACAAGTGTGTACCATACTTGTTCTTACCCTAGTTTCGGTTACAACTCACTCTTCTCTAGAGAATAGTCTTTCAATATCATTTAACAACTAAAGAACTAAAGACCTAAAACTAGTCTATTTATAGACTTATTACAAACATAAGTGAAATGTCCCAAAAGCCCTTAATGAAGGGAAGACAAAAAGTGGCCTATGGAGTGTAGTGTATGACCCGTTCTTAGTGTGTAATATGGTGTTCCTTTGCACTTCACTTGCATGCTTCGAGTCTCGGGTTTGATCCGCACTCTCATAAGTTCATCTCCTGATTATTCTTGTATCATCCTCTCCATCTTGAGAGGAATTTTCCCACAAATTCATGGTTTCACCTTATTCAATTGTCCACTTAAAGGAAGCCATTCAAAACAGTCCGTAAAACATGGAGAACCTGCAAGCTCAATAACAACAAATCTCGGCCGACATCTTTATTTTGAATCTTGGTTTCCTCTCCATCTTGAGCTTTACCATCAATCTCATCCAATTTAAGTCTCCTACCATCATACAATTATTTTTGTAGACCCCATATCCTTCGTGTTCCTTTCTACCATTCTCCTCTACATGGACATATCGGTTTTGGTAAAGTGGAGCTTCAGTCAAGAGGGTTGGTTTAGTGAAGCGAAGCTTCGGTTATGGAGCTTGGACGGAAGGAATTTGAATTGGTGAAAGTTGATACCTTTGGTTAAGTGGATCTTGGATGGGAGGGTTCGGTTTTAGTGTAGGCATTTGGCGTCCAAGTCTTATTGGACTTGATCGAATTGTGGGGAAATGGGCCTAGTTATATCTTGGTTTTAAGGGCTATTTGGAGCTTGGATTGCGGAATTAGGTGATGGTCTTGGAGGATTGGTAATTGGAAGTAAAGTGTCAGGAGTCAAAGCACGAGAGTTCCTTCGACTCTCCATTCGATCCAACCTCTCACTCATAGTTACCACATACGAGCTAAATTTTTCAAGACCCGCATTCGCCCTAGCAAGGTCTCGGGACATAGCATCAAGACAAGCCAAACTGAGATTGATGGAATTATTGTCCACTGTTTATGCATTTGCAGCCTCGGGTTCCATGGGGATTGTACCGAAAATAACCCTTCAAGTTTCTTCAAACTCAAGCTCAACAATGGTGGATGGCTCAAATAACCTCCAATTTAGCTCAAATTCAAACCCAATACACCTATAATGATAGAGAACACAAATCTAACACTAAAAAAACAAGAAAAAACACAAAATCAAAAACTTAAAATTTGACCCTGGGTCAAAAACGGGTTTAGTATTTTTTGGTGATTTTCAATTTTGACACTTCTTTTTTATTGGGATTTTCAATTTCTAGACTCTGATAGTGTTAGAGAACAAATATCTAACACTAGAAACACACAAAACACACAAAAATCAAGTTTTTAGAAAGACCCAAAAAATGTGAACAGTAACTTTTTTCTTTTTTCTTCTTTTTCACTTTTTTTTATTTTCAAGATAACAATCCCAAGATTGATTTTGTTGGAACAAAATCAAACCTTGATTTGATACCAAATGATACAAGAACAACCCACAAACTCAAGGACAACACAAGATAACAATAAGAATAACAACACAAGATAACAAGAACCAATGGTTTTCACTAAAACAAGAACAAACTAGTACATGAAAGTAAAGATAGGTAGTGAGACATACACTATTACAAGACCAAAGAACCCAAGGATATCTCAAATCCAAGAACCCCTAAGACTTACAATAGTAACACCACACTTCTACGAAGATACAAGAGGGAATCCACCACTCAAGCACCAACATTTCTAGCCAATTTCGCAATACAAGTGAGTGCCACACTTGTTCTTTCCCTAGTTTCGGTTACAACTCACTCTCTCTAGAGAATAGTCTTTCAATATCATTTAATAACTAAAGAACTAAAGACCTAAAAATAGTCTATTTATAGACTTATTACAAACATACGTGAAATATCCCAAAAGCCCTTAATGAAGGAAAGACAAAAGGTGCCTATGGAGTGTGTAGTGTATGACCCGTTCTTAGTGTGTGATATGGTGTTCCTTTTCACTTCACTTGCATGCTTCGAGTCTCGGGTTCGACGCACACTTTTATAAGTTCATCTCTATGATTATTCTTGTATCATATGGTGTCCCAGTCAGAAGTAGAACAACAACCACAGGTAGCAGAAGCAATACCAAATTGGTTGAGTCTCTTATTTGTAGGTAGATTCCTTCTTAGGACTCTCCAAAGAAGAAAGGAGCATTTGAATGAGATTAACCTATGAAAGGTGTGCATATTTATCATGGTTTTGTCTCTATGCTCTCTCTTAATTCCCCATGCAGAGGTGAAACTGAATCTTCACTTCTAGTCAGTGTCCAGATTTAGGAGTCAGCAACCTCTTCTTGGAAATAGAATGAAACTATGAGGACAATTTGTAGCAGTTATGGGGGAAGGGTTGTAGTTAGTTTCTGCATATTTTATGTACCCTCAGTTATGAAGGCTTCAACCTTAGCATTGTTTGATCTAACTCCATCAACTCTGTAATTGTGCAAAGGTCCCAAACCAGACCAATTATCCCACCAAAAGAGGCATGTACGACATTTAATTCTCCATAATATATGTTGTTCAACTTCCTTCTTTTTTTTCATCATTGCCTTTCATATAAGGGATTTCCCATTGAATCCTTTCCTAGCAACAGCATTAACCCTATGATAGTATTTAGCTAGCAAAAAATTACCCCACAGAGTGCTCCTAGTTCTGAAGATCCACCATTGTTTAAAATGTATAGTTTTACATATATCAGAAATGTACCTAATACTATTTTCTCCCTTATTAGTAGGTAAACAAATATTTCTCCAAGAATCCCAGTAATATTTTCTCTTAGAGTCTTTCCATCCCCAGAAGAAATCAAAAAACAGACACATAAGGTGTTTTAGAATAGTCTTGGGGGGAAAACATGCTGAAAGGATATGAATGGGAATTTATTGTAGAACATGTTTCACCAAGAAATCTTTACCACCATAACTAAGAAATTTGGAATGCCAACCTGTTATCGTGGAAGCAACTTTACTAACCAACCCAGCATAATGACTGATCTTTTGTCTGCCAATATAGATTGTGCATCCAAGGTATGTGATAGGGCTATGTTTCTGTTGAAAGCTAGTTTCATCTTTAACCCTTGAGACTGTAGAGGGAAAAGATTGATCTTGTAATAGAAAGTGACTCTTGTCCTTATTGATCATTTGTCCAAATACCTCTTCATAAGATGCCAGTGTTCTCATTAGCAATCTCAGAGTTCATCTCTTTCTAGTAGTGAATATGATTATGTCATCAGAAAAGTTGATATTGTTAATTTGAGGGCCTTGCCATACCATGTGAAAACCATAGTATTGAGGATGTTGATGTAAAATATTTAGAGCTCTTGATAAAACTTCATCCCCAAGAATGAATAAAGTAGGGGAGAGGGGATCACCTTGCTTTAATCCCCTGGTAGAGTGAAAGAAACCATGTCTGTTACCATTCATAAGTACTGAGTACCAATTATTTGATAGAGTCCTCCATATAATGTCAATAATTGTCTCACAAAATCCAAATCTCCTTAGAACAAGGAAATTATAAGACCAAGACACCCTGTCTTAAACCTTGGCCATGTCAAGTTTAATAACTACATTTCCACCCACCACTGGTTTCTTAATACCACTGATGATCTCTTAGGCAAGCATAATGTTTTTTGCTATATTTCTACCTCTCACAAAGCCAGACTAGTTGCTAGATATAAGAGAGGGAAGGATGGGGGCAATTCTGATATAGATGAGCTTAGAAATAACCTTCTTAGTGAAATTATTCAAGCAAATAGGTCTATATTCAGAGAGTTTGTTGGGGTGAGTTACTTTAGAAAATAGAACTAGATAGGTGTCTGAGATATATTTGGGCATAGGATGGCCATAAAATAAACCTATCACCACTTTAAGAAGATCCTCCCCTATAATATGCCAACAAGACTGGAAAAACTTCCCATTTATACCATCAGGACCAGCTGCTGAGTGAGCACTCATTGATAAAACAATAATCTTTAATTCTTCCATAGTCGGTAGTGCCTGCAGGTGATTATTTTGTTCATCTGAGATCATTCTAGGAATATTGACTAACATCTTTTCCTTTACATATTCAGCTTTTCCAGTAAATATGTCTTGGAAATGCTTACATGCAGCAACAACAATATCAGCATCCCTTTGAATTTATTCCCCTACCTAATTTTTTATTTTGTGTATAAACATTCTTCTTCTTCTCCCCTTGATAAGAGCATGAAAATAACTGGAATTTATATCTCCATATTTGAACCAGTACAATTAAGATTTCTGTCTTGAGATAGTATCCTCAACCTTGAGATGTCTGATGTATTCAGCCTGCAGTCCGTGGAACTCCTGTATATTCCCATTTGGGTTATGTAAGATTAACTTTTCCTTAGCTTCTTTGACCTTTTCTTCATAAATTTTCACATTAGCATAGATATCACCAAATTCTACTTTAGACCAGTGACAAGAGTTGAAGTTAATCTCTTCAACTTCTATTAAAATCTCCATATAGGTGTACCTGTACAGGGCTTCTGCCAATAATTCTCCACTGTGTTAAGAAAGGTGGGATTATCCACCCAACAATCCAGAAATTTGAAGTATTTAATATGTGAATCCACCCTATCCTGCAATACCATGAGTAAAGGGCAGTGATCAGAGCCTACAGAAGATAGAATGGTGGACAATGGTATTTTCTCCAACCATGTATCAGATACTATTTCTCTATCCAACCTTTTCCAAATTCTGAACTAGATACCTCTAAGGTTAGACCATGTGAATTTGGGACCATGGAAACCTAAGTCAGTTAAGCCACAAGATTCAATCACCACCAAAAATTCAAAACTTTTCCTCATGTCATAAGGTGTACCACCCAGTTTTTCATCAACTTCAGTGATTACATTGAAGTCACCAATAGTACACCAAGGTAAAGATGATGCGGACAGTTGCACCAGTTTATTCCACAAGGGTCTTCTTAAGGTGTGTCTGCACTTGGCATAGACAAAGTTCATGAGATATGTTTGGACTAGAGAACTATGAGAAACTGAGCAGGAGATCTATTGGTCATCAGTAGCAATGATGTCACAAGAGACACCATAGTCCAAAATACCCAATTTTTTCAATTGGGATTGCTGAGAGCATACTTCATCTTGAGTTTCCTTTTAGCTTCTTCAAGATGTGTATTATTAGAGAAAGGTTCCAAAAATTACTATCAAAGAAAGTTGATGAATGATGATGAGTTGCTGAATTCTCTCCAAAACACCTTGGGTAAAGATACCCCTCCCCTTACGTTCCAAATAAGGTGTCTAATCATTTAGTTGTTTTATGAATATGAGACTTAGTAAAAGGTCTGGTTGTGTGTCCAGTCATGCTAGACATAGTTTGTTTTGTCCCCTTCTTATCTTTGAGTAAAGTCCCTGGGAGAAAGCCCTTGCTTGCTAGCAAGTTGATTCACCTCCATAGCATAGTCTTCTTGATCACCTGGATTAAAAAAATCTTTCAAATTATCATTAATATACCTCATGTGTTCCAGCTCGTTGTCTTTCATTTCATCTTTAGAATGAATTACTCTGTCTTCATCTTCTATCTCCTGAGAAGAGTCATGAGAAATCTCCATGGCTGGGTTTACACTATGTTGATCTTTACTGTCAGAGGTAAGTACTTGTTCAAGAATTACTTCCTCTTGAAGAAAAGTTTCATTGTTAGAGAAGATTCCTTGGACTATTTCTGGAGCCATCACACCATGTTGCACATCCATATCAAGAATCTTTATATCAGTTGAGCTATTTAGCTATTTCTCCTGATCAATAATTATTAGAAAATTCTTGTTGTTCCCCTCAACACTCTCTGTATTATCAGGTTCATTAGGCCATGACACATCTTTGATAACCTCTTCAGTACTGACTGGATAGTTGTGCTCAGTTCCACCTTAATCATGTTGAAGAGCATTAAAAGCATTAGATGTTAATTGAGAAGAATTATCTTGATGACCCCCTGTATACTTCTTTGGAGACCTTGGCTTGAATATCATTCTTTGGTTGTCCCTACTCCTCCTTTTTTGGTTCTATCACTCATTAATAGGTGCCTAGCCTTTATCTTTATTTTGTTGTTGCATTATATAAGGTGAATTCTGCATCCATTGACTTGGTTGAGGGACTTCATCTTGGTTACCTCCCCCCTGAGGATCCTCATTGGGAACCAGTTTTTTCCTAGCAGCCTCATCTTTTCCTTTGATAACACAAGATCTTGCAGCAAGCCCTTGGTGTTTGAAATAAGAACAATACTCAGCAACATATTCATACAAAATAGTTTGGCATCTACCTTCATGTTCATCATCATCATATCCCAACTAAACATGTTGGGGTCTTGGCTTGGTGAGGTCAATATGCAACTTAACCTTAGCCACACTACCCCTGGTTTTCTTGTAAGTTGCCAAATTAAGAAATAATACCATGCCAATAGGGGATAAAAGTGGTGTCACTACCTCCAAACAATAGCAATACCAAGGGAGCTCAGGCAAGTTAACCCATACAGGGACCAATGGAGTTTCTTCTTCATGGTTAAAGGTGGGAGTCCATAATTGAAATCTCATAATCTGACGTTAGATGTACATCTTCCCTTTTGACCAAACTGTTGAATGGTCGTATTCATTATCCAGGTCAATGTACAGATGCCTGGAATTAAAATGAGTAAGTTTGACCTTCCCTTTTAACTCTGTTTACAAAGTAAACTACCTCCTAATCACCTCTATTTTGGGCATAGTGTTTTCAAATTTCCCAATCAGGGTAAACCTGCACTCTGTGCTAATTTGACTTTGTAATCCTTAGATCTAAACACAACTGTTAGGAGACCTTGTTTGGTTGTTATTCTTGAGGGCTCAATTTAGCAGAAGAGGTTATGAATAACACAAGAGGCTATTAATCAGGGTTACACATTCTAGGGTTACACACTCTCATAGCCTCTTGTGCTCTTAATTTCATAGCCAGAGAGTGTGTAACCCTAGGAATGAGAGGGTCATGTCCATAACTTGGTTTGGGCCAAACAATAGTATAACCTATGGCCCCTACAGGTAAAGGGATTCTAGTCCCCGGCATAGATATCGAAGCATCCACATCAGACTTCTTATTGAGCGATACTGGGGGATTCACCATAGCAATTTTCTCACTAGATGGGTATGGAGATGAGACAGGGAGATTACCTCCATCCTTAGACATTGGCCAAGTTAGATGAATTGTGGTTGAATTGGAACCGAATTTACCTTCTCAGTTGATACTAACTCCGATTGAACTTGTTTTGGATTGAATGCTGATACAAATTGAATGGGTTTTGCGTCACCTCCCCCAGCTAGCCATGCTTTTCCGATAGAGCTTGATTGATGATCGCCTGAGCCCATCGAAACTGTTCTTCTGAAATTCAAGTTGTGTAACCATCCAATTGGTGTACATGCTGAGAGAGGTACGGTACATGGATATGTGGATTTTTCTGCGATGATTGGATGCATGCATGCCAGTCCTATGTGGACTTGTCCGGCGGTCGAAAAAGCTTCGCCGGTGGCTAAGAAGCCATAGTAGCAGCTATAAATGGAGAGAAGTACCTAACTGTAACCGTCAATAGTGCAAATTGATTGTAAAACATGTTTTGTATCCAATGGAATCATCAAAACCTTTATACGAGATTGTTCTGAATCAATATGAAACCACTACTATAGTTCTAATTTTTATACAATTCACCCAATAACCCAAAATAAGTTCAGAGGCCTCAAGACCTAAACCAAGGGTCCCGTAGCCTAAAGTCAACGTTCCAGAGTTGATGGCATAATCTGAGTTCTCATTTGAGGTCATCTACTAGGAGTTTTGGTTAGTGAACAAATCCTAAACAACAAAAGCTCAAAAATTAGAAAATAAGACAAATAAACTGTCTGATAAATTAATCGACAGTTCCAACAAGTCATAAATGACTTATAGTCGATGTCAGAAGGCTCGAAATACTGGAAATTCATGCAAATTAAGGAAATGATTGGAAAGGTCATTCTAATAGGCACTACTAAAAGGACTTTCGTCCACAAAATTCAATGGATAGAAAGATCACAAAAGCTCGAAGGGATAAGGTACTGGGTCCACATGCTCCGAGCATAACTTGCTAGATAACCTACAAGAAAAAACGACGCTTTCAAGGGATTTTTCCATTGGTATCCCTTTTCCAACCAACTTCCACATTTCACTCTCAAACAACCAAAACTCAACCTCAACCACCAACTGTCCTCCAAATTAATAGAGAAAGCTGATGCATGCAAATTCGAACAAAGACACACTAATACCACACCAATACCAGTATAATATGAAAAATCACCGAAGACAAAGAAAAACAAAGGCGTGAGTCATGCAACCAACTCCTAATCAAAATATAAGCTTCTTTTGACTTTTCGAAGTTGCTATCCACTCTAAACTAAGAAGAAAGTCACCCGAGTCCTACCCACGCAACTCCATCACACTAATCTTGAATAACATAAACCAAACCACTGAAAATTCATAATGGCAAGCATGAGAATAAGGCCATAGGGTACTACCAGGGCACACATATGAAGATAACCAAGGTCTGCAATCTATGTTGATGCTAAAACTAGTCTGGATGACCATCAAAACTGGAATCTAGGAGTACGAAGCACAAGTACTAACCTCTAAATGATCAACCAGGATGCTCTATTAATTGAGGATCCAACTCAAGCATACTAGTCCTACTAAGTAGATCATCTAAAATCCCAGCAATACTAAAAGCTGAGGTCAAAGCAAAGAAATCAACACCATGCCAACGGGCTATCATCCTAAACACTGATCAACTACAATCCATTCAAACTAAAGAAGACCAAGTAGGTGGACATAGGTAGGCTTAGCCTGCCAATAGATAAAACCCCAACCGATACAAATTTAAAAATAAAGTTTGCGCCCAAGCTCTAAAACTTGCCACTGAAATCTAAACACCAAGGCTGAATCGCTTCATCTTAACTATCCAAACTAAACATAAAGATGGACAAGCATCCATACTACAAATCCGACGTAACCTCTAAATCGCCATCCCAAGGCATCAAGTTTAAAATTGAACCAACAGGCATGAATTAAGGTCAAATACTCAAATCATCCTTACTATCCAAATCATACATAACCTTACTAAATAATGCCGGAACCAAAACCGAAACATAGCTGAAGAACAAAATTACAATGGGGGATAAGTTACTGACAAAAAACACAAGAAATTAACTCCATATTTTCTGAAGAAATAAACCATCAAAGTATACTGAAAAATCTACCAATGCTACAAACTGCACTAGTAATAACCAAAAATCTGGAATCTTGGAGAAATGCAACGTTAGCTAGAAATTGATTAATCCAATATTCATCTTGACAATGAATACTCAATTTACCTACTTTGGAAATGGTCACAGGAAAGATCAACTATCTCGAACTCTTTACTCTACTAAAATAAGAACCACACATCGCAAGAATGGAGTATCCAACTCCACAATAATACTAAGATCAAAGCTATCACTAGGAGACAGAACCAACAAGCCTGAAAGGGAAATCGAAGACCTCTTGACATCAAAACCTCTATCTAGCAATGAACTAGCATAATAAAAAGAACGAACCCAAACTAGTCAATCTCAAAGAAAAGCTACATAACCCAATCGCCAACTCTAGAACCATAACAGAACCATGAAAGGTCAAGTTAACTTTACAGCCATACTCTACTCCACAACCGATCTAGCATATCAACCAGAAGGCAAAATGATCAACCTCACCTCACTATATGAGAGAAAACATCCAACCAAGCAAGATGCCAAAGTCAATTAATAAGAACCATGATGAGGGGAATTCTAACTAAATAATGATGGACTAACCATATACCACGTAAGGATCGATTAAAATCAAATAATGACAATAATAACAACAGTAATATAAAAATTAATATAAGGAATAGGTGGTACCAAAAATGAAAATCAATAGCAAGTACCACTTTAGGACCACAAGAAGGCTAATATGCCAGGGTAAATAGGACTCAAACTCAGATGCTACACCCATAGGGGAAATATAAATACTAATCCACTCTATTCACCACTAAAAGAAATAATCTATGGGGGTAGTCATACAATATAAACTTTATCTCAAAGGACACAACAATTGATATAAACCTATCAAGGTATACAATCATCGATGGGTGTGAGACTCCAATACACACAAATGAAAAGGTAAAGGCAGTATAGAAAGGTGTATCTATTACATTGATTTTTGAAGTCACAAGCCTGACGTGCCCGAGGAAGAATAAATCTGAATGCGTCCAAACTCATACTAAGCATCTGAATCATCAACTAAGGTGCTAACACACTATCTCTATCTGGAGGTGACACAACACCACAAGTTGATCTGAATCAGATAAGGGACAAATAATCCCATGTCTAGGATACTCTCTGGACCAGTGAATGATCTCTCTACAGTCGTAGAAAACCCTTAAAGACCTAACTGATGATAGGCGAATTTACACGCCTATAGTGCTATATTTTACCCATATTTTAGCCATGTTTTGAGGACAAATTATATAATTCATGAATTTTTAGTCCTTTTTCCTGTAAGTGAGCTAACGAACATGATTAGCAAGTTTTCAGGTATAAATGATGTAGAATTCAGCATTTTATGGATAACTTGACGCAAAAGAAAGCTTCACGAAAGGAGAAAACCAAATCTTGGACGCCAAAGACCAAAAGTGGCATATGGAAAATCTATCCCGAGCAAAAACAGCAATTCTGAAGACTTTGGGGACTAGCAGTAACTTATTAGGATTAGGATAATGATACCTTAACCTAGTAGGATGGGTTAAGTAATTCATTAGCTTAGTAGGAATAGGATATGGGTATTATAAATACCCTATTTTGCTAGAGATTTTAATACTTCGAATTACAATTCTAATTCTACTTTTCAATTCTTATTCTACTTCCGCAAGACCTTTTCTATTAATTCTACTTTTTATTCTTCTTCTATTCATCTAATCAATTCTTAATTTCCGCAACAAAAGAAATGTTACTTTGCAAGGAATTCAAGCCTAACGCCTACCACACTTTGCTACACGAAATATTTATTGTGGTATAATAACAATGTCTATTGTGATTTCCTTCGCACTCATGGGTAACTAAACTTTTCTGTTGGGGTTATGGAAGCCATATGAGATACTATCTATTGCTATGAGTTTGTGAATTCGTGACACGTATATTGCTTATTCATTATTCTCTTCATCTTAATCTAAATTCTTTGTGGTTGCAAACGCATAGAATACGCCAGTATAGCATTAACTTGTTCAAAAAAAAGGTTATATGTCTAGAAAAAAGATAATGTCAAGGTAATAGGGTCCCATCCCCTATTAAAAAGTTAGTGACGTAACTGGATTAACCTCTTGGAGAATTTGTACCGTTAGATACGCTTTAAGCTCAAAAGAGTTAAAGTGAAATAGTCCTTGTTCAGGTCGAAAGACGCTTGGATTTACCATCGAATACAATTCTCTATAAGCACATGCATGTCTGAACTCCGCATAACTCATAGCCAATAGAGACGTACAACTCATAAGGTAGACATAACCCCAACTTCTCAATTCTCATCGTTTACATCTTACTAAACATTCTTTCTTTTTACTTTGCTATTTCCGTTTTTTCTCTACTATTTGGTTACATTACTTGCACAACAAGACTCCCCACTTTTTCGAGACTTTCACTAAAAGTCTAGTAATCTTCGCTTACTTACTGACCAAGCTATTCCCTGTGGGATCGATACCCAACCCAGTTGGGTTCTGTATTTGACAAACGACCGCTTTACACTCCTACGAGAGCTGTAGATTGAGCGTTATCAAAAATTGGCGCCGTTGCCAGGAATATAAGTGTCAATTAAGTTTGTAATAATTACTAGACCCTTTGGTCAAAGATTCTCGTACTTTTACTTTTAGTTTTTGTTTTTGTTTACTGCAGGTTTTTATTCAGTGCATGCCCCATACCCGAAGTTCTGGTCAACCGTTATTACCTATCAATCCTGAACCACAACGTATTCACAGAAAAAGGCACAACACGCAATTGAAAGGATGGCTTCTCAAAAGGAACAGGCGAGACTAGCTGCGCTAGCCGCCGCTCAAGTGCATCAACAGAATATTGATAACCCTGGGCGAGCAACAAATCCTGACGATGAAGATCTAGGTGATGACGAGCTACTAAACCCTAGGCATGCCGCTGAGATCGCAACACTTGCCAACAGCAGAGATCATCAAGCTAGGTTTAGGCCTGAACGCCAAGCTATGCAGCCAACTTTCGACGATGATGATGATGATCTTGATGGAGCCGGAGCCACAGGAGCCATTATTCCTCCACCATTGGCACTCGGAGCCAAGTTCAACATCACGAGCACCATGATTCAGTTATTGCAACTCAAGGGATTATTTGGTGGACTAGCAGGCGATGATCCGAATATGCATCTCATCAACTTTATTTCTACATGCAAGTCGTTTGACTATCTTGGAGTTGGTCAGAATGCAATTCGGTTACGCTTATTTCCATTGTCTCTGTCTGGGGAGTCAACTCTATGGTTGAATGGGCTGACTCCTGATTCTATTACAAATTGGAGGCAATTGAGAGACGCTTTCCTAGAAAGATTCTTTCCGCCATCCAAAAGAGCACAAATGAGAGATGAAATCAGCAACTTTCGTCAGCTTCCAACTGAAGCCCTTCATGAAACATGGGAGAGGTTCAAGACAAAGCTAATGAGGTGCCCAAACCATCACATGACTAATGTTCACCTAATGGAGATACTTTACAGAGCCTTGAATTCAATAACTAAACCAGTTGTGGATAATGCGGCTGGAGGATCATTCATGGATCTCACCTTTGTCCAGGCAAGCAATATGCTAGATCGTATGACGAAGCAAAGTAGATCTTGGAATACCAGGGATTCTGAGGTAGCAAGCCCCACTTTATCTATAGGCATGACTGCAAACCAAAGAAGAAGAGAAGAAGAACGTGATCAAGATATGGCGCACATGAAGACACAAGTGGATCTTCTTACAAAGAATCTATTATCAGGGAAGACCGAAAAAGTCAAAGCCATTGCGTCAAAAGGAAGAGACAAATCTAATTCGGAAGAAGAAGCCAACTACTTAAACAATCAGGGGGGTTTCTGAGGTAATACCCAAGGAAACCAAGGTCAGAACTATTATGATAAATATGGAAACAAGGCCCAAGGTAGTTGGAAGAACAAGAATGACAAAAGTGGTTTGTATGTTCCCCCTGGAAGACGTGACGCCACCACATCTAGTTCTGGAAGTATGGAAGTCATGATGGCTAAACTACAGAAAGGAGTGGAAGCAACTAGCGCGGGAGTAACGGAGGTAATAAATGATTTGTCCTCTATGAAGCAATTAGTTGATTCACATTCCACTTCAATCAAGCAAATAGAGCAGCAATTGAGCCAACTTTCAGCAGCACTCAATCAAAGAAAGGCTGGCACTTTACCTAGCGACACTGTGCAAAATCCAAGGAATGAGGGATCATGCATGGCTATTACTACTCGAAGTGGTAAGGCGCTGGAAACTTCATCTAAGAGCAAACAAGTGGTCGACGATGTAGCAGACATTGATGATAAGGCAAAAGGAGAAGCTGCCGTAAAATCCACCCACGACGTCCATGACGGTACACCGAGTATGTTGCAGCCTGAAAAGGCTGAAAAACGAAGACAAGAGGAGAAGAAAGCCGTGGAGAGAACAATTCCATACCCACCACCACCTTTTCCTCAAAGATTGAAGAAGGTGGTGGACGATACAAAGTTCAGCAAATTCATGACTATGTTAAAACAGTTGACCATTAATGTTCCATTGGTGGAGGCACTTGAACAAATGCCTGGGTATGCTAAATTTATGAAAGATCTTTTGACGAAAAAGCGGGCAGCAAGCTATGAGTTGAAAGATAATGTTCATCACTACAGCGCCATCGCTACCCGATCACTAGTTCAGAAGAAGGCTGACCGCGGAGCTTTCACTATTCCTTGCACTGTTGGATCTTTGAATTTTACCAAGGAATTATGTGATTTAGGAGCCAGCATCAATTTGATGCCATTATCTATCTATAAAAAGTTGGGGTTAGGTGATCCTACTCCAACCAATATGAGGCTCGTAATGGCGGATAGGTCAGTAAAACGACCTGTTGGGATTCTATGTGATTTATTGGTAAAGGTTTCTTCATTCATCTTTCCGGCAGACTTTGTTATTTTGGATTGTGAAGCAGTCTCAGAAGTTCCCATAATCTTGGGGCGCCCTTTCCTTGCTACAGGAAGTGTGCTTATTGATTTGAGAGCTAATGAGCTTTCATTCCGAATAAATGACGAAGTAGTTTGCTTTGATGTGTGCAAATCAATGAAGTAACCCAAAGAGCTGAACGTATTCTCAGTGGATGATGTTTACTTTGATGATGAGAAAGAACTACTTGAAGAAGAGCAAATTATTGATGACCCAGTGGCGGTTGTGCTCATGAATGAAGAGAGTAAGGATGTTGAAAATTACGAAGAAGCTATTTGTGCTCTATCAGGATTAGGGACATATCGCCATACTCCCAAGAAGCTGGACCTCGATCTCAAAAATCGACCCACACCACCAGCCAAGCCATCTATTAAAGAGCCACCCACGTTAGAATTGAAGGAGCTGCCTAGTCATTTAAAGTATGCATTCTTAGGAATCGGAAACACACTTCCAGTCATTGTGGTAGCAGATTTGGGTGAGCAACAAGTTGCAGCTCCCATTGCTATTCTACGGAAGTATATAAGAGCCATTGGTTGGACCATTGCTGATATTATTGGTATTCCACCTGGGATTTGTACACACAAGATTCAGCTTAAAGAAAATTGCACACCCACCATTGAGCATCAAAGGCGTCTCAATCCACCTATGCAATAAGTGGTGAAGAAAGAAATTATCAAGTGGTTAGACGCAGGAGTTGTGTATCCAATCTCCGACAGTACATGGGTAAGCCCGGTACAATGTGTTCCCAAGAAAGGAGGCATGACGGTGGTCGCAAATGAAAAGAATAAGATTATTCCACTCAGACCCATCACCGGATCGAGAGTATGCATGGACTACAGAAAGCTGAATTCTTGGACACTCAAAGATCACTTTCCAATGCCATTTATGGACCAAATGCTAGATCGATTAGCGGGGAAAGGATGGTTTTGTTTTCTAAATGGTTATTCAGGCTATAATAAGATTTGTATTTCCCCCGAAGACCAATAGAAGACAACGTTCACATATCCATATGGCACGTTTGCCTTCAAACATATGCCATTCGGGCTATGTAACGCACCAGCCACCTTTCAACGTTGTATGATATCCATTTTTTCTGATATGGTTGAAGATACTTTGGAGGTATTCATGGAAGATTTTTCAGTCGTTGGTGAGTCTTTTGAAGCGTGCTTGGTAAACCTAAGTATGGCGTTGCAAAGATGTATAGAATTCAACCTAGTGCTTAATTGGGAAAAATGCCACTTCATGGTTAAAAACGGCATTGTTCTGGGGCATAAAATCTCCGAAAGAGGGATTGAGGTTGATCCAGCGAAAATTGAGGTTATTGAGAAGCTACCACCACCAATTTCCGTAAAGGGAATTCGTAGTTTCCTCGGTCACGCAGGTTTCTATCGGCGGTTTATCAAAGACTTCTCCAAAATTGCTAGTCCATTGTGCAAACTCTTGGAGAAAGATGCAAAATTTGACTTCAATGAAGATTGTTTGAAGGCATTCGAACGCCTCAAAGGAAAACTAATTGAAGCCCCTATCATGGTTGCACCAGATTGGTCTCTACCGTTCGAAGTCATGTGTGATGCTAGTGGGGTAGCCGTGGGCACTGTACTTAGCCAGAGGAAGGAGAAATTATTCCATCCTATCTACTATGCTAGCAAGGTCCTGAACGAAGCCCAAAAGAACTATACTGTCACAAAACAAGAGCTCCTAGCGGTTGTGTACGCGTTTGAGAAGTTCCGTGCTTATTTGTTGGGGACCAAAGTGATCGTTCATACAGACCATGCAGCTCTAAGATATCTAATGACAAAGAAGGATGCGAAACCAAGACTAATTCGATGGGTGTTGCTGCTGCAAGAATTCGATTTCGAAGTTAAAGATAGAAGAGGTTGCGAGAACCAAGTGGCTGATCATCTATCTAGACTCGAAAACGAGCATATGGTGCAGCCTGAAATCGAGATTGATGATGCATTCCCTGATGAGGAGATCTTAGCAATGATAATGGAAAAGTTACCATGGTATGCCGACTTTGCAAATTTTGCGGTAAGTAATGTGATACCTGCAACCTTATCGTATCAAAAGAGAAAGTTTATGCATGATGTAAAACACTACTTTTGGGATAAGCCATATGTGTTTCAACGATGTGCGGATGGTGTTATCCGTCGATGTATATCCCATGTAGAGGTGCCTAATATATTGGAAGCATGCCACACTTCCCAAGTTGGGGGACATCACACAGGTAATCGGACAGCAAGAAAGGTATTGCAAAGCGGATATTATTGGCCTTCGATACTTAGAGATGCCTATGACTTAGTTAGAAGATGCGACCAATGTCAGCGACAAGGTGCTATTTCGAAACACCATGAGATGACCATGTCGAAAATCCTTGAAGTAGAGCTCTTTGACGTATGGGGTATTGATTTCATGGGTCCATTCGTAAATTCGTTTGGAGTGAAGTACATCCTAGTTGCTGTAGATTATGTCTCAAAATGGGTTGAAGCAGTAGCGTTGGCCGACAATGAGGGAAAGAGTGTTGTTGCATTCTTGAAGAGAAATATCTTCTCTCGCTTTGGAGTACCACGTACTATCATAAGCGATGGAGGATCCCACTTTTGCAACAAGCTATTCAAATCCGTGTTGGCAAAATATGGTGTCAAGCAACATAAGGTAGCCACACCTTATCACCCACAAACTAGCGGCCAAGTAGAGGTTTCCAACCGAGAGATCAAGCAAATCCTTGCTAAAACGGTGAATGCTAATAGGAAAGATTGGTCTAGGAAGGTGGATGATGCACTATGGGCATACAGGACTGCATTCAAAACACCCATTGGCATGTCCCCGTACCAACTAGTTTATGGGAAGGCTTGTCACTTACCCATTGAGCTTGAGCATAAGGCATTGTGGGCGTTGAAGCGATTGAATTTGAATTGGGATGATGCAATAAATCTGAGATTGGAGCAACTGAACGAGATAGACAAATTCCGTCTCCATGCTTATGAAAGATCAGACCTATACAAGGAGCGAATGAAAAAGTATCATGATCAATGGATTGTTCGACGAAACTTTCAAAAGGATGATATGGTCCTTCTTTTCAATTCCAGACTGAAGTTATTCCCAGGTAAGTTAAAATCCAAGTGGTCTGGTCCATACAAAGTTAACCAAATCTACTCGTCTGGAGTAGTAGAGTTGGAAGACAATAATGGTGTTGTCTTCAAAGTGAATGGCCAACGAATAAAACCCTATATCGGTCCTCTTGATTCGATAAATTATATGGCCCTCACTTATCTCGACGAAGTCTAGGTACTCGAGGTAACTATGTCGTGCCGCAACAATAAATCAAGCGCTAGATGGGAGGCAACCCATCGGTTATCGTTTTTCATTTTTCCTTTCGTTCTAGTACGTGTTTTGCTTTTGATAAATAAAAATCCAAAAATAAGAGTCGTTCCACGAGCAAAACTAAGGCGCTGGATGGGAGGCAACCCATCGTTCTAATCGTTTTTATTGTCTTTGAGAAAATGTAGGTGCAAGAGGTGTAAAACGCGGAGATTGGTTTCAAATCTCGATTTGGACGTGTTGCATGTTAAAGGTGGTAAGTTAGGAATGACGAAGCAAAAGGTTATGGATTGAGAATTTGCTCATGAAAATATAGGAATCAAACAAGGCTAGGCCTAGGTAAAAATAGGCCACGAACAAGGCAAAGCCTATACTATGGCCTAAGATCTCGGAATCTAGTGTGCCATAGCATAGGCGTCGCCCATGCCCAAGTATGCCATAGCATAGGCGCCGCCTATGCTAAAGCCTTTTATCTCTGAATCTCATATGCCATGCTAAAGGCGCCGCCTATGCCTAGGAATGCCATGGCATAGGCGCTGCCTATGATCAACAATGCTATGCAAAAGGCGCCGCCTATGCCAAGCATAGGCAAAGCAAAAGACGCCGCCTATGGTCACTTCTTGTCTCCAAATCCGATTTTAAATGGGTCAAAACCCGACCCAACCTTCTCCTATAAATATGAGACTTAGTCTTGAACCAAAAACACATTGGAAACCTAGCCTAGGCACCGCCTATAGTCTCCAAATCCTCTCAAAAATTTCCCATTTGCTCTTTTTCTTCACAAGAACATCATCCAAAGGCATCAATCAAGTAAGTACTACTTTGTTCTTTATTTACATTCCGTAAGTAATACATTACTACTCCTATTATGAATTGTTAAATCTTGAAGTAGTATTGGTGATTTGAATGTGATTGAATTGTTGTGATACAACCAAGTGAGTGAACGTATACGTAAGAATCATCTTAACTTGTTCCCAACTTGTATTTGATTTTGATGCACTGTCATACTTTTGCGAAATTAATATGGTCACAAAAATTGCATAATCTTGTCACTTGAATACTTACATGTTGGAATGACTTGTTCATCGGGATAAGAATTATAGTTACCTACCGACATAGGAGGTTGTGATTATTTAGATACTATACCTTGATTCAATCCCTATGTAGTAGTCATGATATATCAAACATGAAAGTATTGCCAAGATTACAAGAAGTATGACTGCTCTGATTTTATTGTTGGAATATAGCACCTAAAACGTATGTCGATGAAGTCTGACTAGTCGACCACTTTCACTTCACTAGTCTGTACCAACAAACTAAGTGTGGGGTGGTGCCCCTACTGCTCGTTTATAGATTGTATCCATCGAGATGATGCTAACATGAACATTATTCTAGTCTCAGGTACAATGGCACCCAAAGAAAGACAAGGCAAAGATAAGGCTACCACTTCACAAAAAGGCAAGAAAAGAGGCCGAAAAGAGCAAGGAGAATCATCCTCGATGCAATTACCACGCCGCATGTTCGGAATAAAATGGGTTCTTGAGGAGGAATCAAAGGAATGGTATAGGAACAACAAAGAAAGAAAATATGTTCATGTGGACTTGATAAACAAGGAAAGCCTAGCAAAGAAAGAACCGCGCATGTTGGCCAAGATCATGGCATTACATCTGGATTTCATCTTTCGAGACATGGGAGAATGCAATCTCGATTTAACAAGAGATTTCTATGCCAACTGGTCACCGAAAACCACAGGAAGCAAGGTCAAGATTCGGGGCCAAGTTTTACAACTCAATGCGGATTTCTTTAACTCCTTTCTTGGCTTGCCTTCAGTCGATCCATCACCATTCAAGGAGCTGTACAGGAGACCTCCATATAGAGCTATTCGACACAAACTCTGTGGAACAAGATCCATGGCACGCTGGAGTAGACACAAGGACACTGGTCGACACAACACCTTCCCATTAGCTCTTTTGAATAGGGAAGCAAGGATATGGTTGCATATAGTCAACTCTTGCCTAATTCCAGGGACTCAGTATACAAATATAACAAGAGATAGAGTGTGCTTGGTATACGCATTGATGACGAATATCCCTATCAACGTCGGGGCAATTATTCATTCCACAATGCGGAAAGCTAGGCTACACAAGAGGTCCCACTTCAGTTTTGGCAACCTGTTGACTGCAATACTAAGGAAAGAAGACATCGAAGAGGAACCAGCTGATCATAAACTCCCACACAACACAAAGAAGGTTGACCTCACGAAGGTTAAAGATGCTGAAACCACTCATGGAGTCAACCTTACCACTTCAGAAAGGCATGCTCGCGATGAAAGCTTCTCCCGCCATTTATATGGCATGATGAAGTTTACCATGATGAGCGGGGGTTGTGTTCCAACTGTTGCAGAGCTCCAACAGTTGGATTATGACTACCCAATGAATGAGCATGCGAGGTCGATGTGTGGAGAAGGTGTATATTTTGAGGAACCTCTTGATGACGACATGCCAACCGATGATGATCGACGAATGCCAGACTCTGACGTGGAAGAGAACTCTGATGACGACGACTCTGATGACGATTCCGATGCAGGGGGTATGACCCCAGACATAGAGGATGAGTCCGACTAATCAGGTTCTTCTTATTTATTTTTCACTGAGGGCAGTATGTCCCGTCTAAGTGTGGGGTGTTGGTATTTGCATGCTATACTTCTTTATCTGCATTTGCATTTATTTATGTTATTTATGTTTGGTTGTTTGATTTAGTTAGTAGTCGTAGATTTTTTTATTTTGATGCATGAAATTGTTCTGATAGGTGGCTTGGTGTTATGACAAGAGTTTGTGCTAGAATCATTACTATTGAGACACTTAGGCTCTAAGTGTGACTCACTATGTGATAATTATGTGGTTTAATTCATTCATCTGTTGGGTCAAGAGTCTATACTGCTCCCAATAAAGTTAACCATGTGCCTTGTGTGTGTGAGATGATAGTATATTCTGTGCTTGTGACTGATGCTAGAACTTGCCTGGTGTGTGTGTAAAGCGAAATAAAGAGTGTGAGTTTAGGAGATGATTTAGGCATTTCTTTGGCAACCGATACTTGTTTACCTTCGTTTTACCTACCCGTGGACTTTATCCTAGTCAGCCCCTTTAAGTCTTTAAGCCATTTTCTTTGACAGCCTCATATGTAAGCCTAATTCATTTTTTTCAAGACCATAATTTGATCCAAATTTCTAAGTGCTTTAAGTTGTAAAGTCATGTAACAAAATAAGAGGAAATTGGGTAAGAGTGATGCCCTAGAATGTATTGGTACTTGAATTTGTTATGAAAAAGAGTGGCTATCATGGAGGTGTGTTATAAAAAAAAAGAGAAAGAGAAAAGAAAAAGAAATAGAAAAACAAAAAGATAAATTGTGTTTATGATTAAATAAAAAGATAGTTATGCTTGAATGGCAAAATAGGTGAAAAGGGGTGATAGATGAAAGAAAGGTATCAGGGTTGATTAAAAGAAAGTGTTAATGGCATAATGTGATGTATTAAATCGCTTCGGAACATAGTCACTATTTCTGGCCAAAATAGTCCTACCCGTCCCTTAGCCTACATTACAACCTATAGAAGACCTATTTGATCCTAAGCTTAGCATTCAGATATTTAGTGGAGCATTACACTATGGGCAAGCCTATGGTCATCAGTTGCAACATATGAAGTCTTTGTGAGAGTGAGAGCAAGGATAATCTTATACCCATGTTATGAAAAATGCAATACTTATGAGTGATTATGGGTAACATCTTATGTGAGACACACATGGTTGATGAGTTTTGGGTAGTCGTGTATGATTCTTTGTGCCTTGACTTTTGAATATGAGTTGACCACCATCACGAGTCTATGTTGGAGGCTGAATTGTTTCTACTAATGATCAGAAAACTACTCTTTGTTGATAATTGTTATGCTTGTCTTGACGAATATTTTGTGTTGTTGCTGTGAAACCCTAAGTAAATGTTAAGAGGGACATGATATTTTGTTCGAGGACGAACAAAGCTTCAAGTGTGGGGTGTTGATGATAGGCGAATTTACACGCCTATAGTGCTATAGTTTACCCATATTTTAGCCATGTTTTGAGGACAAATTATATAATTCATGCACTTTTAGTCCTTTTTCCTGTAAGTGAGCTAACGAACATGATTAGCAAGTTTTCAGGTATAAATGATGCAGAATTCAGCATTTTATGGATAACTTGACGCCAAAGAAAGCTTCACGAAAGGAGGAAACCAAATCTTGGACGCCAAGGACCAAAAGTGGCGCATGGAAATTCTGTCCCGGGCAAAAACAGCAATTCTGAAGACTTTGGGGACTAGCAGTAACTTATTAGGATTAGGATAATGATACCTTAACCTAGTAGGATGGGTTAAGTAATTCATTAGCTTAGTAGGAATAGGATATGGGTATTATAAATGCCCTATTTTGCTAGAGATTTTAATACTTCGAATTACAATTCTAATTCTACTTTTCAATTCTTATTCTACTTCCGCAATTCTATTAATTCTACTTTTTATTCTTCTTCTATTCATCTAATCAATTCTTAATTTCCGCAACAAGAGAAACGTTACTTTGCAAGGAATTCACGCCTAACGCCTACCACACTTTGCTACACGAAATATTTATTGTGGTATAATAACAATGTCTATTGTGATTTCCTTCGCACTCATGGGTAACTAAACTTCTCTGTTGGGGTTATGGAAGCCATATGAGATACTATATATTGCTATGAGTTTGTGAATTCGTGACACGTATATTGCTTATATCATTATTCTCTAAATCTTAATCTAAATTCTTTGTCGTTGCAAACGCATAGAATACGCCAGTATAACATTAACTTGTTCGAAAGAAAGGTTATATGTATGGAAAAGAGATAATGTCAAGGTAATAGGGTCCCATCCCCTATTAAAAAGTTAGTGCCGTAACTGGATTAACCTCTTGGAGAATTTGTACTGTTAGATACGCTTTAAGCTCGAAAGAGTTAAAGTGAAATAGTCCTTGTTCAGGTCGAAAGACGCTTGGATTTACCATCGAATACAATTCTCTATAAGCACATGCATGTCTGAACTCCGCATAACTCATAGCCAATAGAGACGTACAACTCATAAGGTGGACATAACCCCAACTTCTCAATTCTCATCGTTTACCTCTTACTAAACATTCTTTCTTTTTACTTTGCTATTTCCATTTTTTCTCTACTATTTGGTTACATTACTTGCACAACAAGACTCCTCCCTTTTTCGAGACTTTCACTAAAAGTCTAGTAATCTTCGCTTACTTGCTGACCAAGTTATTCCATGTGGGATCGATACCCAACCCATTTGGGTTCTATATTTGACAAACGACCGCTTTACACTCCTACGAGAGCTGTAGATTGAGCGTTATCACTAACCTAGTGAGAAATACATGATGACCCTATTTGGCTAACCAACAAAAGTTGAGGGCACTCCCTACTAAAATGGCCATGCTTTCTACAATCATAACACACCTCAAGGGCTCCAAGATGGCGGGGACCATATGCTAACTCTATCTGAGCAACCAACTGATGCCTGGGGCACTCTCTAGACCAATGTCCAATTTTTTCACAACCAAAACAAACCCCTAGAATATTATAAGATATTGACCCTCTTTATCTAGAATGGATTCTATGTCTTAAATACCTTTACAGAATACTCCACAAGGTCCAACAAGAACTCTGTCTATTGTGATCAACACGACTAATCTAAGAGCCACCGATAGCCTAAGACACTACATGCGTAGAACTGAAAGGCTGCAAGTACAGTTGAGCACTACCAGGAAGATCATCACTTTTGGATGGAATACAATTAGCACTGTACTATGGCATGGCCTCTTACCGCCACCTCCATAAGTCTCAATACATGCTCTATCAATTTCCCTCACGTGATCAACAACCAATGAGAAAGCAGACCAGACTTCTATCAAATGCTCTAATGCCAAATAGAGTGTCAATGATAATCCTCTAATAAATCCATGCATTATATCATGCTCTGAGGATATAACATAGGAATATGCCTAGCCAACTCAAGTAACTCAATCTCATACTCTAAAACGGACAAGGAACTCTACTGAACACCAACTTTGGCCTAAGAAATTCTCGATGAATTGGATGTCATCCCTTGTTGTAAGGTATACATAAAAAGACTTAGGATCCCTAATGCTGAATCTCAAAAGGATGAAGTAGTCATGAACTCCACTAGAGCCTGGGTTAGCCTAAAATCCTCTAATTGATGTTGAAGATATTCGATAACCACCCCTGACTCCCTTGTCCAATGCTACACCGAAGCTCTAGAAATGCATGTTGAAGTCCCATCTGTATCTATCAATGATCTCACATCATCTATTTGGGATAGAATAGAGTTAAGGATTGTACTTGAGGATCATAGAAATATGGACATACGATAACTAATCAAGAATAGAATTTCCTAAAAATGACTTGTAGCCTCCTCAAGATAGGATATGGACGTCTCTTCCCTAATCCGCAGGACTATACTAGACACTTAGCTTTTGTACCAACACATCAATAAACCTAGGCTCTAATACCAATTTTTCACGACCCAATTTCTCAGGTCATGATGGCACCTACTATAACGACACTAATAAGTAAGCCAACCCTTAGTTCAAAACTACTAGTAACGGACTACCAAAAGAAATAAAGGAAGAATGTGGAATAAATATAGTAAAAGACTAAAATACATAAGATAGTTCAAAAACCTGGTGGAATTGATACAAAAGCTTCTAATAGAATGAGTTTACAAATGAAGTGCTAAATGAATATACTGATACAACCCATCTCTAATACCACATAGAGATTAGTATAGTACATAAGAGGGAGAATAGTAAATTTCATAACCCAAACCAGGTCCTAGCCATGACGGGTATCTCAAGTCCTACATGGATCAGAGATCATCCCCTGCACCTAAAAAACCAAACACATCATCCCCTAAGGTCGGATAAATTCTAAACATATAACAGATATCGTGCAATAAGCTTAAGTATGTTCAAAGCATGTCTATAATCCTATAATCGATGATCGGCCAAACAACCGACCGACACTGCCTAACAACCACAATATTTCAAACAAACCCTTCTAAACAACGAACTAAAACTAAATATTAATAAAGTGTCTAGACACGGCCCCGACTATAGGAAAAAAAAGTTTAAATAGCCTAAGACATAAGAGATCAAAACATGAAATGTAAACTTTTTATGTATGAAAGCTCACCACTTCAATGTCAACGCACAAGCTAATCCCGAATCCTAGTTGCTGAGTAGGGGGAGTAAAAGTATGACCAATTTTTATATTGCGTGGAGATACATCATATGAAGATGGTTAGCAGGGTGAACACTAGCATGATACTCAGGGATAAGGATCACATAATTACATGATCAATAATTTCAAGTCACTCAAAATTCAATGCATATAATTGAACGCATGCACATATACATATATATCACATACCAGGATATGGAACAAGGCTAAACATGCACTTTAAAACTTTAACCTAGATTGTGTAGACAACCGTCATATAGTAATACCTACGGGCTATATGGGCCCCAATTCTCACTCCCTGGTCGATCCCCAGTGCGTGTAGACACACGAACCAGAGAAAATCATATATATATAAACACAACCCAAACTGGGGCCTTGTTGTAATGGGCATCCCAAGTCCAACTAGGACCAGAGACCACCCCTGTTACCCAACCCAACCTACAAACACGTACTTTGAGTCGGATGAATTCCGAACATAAAAAAAGATAGCATTTTGCACAATTATAGACTTTGGGATAGGTCCATAACTTTGACCAACCCAAGCAAGTCTAACTATCCAATACCCAACCAATAGCCATATCAAAACCAAAACAATAACCAAGTATGATTCCATAATAGAATTGGATGGAACAAACATTAATACAGCCAAACGGTAATAGGACCAATTCCAATGCCAATACTAAGGCTGAAACTATAGACAACACCGCCTATACCAACCTAGAGTAGTCCTACAAAGCCTCTAACCAAAAATAACACAATATCCGGTGGGTACATATCCCCAACCTAGGCAAAAAACAATGTATATAAAATAACCAAAGTATGTAAAACTTTTCATGACATGAAATAGATCCTTCAAGAATATGGAAGCTCACTACTTCAATCTAACCTAGTTGATCCGAATCGGATCACTAAGCAGGAGGAGTAAAATGGTTGGTTCCTGCATCACATGTGGATACAGTCACCCGAAGATGGGTTAAGGGGTGAACACTAGCATGCACTCAGGGTAACGATAAAATAATGCCAATATTTAAAACCAAGTAAGCCAACCATATGCATTCACAACCATACATACACATATAATCGTGCTAGGAAAGAGAATCAGGTTTAGTATACCTTTAAAGCTATTAACTAGGGTATGTGTAGCTTACCCGTCCTAGAACCACCCATAGGCTATATGGGTCCAGTGTAATCCCCTGAGCGGGCACTGATGCGTGAAGCCATAAAAATAGGAGATACTATAGGAGTAGGGGATTCTTGATTACCCTTCGCTCTGCATGATACATATGTACAAGTGTACTTAAGGAATTCCCGTTTACCCTATAAGTATCATATATGGTTTCCATGACCAATCCTCATATCGGCAAATATGAGTTTCTAGTGTCCGTCTATTGGACTCATGCATTCACGGTTAGCTATCATACTACGCCATTATAGCCCAATTAAAACAATTATAACACAACTAAACCACCATTTTATTTATTATTAACTAAGTCTATAAGTAATGGTATCATCATACCGACTATAGCTTGCAAGCAATGTCCTTAGCCATCCTTTTTAAGAAGAACAGATTCTCATATACCCATAAATTACATTATTAAGTTGACTTGAGGGAATCCCATGTACCCCACTAGTGATTATTATTGTGTTTGATTGGGGGATTCCCTTGTACCCCCATAAGGTTTTCAATTAGACCAACCATTTAACCATTTCAATTAATTTAAACCCTCTGTGCCATTTAGGGTTCCATTACCATGCATAGTTCAATGAAAGTCCAACAATTTAACCAAAAACATTCTCATAGGCATTTTATCAAACAAGTTGGGGGCATAGTATTTTCAAAGCCAAAACCATGTACCAATTAACCATTCCTATGTAACCAAATATTCAAACCACTATAATAATATGAAAACCATAAGTAAAACACATGGGAAAACATAACCAACCATTGTAACCAAACCCCCCAACATGTATTTGAAAACCCAAAACCATACAACATTTATGCCATGAAAACAATTCATAAAATATGCCTTTAGTTGGAACTAACAATGAGGGAGGAGTACATACCTTAGATTACGAAGATAACTGAGATAAATCTTCCATGTAAGTCCTAAATTGATCCTATTGATAAAACCCTAGCCTTTCTTAAACCAAGAGACTTTAGAGAATTTAAGAGTGTTTTAAGATAGTTTGAGTGATTGCAAATAGGTTAAATGATGTCCCAAGAGTGTTATAACTCATGGGGCCTTAAGAGGTTAAGAGGGGAAATGTTCAGATTACCTTTAACTAAAACTACTTAAAATTCCTGCAGGATAGTATGATCACCCCACCCCAACCATACCCTAGGGTACTAGTGGTACCATTAACTCGTACCTTAAGCCTCTTCTTGGACCCTAACAGTGTCCAACATATGACTTCCCAAGACAAACCGTACCCAACCTATGATTCCTACCATGAAATTATACCCTACCATGAAATTATACCCTAAGAAGAATAAAATCACCTAAACTGAACTTAGGGCAACATACAATTGACACTTTACCATTCGTAACGTATGACTTGTATGTTCAAACCCTACCTTAGACAAAAACTATCCAACCCACACTTTTCACCATATGACCATGACCCACCAAATTGTACCACATCATACGACTAGTACCCCAAGTCGTATAATGTCCAGAATCAAAAAATGAAGAAATTTTCTGAGGGTCAAAACCCAGGGTATTTCAGTCTCCCCTACTAAGATCATTTATCCCTGAATGATGGATAAGGTAGTACAACCACAAATTACACCCCAATATAACCATTCCAACCTTAGAGTTAGAAAACAAATATGGAAGGAAATAAACCTTCCTTTAACCAAGTTAGAAAACAAAGATGTGATAAAAAAACACATACCTTCCGCACGAATATCCAGAGAAAAAAACAAATGTAGATACTTGTACTTTATGTCCTCTTTCTCTTCCACAGTAGCTTCTTCCACCTTATGGTTCCACCATAGAACCTTAATAGATGCTACATCCTTGGTCCGCAACCGACAAACCTACCAATCCAAGATCTCAATTGGCATTTCTTCATAAGACAGAGAATCTGAGATACCTAATCTTTTCAAAGAAACAACCGATGAAGGATCACTTATACACTTTCTCAACATAGAGACATGGAATACTGGATGAATGGACCTCAAACTATAGGGAAACTCCAATTCATACGCAACATTACCAAACCTCTTCAAAACTACATAAGGACAAACATATCAGGGACTGAGCTTCCCCTTTTTCCCAAACTGTATTACTCCCTTCATGGGAGATACCTTTAGGAACACCTAATTCCTAACCTTAAACTCCAAGTCCCTATGCCTTATATCCGTATAGAACTTTTAGCAACTTTGGGCATCCTTAAGCCTATCCTGAATCACCTTTACCTTTTCCATAGCCTAATAAACCAAATCTAGGCCAAACATATCCGTCTCACCAAGCTCGAAACACCCAATAGAAGATCTACACCACCCACTATAAAATGCCTTAAAAGGGGCTACCCCAATGATAGAATGATAGCTATTATTGTAAGAAAACTCTACAAGAGGTAGATACTCTACCCAATTACCATCTTAATCAATCACACATGCATGAATCATATCTTCCAATGTTTGAATAGTCCTTTCTGCTTGCCCATCCTTCTGCGAGTGAAAAGCAGTACTCAAAATAACCTTAGTACCCAACCCTTTTCGAAATGACCACTAAAAGTGAGATGAAAACTGTATACCACAATCAGAGATAATAATAATAGGTACCCCATGTACTTCAAAATCTCATAAAGATACAACCTGACATAATCCTCAGCCAAAACGTTTGTCCTCACTAGAAAAAAGTGAGCCGACTTTGTCATCCTATCCACAATGACCTAAACCAAATCAAATTGGTTCTAAGACCGAGGAAGACCGGTAATGAAATCCATGTTGATCACTTCCCATTTTTATTCAAGAAATTCAATTTCCTTATACAAGCCTCCAGCTCTCATCTGCTCAACTTTCACTTGTTGACACACCAAACTTTGGCCATAAAATCAGCCACATCCTTCTTCATACCATTTAACCAATACATCTCCTTGAAAGCATGATATATTTTTATCAAACCGAGATGAACAACATAGTGTTCATGTGCCTCATCCAATACCCTTTCTCACAAACCATCGATGTTAGGAATATACAACCTCTCTTGGTACCACAAGGTACCATCACCACTAATCTCAAATACCATTACCTTTTGCCCACCTATATCACTCTTGATTTTCATCAATACAATATCTAGTAATTGTTTCTCCTTTATCTCTGCACTAAGAGACGACCAAACCACTTCCAGTACCTACACACTACCATTCTCGGAGTCCAAAAGGCAAACTCTAAGATTTGCCAAGCGGTGAATATCCTTCACCAACTCCCATCTCTCCTTATTCACAAGAGCTAAACTCCCCATAGATAACCTACTAAGAGCGTCAACAATAATATTACCCTTACCTGGATGGAAGTAAAGACTTATTTCATAGTCTTTGAAAAGCTCAAGCCACGTTCTCTGCCTGAGATTAAGCTCTTTCTGAGTGAACACATACTATAGACCCTTATGATCTGAAAAGATGTCTACATGCACTCCATACAAATAGTGTCACCAGATTTTCAATGCAAACACCACAACTAACAATTCTAGATCATGAGTTGGATAATTCCTCTCATGCACCTTCAACTTCCTAGAAGCATAGGCAATCACCTTGCCATGCTGCATTAAAACACAGCCAAGTCCTACCTGGGACGCATCACAGTAAACTACAAACCCCTCATTGCCTTCAAGCAAGGTCAAATTATAGCTGAAATTAGCTTATCCTTATGCTTCTCGAAACTACCCTTACAAGCATCCGACCAAGAGAACCTTACCTTTTTCTGAGTCAACTAAGTCAATGGGGAATATATCATTAAAAAACTCTCCACAAACCCCTTATAGTAAATGGCCAAACCCAAGAAGCTCTGAATTTTGGTTGGAGTCATAGGTCTAGGTCAATTCTTAACCACCGCCACCTTTTGTGGATCCACCATGATCCCCTCACTAGAAATAATATGACCCAAAAAAATGATAGCATTCAACTAGAATTCACATTTAAAAAATTTAGCATACAACCGTTGCTCCTTCAGAGCCTACAACACAACATAAAGCTGAGTGGTATGATCTACCTCACTCTTAGAGTACACAAAAATGTCATCAATGAACACAATGACAAGCAGATCCAAAAATTGACAGAATACCCTATTCATCAAATCCATGAATGTCGCCGGGTATTAGTCAAACTAAATGACATAACCAAGAACTCAAAGTTCCCATACCAGGTATGAAAAGCCATCTTAGGGATATCCACCTCACTAATCTTAAGCTGATGATACCCAAACTGAAGATCTATCTTTGAAAAGAATTTGGCACCTTGTATCTGATAAAAAAGTCATCTATCCTTGGAAGAGGATACTTGTTCTTGACCATCACCTTATTCAACTATCAATAGTCTATACACATCCGAAGTGTTACCCTTTTTATGCACGAATAACACCGGTGCACCCAACAAGAATACACTAAGAAGGATGAAACCCTTATCTAAAAAGATCTTTCAGTTACTCCTTGAGTTCTTTTAACTTAGCTAGAGCCATTCTATAAAGAGGAATATATATTGGATGAGTGTCCAGAACCAAATCAATCCCAATCTTAATCTCCCTATCCGGAGGAACACCAGGAAGATCATCTGAAAAGACCTCAGGAAACTCATACCAAATGCAAAGAAGGACCTTCTGAGTTAGAGTCTTTAACTCAGACCAAATGATAGAGACACCCTTTAGATATTAACCTCCGAGCTCTAAGATATGATATAAACTTCTCGTTAGGATCTAGAGAACCACCATCCCATTCAATAACCGATTCACCAGGGAACTTGAAGACAACCTTATGGGTTCAAAAACCTAAGGATACATAGCACTATGTAACCAATCCATCCCCAGAATGACATAAAAATCCACTATATCTAATTCAAATAAATCCAACAAAGTCTCCTTACTACCAACAGATACCACACACACCCTATAGACTATTTTAGCAACCACAAAGTCACCTACTAGGGTAGAAATAGAAAAAGGATCAAAAATAAACTTAAGATAAAAACCAAAATACACAACTAAAATGGGGTAACATAAGAGAGACTTGACCCCGGATCAAGTAAATAATACACATCATGATAAAATAGTTGTAACATACCAGTCAGGACATTAGGTAATGCCTCAGACTCTTGTCAGGATGCAAGAGCATAACCTATTCAATCCCGTCCTGGACTAGAAGCAAAAACAGATGCAAAAGAAGAATCCCTGGGTGCAGGATCAAATGAAGAGGCAACCAAAAACTTGTTTGCTCTCGAAGCAACCTTACCAATTGGATAATTTCTAAGCATATGGCCTGGATGACCATATTTGAAACACCTGTCTCTCCCCTCACTAAGGAATCCCCAATACAAACTACCACAGAACGTACCAGGAGGACACGATGACACTGACTTTACCTCACTAGCCTGAGATTGGGCACCTTGTGCCCTGAAGTTTTCACCACCCTACTGATATCTATCTCCTAACTGCTTTAGGTAGGGAGCACTAGATGTAGAGAAAAAACTAGAACCCAACCCCCTACTTCTTTTTTGGCCACTTACCACGATCTCAACCACTTGCCTATTGACCATCCTGCTAAGAGAACTTGAACTTCTTATCCTTCATTTCCCCTACCTCAACCTACTTCTTTTTTTCCTTTTCTACCTATTGCATATGATCAACCAACCTAGATATATCCATGTCCTTGATTAGCAATATAGTCTTACTTTTAAGGATCAACACACGAGAAAGTTCTAAAGCAAACTTTCTCATCATGTCCCTTATATCAGACATTATTTCAGAAGCATAACAGCTGGTGAAGGTCTAAGGCATACTCCTTGACCGATATCTTTCCCTATTTTAGATTAACAAATTCCTCTATCTTCACTTCCCTCAACTCTTGAGGAAAGAAACGGTCCAGAATTGCATTAGATAAGGTTTACCATAGACATAACTCATCAACCTCACCCTTTGCCTGATTCCATTCCTTGTACCATTGGTACGCTATATCCTTTAGTTGATAGGCAGAAAAATTCACCCCTTCTACATTCATGGCCTGTATGACCCTAAAGATCTTTGCCATCTCATTTGAAAAATCTTGAGGATCCTCCTCCACCTTAACACCACTAAAAGTTAGAGGACTCAACCTCATAAATTGGCCAACCTTTGTGGCCATAGAAAATGCAATACCAGATGCACCATGCTCAGCCAGAGAAGCTACCAACTGAGCAATCACATGAATTGACTGACAAAACTCTGCATTCGTCACGCCTACCTAAGAAGCCTGAGGAGGACTAGAAGGAAATGGTAAAACTCCCAAGAAATCATGGACGAGACCCATAGACTAGGAATGGATCCATACATAGAGCGTGTCCCATCAACATTATCCCTAGTTGGGACAGAGGAGTTTTCTTGCGTATCAGATCATCGAGGCATGATCTAAAAGGCAAAAAAACAAGGATTAGAGAAGATTTCTAAAGTATAGATTCCAAGCTCGAAAAAGGATACAAAGAAATAGAACCATTCCTTAATGCCTTATATCCTCTTCCTTGTGAGTGTGGTGCACTACACATCCTTAAAAGAGACTCTACTCAACACGACTTTGTGGACTCTAAATTGACCATGAACCTAAAGCTCTGATACTAACTTGACATTACCCAAACTAGGGCCTTGTCGTAATGGGCATCCCAAGTCCAACCAAGATCGGGGACCACACCCGTTACCTAACCCAACCTCCAAACACATACCCTAAGTCAGATGAATTTCAAACATATAATTAAATAACATTTTGTACAATTCCAGACTTTGAGATAGGTCCATAACCGTGACAAACCCAAGCAAGTCCAACCATCCAATACCCAACCAATAACCATACCAAAACAAAAATAATAACCAAGTATGAGTCCATAACATAATAGGATGGAACAATCATAAATACAGTCAAATGATATCAGCCCCAATACCAATGCCAATACTAAGGCTGATGCCACTATTGACACTCCCCATACAAACCTATAATAGTCCCACAAAGCTATAACCGAAAGTAAAACAATATTCGGCGAGGAAATTCAACCCCACCATAGCTAAAACCAATGTCTATGAAATAACTAAAGTATGTAAAAGTATCCATGACATAAAATAAATCTTTCCAAAATACGAAAGCTCACCACTTCCAGCGAATCGAGCTGATCCCGAATGGGATCTCTAAGAAGAAGGAGTAGAATGATTAGTTCCTGCGTGTAGATACAGTCGCCCGAAAATGGGTTAGCGGGTGAACACTAGCATGTACTCAGGATAAGGATAAAATAATTCCAACCTTTAAAACCAAGTAAACTAACCATATACATTCACAAACATACAAATATATATAACTATGTTAGGAAAAAAACCGAGTTTAGCATGCCTTTAAAACCATTAACTTGGGTATGTGTAGCTTAATCGTCCTAGAACTACCCACGGGCTATATGGGTCCAATGTAACCCCCTGAGTGGCTGTGATGCATGTAGGCGCACAAATTGGAGATACCATAAGAGTAGGGGATTCCCAAGTACCCTTCTCTCTCCATGATACATGTGTACAAGTGTACTTAAGGGCTTTTTGTGTACCCCATAAGTATATTATATGGTTGCCATGACCAATCCTCATGTCGACAAATATAAGTTTCCAATGTTCGTCCATCGAGCTAACACTTTTACGGTTAGTTATCACACCCTGCCATTATTATTCAATTAAACCATTACCACACAACAAACCATTATTCCATTTAGTATTAACCAAGGCTATAAGTAGTGGTATTTCCATACCGACTATAGCTTGCAAGAAATATCCTTAGCCATTATTTTTAAGAAGAAGGGATTCCCATGTACCCATAGATTATATTATTAAGTTGACTTTAGGGAATCCCATGTACCCCATAAGTGATCATTATCATGTTTTCTTGGGGGATTCCCTTGTACCCTACAAGGATTTCAATTAGACCAACCATAACCACCAGGACCTTACCATTTAAACCAGTTATACAATTTAGGTTTCCATTACCAAGTTATATGGTGCATAGTTCAATGAAAGTCCAACAATTTAACAAAAAATACTCTCATAGGCACTTTATCATACAAGTTGGGGGCATAGTATTTCCAAAGCCAAAACCATGTACCAATTAACCATTCCTATGTAACCAAATGTTCAAACCACCATAATAATATGAAAACCATAAGTAAAAGACATGGGAAAACCATAACCAACCATTGTAACCAAAACCCCCAACATGTATTTGAAAACCCAAAACCATACAATATTTATGCCATGAAAATAATTCAGAAAACATGCCTTTAGTTGGAACTAACAATGAGGGAGGAGTACATGCCTTAGATTACAAAAATGATGGAGAGAAATCAACCTTGTAAGCCCTAAATTGATCCTATTGATTTTCCCTAGCCTTCCTTGTCCCAAGAACCTTGAGAATTTAAGAGTGTTTTAAGAGAGTTTAAGTGATTATAAATAGTTTAAATGATGTCTCAAGTGTGTTATAAGTTGTGGGGCCTGAAGAGGTTAAGAGAAAAAATGTCCATATTACCCTCAACTTAAATTGCTTAAAATTCCTACAAGATGGTACGACCACCCCACCCCAATCGTACCCTAGGGTATGAGTAGTACCATTAACTCGTATTCTAGGCCTCCCTTTGGAATCTAATACTATCCAACATATGACCTCCCAAGCTAAATCATGCCCAACTATATGATTAGTACCATGAAATTATACCCTAGGCAGAATAGAATCACCTAGACTAAACTTAAGGCAACATACGATTGACACCTTACCATTCATACCCTAATATATGACTTATATGTTCCAACTGTACCTTAGACAGAAACTATCGAACCCACACTGTTCACTATATGACCATGACCCACCAAACTGTACAATGTCATACGACTAGTACCCCAAGTCGTATGATATCTAAAATAAAAAAATAGAGAAACTTTCTAAGGGTCAAAACCCAGGGTGTTTTATATATGCACGGGGACTCAAACCATCCAATCATATACTAAGGTGACGTAAGCACCCCATCATGTGATAATTTAAGGGAGATTCGAACGTCCCTAATAGTGTTATAATAATAAGGGGAACTCAAACCTAACTGGTCACTTTGACCCCCGCATCGGCAAATGTAATTTCCAGTATCGGTCATTGGACCTCCACTTCACGACTCAGCTACACAATTAAATCCCAATTAAAACATTTATCACACAATTTCATTAGTTGAACCACAATACACATTTAGGCATACAGTGTTGGTATCATCATAAGATCAAAATCATATTTAAAGCATGAAAAGTCATATGTAAACCATGGAAAACCATCGTTCATCATTAAGCATTCAAAAACCCCAACCATTATTTCAAAACCAACATCAATATCTCATAAACAATACTTTAAAATATATACTCTTGATAAATAACAATGAGAGAAGAGTAACATTCCTTAAATACCAAGAAATTTGGAAAGAAATCGACCCGTGAACCATTAGATGACCAACTTAATGAAACCCTAGCTTGACTTTCTTAAGGGAATTTAGAGAACCTTTTTGAGTGTATGAAAAGTTACTTAGATTTGTTTCTGATTGATAATGACATCCTAAAGGGGTTATAAGACATGGGTTTTAATTTGTGTACAAGAAGAAATGTTCATAATGCCCTTAACTTAAAAGCTAACAAAGTGTCGTCATTGACTACAAGTCAACTATTGACTCGTAGCCACTCCTTCTGACTCATCACAACGATTCGTAACCAAGATAGTCTCTAGGACCCCCACACAAAGTTGACCTTATGACTCACTGGTACCACTCATAATTAGAACCTACGACTCCTAGGGTCCAGTCTTAGTCAACATAGAACCTAATTGGGTAAACACAGGACATCCTAAGAATTACACCCAATGACTCATAATAAGTCCTTATGGATTATAGTGAGCCACACTTACTCAAAGTAGAACTTAGCCACTTAATTACTAATTTGGTTACGACTTATCCCAATGACCCATCAGGACACTCTATGACTCTTAGAGTCCAGTCGTAACAAAGAAAGTGAGATTAGAACTCAGAAAATTTTCAAGACCCTAAAACCTGGAGCATTACAGTAAAACTCCAAACACCTAAAGCTCACCATACGTCTCTACAGCACCCCAGGTTTTGAACTCTGAGATTTTATTACAAAATTGAACACTACTCAGGAAATAAATCACATGATGAGTAGTTATCACTCATCATGAGTCATATGGTGCTACTCATTGCCTGACCAGTTGATGCGGGGAAAATAAGAGAAACACGAAACAACTCCAAAACAGTCCACTAATCTGAAGGAGTTGAGGACTAAGATGGAGACCACTCTCGGATTCTCTACAACCACACAATGACAAGATAAAGAGGTGTGTTTTAAACACCAAAACAGCCACAATACACAATGAACAAGATGAACACAATGATTACAAAATTCAGATTCAACAAAGACACAAAACAGTCCACTACAAATCTAAAATGTAAAGATAGATAGATAGACCAAATGAGGCAATAATATTAACAACCCAAGAATTGTTACACTCTTGGACATTTAATACTACACACAACACTAACCTATCTCCTACGTAGGAAAAAGGGGGACCTTGATCTCTCAATGCACCCAACATTTCCAAGCATGAATCGAACACGAGAGATTCCACCCCCAAGTTGAAAATCCTAGTTACATGGATTTCGGCTATGGGAGCCTTTCTCATAAGAGAGAAATGTTTCTAAGTGTGATACAACATCAATATTCAGCCAAGTCTAATGAATGAAACCCTAGAAGGTTGTATTTATAGTGTATTACAAGAATAGTGTGAAATGTCCAAAATGACCCTTTAGTCAAAGTCTTCAAGTGGGCTCCCTTAGAGTGCATTGTATGGACTGATTTTGGAGCCTATTTAGGCCTTTCTTTGCACTTAAAGTGTACACTCCAAGTCTCGGGTCAATTCACTCTTGCACTCACCCACCTTCGTGGTCGTACCCGTAGCATCCTCCCCTTCTTGAAAAGGATTCGACCTCGAATCCGTACCTTGCAAAATAAAAAAGAAGACAAAAAAGTACACATCCTCATGGCATGAGGGTTAGGGTTAGTGCAACAAAAATCAATCTAACAAATAACATCATTATGCCAAGGTAGTACACACTTGAAGTACAACCAAGAATCCTTTAGGTTGATCGTTGTCACAAAGGAAGTGGCTATGATGAATATCAATAAATAATGAGCATGGGCCGAGACAACTCCTACCATAACCTAAGATAGTACCGGGATCGAATGGGAGAAGTAGCCATGGACATGGGTTTCAGCCACCCTCACTTTCCCCTAAGGTGTCGTCCTCAAAATTAGGCATACCCTCTAGATCATTAGTGGAAATATCATGAGCACAAAGAGGCTAGAGAAAGGTGTCATACAAGCTAACTTCAGCTATAGTGTCCTTATGCATGTACCCACTAGCTTCAAGTCCATCACCACTAGAATGCTCAACATAGGGAACACATAAAGAAGAAATAGATGGAATTTCTAAGCATGAACCACCTTTTATTTCAAGAGAATAATCCTCACATAGATATAAATCACCATGGGCAACAAAGGAATCATTCTCAAAAACATTTTTACAAGAACAATCATATTTTGGGTTTCCCAAGTAATCAAGCAAATCATGGTCATCTTCACCCGATTGACTATTCCTTTTCAAGACTACGCATTCCCTACCCTTAAGAGTACTCTCATCTTCCAAGAAGAGATTTCCATCTTGAGGAGGAATGTTGTCACACCATAGTGGGTTAGCATATAGGCTATAGCTTCAAAGACAAGCCATGCCATCAATATCACTCACCACTAGGTTCATTGGGAGTAAATAAACTATCTTCAAACAAGACATTGCGCCTAAAGAGTGAATGATCTAACCCGCGGATAGATTTGGAACTTTCACTCTCTAAGGAATCATTATCAAGTTTCAAAGATATGCCAAGCACATGATTAACCCTATGAGCCAAACAAACATTAGCATATTTACAAAAACATAGGCTCATAGGTTCACTCCTTTTTCCTTGGCCAACATCTTTAAATCCTTCACTCACTTGAGATTCATTAATCACATCACACATATCCTCAAGTGGTGGGCAAGTTTTACTTACAAGTTGGGTAGCAACTCCGTCCAGGAAGCTCTCAACACAAGGTGCTTGGACAATTGGATTTTGTGGGTAGAGTTTGGGTAGCAATTGGCGTATAATTTTTATATGTTGTTTTATATCTTCAATATTGTCATTGATACGATCACATGTGGCATCGAAATTATGGGAAGCCATTCTACCTAACAAAAAGATACAACAAACAAAGAAAACAAATAAACTTGTTAGATCAAAAATGCCTCACCACACTCTCACTCTTGATTTTACCTCACACTTGGTTTCACAAGTGTTGAAAGCCGGCTTGTACTTTGTGAGTGATTGAGTGTCGAGTCTACTCTTGTCCCGGAATGGTTTTTTGTTTTAAACTCAAATGAAATCTTGTAGGACTTGAGTCAAGAACTAACAACGAATTCAAAAAGATAAAAGTACACAACAAATGTAAACACGCACAAACGGACACAAAACTAACTTACAAGCTAGTAGGAGATTACTAGGTTGTCAATTAGTGTTCGAACCAACAAATGAACTAAGAGACAATAAAATGAAATTAAGAAATCTTAAATTTGAACCAAAATTGTTACATGAACAGTAAAAGAGATGATGTGGCAGTCACGTATTGGTTGCGGTTTCTCAATTTTATATTTCAATTTCAAGTCTTGGTCCCATTGTAATTTGGGAAGGATGACAATTGGTTTTGGAGGGAAAACACAAGTCTTGAATCTCTACAAGTCCACTCTTAAAAGGATGACTTTTGTCTTGTACTACTCCCACAAGACAAGGATCTTGAAATAAGAAAAAGTAGTTTGTCCCAAAACACAAGGTTCTTGAAATAAGAAAAAGCTGAAAAGTAGAAGTCTAGTCTAGGGAGTGTTGGGAAATGGTTGATAAAGTCTTTTGTGGTTGTAGGGAAAGTCTTTGAGCCACAAGTCTTACACCTTAAATCTTGGATTTATGACTTGCAAGACTAACATCAATTCACACTCTCTTTCTTCAACTTATAAGATCAACAACCCCCTTTTCTTAATAATATATAGAGATGGTGAAGAACACCAAGAATACAAACTTTGAGTCTTGAAGTTCTAAGGTTCAAGTTGGACCCCAAACATCAAAAACACTTTTCCAAGCTTAAAATCCACGACACAATATCCACAATACACGTTCAAACCTTGAACAAACAACACACCACACATGTAAAATAGTCCAAACTTTAAATCCGCAACAACAATACCAGCAACAATCTGTCAAGTCCAAATTCACAATAACAACATCAACAACAAAGGATCAAATCAAGATATAGACTCAAAGTTTTAGTGAAGAACAATACTAACACTAGAAACACTTAAGTAAAAATCTCGGTCAAGACACAACAAGAACACAATTTTTGGCCAAGAACACAAAGTGGACAGATAGCTATTTTCTGGAAAAAAAAAATTCAAGTCTCAAGCCCAAGATTGATCTTGTTAGAACAAAATCAAAGATGTCTTTGATACCAAATGATGCAGGAAAAACAAGAGAAACATGAAATAACTCCAAAACAGTCCACTAATCTGAAGGATTTAAGGACTAAGATGGAGACCACTCTCGTATTCGCTACAACCACACAATAACAAGATAAAGAGGTGTGTTTTCAACACCAAAACAGCCACAATACACAATGAACAAGATGAACACAATGATTACAAAATTTAGATTCAACAAAGACACAAAACAGTCCACTACAAATCTGAATTGTAAAGATAGATAGATAGATAGACAAAATGAGGCAATAATATTAACAACCCAAGAATTGTTACACTCTTGGACCTTTAATACTACACACAACACTAACCTATATCCTACGTAAGAACAAGGGGGACCTTGATCTCTCAATGCACCCAACGTTTCCTAGCATGAATCCAACATGAGAGATTCCACCCTCAAGTTAAAAATCCTAGTTACATGGATTTCGGCTATGGGAGCCTTTCTCATAAGAGAGAAATATTTCTAAGTGTGATAAAACATCAATATTCAGCTAGGTCTAATGAATGAAACCCTAGAAGGTTGTATTTATAGTGTATTACAAGAATAGTGTGAAATGTCCAAAATGACCCCTTAGTCAAAGTCTTCAAGTGGGCTCCCTTGGAGTGCATTGTACAGACTGATTTTGGAGCCTATTTAGGCCCTCTTTTGAACTTCACGCGTACACTCCAAGTCTCGGGTCAATTCACTCTCGCACTCCCCACTTTCGTGGTTGTACTCATATCACTAGTTAAGTGGGCTAAGTTACTATCTTGATCACAATTTATCTCCCATGTGTCATAGGGTAATTTCAAGAGTCGTGGTAAGGGCCTCGTGACCATAACAGTATGGTTGCCTTGAGTTGTTGCCCAGATAATGAGTCCAAGCAATGACCCATGGCTAGCCACAATGATTCATTATCTGACTCGTAGCGACTGGCGATATTTTTCTTACATATTTTTATTAAGGGAATTTTGGTCCTTTTCTTCCATCCAACTAATATCCCACTACTTAAAACACCCTAATGGGACCCTTTTTAATTATTTACCAAATCATAAACATTATTCTCTCCTCTCAAACTTCTAAGGTCAAGAGAAATCTAGGGTTTTAAGAGATTAACCATCTAGGCTTCAATTGGTGGTTTTCTCTTCAAATTTCTTAGTGTTTCAGGCTTGTCTCTCTTCCCTAATTTGATTTTACATAAAAGCAGGTGTTGAATTATTATCCGTGTGAAGTTAATTGTTGTGTTTTTAAATTGGGTTAAAGGATTTGAATAGTTCTTACTTGAACGGTTGTCCCATGGTTTTGAACCTATCATTCGTGCTTTATCTTATGGTTTTGAACTAAATAAGTGCATCAGTATGGGAATTAGACTAGGGAACATGGGTTTCCCCAAATTTATGGATTTTGGTATAGAATTTATATGAACCTCAACCCAGTTTGTGAAATTGATTTTGAAACATGGATATATGCACAATTTAACTCCTTCTTGGAACGTTGCATTGCATAAAAGGTTAATGGAACATAAAAATAATTTTAAGAGTCCTTGGTGGACATGGTTTAGTTTTAAATTGGAACTTGGGAGTCAATTGGTTTATTTGGATTGGAATGGAATAATTGGACTGAGCTTGCACGCATACTTGGTATGAAGATACCAAATGGTTAATACCTTAATAAAGACTCCTGGTTAATGATAGGATTATGTGTTTAAATTGGGCTTAAAGAGGGTTGTGTATCTCTCCATGAAGGTGGAGGTCCCAGGGGAACCAATACCGAAAACCACATTTTCCTGTGTGGGGGCCTTTATGACTGTGTGCATAGTTCACACACTATATATATGTTGGAATGGATAGAGCCTTGGTGTCTCTGGGCCTTTCTTAGATTTTCTAGTTCATGTGGCTAATATGCGCTAGGACACTTTCAACAGGGGGAGCTGAGCCCATATAGCCTGTAGGTTCCCTTAGGATGGATAGAGCTACACAGTCCATGATAATAATTTTTAAATCTCAAGTTTATAACCCTATACTCTACCCCAGCATTATATATATAAATATACATATGATTGTGCGCATATAGTTTTGATTGGTTTTGGACATGGCATTATTTTATCCCTTCTATGAGTTATATGCCAGTGCTCATCCCAATGACTATTCTTAGATGCTATATCATTTCATAATGTAGGGTCCTAGAGTTCTTTTTTTACTCTTGGGCAGTGTTAGGTGGAGCTGATATTGGTTGAGCTGTTGTGAAGTGGTGAGCCTTCATCATCCAGAAATCTTTACAATTTCATTAGGTTTCTTTTTAGATTTTGGGAATTAAAGAGTTCCATTATCATGGTCGGGGGTATGTCCCGACCTAATTTGGTATTCTAGTTTAGAGGTTTTTGGCGAATGTATGGGTTGGTTAATTGTTTTGGATTCTTAGAACCTTCCTATTGAACATATACCATTCTTATTGTTTGTTTTACTTCTGCTATTATTTTATTATGCTCAGGTGGTTAGACTAGAGGGCGGTCTCCGACCCATGGTGGGCTTCAGATATCCATCACGGCTAGGCCTTGATATGGGTCATGACAGTCTCTAAATAACTACTCTACACGATGTACACAACAATGACGAGAGCCCGTAATATGATTTGTAAGTTGTAGAAGTGTAGTATGAGTACCAAACATGTGGTACTCAGAAGGAAACTGCCGACTGACCTCCAAAGATAATGCAAATATAAATAATATGAAAACAGGAATGTAAACTACACCCAAATATACATGAAACTAACATAGTAAAGATACGGAGATAATAAGGATAAACTATCCTATTCTAGCCATACTCAGGAACCTAAACATTATACTTGGATATATATATCACTAGACAATATATGAATAAAGAACAGAAGAAGGATATATATATGTATACAATGCAAAGGAATGGATATTCAACATGAATAAATGAAATAAGAAAGGGATACAAAGTAATACTATAACTACTATAGATAGATACATATACATGAACAAGGCTAACTCAAAGGTAAAACCTAAGTAATCATACTAGCATCTCAAGGCCGCCTAATCATAGTAGGAACTAGTTCTAATATAATTCGGGTCTAAAACCACAATGCCTAACCATGGGATAATCATGTAAAATAGAATAACCATAAATAAAGGAATAGGAATCATACCTTGAATATCAACACAAGTCCAATAATCAACATGTCACAAGCTAATCATAATAAAAATAACAATATAAAGTAATCGACAAGCCTGGAAAAACATACCTAAATTGGGCCCAAGAACTCAAAAGGTCCAATCGACATACAACACACTACAAGAAACACTCATCACCGATACCTATGCAATACCCCATATAGCTGATAGATATAGGATTATACTGGTGATATGCAATGCACATATAAGAATGAATGTTAAGTAAATCGATAAGACCATAATAAATCCAAGTACCATAAAGTAACCTAGTGTATACATCCCCTCCAGCTCGATGGCTCACAAAGGCAGGACCTACGATAACCTCTCTTCTCTGGCACGATGGTTCATGGACAAAGGGGTCCTAGGGGGTTTGGGAGTACCCGTATATAATGACCTAGTCCTGATCTAGGAATTCCAATGACCATAATTATCATCAATCTTCTCCATCCATTACTAGTAATATATATATATATAAATGCATAGATGACATAACCCGAACCAAGGCCTTGTCGTAATGGGCATCTTAAGTCCAATCGGGACTGTAGACCACCCCCATTACCCAACCCAACCAACTAACATATACCCTGAATCGGATGAATTCTAAGAATATAACAAGATAGAATATTTGAACCAATCCAGACTCTAGTATAGGTCCATAACAATGACCAATCCAAGCAAGTCCAACCACTAATTTTCAACCAACAACCATAACAAAAACCAAAATAATAACCAAGTTTCGATCCATAACATAACATAAAAGAATTTAACAATCATAAATACAGTCAAACGGTATCATCCCCAATACCAATGCCAATACTAAGGCTGACACCACTACCGACACCGCCCATCTTAACCCATAGTAGTTCCACAACACCTCTAACTAAAGAAAAAACAATATCCGGTTGGGACATGCCCCCAACCATTGAAAAAACAATATCTATAAAATAACCAAAGTATGAAAAGTTTTCCATGATATGAAATGGAGCCTTCTGTAGTCTGGAAGCTCACCACTTCAATCCAACAGCTAAGCTCAAAACAAATAACTATGTAGGAGTAGTAGAATGGTCGATTTATGCTTTACGTGGGGATACATCCGCCCAAAGATGGGCTAGAGGGTGAATGCTAGCAAGTACACATGATAAGGTTAAAGTAATGCCAACCTTTAAAATATAAAAGACAACCATATGCATACCTATCCGTACACATATACATATATAAACCATACCAGAAAAGGGAACCGGCATGCATTTAAACCATTAACTTGGGTATGTGTAGCTTAACCATCCTAGAACCACCCATGAGCTATATAGGTCCAGTGTAACCTCCTGAATGGGCCCCGATGCTTGTAGCCGCACGAATCAGAGAAACCATAACAACAGGGGATTCACAAGTCCCTTCACTCTCTATGATACATATATACAAGTGTAATTTAGGGGATTTCTATGTACCCCATAGGGTCATCATGACCAAATCCTCATGTCGGCAAACATAAGATTCCAGTGTCCGTCCATTGGACTCAGGCAAACAAAATTTTCCAGTGTCCATCCATTGGACTCACACCTTCACGGTTAGCTATCATATCCTGCCATTATTGCCCAATTAAAACATTACCACATAACCAAGACCAGCATTCTATTTATTATTAACCAAGGCTATAAGTAGTGGTATCGTCATACTGATTATAGCTTGCAAGCAAGATCCTTAGCCATCCTTTTTAAGAAGAACGGATTCATATGTACCCATAGATTACATTATTAAGTTGACTTGGGGAATCCCATGTACCTCATATGTGATCATTATTATGTTTGCTTGGGGGATTCCCTTGTACCTTACAATGAATTCAATTAGACCAACCATAACCACCAAGACCTTATTATTTAACAATTCTAAGCCATTTATACCATTTAAGATTCCATTACCAAGTTAAACCATGCAATAATTCCATTAAAAGTCCAACAATGTAGTAAAAGCATTCTCATAGGCATTTTATCAAACACATTGGGGGCATATGTTTCAAAAACCAAAACCAAGTACCAATTAACCATTCCCATTCAACCCAATGTACAAACCGCCATTAAAATATGTAAATTCATAATTAAAATATGGGATAACCATAACCAAGCATTTAAAACCAAAACCCCCTACATATATTTGAAAACCCAAACCATACAATAATTATGCCATGAAAACAATCCATAAAATATGTCTTTAGTTGGAATTACCAATGAGAGAAAAGTATTTTGCCTTAGATTATGAAGAAGATGGAGAGAAACCACCTTACAAGTCCCAATTTGATCTTATTGATGAAACCCTAGCCTTTATTGACCCAAGAGCCTTTACGAGAATTTGAGAGAGTTTTTAAGTGTTTAACTGATTGTAAATAGGTTAATGAAGCCCTAAAAGGTGTTTTAAGTCGGGGGGCCCCAAGTAGTTAAAGGGAAAATATCCAGATTACCCTCAACTTAAACTATTTAAAATCCCTGCAGGTGGGTGCGACCCCACCATACCATTCATACCCTAGGGTATGAGTGGTACCCTAATTCATACACTAGACCCCTCCATGGACCTGCATAATGACCAAAATATGACCTCTCATGCCCAAGTCATACCCTAAGGCACGTGTAGTACCCTACAATCCGCACCCTAGAAAAAATATGATCAGGCACATACTGATAACCATACGAGTTAGCACCATACGACTCATTTCATAGAAGACGACCAGTATGTTCTCCACCCGTACATTGGACAAAAACCTCTCCCCACCATACTGTTTAAGGTACGACTAGGACCCCTTAAAATGACTCACAACATATGACTAGTACCCCTAGTCATATGATGTCCAGTGAGGTCAAACTTAGGAAATTTCTAAGGATCAAAACCCAGGGTGCTTCAGTCTCCCCTACAAGGATCATTCGTCCCTGAATGAATGGACTAGGTCGTACAAGCGAGATTTACACCCAAGATCCTCTACTCTTACCTTTAAAAAGGATGCAAAGAGATCAACTTTTTACTAAACCAAAACCAAGAAATAAGAACATTATAAGGAACACATACCTTAATACGAATATCCAGATTGGAAAATAAATACAGATACTTGGACTTCATGTCCTCTTCCTCTTCCTGAGTAGCCTCTTCCTCCTTATGATTCCGCTATAGGACCTTAACCGAGGCCACATCCTTAGTTCACAACCGACAAACCTGCCGATATAAGATCCTAATTGGGACCTCTTCATAAGATAGAGAATCTGAGATACCTAAACCTTCCAAAGGAATGACTAATGAAAGATCACCTATACACTTTCTTAACATGGAGACATGGAAAATTAGATGAATAGAGCTTAAACTAGAAGGCAACTCAAATTAATATGCAGCATTGCAAAACCTCCTCGAAACCATATAAATACCAACATACCAGGGATTGAGCTTCCTCTTTTTATGAAACAACATCACTCCCTTCATGGGAGATACCTTTCGGAACACTTTATCCCCAACATCAAACTCCAAGTCTCTATGCCTTACATCCACATAGGAATTTTGGAGACTCTGGGCAGCTTGAAGCCTATCCCGAATCACCTCACCTTTTCCATCGCCTGATAAACCAAGTTTGTACCGAGCATATCCGCCTCACCAATCTTAAACCACCTAATAGGAGATCCATACCTCCTACTATACAATGACTCAAAAAAGGCCATTCTAATGCTAGAATGGCAGCTATTATTGTAAGGAAACTCTACAAGAGGTAGATGCTCAACCCAACTACCACCATAATCAATCACACATGCATGAAGCATATCCTCAACGTCTGAATAGTCCTTGTTGCTTGCTCATCTGTCTGTAGGTGAAAAGGAGTACTCAGACTAACCTTAGTACCCAACCCCTTCTGAAATGACTACCAAAAATAAGATGAAAATTGCGTACCACGATCAGAGATAATCAAAATAGGTACCCCATGCAGCTTCACTATCTCATGAAGATATAACCTCATATAATCCTCTGTCGAAAAGTAAGTCCTCACTGGCAAGTAGTGAGCAGACTTTGTCATTCTATCCACGATGACCCAAATCGAAATAAATTGATTCCAAGACCGAGGAAGACCGGTAAAAAAATCCATGTTGACCACTTTGCATTTCCATTTTGGCAAATCCATTTTCTGATACAACCCACAAGGCCTCAGTGCTCTACTTTTACTTGTTGGCACACCATACACTTGGCTACAAAGTAATCCATATCCCTCTTCATACCATTCCACCAATACATCTCCTTGAGATCATGATACATTTTTGTCAAACCAGAATAAACAACATAGCGCGACTCATGTGCCTCAGCCAATATCCTTTATCACAAACCTTCAATGTCGGGAACACAAAACTTATCTTGGTACCGCAAGGTACCATCACCACTAAAGATGACTCCTCAACATCACCCCTTGCCATGTCCCATTTCTCGTACCATTGGAAACCCATAACCTTAAGTTGATAAGCTAAAAATTCCATCCCTTACACATTAGTGGCATACATAATACTGAATATCTTTTCCATCTTATCTAGAAAACCCTGAGGATCCTCCTTCACCATAAAACCAGTAAAGGTTAGAGGACTCATCTTTATGAACTGACCAACCCTTGTGGCCACAGAAGATGGAATACCAGATCCCGCTCATCCAAAGAAGCCACCAACTGAGCAATAATATGAATCGACTGATGAAATTTCACATTCATTACGTCAGCCTGAGGAGGACTAGAAGAAACTAGTGAAACTCAAGAATAATCAGGGGCTAGACCCCTACACCTAGTATGGATCCAATAAGTAGAGTGTGTCCCATCAACATTATCCTCAGTTGGGACAGAGGAGATTCCGTGAACTTCAGATCATCGAGGTATGATCTGAAAGGCGAACAAATATGAATTAAAAAGGACCTTAGACCTTGCAGTTGAAATAGAACACAATAAAGTGAAATATTCCTAAATGGCTTATAGCCTTTACCTTATGAGTGTGGCGCGCTACACACCCTTAAAAGAGACTATACTCGATATGGCTTTGTGGACTCCTAATTAACCATGAACTTAAAACTCTGATACCAACTTCATATGACCCAAACCAAGGCCTTGTCATAATGGGCATCTCCAGTCCAACCGGGTTCAGAGACCACCCCCTTTACCCAACCCAACCAACCAAATATACCCTGAGTTAGATGAATTCCGAATATATAACAAAATAGCATAATTGTACCAATCCAGACTCTGGGATAGGTCTATAACCGTGACCAACCCAAGCAAGTCCAACCACCCGTTGTCAACCAACAACCATAACCAAAATCAAAACAATAACCAAGTTTCTGTCCATAACATAACATAAGAATATGGAACAATCATAAATTCAGTCAAACGATATCAACCCCAATACCAATGCCAATACTAAGGATGATACCACTACCGACACCGCCTATCCCAATCCATAGTAGTTCCACAAAGTCTCTAATCGAACAAAAAATAATATCTGGTTAGGACATGCCCCCAACTATTGCAAAAACCAAATTCTTAAAATAAACAAAGTATGAAAAGGTGTCTATGATATGAAATGGAGCCTTCCGTATTATGAAATCTCACCACTTCAATACAACAGCTGAGCTTAAAATGGATCACTATATAGGAGGAGTAAAATGGTCAATTTTTATTTCGCATGGCTATACAGCCACCTAAAGACAGGCTAGCAGGTGAATACTAGCAAGTATACAGGATAAAGATAAAGTAATGCCAACCTTTAAAATAAAAAAGACAACCATATGCACACATATCCATATATAGATACATATATAAACCATATTGGGAAAGAGAACCAAGTTTAGCATACATTTATACTATTAACCTAGGTATGTGTAGCTTAACCATCCTAGAACCATCCATGAGCTATATGGGTCCAGTGTAACCCCCTGAACGGGCCCCTATGTATGTAGCTGCACGAATCAGAGAAACCATAACAGTGGGGATTCCCAAGTACCCTTTGCTTTGCATGATACATATATACAATTTTAACTTAGGGGATTCCGATGTACCTCATATGGTCATCATGACCAAATCTTCTTGTTGGCAAACATAAGTTTCCAGTGTCCATCAATTAAACTCACACCTTCAGGGTTAGGTATCATACCCCATCATTATTGCCCAATTAAAACCAATACCACATAACCAAGACCACTATTTCATTTATTATTAACAAAGAATATAAGTAGTGGTATCATTATAGCGACTATAGCTTACAAGAAATATCCTTAGCCATCTTTTTTATGAAGAAGGGATTCACATGTACCCATAGATTACAATATTAATTTGACTTGGGGGATTCTCTTGTACCCCACAAGGCTTTAAATTAGATCAACCATAACCACCAAGACCTTGCCATTTAATAATTCCAATTCATTTATACTATTTAGGGTTCCATTACCAAGTTAAACCATGCAATCATTCCATTAAAAGTTCAACAATGTAGTAAAAGTATTCTTATAGGCATTTTATCAAACACTGTTTCCAAAACCAAAACCAAGTACCAATTAACCATTCCCATGCAATCAAATATCCAAACCACCATTAAAATATGTAAATCCATGATTAAAACATGGGAAACCCTTAACCAAGTATTTAAAACCAAAGGTTCATTAGTATCAACTATACCTAATATACTAGCAACCTAGGGTAATAGGATTCTAGAAGCATAATAAGTATTTCACCTCAAAGATTGATTCACCCATCTAATCCCCAAACTCATAATTTAGATAAAGTCGCGATGATTTATCCATAATCACATCCCATATTCCCTATCTAACATGCAATATATATATAATACACCATCTCTTGAAGAAGAGTAGACAGAAGCCTACCTCAATGTGGAACTGCAAATTCATGAATCATCCTTAAATCATCTATTTGTACTCAACAATCCTAAAATGCAACCACGCTATCAAAATAATAATCTTCACGTCGTTAGAAGTAAATCAAGACCCATATTGCTACATTCAAGATGGGTCTAAAAATGGACCCCAAAAATAGGTTTGAAAATAAATGGGGTAAAACCATAATCTTATTTTTGAAATATGTTCCCTATACTGCCATGACCCAAACTAGGGCCTAGCTGTGATGAGTATCTCATGTCCACCGAGGACCGAAAACCACCCCCTTAGTCTATTCCAACGTAACCAGTATATATATGACAAGATAGGAAAGATAAACCCAAGAGTCTATATGAGATCATTAACTAAAAAATCATCCACAACACCATCACAAATACCGAACATCAACCATAATACCCATGTCCATAGTAGTCTAACAAAGCCTATAACAAAACCAAACACCAGTAAAATATCGAGATATGCACCTGACCATAGACAAAACAAATCTAAAATAAAGTCCAAGAAAAAGGAAACCAAAATATGAAATGAAGTCATTTGAAGGATGAAAGCTCACCACTTCAAGTCAACTCTCGATCTAACCACGAACACCTGATCACTGTTCAGGAAAGGTAGACTTTTCTTTGGACCCTTCATTGCGTAAGGATACGTCTGAAGATGGTTAATGGTTGGAGCACTAGAATGTAACTCAGGGTTAAAGGAGTAATATAATGTCATAGTCCTTAATATGAAAACCAATAAAACCCAATGCACAACATCATATGCAATAAGTACACACACACACACATATATATATATTTCATATGCTGAGAAAAATAGAACAAGGCTTAGCATGCATTTTTATATCCGTAACCTAGACTGTGTAGCTCTGCCATCCTAAAGTCATCTATAGGCTATATGGGTTCAGCTCCTGCTGTTGAAAGGTCCCCAGTGTATGTTAGCTGCACGTACCAGAGAAAACCCGAGAAGGCTAATGCCATCCCCAAAGTATAAAGTTCATCTCATGCACATAGTTACCGTGACCCAACTTCACATTGGAAAACATGAATTTCCAGTATCGGTCCCCCCAGGACCTCCACTTCCACGAATTTGCTACACAACCCCTTTTGATCCCATTTTAAAACCATTTACACATTCTCAAACCATTACCAAGGAGCATTTTAATTAAGCATTTCCCGTTGGTAAGGTCATACAAAAAATTAAAGTTGCAAGTGTATCTTTTTATGCCATACATGACCAATAAAGAAAATTTGACTTCAAAGTTTTCAATTAAATGAATTCCAAGGCCACCAAGGCCTTACCAAAACCATTTGAAAGCCAAACCAAACCAATTTATATTCTATTTACCATTTATGCAATACAAGAATTCCAAGCATAGTCAAACTATGTGACAAAATCATATTCATTGTCAATTTCACAAACAGGTTGAGGGCACATAATTTTCAAAACCATATATCAAGGTAAAATCATCAAACTTGGGGATTAACCATGACCCCTTAGTTTAATTACAATTCCCATGCATCCCACAATGTTCAAAATCATAAATAAATCATAATTATTGCATAATAAATGATGGAAATATATTTAAACCAATCATATTTACAACCCTCATGTCATTAATAAAATACAAGTATAGGAAAAGAGATACATGCCTTAATTTCCAAGAAATTCAAAGAAAACCACACCCTTAGGACCCTAGATGATCACCTTCTTAAACCCTAGATTTGAGTTGAAAAGGGGATTTTTGAGAGAGGATAGTTGAAAGTAATAAGAATGACCTTCGTATATTAAAAAATGATAGATATAGATCCTTACAGTGATTAAAAATCATGTATAGGTGAAAGGACATTACTACCCCTCTTTCTTTTTTAATTAAACAAAACAGATGCAAAATAAGCACATGTTTGTGGAATGAACCTTATCACAGAGGTCCAACCTCTGTAACACGGACCCTAACATGGAGGATAACCTCCGTGGTGTTCGCATTGAATATTTGGCAGCATTATTTATATGGGGTCCATGTTGACATCTTTTTTCTGATCATAAGAGCCTATAGTATTTATTTACCCTGAAGGAGTTGAATCTTAGGAAGAGTAGATGTCTTGAGTTGCTCAAAGACTATAACATGAGCCTTCACTATCATCCAGGCATGGCTAATATGGTTGCTAATGCTATTAGAACTATCGCAGAAGTTTACTACCGTTGTGACCCAAAACTACCCCGAACCCCATCCAAAAATTTCAAAATTCTTTCAGGTTACACTTTTAACATCCTTGAACATAATTTAAGTCAAAAGTCAATATTTCAACCACAAAAAGGAAAAAAAATGAAATGCCCAAAATTTTGAGGGTGTTACATTATCCCCCTTTAGGATCATTCATCCTCGAATGATGTGCTAGGGCACGTTTCACACGAGAATAATAACAACACACTAAAATAAAAAGATAAACCCGGATAAGAACAAGGAAGAACAAAATTCATACCTCAAGCTTCTTTATCCGACACATGGAATAGAAATGATTACTTAGCCTTTATATCCTCTTTTGCCTCCCAAGTGCCTTCTTCCACTGTATGGTTCTTCCAAAGGACCTTTACCAATGATACATATTTAGTCCACAACCTACAAACTTGTCTATCCCAGATCTCCATCGGGACCTCTTCATAAAATAGGAAATCCCAGACACCGATATTCTCAATAGGCACCACTAAGAAAGGATCACCCAGGCATTTTCTCAACATGGACACATGAAACCTAGGGTGAATAGAATCCAAACTCACAGATAATTCTAACTCATAGGAAACACTTCCCACTCTCTTCAAAATCAAATAACGACCAATATAACGAGGACAGATCTTTTCCTTCTTTCTAAAATACATCACTCCCTTCATGGGAGACACCTTCAAGAACACCCAATCACCCACATCAAACTCCAACTCTCTTTGCCTTACGTCCTTATAGGACTTCTGTTGACTTTGGGAAGTCTTAAGCCTATCCAAAATCACCATCACCTTCTTCATAGCTTGATGAACTAAATCAGGATCGAACAACCTTGCCTCACTAACTTTGAACCACCCAATAGGGGATCTACACCTTACTATAAAAACCCTCAAATAGTTCCATACAAATGCTAAAATAATAGCTATTATTGTACATGAACTCTACAAGAGGTTAGTGGTTAACCCAACTACCACTAATGTCAATTATGTAATCTCGAAGAATATCTTCCAATGTATAAATGGTTGTTTCCACTTATCTATCCATTTGTGAGTGGAAAGCAGTACTAAAGATCACTTTGTTTCCAAACCTTGCTGAAACGACAGCCAAAAATGAGATGAGAACTGAGTACCCCTATAAAAAATAATGGAAACTAGAGTGCCATGAAACTTCACGATCTCCTAATTAAACAACCTGCATAATCATAGTAGAATAATTTGTCCTCACCAGCAAGAAGTGAGCAGACTTAGTCATCCTATCCATGACGACCTTAATAGAATCAAATTAGTTCCAAGATTGCGGAAGACTGGTAACAAAATCCATATTTATCACTTCTTATTTCTATATAGGCAACTAAATTTCTTGAGACAACCCACTAGGCCTCAAGTATTCAACTTTCACTTGTTCACACACTATGCACTTAGCCACAAAATTAGCCATATCCCTCTTCATGTTATTCCACCAATAGATCTCCTTAAGGTCATGATAGATCCTTGTCGAACCAGGATGAACCGAATAACGCAACTCATAAGCTTCATCCAAAATTCTACCTCATATCCTCCCATCCATATCGGGAACGCACAACCTCCTTTGGTACCTCAAGATACCATTACTACCAATCTCAAAATCCATCACCTTCAACCTACCCACATCATTCTTTATTTTCATCAAGATAAGATACAAAATTTATTTCTCCTTTACTTCAGCACCAAGAGATGACTTTTCTACCTCTTTCACAACCATACCACCATCCTCGAAATTTAAGAGATGAACTCTAAGATTAGCCAAACGGTGAATATACTTTACTAAATCCCTTTTCTCCTCTTCTACATGGGACATTCTTGCCAAAGATAACTTGATAAGAGCATCAACAACAACGTTAGACTTACCTGGATGATAGCGGAGACTCATGTAATAGTACTTGGGCAACTTAAGTCATCTTCTTTGTCTAACATTTAACTTCTTCCAGGTAAATACATTTTGCAGGCTCTTATGATTTGAAAAGATATCAACATGAACCCCATATAAATAATGTTGCCAAATCTTTTATGCGAACACCACAACCATGAACACTAAATCATGAGTCGAATAATTCCTCTCATGAACTTTCAACTACCTAGAAGCATACGCTACCGCCTTGACATGCTGCATCAATACACAAGCAAGTCCCACACAGGATGCATCATAATAAACCACGAACCCATCACTACCCTCGAGCAAAGTCAAAACCGAAGTAGAAGTCAATTTAAATTTTAGCTTCTCAAAATTCCCTTCATAAGCATCGAACCATAAAAATTTCACCTTTTTCTGAGTCAACCTAGTCGAAGTTGTAGCAATCGATGAAAAGCTATCCACAAAACTCCTATAATAACCCACTAAATCCAAGAAACTCAGAATATCAGTTGGATTCATAGGTCTAGGTCACTTCTTAACCACCGCAACCTTCTGTGGATCCACCGTGATCCCTTCACTAGAAACAACATGACAAAAAAAAGTAAGAGCGTTCAACCAGAACACACACTTTGAAAACATAGCATATAATTGTTGTTCTTTTAGGGTTTGTAACATAACACAGAGGTGATTAGCATTATCCACCTTACTTTTTGAATATACTAGAATATAATCTATAAAGTCAATCTTGAATAAGTCCAAAAACTGATGGAATGCCTAATTGATGAGATCCATAAAGGTTGCCGGGGCATTGGTCAACCCAAAATACATGACCAAGAACTCAAAATGTTCATACCTAGTATGAAAGGTTGTCTTAGAGATATCCTCCTCCCTAATCTTTAATTGATGATAGCCCAAATAGGGGTCAATCTTAGAGAAATACTTAGCACCCTAAAGTTGGTCAAATATATCATCAATCCTAGGAAGAAGGTACTTATTCTTAATAGTTACCTAGTTCAACTGACGATAATTAATACACATTTGAAGGGAACCATCCTTCTTACACACGAAAAATATGGGAGCACCCCACGGAGACACACTAAGGTAGATGAAACCCTTGTTATGAAGATCTTTTAACTGCTCCTTAAGATCCTTCAACTTAGCCATAGCCATTCTATAAGGAGGGATAGAGATAGAATAAGTTTTTGGAAGAAGATCAATCCAAAATTTAATTTCCCTATTGGGAGGGACACCAGGGAGATCATCAAGGAAGACCTCAGAAAATTCACCAACCAGGGTAATAGATCATAAAGAAGGACTATTCGAGTTAGAGTCCTTAACCCAGACCAGATGATAAAGACACCACTTGGAGGTCAATTTTGGGCTCTAAGATATGATATGAACCTTTCTTTAGGCACTGGGGAACTCCCTTCCCACTCAATATTTGGCTCACTGGGAATCTAAAAATGACCTTACGGGTCCGACATTCTAAAGAGGCATAGCACGAATGCAACAAATCCATCCCTAAGATGACATCAAAATCTAACATGTCTAATTCAAACAGATTCACCAAAGTTTCCCTACAACCAATATATACCACACAGCCCTTACAAACCCTTCTAGCAACCACTGAGTCACCCATTAGGTAGAAATAAAAAGGGGTCCAAAATACACTCGATGCCAAAACCAAAATGCACAACCATAAATAGGGTCACATAAGAAACAACAAACCCCGGATTAAGTAAATAGTACACATCATGACAAAAGATTTTTAACACACTAGTGATGACATCATGTTATGCCTCAGACTCATGAGAGTTTTAACACACCATTGATGGCATCAAGTGATGCCTCAGACTCATTATGGGTAGTAAGAGCGTACAAGAGATTCTCACCAATGTTGGTACTAGAAGTGGCACCCCTTTGGTGCAGGAGTAGATGGCATGGAAACTAAAATCTTTTTAGCCCCCGAAGCAACCTTGACTGTAGGGTAATCCCTCAGAATATATCCCAGCTAGCCATAATTGAAACCTCAATTTCTTCCCTTATCATAAAACCTACGATACAACTGACCACACATCTATAAGGAAGATATGACAGAGCTAAATAGGCCTCACTATCTTAAAATTAGGCACCATGTTCCCTAGAACCATCGCCCCTCTAAAAACGACAATCTCTGAATGACTTTGGATAAGGAGCACTAGCCGTAGTATATGAACCTGAGTTTCCCCGCCTCTTCTTAGACCATTTCCCACCATCTCTACCACTCTACTGCTGACCCCTACCCTAATCTGAATATTGAAACTTCTTACCCTGCATGTCCCTCATATTTGATTACTTCTTTTTTCCTCCTCAACCTGTTGCATATACACTATAAACCTAGAGATATCAATATACTTGTTCAATAAGAAAGCCTTACTCTCCAAAATCAATTCATGAGACAAACTGGAAGCAAACCTCCTCATTCTAACCCTCATGCTAGACACTAGCTCAAAATCATATCATGACAACTAGTGGAATTTTAAGGCATACTTCTTCACTGATATCCTACCTTGCTTCAAATTCACAAACTCCTCTACTTTCACCTTTATCAACTCCTAAGGAAAGAAGCATCTAAGAAAGGTACTAGAGAAATCCTCCCATAAAGTAGATTCAGCATCATTACCCCTAAGTCATTCTCACTCTTCGTACCATTGGTACGCCATACCTTCAACTAATAAGCAATGAATTCCACACCCGCTACCTCAAAGAATGCATAACCCAAAAGATCTTCTCCATCACATCTATAAAACTTTAAGCATTGATCACGCTCACCTATACCATTATTTTAGTGTAGGACGATCTTGTCAATATAATAACCTAACTTGAGTTGGGTTCGAATCCACGGAGAGTGTAACTAGTATTCGATTCCTGTGTATTATTGAAAGCTACTTAGTATTTACCATAATGTAAATATAAAATAAGACATAAATTAAAATTGGGGGATATTTTTTGAAAGGTGTCACCCCCCTTTTTTATGCGTACTCCAAAACATTGGAATACATTTTTAAAGTTCGAAAGGGTTTTATTATTTAAGTGACAAGAAATGAAAATTTTGTTTCGAAAAAGGATTATTTGTATTTTTTATTCAGAGTCGCCACTTGGCATAATCCGGTATGCCAAGTCACCTTTGGAAAATCCCTTTTTCGAAACCAATTGACTCTTAAACCAGTTTGCGCACAGAGATTCCGGCTAAGGAATTCTGTTGACCGAGGGGAATGTGTTAGGCACCCCTCGATCCCGTGGTTCGACCACGGTCGCTTGGTGGAGTGTATCGACTATTTTGGCATTATGAAGTGTATAAACTACAGAAAAAGCACGCCAAAACAATTAAACAAAACAAAACAAAACAAAACAAACCGAAATGTAAATCCAGTCCAATTATTACAACCCGAAATAGAAAGGGACTGAAAATAAACCTACGCTAATCCTAAACTAATACTTTACCCGATGCCTCGGGCCTTCATCACAGACGTCCTCCGGGTACAAGGTACTTCGGGATATTCCACGGATAAATCAATACAAATCCTTCAGGGCATTCCCCGGCCAAATGAGTACAATTTAAACTTTTCGTGCAATAAAGTAGAAAATATCATTCAAGCACATATTCAAAACATTCCAACAAATTGTTATTCCTAAATTTGCCTACCCGGCCTACGTTTGCCTATGCGTTCTCGAATAAAGACATAATTCTATCATGATTCATACCAACAATAAATCAAATTAAATCGAGTCTATCCTTTTGTCAATTTTTCAATTTCATCCCCCGACTTTCTTTCTATCCATCCGTTAGAACATGATCAAGTTTATGCCTTAATCTACCAAAACAACCAAGCATCACAATCATAACATCAACATAACAAAATCCAACAAAACCATAATCACAACTTGCAATCGCAACCAATTCGACACACCAAGATAAATAAAAAGAGAGCGGGTTAAGAAATGGACCTCGGTGATGATTTTATGTCAAATATCAGTCGATCAAGAACAAGAATCCGCGTGCTGAAGAATATCGATTCGGAACCTCAACTCAAACCTCCAGCTCTGGTATGCATCCCTTTTACCATCTTCACAATATTGTCAGCGTACTTCATCACTATTGATATTGCGATACCACAGAACTTAACTCTAGTTGATCTCCCAAATAATTTCGAGTCGAGAGGAGAGAAAATATCGCTGCTGAGAGTTGAGTGCCGCTGTCACCGGTGATAAAGAGGGAAGGGATCGAAGCGACGCTGCCGGAGCTGCTGTCGCCGGCGAGAAAGAGGGAATGGATCGAACGACGCCACCGGAGCTGCTGTCGCCAGCGAGAAAGAGGGGAGGGGTCGATCGACGTTGCCGGAGCTGCTGTCGCTAGCGAGAAAGAGGGGAGGGGTCGATCGACGCTGCCGGAGCTGCCGGAACTGCTGTCTGAGAGAGAGTCAAGGAGAGATCAAGATCGGAGATCGGAGAGAGGGTCAAGGAGAGAGAGAATGTGAGTTTTAGAGAGAGAGAGCCAGCCAAGAAAATCTCATGGTTTTCTTTTTTTTTTGATTTTTTGTTCCTTTCTTTTTTTTTCTTCTCCTCCTCCTCTTAAATTGTGTGTATGTGTGGGTATATATTCTTTTTTTTTTGGAGTCTTCCTTTTGGGACAAGAAAAGAGAGTGGGGGGTTGGGTATAGGTTGTTGGAATAGATAAAATTTGTTAGTTTGTTAGGGATTTTTTTGGTTATTTATTTATATTTTTTGTATTTTGTGGAGAGATAATTACACGGGGTAGGGTACACGGTAGGATAACATAAAATGGGTAAAGTGAATAAAAATGGAACTTTAATAGGATGAAATCACGTGTCTACATCATGCCCCCTTTGACTGTAAACACGCAGTGTTTTCAGACAAAGAAGTAGACAACGAGATAGAATTTTGTCCCGACCATTATTCAAAAGAAGAAACAGATAAAAGAAGAACTATCGGGTTTTGAATTAGGATAGCCTACCCAACCAAGTTACGAGAGGATCGAGTGACAAGTATCTCAACTTTTGGACGGCGGTGGACTATACCGAGCTGGAGAGTCGAGTGAGGTTCCATCGAGGTTCCGGTCCGCGGCTCTGTTATTACATCAAAAATAAAGATTAAAATCTAAAACATAAAGGAAATTACAAAAATCCTATCTAAACAGCTTTTGTTGGTTCTTGACTCGACTTTCATCACCCTGTTCTCCAGGCGGGCTCCTGACTTGTAATTTCTTTCCCATTGTTGCTTGGATTTCAATTGCTTCACTTTGTTGCTTGACTCTTTTGTTTCTTCACCTTATTCTCCAGGCGGGCTCCTGACTTGCTATTTCAACACTTTGTTGCTTGACTTTTCATTTTCTTCACTCTGTTCTCCCGGTGGGCTCCGAACATGCTATTTCATCACCTTGTTCTTCAGGCGGGCTCCTGCCTTGCTATTCATCACCCTGTTCTTCAGGCGGGCTCCTGCCTTGCTATTTCATCACCCTGTTCTTCAGGCGGGCTCCTGAAACTCAAAATTAAAACTAGAACGAAAATTATCCCAAACAAGAATTATAAATAATTAGTATTTCATTTTTTGAAAGCATTGTCCCATTTTCCAGGAGGGTCCTGACCGGAAGGTGAAATCCCATTTTTCAGGAGGGTCCTAAGCAGAAAGTAAAAATATCTAAACAGAAACAAAAGTCCCATATTTCAGGAGGGTCCTGAACTGAAAGTAAAATCCCATTCTTCAGGAGGGTCCTGAACAGAAAGTAAAGTCCCATTTTTCAGGAGGGTCCTGAACATAAAGTAAAATCCCATTTTTCAGGAGGGTCCTGAACAGAAAGTATAATCCCATTTTTTAGGAGGGTCCTGAACATAAAGTAAAGTCCCATTTTCCAGGAGGGTCCTGAACTGAAAGTAAATTCCCATTTTTCAGGAGGGTCCTGAACATAAAGTAAAATCTCATTTTTCAGGAGGGTCCTGAACAGAAAGTAAAATCCCATTTTTCAGGAGGGTCCTGAGTAGAAAGTGAAATCCCATTTTTCAGGAGGGTCCTGAACATAAAGTAAAATCCCATTTTTCAGGAGGGTCCTGAACAGAAAGTAAAGTCCCATTTTTCAGGAGGGTCCTGAGCAGAAAGTAAAATCCCATTTTTCAGGAGGGTCCTGAACAGAAAGTAAAGTCCCATTTTTCAGGAGGGTCCTGAACAAAAAGTAAAGTCCCATTTTTCAGGAGGGTCCTGAACAGAAAGTAAAATCCCATTTTTCAGGAGGGTCCTGAACAGAAAGTAAAATCCCATTTTTCAGGAGGGTCCTGAACATAAAGTAAAATCCCATTTTTCAGGAGGGTCCTGAACATAAATTAAAGTCCCATTTTTCAGGAGGGTCTTGAACATAAAGTAAAATCCCGTTATTCAGGAGGGTCTTGAACAGAAAGTAAAATCCCATTTTTCAGGAGGGTCCTGAGCAGAAAGTAAAATCTCATTTTTCAGGAGGGTCCTGAACAGAAAGTAAAGTCCCATTTTTCAGGAGGGTCCTAAACATAAAGTAAAATCCCATTTTTCAGGAGGGTCCTGAACAGAAAGTAAAATCCCATTTTTCAGGAGGGTCCTGAGCAGAAAGTAAAGTCCCATTTTTCAGGAGGGTCCTGAACAGAAAGTAAAATCCCATTTTTCAGGAGGGTCCTGAACAAAAAGTAAAATCCTATTTTTCAGGAGGGTCCTGAATAGAAAGTAAAGTCCTATTTTTCAGGAGGGTCCTGAACATAAAGTAAAATCCCATTTTTCAGGAGGGTCCTGAACATAAAGTAAAATCCCATTTTACAGGAGGGTCCTGAACAGAAAGTAAATTTCCATTTTTCAGGAGGGTCCTGAACTGAAAGTAAATTCCCATTTTTCAGGAGGGTCCTGAACATAAAGTAAAATCCCATTTTTCAGGAGGGTCCTGAACAGAAAGTAAAATCCCATTTTTCAGGAGGGTCCTGAACAGAAGGTAAAGTCCCATGGATGTGCATTTCCAATGTTAGCTGAATCAAGTGAAACGAATTTGCCCCTATTTCAATCAAAGAAAAATTGGTCAGTTAAAAACTTAGTGGTGGCTTGCAGCTCTTGGCTTCTCAGGTATCTGCCCCAGTACTCGTTCATTTCATCTTTGTTCCAAATTGCTAACACTTGCCCTGTCTTACCGCATCATTAACCAAGATCCAGATTGAGAGAGATGAGTTCTGACTCGAACAATGGGTTTCCATTTTTAACATGCCCCTGAGGTGCACTCTTTTCCCAAATCTGAATGATTCCACGAATCCAATAGCCTGTCGGTTGATAGACTCCCTTTGCTTCGTGTTGAATTACGATCATATTTCTTTCCTGTGTTGTTCCTTGGCTTTTCCTCATATAATTGGAAAGACTGGTAGTAAATTTTTAAATCCTTTCTCGCTTGTTTTGACACAGACTTGACTTAAAAGACTTTCGCCAACAAATCTCTTTCTTTTCACTTTCCGCCTTTCTCTTAAACTCTCCATCGCCCTACGGTGCCCATGAGGATTTTCACCAATAAGACTCTTATTTTTGTATTTCTCTCAACTCACCCATCGCCTTACGGTGCTCGCAAAGGTTTTCACCAATAAGACTCTCTCATTTTTGTATTTCTCTCAACTCACCATTGCTTTATGGTGCCAGTAAAGGTTTTCACAAATAAGACTCTCTCATTTTCATTTTCTAACAACTCACCATCGCCTTATTGTGCCTGCAAAGGTTTTCACCAATAAGACTCTCTCATTTTTGTATTTCTTTCCTGATTTCTTATGCTGAGGGAGACAAGTGGTACTTCGCAATGTATCGTCATATCCATTACATGCTTAGCCTTAACACTATCAAAAATTGATCTGAAGGACTTTCTTTGGTTGTAACTTGGCTTTTGGTCAAGGTTAGAAAAGATGGTAAGAGGCTCAAACGATACTTGAAGTGGGGGTGGGACTTACGACTTTTGGAATCGACTCAAACAATGTATTAACCCATGCCCCAGTTTTTGTTGACTGGGTGAATCTTAAAATTTATTTGGTTGGACCGAGCCCGAAATAGGGCAGCCTACGTATCTCACTCTCGAGAGAGAAGAATCAGGTCGCACGTAGTTCCATCAGCTTGTTCTTTGTTTTGATTTGATTTGATTTTTTTATTTATTTATTTTTTTTTTTTTTTTTTTTTTTTTTTGAACTCTTTCTTTTATTCTTATTTTCTTGACATTTATCTTTGACTCTATTTTGATTCCAAAAGAGGGATATGAAAGAAAAATAAACGAGGCTCAAACGGGTAAACAAAGGATGACACAATGTTTGGATAGAAGAATAAAATGCCTTCATCATATCAATCTTCAAAATGCAAGTACTAAACATGCAATAAAATCAAACAAAGGACCAAATATCATACATAGTATCTTTTTACCGCATTAGCATTGATAGCCATTTCTGCCATTTTGCCTTCAGTATCTGTCAAATATAAGGCTCCATTGGGTAACACTTTCTTCACAACGAAGGGACCTTGCCAGTTAGGGGAGAACTTGCCCTTCGCTTCAACCTGGTGAGGAAGGATACGTCTTAATACCAACTGACCAACTTCAAAATTCCTGGGACGGACCTTTTTGTTATACGCACGAGCCATCCTCCTTTGATACAACTAGCCATGACACACGGAAGTTAGCCTTTTTTCCTCGATCAAACTCAAATGTTCCAGTCGGGCTTTTACCCATTCGTCGTCATCGATCTCTGCTTCTACAATGACCCGAAGAGAAGGAATTTCAACTTCTGCAGGGATGACTGCTTCTGTCCCATTCACTAATAAATATGGAGTTGCCCCTGTTGAAGTGCGAACAGTGGTGCGATAACCTAGCAATGCAAATGGCAACTTTTCATGCCACTGTCTAGAACCTTGTACTATTTTTCGCAGTATCTTTTTTATATTTTTATTGGCGACTTCTACAACACCATTGGCCATTGGGCGATATGGAGTAGAATTTCGATGTGCAATCTTAAACTGTTGACACACTTCTTGCATCAAATGACTATTGAGATTGGCAGCATTGTCTGTAATAATCATCTTAGGAATTCCAAATCTACAAATGATATTGGCATGAACAAAATCTACCACAACCTTCTTTGTCATCGACTTGAAAGTTACTGCTTCCACCCACTTTGTGAAGTAGTCAATGGCTACCAAAATGAATCTATGTCCATTTGATGCCTTCGGCTCAATCGGTCCAATCACACCCATTCCCCAAGCTACGAACGACCATGGAGCGGCCATTGCATGCAACTCAACAGGAGGAGAACGTATCAGATCGCCGTGCACCTGACATTGATGACACTTTCGAACAAACTGAATAGAATCCCTCTCCATAGTAAGCTAGTAATACCCTGCTCGAAGAATCTTCTTTGACAAGACGTGACCGTTCATATGCGACCCGCATACTCCAGAGTGTATTTCAACCATGATTGCCGAGGCTTCTTTTGCATCTACACACCTTAGAAGTCCCAGATCTGGGGTCCTCTTATACAAGATTCCCCCGCTCGAGAAAAATCCACTAGCCAAATGCCTAATAGTCCTCTTTTGATCGTTGGTGGCGTATGTTGGGTATTCTCCTGACTGAATGTACCGCTTGATATCCAAGAACCAAGGTTCTCCATCGATCTCTTCTTCAACCACATTGCAGTAAGCATGCTGATCACGACTCTGTATATGCACTGGATCGATGTAGGCTTTGTCAGGATGTTGGAGCATTGAAGACAAAGTGGCCAAAGCATCAGCAATTTCATTACGAATCCTTGGAATGTGCCTAAATTTTACTAAAACAAATCGTCGGCATAGCTCCTGCAAGCATTGTCGATATGGGATGAGCTTTAAATCTCGCGTCTCCCAATCGCCTTGAATTTGATGGACGAGTAAATCCGAATCTCCCAACACCAATAATTCTTGGACTCCCATATCAACAGCTAACCTCAAACTAAGGATGCAGGCTTTATACTCTGCCATATTATTAGTACAGTAGAATCGAAGTTGTGCTGTTACCGGGAAATGTTGTCCCGATTCAGAGACAAGAACCACACCTATTCTGACTCCTTTCATATTGACAGCTCCATCGAAGAATAACCTCCAACCTGGATCAGCATCTATAACGACTTCATCGACACACGACACTTCTTCGTCAGGAAAATATGTCTTTAATGGCTCGTACACTTCATCGATGGGATTGTCAGCAAGATGATCTGCCAAGTCTTGGGCTTTCATGGCGGTTCGAGTCACATATATGATGTCGAACTCGGTAAGCAATATTTGCCACTTTGACAATCGACCTGTCGGCATAGGCTTCTGAAAGATATACTTCAAAGGATACATGCGGTAGATGAGATAAGTAGTATAGGATGATAGATAGTGCTTCAACTTCTGTGCTATCCAAGTTAGGGCACAACACGTCCTTTCAAGAAGAGTATACCTGGCCTCATAAGTGGTGAACTTCTTGCTAAGATAATAAATAGCCTGCTCTTTTTTGCCTGTGACATCATGTTGCCCCAGGACACACCCGAAAGAATTGTCCATGACTGACAAGTATAAGATCAAAGGCCTACCAGGCTTCGGGGGTACCAATACGGGCGGATTTGACAAATATCTTTTGATTCGATCGAACGCTTTCTGACATTCTTCAGTCCATTTTACCACAGCACTCTTTTTCAGCAACTTGAATATGGGCTCACAAGTGGTTGTGAGTTGAGCAATAAAACTACTAATGTAGTTCAGTCTACCAAGAAAACTTATTACCTCCGTTCTATTCTTGGGCGGGGGCAAATCCTGAATGGCTTTGATTTTCGAGGGATCTAATTCAATTCCCCGACGGCTGACTACAAACCCCAACAGCTTTCCAGATGGAACTCCAAATACACATTTTGCCGGGTTGAGTTTGAGATTATACCTGTGAAGTCTTTCAAATAACTTTCTTAAATCTTTTACATGGTCGGCCTGACTTTTTGACTTAATAATCACATCATCCACGTAAACCTCAATCTCCTTATGCATCATGTCATGAAACATAGTGGTCATGGCTCTCATGTATGTTGCTCCAGCATTCTTCAAACCGAACGGCATCACCCGATAATAATAAGTTCCCCATGGTATGATAAAAGATGTCTTCTTCGCGTCTTCATCATCCATAATGATCTGGTGATATCCGGCATAGCAATCCACAAAAGAGGCAACTCGTGTTTAGCACAGTTGTCTAGCAAAATATGGATGTTGGGCAGTGGAAAATCATCTTTTGGACTTGCCCTGTTCAAATCGCGGTAATCAACACACACTCGAATTTTGCCATCTTTCTTTGGTACGGGAACAACATTGGATAACCACATGGGATAACGAGCCACTCGAATTACTTTGGCTTCAAGTTGTTTCATGATTTCCTCTTTGATTTTAATACTCACATCTGTTTTAAACTTCCTCAACTTCTATTTGACAGGAGGGAATGCGGGATCCGTGGGCAATTTGTGAGACACTAATTCAGTGCTTAAACCAGGCATATCATCATAAGACCATGCAAAAACATCCTTATAATCCATTAACGTTTGAATCATTTCATCTTTTAGCTGGGGCAAAACATGTACACTGATTTTAGTTTCCCTAACATCTTCTTGATCCCCTAGATTTATTGGCTTAGTCTCATTCAAATTAGGATTCGGTTTGTCTTCAAATTGTTCCAACTCTTTGTTTATTTCTTCTAATGCTTCTTTTTCATCATATTCCTCATCCTGCTCCATTACATCTGGATTATTTTGGATTATAAGATCAGGCTGAAAATTCCGCATGCATGTCATGTCATTAGAATCAGCATAAAGAGAACTGTGTAAAAAAGAAAAACAAACTATATTAGACACAAAACAAAAGGGACATTGCATTTCATTAAATAAAAGATAGAAGGGTTTAAACACAGACACCAATATAACATAAACAAACTAAAATCCAAATTACAACCCTGAAATAACTCGGATAAACAGAAAGAAAAATAAAATAAACTACCAAAACTCCCTCCTGACGGGGAGAGGAGTGACTTCCCAATTATTGAGCCGGACAGCTGGACCTATGAATTGCACATCTGCCATACTGGTACCTTCTCCTGCTTCAACCATATCAACTTTAATAAAAAGGTTCTGGAGGTCACCCACCAATTCAACTTCAGATTCCACATGCTTCGCGACATCGCTCTTAACAAATGACTTACTGAGTAGTGGCATTGGGCGAGGGAGTGACTATATTTCCTTCTTCCTTCCCCTGATTTTCTTCAGATCTTCAGCTGTAGGCTCAAATCCCAGACCAAACGTGCCCACGTTCTCACTCAGACATATGGGATGAACTATACCATGCAGAGATGCTCCCAAACCTTTTCCTGGATCAAATACGTATTTCCAAAGTTCACTCACCATCATGATAGAAACAGAAGACAATTGCGGTCCCGGTATAGCTTGCCACTCAGGGATACGACTCACTGGCACTGTATCAAAAATTTGATAGACGAATGTCTCCTCTACGTTATTTGCTTCAATAAAGGACAAAGGAGAATCTTCGTAGGCTGATAAATCTCCTTCACCATGAATAACTACTTCTTGCCTGTCATGCTCAAACTTAATCATTTGGTGCAGTGTAGATGCAACCGCCTTGGCCTTGTGGATCCAGGGCCTTCCCAACAACTGATTGTAAGAGGATTCTACGTTCAATACCTGAAACTCTATGGCAAACTCAACAGGACCTATGGTCAACATTAGTTCTATTTTGCCAATGGAATTTGATTTTGCACCATCGAAAGCCCTAACACATACATTGTTGGGCTTGATCCTATCAGCACCAACATTCAGTTTTTGCAAAGTAGAAATAGGGCAAATATTTTCACCTGAACCCCCATCAATCATAACATGAGTGACGTAGAAATCCTCACACTTCACTGTAATGTAAAGACCCCGATTATGCTCTGTACCTTCAACAGATAATTCATCATCAGAAAAGCAGATCCGATTGACCTCAAAGATTTTTCCCATCATTTTCTCAACCTGGTTGATTGTAATCTCCCTTGGAACATAGCTTCATTCAATACCTTCAGCAAAACATCACGATGCTCCTTGGAGTGCAACAACAAAGATAAAAGGGAAATTTAAGCAGGGGTTTTCTTCAGCTGGTCTAATACTGAATACTCTGGCAATTTTATCTTTTTCAAAAAATCTTTGGCTTCCTCCTCAGTGATAGGCTTTTTGATAGACGACGGTCCACTCACCGTTGGCTTAGACTTTCTTAAGCTTTCAGGCACGAAGCATCTTCCTGACCTGGTCAAACCTCCTACCTCATCTACATCTTCCACAACTTTTTTCCCGTGATAGGTCATCACAGTCCGCCCATAATTCCAGGGAATCCTTTTCGTATCAACTATCGGAGGTAGGGTCACCGGTTTGAGGACAATAGGCGCTGCCAGTGCTCCTTTCACCGTCAAGATAGGCTGACTCAAAGCTCCCACCACTGTCAACTTAGGTTTATCCTGACTCGAATCACCATACCTTCTGGCGCCTTGTACTGTGATCAGGGGCTTCTTTGTGCTTTTTCGGGATTTATCCTCCCTCATTCCTTCCTGGCTCAATGACATTGCTTTCAAAGACTCCGCTACATTCACAGATTTCTCCTCAGTGGTGTGTATCTTTATAGTAGGCTTATAACCCCTCGAAGACTCTTTCCCATCATATATCAATTCTAACATATTGGCTTCAGCATGGGTTGGCAGCGGATTCTGGTTAATGTTTGGACCCTCCGGGGCTTGGACCAACATCTGATTTGTGTCAATCAAATCTTGGACAGCTCTCTTTAAATGCCAGCATTTCTCAATATCATATCCTGGCATATCAGAACAGTACGCACACCTTAAAGAATAATCGAGATTCCTTGGTGGTGGATTTGAAAGCCTTCCTTGAATTGGGCTTAAAACCTTCAACTTCCTCAACCTATCAAACAAGCTAGCATATGACTCCCCAAGAGGTGTGAATTGATTTTTTACCGTTTTCTCCTGCTTATACTCGGGCCTAGGCTGAAAACTGGGTCTGGAGGGGTTTTGATAATTTTGTGGAGCGAATGGGTGATTTTGTGAAGTTTGTGCGCGCCACTGTGGGTAAGAAGGGGTTTGGGCATATGGCTGCGCACTATATACTGGGTAAGGGGGTGGTGGAATGGAATATAAAGGGTTTTGTAAAGGGTAGTAATGGTGGGGAGGAATATATGGAGCTTGGACGTAGACTTGGGCTAGTGATTGGAGATAGGGGCGAGGTGGTCTTTTAGGATAAGAATGGGTTCCGGCTACGACAGTCGCAACATCCTCTTTCTTCTTTTTGCCTCCAAATGTGCCAGATCCACCTTGAATCGCTTGTGTGGTAGCTTTTAATGCAGCAAAACTCACTATTCAACCGGTCTTAATCCTGTCCTCTATCATCTCCCCCATTTTGAGGACTTCCATAAAAGACTTTCCCCTTGCCGGAAGTAAATGTTGAAAATAGGTCTCATCCTGCGCCTGAATGAAAACTTCTACCAACTTACTTTCTTTCATTGGAGGCTTTACCCTAGCGGCCTGTTCACGCCACTTTATCGCGTATTCCCTAAAACCTTCAATGCTCTTTTTCTTCATGTTGACCAAAGATTTTTCATCCGGAATCAAGTCGATGTTGTACTGAAAATGTTGAACAAATTCAGAAGCCAAATCATCCCAACTGTTCCATTTATCGATATCCCGATCGATGAACCATTCTGAAGCCAGATCTGAAAGACTCTCACCAAAGAAGGCCATGAGTAGTTCTTTCTTTCCTCCTGCAGCCCTCAACTGGTTGCAATAATGTCTCAAGTGTGCAACAGGATCACCGTGCCCTGCGTACTTCTCGAACTTAGGCATCTTAAAACCGGGGGGCAGGTTGATGTCTGGGAACATGCACAAGTCTTTATAGGAAACACTTCTATAATCTCCGATTCCTTGCAAATTCCTCATAGCTTGCTCTAAACTCTTCAGTTTCCGGGCTATGACATCCTGTTCCTCCGTTGCGACAGTTTTCTCCATATCAAATGGAAATGCAGGCGGCTGAGTGTACCCATACGATTCATTCAATTGTAGAGTAGGCTCCGTAGCATAATACTGACCATCTGAAACCTTCAGTACTGGCTCACTGGAAGATCGAGGAAGCCTCATTGTAGGATGCACAACATATATGGGAGTTTCATGTGGTGGCGGGGCCACGAATACCGGTGTGATCGGTGGCGCTGGCTGAGCAGCTGGTCTTGATTAGGGAGCTGCCAAGGGAACACCAGAATTGCCAGGATAATAATGTCGCGGAGTGAATCCTAGCGCGTGCTCAGGTGACTCAGTAGAAGCAGAGAATTGTGCCTGAGAGAGCGGTGGGCAATTAGAGATATTCCCAAGACCTTCAGGGAGCGGAGGAGGAGGCATTCCGCTGGCCCATGCCCAGAGCAAATCTATCAATTGTTGCCTGAGCCTTACTACCTCATCATTGTGTTCTGAACTTTCTTCCCTGTGATCCTGATCCGGGTCAATGAGCAAATTTTCAATCTCCCTGCTAGCCATTGTGAGCTTTGCTTTGGATCTAGTGAAGTATGGGTGACTAGCCAGAGTGCTGCAAACCTACCACTGTTATCTGAAAGAACATGCTCATCAAAGACGACATCCGTTAGGATTAGGGTATACCAAAAGCATGGGAATCACATTGGTAAAATTGTCCTAAGTTCATGTTCATTTCTACCAGCTTTTGAGGGTAGCGAGGTCATTTCAACATCATCCCGATTTTTATTTACACACTTTTTTTTTATTTTATTTTTTTATCTACACCTAGTACTATTTTTTTATTTTTTTTGTATTAACATCTATTCTTTTCCTCACGTTATCTACCTTTATTTTATCATTCTTTATGGCTTTTGTTTTCCTTAAAAGAGGAAAATAATGAAAAACAACGAAACAAAATGATTAGATCGAACCCAAAAGTAGGTTGCCTACGTATCATGTTGTACATGAATCAGATCTTGCGTAGTTCGGGCAGCTTATGCATAAACATTACACAATTGAAGGTTTTTTTTTTCACGAAACACGAAAGCAAGTAAACAAAAGAAAGACGTAACATCCTAACATTTCGATGAAAGATAGCAAAACATACAACGAATTTAGGACCACTTTAAAACTAAACAAGAAATACAAAACAACACTTTAAACCCCTAACGATATGCGTGCAATAAAGACCCGAATATCAAAAACAACTTAACTCCGACTTAACACAGACACCAACCTACAATGACAGAAACATAAAAGACTCAAAACTACAAAAATACAAGACATGTTCTTTCAAACTGGTGCTTTGTGTGATGTCCCCGGCTGAGATGAACCCATCTGTGAAGTCCCCACTTTTCCACTTATACTTTGCAACATGTCCTGCAACGACGTTTTGATACCCGAAAACAAATTTCTTGCCCGTATCCCCGTCTCTTGGAGAGTACACCCGCAAAGGTTTCTCTGACACCCATCCACAGTTGTGATCAAACGCGACAACTGAACTCTCAAAAACTCCACCTTGACACCCGGATCTTCCTGCTCATCATCTTCTACCATGATTGCTTCCCGTATTCGCCCTCTAAGTTGGGCTGGTAAGGGTCTACTAATGCCACGAGGCAGAGATTGTAGCCAGATTTCATAGTTTTGAGTGCATCCTGGATTTTCCTCGAAAGTATCGACACCTAACTTTATCGCGTTATTCCAGAATTGCTCATATTTGCTTTCCCCCACGGCTTGGTCTTTAAAGTACTCTACATCCTTTAGAAGGTCCATTATTGGGGGGACGTCTTGCATCCTACCCAACTGACGTATCACCCATCTTGGACTGTAAGGCCTAGTGCAGTTAAGTCCTATCAAAACTAGAAAGAGTTGCATTTGAGATCCAATCAAGATTTTCTTAGGAAAAAACCACATATAGCACCAAAGAATGTTGTTTGGAGTTCTTGATCCGAGAAATTCGATCCAAGAATTGACTCCAATAGGAAAAGAAAATTTGTCAAAACGCATTCTTTCTTGCATGGCTTGCACTCGATCATTCAGACAACAGTCGATCACATCTGCTCTAATCAAAGAAGGCATATGCAAGTGCTCCATCATCCACAACTGCAATATCAGATTACTCCCCTCAAAAAACTGTACCCCTCTTTTTACTTTAGTTAAAGCCTTATATATTTCTGTTAAGATCATTGGTACAATGGTGACCTCATCTTTTTTCTTGAATAAAGATATCACCACTGATTGTAGATGAGTATTGATACACCTCTTATCTAACGGAAACACTAAGATACCCAACAAAGCCAGATAGAAAACCTCCAGACGACGTTGTTCCCAGATTTTTTTGGTAGTACAGAATTCATCCTAAAAACAGTCGAAACCCTCTAAAGACCCAAATCTAGTAAATAAATAGTCCAAGGAAATCCAAGATTGTTTGAGACATCCCAGATGCTTGTTATCTTTTAATCCACAGAGTCGAAGGAATTTCTTACGAGTATGATTGCGGGCTAAAATCATCTGCTGGCCCATGTAAGTCAACCGAAACAAACAAGATATTTCTGCCAGGGTAGGAGTCAATTGACAACTTCCAAACCTAAACACCAAATTATTTGGATCCCAGAAAGTCAACACAGCTTCTATTAAATTCGGACGAGGCGTGAGATCCATGAGTGTTACAAGATTGCCTAACACTTTCCTCACTTCGTGCTTTTCGGAGTAATTGAACGTGCCCTACCACTTGATCAACTTTTTGGGTACCTTGACAACCATAAGGACTCTAGACTTTGTGGACAGATCCATCCTGTAGTAGCAGATAAGAAATTGTCTCAAAATTTGATAAGAGCAAAAGGTTCCCAACCAATGGGAATTTGATGCGGACATACGTCGATGGGACAGACCGCTTCATGACTCCAAATCGCCGAACAGTAATGCTGAATAAAATCAGCCTACTTGGCTAACAACTCTAGGTTACGGAGTAAAAGACCTAGCCTAAGACTAAGATAAAGACAAAAATAAAGGTTACCGGACCCACCGAGGGTTGCCTACGTATCCCGCCCTGAGGGACGGAAATCAGGTATGCGTAGTTCGTCCAGATTGGACAACTAACGATTAACTAATAAATTGAACCTAACTTAAGAGACAAAACCAAAAATAAATGAATAAAAACTTTTTGGATTTTTCAATTAGACACTTTAACTAAGACTGACACCATTCATTATGGAGAAAAAAAAAATCTTTTTGGTATTTTTGCTTTTGACAAATACGTAGAAAAAACTCTTCTTTTTTTTTCTTTTTGAATTTACGGTACTTCGGTCAGACAAATGCAAAAATGTAAAATATCTTTTTGAATTTAGGGTACTTCGAGAAGACAAAGCCATAAAGAATTCTAAAATAAACTACGACATTCTTTTTGATTCATTCTTTTCAACTCGCTTTCTATATTTTCTTCTTTTTAAAAAAAATAAAAAAAATAAATAAAAAAAATCAGTCCGTCAAATGACCACGTTACCCTCAAATATGCAACAGTTAGCACGTAGGGATTCTTTAAAGGTGAGTCTCCTACAAAGGACCGTGTAGGCCCCGCTAGGTCTCAATATGATGCACGTAAGGATGACCTAAAGGCTAACCTACGTTATGGTTTACTAACAAGGCCGTTCGGGAGAGCATATGGTCGATAGTGGCTACTTTGCTTTCCACCTACTCCATACATCCAACGGCTCCCCCCCTAAACTAAAGGTGACTTAACTAGAGTTCGTGCGCACGACGTACGCTTCGAGACTTGTTGCAGAAAGAAGGCCGGGGGGATGGACTCATGATGACAGATATAAAGCGGTACCACATAGGAAAAAGCACAGAAAAAGCACAGACTTGGTGGAGTGTATCGACTATTTTGGCATTATGAAGTGTATAAACTACAGAAAAAGCACGCCAAAACAATTAAACAAAACAAAACAAATCGAAATGTAAATCCAGTCCAATTATTACAACCCGAAATAGAAAGGGACTGAAAATAAACCTACGCTAATCCTAAACTAATACTTTACCCGATGCCTCGGGCCTTCAAAGAACTGTCACCCCCTTTTTTACGCGTACTCCAAAACATTGGAATACATTTTTAAAGTTCGAAAGGGTTTTATTATTTAAGTGACAAGAAATGAAAATTTTGTTTCGGAAAAGGATTATTTGCATTTTTTATTCAGAGTTGCCACTTGGCATAATCCGGTGTGCCAAGTCACCTTTGAAAAATCCCTTTTTCGAAACCAATTGACTCTTAAACCAGTTTGCGCACAGAGATTCCGGCTAAGGAATTCTATTGACCGAGGGGAAGGTGTTAGGCACCCCTCAATCCCGTGGTTCGACCACGGTCGCTTGATGGAGTGTATCGACTATTTTGGCATTATGAAGTGTATAAACTACAGAAAAAGCACGCCAAAACAATTAAACAAAACAAAACAAAACAAAACAAAACAAATCAAAATGTAAATCCAGTCCAATTATGACAACCCGAAATAAAAAGGGACTGAAAATAAACCTACGCTGATCCTAAACTAATACTTTACCCGATGCCTCAGGCCTTCATCACGGATGTCCTCCGGGTACAAGGTACTTTGGGACATTCCACGAATAAATCAATACAAATCCTTCAGGGCATTCCCCGGCCAAATGAGTACAATTTAAACTTTTCGTGCAATAAAGTAGAAAATATCATTCAAGCACATATTCAAAACATTCCAACAAATTGTTATTCCTAAATTTGCCTACCCGGCCTACGTTTGCCTATGCGTTCTCGAATAAAGACATAATTCTATCATGATTCATACCAACAATAAATCAAATTAAACCTAGTCTATCCTTTTGTCAATTTTTCAATTTCATCCCCCGACTTTCTTTCTATCCATCCGTTAGAACATGATCAAGTTTATGCCTTAATCTACCAAAACAACCAAGCATCACAATCATAACATCAACATAACAAAATCCAACAAAACCATAATCACCACTTGCAATCGCAACCAATTCGACACACCAAGATAAATAAAAAGAGAGCGGGTTAAGAAATGGACCGCGGTGATGATTTTATTCCAAATATCAGTCGATCAAGAACAAGAATCCGTGTGCTAAAGAATCTCGATTCGGAACCTCAACTCAAACCTCCATCTCCGGTATGCATCCCTTTTACCATCTTCACAATATTGTCAGCGCACTTCATCACTATTGATATTGCGATACCACAGAACTTAACTCTAATTGATCTCCCAAACAATTTCGAGTCGAGAGGAGAGAAAATATCGCTGCTGAGAGTTGAGTGCCGCTGTCACCGGCGAGAAAGAGGGAAGGGATCGAAGCTACGCTACCGAAGCTGCTGTCGCCGGCGAGAAAGAGGGAATGGATCAAAAGATGCCGCCGGAGCAGCTGTAGCTGCTGTCGCCGGCGAGAAAAAGGGGAGGGGTCGATCGACGCTGCCGGAGCTGCTGTCGCCGACGAAAAAGAGGGGAGGGGTCGATCGACGCTGCCGGAGCTGCCGAAACTGCTGTCTGAGAGAGAGTCAAGGATAGATCGAGATCGGAGATCGGAGAGAGGGTCAAGAAGAGAGAGAATGTGAGTTTTAGAGAGAGAGAGCCAGCCAAGAAAATCTCATAGTTTTCTTCTTTTTTTGATTTTTTGTTCCTTCCTTTTTTTTTCTTCTCCTCCTCCCCTTAAATTGTGTGTATGTGTGGGTATATATTCTTTTTTTTGGAGTCTTCCTTTTGGGACAAGAAAAGAGAGTGGGGGGTGGGGTATAGGTTGTTGGAATAGATAAAATTTGTTAGTTTGTTAGGGATTTTTTTGGTTATTTATTTATATTTTTTGTATTTTGTGAAGGGATAATTACACGGGGTAGGGTACACGGTAGGATAACATAAAATGGGTAAAGTGAATAAAAATGGAACTTTAAGAGGACGAAATCACGTGTCTACAAAAATTTATTTGAAAAAATTCTAATTAAACTACCAATTTATAGCAACAATTAAAGATAAGATTCTAATAGGAGAATAGTCTTGGGATTATGTCTTCCTAGGGGAAAATAGTGCATGGGTACATAAGAATCAAATGCAAACTCTAGTTAATAAATATATGGGTAGGCTAGGTTAGGGGTTTTGATGTTAGTTTTTCAACCAAACACCAAAATATAACCCATTGATCCTTTCTAATACCTCATGGGTATGGCAAACAAATCAACCGACAACCTCAATTGGGCATCCCTATTTCTAGGAAGATGCCCAAGACATAGAAAATTCACAATCCATCCTTATTTCTAAGACTATGTAAAGGAAATAAGCCAATATATAATGATTGTCACACATACCCCTTTTTCAAGGATGGTATAGGATCTAAAAGAATATCTACATCCCACTTTCAAGGGTGATGTTGGATTTTGGGAAATTGGGGCTTTACCAGTAAATTCTAATTTGACAATCAAGCATTAGTGAAACCCAACATTATTAACCAAGAATCTACACTAAAAATTAAGATCCACACACATTTGCAAAATATTCCAACATAACCCTAAGATAGATATTTAGCAACTCATACAGGTTAAGAGAAGAAATATACCCAAATTGACATTCAAAGCTTTCATTGAAGAGTCAAAGTAAGGGTATTCTGATATTCAACTTCAATTACAACTAAAATCCTTGGAAAATTAGCTACAATAATCTTTCCCAATTTAATAGGGTTTTTACAAAAACAACAACAACAAACCCAGTGTATTCCCACAAATTAGGGTCTAGGGAGGGTAAAATATACGGAGTCCATACTACCTCCAAAGAAGTAGAGAGGTTGTTTCTGATAGACCCCCAGCTTAAGATAGAGAATTCTACACCATCACAATCTTCACAAGTTGATTACAATAATGACTCCCATAATTGGATTGAACCTATCGCGACCGCCATTATAACGACCCAATTTTCTGAACTAGAACTCTACACGGTGGTCATGATCCCGATGGACCACAAGCTAACCCATGACTGATATTTGTACCTGTATACTGCATAAGATAACTTAATAATGCGAAATCATACACTGAAAGGCTATAAGGTTCAATACTGAACATAACTGAATAACGTAATATCTGTGTGGGGTAATAGAATACCCAAAACAAAACAAAAGTCTAAAACATGATAATCTCTATTTAGTCTGCATCTAGTCTGAAAGCCTCTACTGTCTGAAGAATCTGAATAAGGAGTTGATGGAATAAGTCCCCAACTAACTCCAACTAATAAGTTAATCAATGAGATAATAGAAAATCATTATGTCCTCAAAGGATGAGAACTCACTTCTACTCTGACTGTTGAAACTAGAATCTACTACTGATCTAGAAATCGTGTCTCTGAACCTATGGTGTAACATAAAAAGAAAGCACCATAGCATGAATACGTCAGTACATATGTACCGAGTATACATGTGAGGTGGGCTAAATGGAAGGGTTCACATGCATGCTAATGCTAGCTGACTGTATAACATCAACGTGAGAATGTATACATAATTATGTAACTGTAACTGACAACGTGATATCGTGATTACTAAATCTGAATATTGATAACATAACATGACTAATAATATGAATGACTATATCTGAGTATAACTGATAACATGGGTGACTATAGCTGACGGTCCTGAATTTGATGGAACTATCTGAGTTCCATACTGTATCTAAGTTGACTGTGTCTGACAGTCCTGAAATCTGAAGAACTATCTGAGTTCTATTACTGAGACTGATTGACTATATCTGTTAGTCCTGATTCTGTAACATGAAAATATGGGAAGTAGTATCTAACCGACATGCCCCAAAGGTGCTATGATAGCTGAGCTGGGGTCCAATTATGCCCTAATTAGAAGGGTGTCAATACCGTGCAACTGGTAAGGACAACATATGAGTAACCCTCATATAACAGGAAACTCTAGAGAGAACGATGGGAACCCTCACATAACAGGTTAAGCCACCTCATCTACCCTCATATAACAAGCTACGATATCTCAACCTATGCTGGCTACATAGTTCTGGAACGCAAGGATTGCTTCTAAAAATCACGCCCTCATATAACAGATGAGTTCCTATCCTTGGGTTCACTCGGTGATAATCCCTACTCCCATCTGAATAGACACTAAATATGATTTACTAAACTAAACTTAGTGTGGATTGAGTTACTGAATTTTTGTGGCTGACAAAATACTACTGATACCTGACAACTAACTGAGTCATGACATCATGGAGATATTTCCTGAGTCATAAGACTATCCGAAGTCTAAGAGTTCATAGCTTGACTGAGAGTATCGTGAAAACATGACATGCCTCTAGGCATACAACTAATATTTTGGGTACAAGTACCCCCAGGACTCGATAGAAGGAAACTAACATAGTATGATTTACTTGAAGACTTGACTAACATCATAATACATACTACATTCATAGGAGCCTTTCATTAAACATGTAATAGGAATAAACTTGTACATACGTGGGGATTTCATGATATCATGCTAGTTAGACAATTTTCCTTCATCTAGGCATTTAATCAAACATATTGTAGGCATAGTACATACAAAGCACATTATAAAACAATTAAACATCATGCTTCAATTCCAATTCCATCATACAAGGTTTTAGTCATGAGATTTCGGAAATATTTATCTATACTAATCAACCCACATGGAATTTATCATCAAATCATGGAATATAAATCAATTCCTCATTTATCAACATGAAAAAGAACATACAAAGCATGAAATTATGAAGAAAATCCATAACTTGTATTTAAAAAGGATTCTTGGATTTCATGGACGAAAGGAGTCCATGAATAAACACTATGCATACCTTAGATCATGATTTTTTGAAGATTGATGGTGACAACTTTATGAATTGGAATCCCCAATAGAAACCCTAGTTTCTTCTTGAGATAAACTTGAGAGAAACCAATATATTTTTGGTGAAAAGTGGTTGAATCATGTGTTAAAGGGATTATATAGGGGTAGAAAGTTGATCCTTTTAACCTTGGATACGTCATTAAATTTTCAGTAAAATTTCCCGAGTTGGGCCCTTGGCGCGACGCGTCATTATCGCGTCATGTCACTGGAAATTGACAATTGGTAAATTGCATAGTAGCGCGATGCGGAGCTATCGCGTTACCACCTTGTCTACGACCTAGAAGTTTGGCGCGACATGCCAGTATCATGGAGCAACACTGGAATTTGACAATTACCATTTGAGCTATCTCCGCGACGCGCTTAAGGCTCAAGTCATACACTGTCTCACTAAAAAGACTCTAACTCTTCGTCCGGGTGTCGGATTTAGGCGAATTATATATCGATGGAAAGCTTATTCAATTTCCTGCGTGATAGGAAGTGAAAATTATGGAAATACCATGTGTATAAGAATGAATTCTTATTTCAAAGAAAGTTCTAACATCCTTGAGATGATTTTCAAGCTAAGAAAAAGCACAGGTATTACAATATCTCTCCCTTGAGAACATTCATCCTCGAATGAGACTCACTGAGAGGGGAAACAATAAACTAAACATGAATAACTGTAACATGATCTTATGACGTGTGTGACTGATAAGATAAATATAACATACTGAACATGCATATCTGATGCATGCAGAACTGATTCATAAATGCATAACTAAAAGTTCTAAAGAACTAAGTTTTCTCACAATGAGAATGCATGTCTGATGATAACTATATAACTGATCTGATACATGAATGCATGACTGAATATGCGGTGGTACTTGATACCAAGCTTATCATGGGAACATGAGCATGAGACTGGTTACTAAGTTAGTGATGTACACTAATCATGAAACTGAGTAAGATTAAGAAGAACTGTTACCTTGAGCTTGATCTGAGTCGGCGAGGAAAAGGTGAGGGTAATTGGTATGCATATCTGCTTCTGCTTCCTAAGTAACTCCCTCTATGGACTGATTTTTCCAAAGAACTTTAACTAGAGGACTTCTTTGTTCCTCAATCTATGAGGATGATAGTCTAGGATTTCGACTGGAATCTCTTCATAAGAGAGGTTGTTCTGAACATCAATGCTCTAAATAAGGACTACGACTGATGGGTCACCTATGCACTTTTTGAGTAAAGAGACATGAAAGACTGGATGAACTGAGGCTAGATCTGAAGGCAATTCGAGCTCATAAGCTACCTTGCCGAAACGACTGAGAATCTTGAAGGAACCGACATATCGGGGACTGAGCTTTCCCTTCTTTCTAAATCTCTTCACTCCCTTCATAGGAGAGATCTTGAGGTAGACATGATCACCAATCTAAAACTTGAGATCCTTTCTACGAACATCTGTATAAGACTTCTGTCGACTCGGAGTATCCCGGAGTCATTCTCTGATTAACTGAACTTTCTCCAAGGCATCGAATACTAAGTCAGGACCTATGATTGAGCCTCACTAACTTCGAACCAACCGATTAGAGATCTACATCTCCTACCATAGAGAGCTTTGAATGGAGCCATCTGAATACTGGAATGATAGCTATTGTTGTATGTAAATTCAATCAAAGGCCAGTGGTTATCCCAACTTCCCTTGAAATCAATTGCACACGCCTTTAGTATATCTTCTAAAGTCTGAATGGTTCTTTCTGCTTGACCATCTTTCTGAGGATGAAAGGCTGTACTGAGTTGAACTTAGGTACCAAGACCCTTTTGGAATGCTTTCCAAAAATGAGAGGTGAACTGGGTACCTCTGTCTGAGATAATAGTTAACGAAACAGTGTGTAATCTGACCAGCTCCTTAATGTAGAGCTTGGCGCAATCCTCGGATGAATAAGAGGTATGAACTAGAAGGAAAAGAGCTGATTTGGTCATTCTGTCTATAATGACCCAAAGAGAGTCATGCTAACAACGAGTTCGAGGCAAACCCGTCATGAAGTTCATGTTCACAACTTTCCACTTCCAAGTAGGAATACTGATCTCCTGCATAGGACCACTAGGCTTCTGATGCTCTATCTTAACTTGCTGACATGTAGAGCACTTAGCCAATAACTCTACAACATCTCTTTTCATCCCACTCCACCAATAGATTTTTTGCAAATCGTGGTACATATTAGTGGCCCCTGGATGAATAGAGTAACACACACCATGCACTTCTGCAAGAATTCACTACCTTAAGTCATCTATGTCTGGAACACAGAAATGACCCTAACAATGAAGAACACCATCTCTCCCTTGGGAGAAAACCTCTATTTTCTAATTCTGAACTGACTCTTTTAGCTTGACAAGGCTAGGATCCTTATCTTTCTTTTCTTTTACCTCAGAAACTAGAGATGATTCTGAACTACTCTGAACACATACACCGCCCTCTGAAGATTCGACTAAGCGAATGCCTAGTTTGGCAAGCTGGTGGACTTCCTGGACTAACTTCTTCTTACTATTATCAACATGAGAAATACTACCCATAGACAGTCTATTGAGAGCGTCAGCCACTACGTTGGCCATGCTCGGATGATAGAGGACACTCATGTCATAATCTTTTAAGAGCTCTAATCACCTTCTCTGATGAAGATAGAGATCTTTTTGAGAAAAGACATACTGATAGCTCTTATGATATGTGAAGACGTCTATATGAACTCCGTAAAGATAATGCCTCCAAATCTTTAAGGCAAAGACTACGGCTGCTAATTCAAGATTATGAGTAGGATAATTCTTCTCATGAGGTTTAAGCTGTCTGGAGGCGTAGGCTATGAACTTACCATGCTGCATGAGGAAACAACCTAAACCCACTCTAGATGCATCATAATAAACTACAAAACCGTCTGAACCATTTGGAAGAGCTAAAATTGGAGTTGAGGTGAGTCGAGTCTTCAATTCCTAAAAACTCTTCTAGCAAGGATCTGACCACTAGAACTTGATTTTCTTCTGAGTCAATCTGGATATAAGGGATGCAATAGAAGAAAATCCCTCAACAAACCATCTGTAATAGCCAACCAAACCCGAGAAACTCCTGATATCTGATGGAGAATTAGGGTGAGGCCAGTTTTTTACTGCTTCGATCTTTTAAGAGTCTATTCTAATTCCATCACTGGAAATAATATAGCCAAGGAATGCTACTGATCTTATCCTAAATTCACTTACTAAATTTGGCGAATAACTGATGATTTCTGAGAGTCTAGAGTACTATTCTGAGATGGTCAGCATGATCGCGCTCATTGCGGGAATAGACCAGAATATGATCTATGAAGACTATGATGAACATGTAAAAATACTGCTTGAACACATGGTTCCTCAAGTCTATAAAATCTACTGGGGCATTGGTAAGACCAAAGGACATAACTAAAAATTCAAAGTGACCATACCAAGTATGAAAAGTTGTTTTTGGGATGTCGCATTCTCTAACTCTGAGCTGATGATAGCCGGATCTAAGGTCTATCTTAGAGAAATAACTGGCACACTGAAGTTGGTCAAACAAGTCATCGATTCTGGCAGGAGGATACTTGTTCTTGACTGTGACTTTATTGAGTTGACGGTAATCTATACACATTCTGAGTGAACCTTCTTTCTTATGCACCAATAAGACTGGTGCGCCCTACTGGGAAATGATGGGTCTGATGAATCCCTTATCTAAGAGATCCTTCAACTGATCTTTCAGTTCTTTGAGTTTTGTTGGTGCCATTCTGTATGGTAGAATAGAGATAGGATGAGTGTCTAAAAGAAGATCAATACCAAAGTCTATTTCCCTTTCGGGAGGATTTCCTGGAAATCTTTGAGAAAGACATTTGAATATTCATTACTTACTGGGACTGATTCGAGACTAGGAGCTTCAGAATTGGAATCTCTAACATTAACTAGATGATAAACACATCCCTTAGATATTAATTTCCTTGCACGAAGGTAGAAAACAAGCTGACCCCTAAAAGCGGATACGCTACCCTTCCACTCTAGGACAGGTTCATTTGAGAACTAAAACTAAACTATTCTGTTTCTGCAGTCGACTGTGGCATAGAAGGAATGAAGCCAATCCATGCCGAGAATGACATCAAAATCAGTCATCTCTAATTTGACTAAGTCTGCTGAAGTGACTTTCTGAAATATATAATTGGGTAGTTCCTGTATACCAGCCGAGCTATGATGGTTTTAATCACTGGGGTAGAAACTGAGAAGGGATTTTCTAGAATTTCGGGATTGATTTTGAAATCAACTGATATAAAAGGAGTAACAAAAGACAAGGAAGCTCCTGAATCTAGCAAAGCGTAAACATGCATATGAAAGATCTATAACGTACCAGTAACTACATCAGGAGAATTTTCCTGATCTTGTCGAGTCGAAAGAGCATAGAGACGATTTGGGCGTTGCCCGCTAGTAGCACTGGAAGTGGCACCCTGCTGATTTAGGCGACCGGAATGAGCTGAGGAGAGATTCTGTTGACCCTGAGGACCTAGCTATGGATATTCTCTAACTCTGTGGCCTGGCTTGCTACAACTAAAACAAATGCCACTACCCTCTCTACAAACACCCTGATGGTGCTTACCACAAGTCTGGCAAAGAGGATAGGTGCGGGCACTGCTAACACTGCACTGGGTCTTAGAGCCTGGCGCTTTATCTTTGTTTCCCTCTCTTAACTTAGGAACTGGAGCACTAGCTGTAGACTGATACGGAAAACAAATCTAGAAACTGAAATTATAACTAAAGCGAGGAGATGAAGATGATAACAATGATACAAGATGAAACAAGACACGGATTCATCACAAACACAAGGGAAATTGCGTAGAAAATAAAGATAGATAGTGAGACCAATATTATTACAAGATTAAGAACCAAGTGTATTTCAACACTAACCCCTAATGAATGTAATAATCAAAACCACACTCTTACCGTGACCTCCAAGGTAATTAACTCACCTCAAGATCCACCGTTTCCAAGCAAAGAACAAAATTGGCTTTTCCAAGCCCTATACTAAGGATGACTTTTCCAAGTCATAACTAAGACTATACTAAGGTGGTCTACTCTCAAGAGAGAGGATTTTCAAGTGTTTCAATCTTTCATCATTCAAAACTAATGAAAATAAGACTAAAGGAGCCTATTTATAATCTATTACAAAATGAACAAAAAATGACTCCAATGCCCTTAATGAGGAGGGATTGTCATGGAGTGTCACTTAGACAAACATAAGTGACCAAAGTGCCCTTAATAAAGGGAACCAAAACCGTGAACCAACAAAGGTGGTCCAAACCCGAGAGTCCTTAAGTCTTCAATTCTCCAAGTAATCTTCCACACTCGGGTTTGATCAATGGTAGGCTCAAAATGTCCCCTCCAAGTATAATCCCGTGCCCTCCATGAGACCAAAGCTTGATTCTTCACATAGTAACTTTGAATAATGTCGGCGAAAGCTAAGATGGCCATTATTCTCGTATCATCCTCCCCTTCTTGAAAAGGATTCGACCTCAAATCCAAACCTTGCAAAAATAAAGAGAGGGAAAACAAATACAAACTCCTCATGGCATGAGAGTTAGGGTTAGCATAATAAATCATTTCAATATGCCAAGGTTGCACATATTTGTAATATAACCAAGGATCCTTTGAATTAAATATTAAAAGCCCAATGAAAGGTGCACAAAGGATTTGGTTATGGGAATTACCAAGAGATAAAGAAACTACATAGGTTCTAATGGCATCAAATAATCCACAAAGTAGAACTTCGTCATCTTATGAGACATAAGATATCATTGCTTCTTTATCTTGTCAAAAGACAACACCAAGGGGGGTGTTTTGATTGTTTCTAAAGTCCATAAAATCCATATAGCATTATCACACACACACATGGACAGACCAACAAACTTCCTACCTCGACATAAAACAAATCCAAAACTAGCATGGACATCATTATAGGCAAAGAGGCAGTATAAGAAAGAATCACGTGCAAAGGAATTACAGGTGAAGAGTAAGAATTTAAACACATACACATTCTTTCCTTCAAACAACTAGACAACTTGGCATCCACAAGTTGGAATTCATGTAATTTAGGCACAAGTGTGTCAAACAAGGATGGACATTTTAGGAACGTTACCCCAAGGATTCAATGACACCTTTGCCCTCGGGTTTTTAAGGACTACACATTCCTTACCCTTAAGAGTACTCTCATCTTTCAAAAAGAGATTTCCATCTTTAGGAGGAATGTTGTCGCACCATAGAGGGTTAGCATATCGGCTATAGCTTCCAAAGCAAGCTATACCATCATTTTCACTACTAGGTTTATTAAGAGTGTTTATTTCATCTTCAAACAAGACATTATACCATAAGAGAGCATGATCTATCCTACGAGAAGATTTGGAACAAGTAAATTCACTCTCTAAAAGTTCATTATCAAGTTTTAAAGATGTCTTAAGCACATGATTATCCCTATGATCCAAGAAAATATTAGAGTCAAAGGGTAAGCTCACGGGTTCACTCCTATTCCTTTGATCAACATTTTCAACATCATCACACACTTGAAGTTCATTAATCACATCATACACATCCTCAAGTGGTGGGTAATTTTCACACATAAGTTGATCAACACAAATTTCACAAGATAATGTACTTTCATTCAACACTAGGTGGACATAAATCAATCTTACAAGAAAAGTCAATTCGGTCATCAATAGGATCAACTAGTGTATCCACACTCACAACATGTACATCATCATCAAGTGGAAAAGAAACAATAGACTCACATATAGGCAAGCTACAACTCACACTTAATGGGCTACTAGCCACACAATTATCATTCACATGCACAAAAGTGTAAGAGTTAGCTATTTTACCTTGAAGTCCTTGAGTACATTCTTCTTTGTTATGGTGTGAAGGTTCTCCACAAGCTTGGATAGCAACTTTCTTTCAGCATTGTTCGCCTTCGCTTGCCATGTTGGTACCTATATAAATGTCCTTAGAAATAGAAGGATAACCAATGTTAGCACGGTTTGGTGGTAATTCCCTCACTTCGCTCCATACAACCTCTTCTTTTTTCCACTCTCAAATTACCACCTTGCACTCCCTTACTCCTCTCAATCTTTTGTCTTTCATAATAATTTGTATTGGAGTAGGTAGGCACTCTTCGTGGCTTGGGTATCAAGTAAGTCATGAGGCGATTCCCTCATTGGTCTCTTACAACATTAGGCCAATTTTGCACGTTAGGAATTTGATGTCATGCAAACTAATCGGCACCTAAGTATACATGACTGTAGGACAAGGAAAGAATATCGCACCACACCTCCTCATGGTATATATTGGGAGAAGACAACTTTTACCCTCTCAGTAACCTTGAACCCGTCCAAGAAGTATGGAACAAGTAAAGGCTCGTAAAACAACCCCAAGTAGTCAACCATGGATGGAACGATGTAGTTTCTATAGTACCTATCATTTAAAACAATGAGGTAGTCCGGTATCCCACAGATGGTCACCTTTCTGGAGTGTACACTCCTTCTCGGATCAACATTATAAAGCATATGAGTACCCCTCGATTTTGGAGATACATACCCTTTTATTCTCGTTGGACAACCTCCACTATAGCTAGTATAACCATTCACACTATATCAACTTTCATAAGAAGTACTACAGGGTGGAGAATATGGATCTTCATACTCCTCACGTTTACTCTCATCATAGCTCTCATAAGCTTTGCGAACGAAAGGGTTATACCTAACACCAAATCTTGGTTCGGAGTAAGAGGTGTAAGACTCCTCACATGCCCCAACATCATCATAAGATCCATCACGAGGTCCTACAATATCTCCAAAGTTACCATAAGCACTAGGCACTTCATTCACCTCATTTTCTCCCTCAAAACAATAACTTTCAAATCTGCCCAAGTTTTGTCCATGGCAATTTTCATAGCCTCCACAATTTCCCTCAACTTCGTAGACATAAAAACCCTAACTACAATCATAGTCTCCTATATTGTAGTCATAATAATCCCCGGCTATCGAACACATGTTCCCCTTATATTACCTTTTAAACCTACAAAATGAACAAACAAGATTAGTAGTAAAAGCTCCTCACCAACACTCGTATTCACTCACTTTTGTGATCCTCACAATTTGGAGCGGCGAATATTGAAAGTTGCTTATACTCCGGTAGTCAATAAGATGTCAATTCTACTTGGTGGCTGGAATAGATTCTTGTTTGATCGACTCAAGACACAAAACAAAATCTACTTACGAACATGAAACAAAGAAGTTACAACGAGTTAAAAAAATAATAAAAGCACATAAATAACAAAGACACGAAAGAAACGGACTCAACAACTAATCTATAACTAAGTAGGTGATTACTAGTTGCTAATTAGTATTAGAACCAACAACGAAACTAAGGGACAATAAAAATGAAACTAAGAATCTAAAATTTTGAGCTCAAAAATTTTACGTGAACAGTAGCAATGATGATGTGGCAGCCACGTATTGGTTTGGTTTTATCAAGTGGTTATTCTCAAATGTCAAGTCTTGGTCAAAAATTAATTTGAATTGATGAAATTTGTTTTAGGAGGGAAAATAAGTCTTGGGGCCTTTTTCAATTTTCAAGACTGACTTTTTCTTGTACTTCTCCTTAAAACATGGGTCCTTAAATCATGGAAAAGTGGTTAGGAAGTGATATAAAGTCTTTTGGTGGTTGGGGGTCTTTCAAGACTAACAAGTACATACACCTTTTTCCTTCACCTTTTAGGATCTAACATTCACTTTATGTTCTAACAATATATGAAGGAAGGTGAAGAACTTCAAGAACAACAACAACCACACCAAGAACAATAACAACAATCTTCAAGAACAACAACAATTCCAATGGCCAACTCCAATCTACATTAACAATATCTCCAACACTTGGCCAAGACAACTACAACTTCAACAAAATGGTTCTCAAGACACCAAGTAACAACAATATCACGTGGTCAAGTTTAGAACATCAAGGAGAAACCACACGGCCAAAACAGTCCACCACAACAATGGTCAACAACAATGGGCCAAGCTTATGTTCGCAACAACAACTTTCAACAAGTTCAAGCTCAAGTTTAGATCTAGACTCAAAGTGTTAGTGGACAAGAAAACTAACACTAGAAACAACAAAACAAACAAGAACACTACTATATCTAGTCACACAACAAACAAATCTAGGGCAAGACACAACAAGAACACAATTTTGGCCAAGAACACAAACACGGACAGATTGCTATTTTTCTAGAATTTTTAGTTTTTAACACTTATTTTTTTGAATTTTCTAACAAGCAATCCCAAGATTGATCTTGTAGGAACAAGATCAAGCCATTCTTTGATACCAATTGATACGAAAAACAAAGCTAGAAAATGAAATTATAACTAAAGAGAGAAGATGAAGATGATAACAATGACACAAGATGAAACAAGACACAGATTCAACACAAACACAAGGGAAATTGCATTGAAAATAAAGATAGATAGTGAGACCAAGATTATTATAAGATTAAGAACCAAGTGTATTTCAACACTAACCCCTAATGAATGTAATAAATAAAAGCACACTCTTATGGTGACCGCCAAGGTAATCGACTCACCTCAAGATCCACCGTTTCCAAGCAAAGAACAATATTGGCTTTTCCAAGCCCTATACTAAGGATGACTTTTCCAAGTCCTAACTAAGACTATACTAAGGTGGTCTACTCTCAAGAGAGAGGATTTTCAAGTGTTTCAATCTTTCATCATTCAAAACTAATGAAAATAAGACTAAAGGAGCCTATTTATAATCTATTACAAAATGACTCCAATTCCCTTAATAAGGAGGGATGGTCAAGGAGTGTCACTTCGACAAAGATAAGTAACCAAAATGTCCTTAATGAAGGGAACCAAAACCGTGAACCAACAAAGGTGGTCCAAACCCGAGAGTCCTTAAGTCTTTAATTCTCCAAGCAATCTTCCACACTCGGGTTTGATCAATGGTAGGTTCAAAAACGTCCCCTCCAAGTATAATCCCGTGCCTTCCATGCAACCAAAGCTTGATTCTTCACATAGTAACTTTGAATGATGTTGACGAAAGCTAAGATGGCCATTATTCTCGTATCATAGAGGGAACTGGAACTGATGACTTAGGACGAAACTGGAAACGATTTCCTCCTTCTAATTTAGGCTGAGCGAAGTTGAAACTACCTGTCTTCGCTCTCTTATTTTGCTTTTCCCTCTGCTTAATTTTTTACTCTTCTATCTACTGAGCATGGGTCATAAGTCTAGCTAAGGTTATGTCACTGTTCAGCATGGCGGATCTGCACTCATTAACCACGCTGTCGTTCACCCCTGAAACGAACTTACTCATCTTGGATCTACTGTCTGCAACCACATGAGGGGCATACCTGGATAATTGAGTAAACTTAAAAGAATACTCTTTCACTGTCATATTGCGCTGCCCGAGGTTGATGAACTCTAGTACCTTAGCTTCTCTAACCTCTTGGGGAAAGAATCTGTCTAAGAATGCAGTGACAAACTCCTCCCACTCTATAGAACCTGCATCATCTGATCTTTCGAACTTCCACTATTTGAACCAAGCATGAGCCACATCCTTTAACTGGTATGCAGCTAGCTCAGCACTCTCAACAGTAGTCACCCCCATGGAGTCTGTTACTTTATGAATTTGATCTAAGAATTCGTAAGGGTCATCATCTACTTTAGACCCAAGGAAGGTTGAAGAATTCATTCGGGTGAAGTCCCGAATCCTAGATGCAGCTGAGTTGGCCACTGGGTTGGCCGGAATAACTGTTGGCCATTCATTATGAGTAGCAACTGATTGCGTAAGAGTGGTAAATGCGGTCCTAAACTCCGCATGAGAAACATAATCGCCCAAAGGTTCTTCGAGCTAAGAGGCTGACTGATTTCTTCTCTTAGGAGGCATGTTTTAAAATAAAGAGAAGAAGCGGATTAGACTGAGAGACTGACTTGTGATTATGCTCACAGGCACGACATAAATACTGAAAGAAGGGAAACTGTTCTTAAAATATCTAATAGCCTCTTGCACAAAAATGTGGCGCGCAACACACCCATGCACAAGACTCTACTAGATGCGGCTTTCAAACTTCCTAGGACTCTATTGAACCTTAGGCTCTGATACCAAGTTTGTAACGACCTGATTTGCTGAACTAGAATGCTACAAGGTGCTCATGATCCCGAGGGACCACAACCTAACCCATGACTAATATCTATACCTGTATATTGCATAAGATAACTTAATAATGCGGAAACATGCACCAAAAGGCCATAAGGTTCAATACTGAACATAACTGAATAACGTAACATCTGTGTGGGGTAATAGAATACCCAAAACAAAACTAAAGTCTAAAACATGATAGTTTGTATCTAGTCTACATCTAGTCTGAAAGCATCTACTGTCTGAAGAATCTGAATACGGAGTTGATGGGACAAGTCCCCAACAAACTCCAACTAATAAGCTAATCAATAATATAATAGAAAATCATTATTTCCTCGAAGGATGAGAACTCACTTCTACTTTGACTGTTGAAACTAGAATCTACTGCTGATCTGGAAATCGTGTCTCTGAACCTATGGTGTAAAATAAAAAGAAAGCACCATAGCGTGAATATGTCAGTACATATGTACCGAGTATACATGTGAGGTAAGGTAAATGCAAGGGTTCGCATGCATGCTAATGCTAGCTGACTGTCTAACATGAACGTGAGAATGCATACATAATTATGTAATTGTAACTGACAACGTGATATCGTGATTACTGAATCTAAATAATAATAACATGACATAACTGATAACATGAATGACTGTATCTGAGTATAACTGATAACATGGGTGACTATAGCTGATAGTTCTAAATTTAATGGAACTATCTGAGTTCCATACTGTATCTGAGTTGACTGTGTCTGACAGTCCTGAAATCTGAAGAACTATCTGAGTTATATTACTGAGACTGATTGACTGTATCTATTAGTCCTGATTCTGTAACATAAAATTGTGGGAAGTAGTATCTAACCGACATGCCCCAAAGGTGCTATGATAGCTGAGCTGGGGTCCAATCTATGCCCTAATTGGAAGGGTGTCAATACCGCGCCACTTCTAAGGACAACATGTGAGTAACCCTCATATAACAGGCAACTCTAGCGAGAACGGTGGGAACCCTCATATAACAGGTTAAGACACCTCATCTACCCTCATATAGTAGGCTACGATTTCTCAACCTATGTTGGCTACATAGTTTTGGAACACAAGGATTTCTTCTAAGAATCACGCCCTCATATAACAGGTGAGTTCCCATCCTTGGGTTAACTCGGTGATAATTTCTACTCCCATCTAAATAGATACTGAACATGATTTACTGAACTGAACTGAGCATGGACTGAGTTACTGAATTTCCGTGGCTGATGAAATACTACTGATACCTGACAACTGACTGAGTCATGAGATCATGGAGATATTTCCTGAGTCATAAGACTATTTGAAGTCTAAGAGTTCATAGATTGACTGAGAGTATCGTGAAAACATGACATGGCTCTAGGCATACAACTAATATTTTGGGTACAAGTACCCCTAGGACTCGATAGAAGGAAACTGACATAGGATGATTTACTTGAAGACTTGACTAACATCATAATACATACTATATTCATAGGAGCTTTTCATCAAACATGTAATAGGCATAAACTTGTACATACATAGGGATTTCATGATATCATGCTAGTTAGATAATTTTCCTTTATCTAGGCATTTAATCAAACATATTGTAGGCATAGTACATGTAAAGCACATTATACAACAATTAAACATTATGCTTCAATTCCAATTCCATCATACAAGGTTTTAGTCATGAGATTTCATAAATCTTTATCTATTAACCCACATGGAATTTATCATCAAATCATGGAATAGAAATCAATTCCTCATTTATCAACATGAAAGAGAACATACAAAGCATGAAAACATGAAGAAAATCCATAACTTGTATTTAAAAAGGATTCTTGGACTTCATGGACGAAAGGAGTTCATGAATGAAGACTATGCATACCTTAGATCTTGATTTCATAAAGATTGATGGTGAAACCTTTATGAATTTGAATCCCCAATAGAAACCCTAGTTTGTTCATGAGATAAACTTGAGAGAAACTAATATATTTTGGGTGAAAAGTGGTTGAATCATGTGTTAAAGGGATTATATAGGGGTAGGAAGTTGACCCTTTTAACCCTGGACACGTCATTAAATTTTTAGTAAAATTTCCCGAGTTAGACCCTTGGTGCGATGCGGCGTTATCGCATTGTGTAACTGGAAATTGACAATTGGGGAATTGCATGGTAGCGCGACGTGGAGCTATCGCGTTGCCACCTTGTCTATGACCTGAAAGTTTGGCGCGATGAGCCAGTATCACGGAGCAATACTGGAATTTTCAATTGCCATTTCAACTATCTCCGCGATGCACTGAAGGCTCAGGTCAAACACTGTCTCACTAAAAAGGCTCTAACTCTTCGCCCGGGTGTTGGATGTGGGCAAATTATATATCGATAGAAATCTTATTCAATTTCCCATGTGATAAAAATTGAAAATTATGGAAATACCATGTGTATAAGAATGAATTCTTATTTCAAAGAAAGTTCTAACATCCTTGAGATGATTTTCATGCTAAGAAAAAACACGGGTATTACAGCCATGCTTTGACCTGGCCTTGACTGGCCACGATCACGATAATCGAGGTCGATCCCAATTCTGATTTTCCATCTTTTGCACTACTTTACAGTTTTTGTTCCTTGTTTAGCTCACTTCACTTGTTTCCTCCCATTTATCTGTAAACCTGCAAACTAATGGTACTAGTGCATTCAAATGGAAAATTTACCTTATTTAATAATAGTAGTGTGAACAATTTGGATGTAAATAAGTGGTAAATTTACCACTCATCAAGGATCCTCCTTAACCTTAGTATAAGTGAAAGTCAGAGGGCTCAGCCTTATAAACTGGCCTCAGATGAACTCCCAGCAATATACCATCAGAACTCATTTGACGTGATTGGATTGGTAGAACTTAGCATTAGTGATATCTCCCCAAGGTGACTGAAGAAGAGTGCCACCCTCTAGAGTAGGGTCAGTGGAAGCAGGTGGAACTCCACGGGGATAATCAGAAGTAGAGACCCTAGACCGGGTATGTACCCCATAAGTTGGACGAAATTTGCCAACATTGTCCTCAGGCAGGACAGATAAGATTCCATGAGCTTTAATCATCTGGGTGGCATTATGTGAAAGGAGAATAAAAGAAAGTTAGAGAAATCCAAGACCTTAGACTCTATAGCTCGAAAATAAGACAAATAAGAAAGGGAAAAATTCCTAAAGGACTCATAGCCTCTCTCTTATAAGTATGGCAAGATACACACCCATTAGAAAAACTCTACTTGACACGGCTTTATGGACACCTCATGACAGTGAAACCTAGTCTCTGATACCAACTTTGTAATAACCTAAACCAGGGCCTAGCCGTGACTGGTATCTCAAGTCCATCGAGGATCAGAGACCACCCCCTTGTCCTAGTCAAATGTAACCAATATATATATATGATAAGATAGAAAAAAGAAACCCAAAAGTCTATATGAGATCATTATCCAAAAAAAATATCCACAATACAAAAACTAATACCAAACATCAACCATAATATCCATGTCCATAGTAGTCCAACAAAGCCTATAACAAAATTTAATACCAGTAAAATATCGGGACATACACCTGACCATAGCCAAAAAAAATCTAAAATAAAGTCCAAGAAAAGGGAAAACAAAACATAAAATGAAGTCTTTTGAAGGATGGAAGCTCACCATTTCAAGTCAACTTTCGATCTAACCACGGACACTTGATAACTGTGCAGGAAAGGTAGACTTGCCTTTGCACGATGCATCACATGGGGATACAACATCTGAAGATGGTTAGTAGTTGGGGCGCTAATATGTAACTCGGGAATAAAAGAGTAAAGTAATGCCATGATCCATAATATGAAAACTAGTAAAACTCAATGCAAAACATTATATGCAATAAGTACATATATATATATCATATTTCGAGAAAAAGGGAAAAAAGATTATCATGCATTTTTAAATCATTAACCTGGATTGTGTAGCTCTGTCGTCCTAAAGGTACCTACGAGCTATATGGGTTCAGGTCCCCCTGCTGAAAGGGCCCCAGTGCGTGTTAGCCGCACGTACCGAAGAAACTCGAGAAGGCTAATGCCATCACCAAAATATAAAGTTTGTCTCATGCACATAGTCACATGATCAAACCTCACGTCGGTAAACATAAGTTTCCAGTATCAGCCCCCCCCCCCCCCGGGACCTTCACTTTCTACGGCTTTTATACACAACCCCCTTTAAGACCATATTAAAACCATTTACCTATTCGCAACCATTTACCAACGAGTATTTTAATTAAGCATTTCCCGTTGGAATCATCACACAAAAAAATAGAGCTTGCAAGTCTTTCACTTTATGCCATAGAAGACCATTAAACCAAATTTAACTCCAAATTTTCACATTAAAACAAAATTGTGGCCACCAAGGCCTTACCAAAACCATTTGAAAACCAACCCAATTCATGTTCCATTTACTATTTCTGCATTGCAAGGATTCCGAGAATAGTCAAACTATGTGACAAAATCATATTCATTGTTAATTTCACAAACAGGTTGAGGGCATATAATTTACAAAACTATATATCAAGGCAAAATCATCAAACTTGTGGATTAACTATTACCCCTTAGTTTAATTACCATTCCCATGCATTCCACCATGTTCAAAATCATAAATAAAGCATAATTATTGCATAATAAATTATGAAAAAAATATTTAAATCAATCACATTCCCAACCCTCAACCCATAGATAAAAACCTATTATCAAAACCATGAATAATATCCAATCTCATGCCATTAATAAAACACAAATGTAGGAAAAGATATACATGCCTTAATTGTCGAGAAATCAAAGAAAACCACACCCTTAGGACCCAAGATGATCACCTCCCTGAACCCTAGCCTTGTGTTAAAAAAGGGATTTTTGAGAGGATAGTTGAAAGTAATGAGAATGACCTTTGTATATTGAAAACTGATAGAAATAGGTCCCTATAGTAATTAAAAATTATTTATAGGTGGAAGGACCTCCCTATCCCTCTTCCCTTTTTAATTAAACAAAGCAGTCACAAAATAACACAGGTCCGTAGAACAGACCTTATTGTAGAGGTCCAAGCTCTGTGACATGGACTCTATCACAGAGGCTAACCTCCATGACATGGACCGTATCGCAGAGACTATCATTTGTGACACGGGGCTATCATGGAGGCTTATTGCTTTCATGACCCAAAATTACCCCGAACCCCATCTAAAATTTTAAAACACTTTTGGGTTACTCTTTTAACATCCCCAAACATATTTTAAGTCAAAGATTAATATTTCAAGAATGGGAAGGCAAAAATTGAATTGTCCAAAATTTTGAGGGTGTTACCCGTACTCATAGGAGTCTATTATTGAAAATTCATGAGTCAAAAATAAGGTTCAAATTAAAGAAAAATTATTTTCAAGCTTTACTGACCAAACCCCCCAAACCCATTTTGAAATCAAGAATTTGAAGTTTTTTTAAGATGAAATTAAGGTTAAATTATAAATATAATATTAGAAAAATTAGCCATGGAAGAAATATCAAAAACTCCTTTGGAATCGCCCAAATCCGAGCTTCCAAGCCCCAAAATAGTAAAAATAGGGTTTTGATTCTCAACTTGGGTGGAAATCATGAATAATAAAATACGACTTCTTGTGATATGGTAAATTAGAGTTCTAAATTAATAGACAATGATTATACAAGAAAAATGCATCAAATATTGTCAAATTTGGAGCTTTCTAACTCCTAAAATTTCAAAAATACGAATTTGAGTCTTATACACAGCAATGGCTGCTAAAGCAGCACTTTGACTATTAAAGTGGTCTAATCAGATGGTGAAAATACAGCTAAAGCATTCATATGGTCTCTTTAGAAGTCGGTCAAATCTTCAACGGCCACTAAAGCATCCACACCCGCACCAGCAACCTTCAAAACTTGCTTTTGACCGCAGAAACTCATCTGAAACCCTATGAACATGATCCAATAGTGAAAATTGACTGTAAAACACATTCTGAATCTAATGGAATCATCAAAACTTTAATCCTAAATAGTTTCAACTAAATGTGGAGCCCAAACCTATAGTTTTATTTTTTATATAATCTACCCAATAACCCAAAATGAGTCCAGAAGACTCGCGACCTGAACCAAGTGTCTACCTAGCCTAAAATCAATGTTTCATAGCTGATGGCATTGTCAAAATTCTCACTTGAGGTCATATACTAAAAGTTTTGATCTGAGACCAAATCCTAAATAGTGAAAGCTCCAAAATAGAGAAATGAGTGTAAAATTCAAACAAACTATTGAATAACTAAGCCAGTAGTTTAGCAAGTCATAAAAGATATGTAACCACTATGGGAAGGCTTAAAATATAAAAAAAAATGCACGTAAATCAAGGAAATACCTTGAGGGTTATTACAGTAGATTCCCCAATGACTCGGTCATATCACCCCAAATATTGAAACTAGAAAAACTATTGAGAAGAAATCTCAAAAATTTAAAAGAGCAAAGTCATCCTCTAACTGAGAGAATAAAAACCAACAAGGATATCGAGAGAAAGTCTTGAGAGCCCTGCAAGTTGAGATTTATCCCAAATAGTATGTAACTGGGGAAGAAATTTTAAGGGAGACCTCAAAATTTCCACTAACATTTTAGAATAAATTAAAAATTCCACAGCACCAAGAGGTTAGAATTAACTTTAGAAATCACCAGTTGCGACAGAATCAAGATAGACTAAATCCCTAGCCATTCCAATACTTCTATAAAATTGAGCTATTAAACTCTCTAGCAACGATAATGGCTTTCTAGGGATTCTCCATTTAATGTCAGACATAGTCAGGCCTCAAGTAGAAGACGTTCATTGAGATAGCACATGACATAACTGCCATATATTTTCTAAAAGATTTTATGCAAGTTTTTCAAACTACTTTTTTCAAGAACTATTTTTGGTAAATCTATACATGTTTTCTAATTGACTAGTTTTGCCTTATATCTATCAAAATGGGGAGTCAGGGAAGACGTCCAAACATGGCAAGAGTATTTGAAAGATGGAAAAAAGCAAAACAATGTTTGAAGAAGGTCAACGCAGTGTAGTTTTCATACAAGACTAATAATTTTTATATGGATGCATATATCACCACATGAATGAATGGTGTTGATATAGGTACATTTAAAAGAGTCGGCACAATAATAAAGGAATCAAAAGAACTACCTAATAAGGAGAAGAACAAAATGTCCTTCTTGTATTCACCATGGGACAAAGTAAATGATATTTAAACTATCCCTAGAAATGGATTTCATCCACTTATTTACATCCGAAGGTCACACCTTTTGAGAATCCCTTCAAAAGGAAGAGATTAAAGTCAGGATAAGTCATTTAGATTACAATTCTAAGTATTTTTCTTTTAAACTTTCAAAAAGTTTGACTGCAGTTGCTAGTAAGAGCGACATTGTAGCTACTAAAAATTTTACCTTGAGTATAGGTACATGTAAAAAAGTCAACACATTGACAAAATCAGGTGAATCTCCTCTTAAAAAATTCCATAAGGACCATGTCAAGAAGGCTTTTTTATTTAATTAAATATCATTATCGAGAGGATCATTTCATCACATTGTATATCATTTCCAAGAGGGTCATACTGAGATCTACTTTATCTAATTATATATCTTTGATCAGAGGGCCATTTTATCCAATTGCATTGCATTGCTAAGAAGGCTATTTCATCAAATTACATATCATCGTTGAGAGGTCCATTTCATCCAATTGCATATCATCGCTGAGAGGTCAATTTCATCCAATTGCATATCATTATCGAGTGGGCCATTTTGTTTCATTACATATCATTGACGAGAGAGCCATTGCATAGCCTCACTAGTAGGGTTTTTATTATATCATCTTTAAAAGTCTCCATATCTAATTAATCGTGTAAAAATGAAGGAGTCTAGAGCATAAGGATAAATTAGAGCATATGTGTGCCTATTAATCATGAAAAGTCAAGGAAGTCTAGACTAAAGAAATAATTATCACGATATTCATTATTCATGTAAATGCAGAGGATCCTAGCACAGACGAATATAATTATTTTGATATCCATTATTCACGTAGAGGTGGAGGAGTCTGGTGCTGAAGGATATAATCATTTTAATATCCTTCATTCACGCAGAGGCAGAGAATCTTGACTTTAGGATATGTTGGTTCATCCACCCCATTATATTTGATTTATTGAGTTGTCTACCTCTCTATAGTTGGACTATGTCAAACCAAGGGATATCTACAAATCGTTATTCAAAAATAGATAATGTACTAGATTTCCCAAGAATTAATTGTATTAAAGTCATTTATAAGTCACAATGTTTGACACAGGATAGTGTGTGACATCACCAAAAGTTGGCAGTTAAGGGTCATCCATAAGCAACAACAATATCCTATCAGGTAGAATGCGAGATGACCAAAATTGATAGCCCAAACATTATCCATAAGCCATAGCTAAATCCCTACCGATTGATGGGTAAGATTACCAATTGGTGGGTCTAAGTTTTCTCTATGAGCCACACCATATCCAAGATTGATTGTATGTAGGATTTCCAAAAGACAATCAATTTGACAGATATCTATAAGTCATATTATATCTAAGTTTGATTGATGAGAATGAGTACACGAGCTAGCAATTCGAGGAATATCTATGAGTCATCTATTATCCAAGGTCAAATAATATGCCGAATTACCTAAAAGCTATCAACTCAAAAGTTATTTGTAAGCTTCCTTATATCCAACTTTGAATGATGACCAAGATTATCTTAAGACTAACAATTTGATGGATATATATAAGTTATTTTTCAATATGAAAGATATGCAAGACTTACCAAGGTTCACATGCAAAAGAGAATTACTAATAGTCGAGGGGGTTATTGCATCAAATACAATAACTTACTAGTATTTGAAAAGGTAATATCAAACAAACATCAGATGGTTGCAGCGACCATTCTACCCAAAATATCATAGGTGCCAAAGGAAAGCCACCCCATTTTGAAGAAAAAGTCAATTTCCAAAAGTCCATCATATCCAACAACTGAGATAGTTTTTGTGCCTATACTATTGTGGAAACCATTGTCTTCCAAAAAAAGTCTAGGAAAGTATGGCATGGCCAGTCAAAATAGTTCATGTGAGAATTAGGTAAAATCTATCTATCCTTTGGAGAATTATGTCTATCGCTAATAATTTTGTTTGATATGTTTTCAAGAGCAAATGAAAGATAAAAATATCAAACTAAAACTACAAGTGAGGATAACTCCAAAAAAGATAAAACAAAATATGGAACTTTTTCTTAACAGTCAACTGGGATATAGTCTTGATCAATGCCCAAACTACACCTACAACTGAAGGATAAAGCAGTCACTATCAAGTAAAGTAATTCCAAGATCACTTTTTTCTTAACAACAACTAAATTATCAACCAAAATCAAGAACAAAGTAATTCCAAGATAAAAAATAAATCTTGGAATCAAATATAGCTTAGTAAGTCTTAAGAGTGCGTCATTTGACTACAAAATGTCAAAAGGGTATTTATAGGATACATGAATACCATAAAAATCAACTCCTAAATGAGAAAGGAAAATTGAGGTTGGTGACCACTTATAAGGTTGCCTACAGACCATAGGTGATTCTTAGTAAGTTGAAGACCTTCTGCAAAACTCCTAAAACTCTATGAACTTGTCCCTCTAGTGCCTACAAAGGTCACCTAAAAACTGTAAATGGCATCTACGGATCAAAGATGCCCTTGGTAAGTGATAAGGTATTCTTTTTCTTGCTTCTGAGCCTCTGGACATCAAGTTCTGACACCTACGCTTGGTAAGGAGCACTTATACCCAGAAGTTCCTTAGTAAGTAGCCTAAAACTTTAACTTTCATCTTCTTCTTCATTTTTAGCTTCCAAACCTAGTTTCCTATAAAACTTACACAAAACACATTATATTTCACAAAATAACCTAATAAACTTGCATATTTTTATCATTTTAACCATCGAAAGTTCTATAAATCCATATCACACCAACACCCTCAACTTAGAACATTTGCATGTTCTCAGGAAACACAACAAAACAAAATAAAACAATGACACTTAACTATGAGAACTCTAATCTATCTAAGGCAGTCAAGCAATAATAAGATTGAAAACATTACCCCCTCATATTTCAACCATTCAAAACTAACTGTGAGTATACATGAAGCACAACAATATGACACAAAGAAATCAAGGTATGGTAATTACATTAGAAAAAGACAACCATGCATATATACAAGTTATACTACCTTTAAAAGTAAGCACCTAGCAATACAACCCATGTGCCCTCATAACAAAGAAACCTCACTCACTCATATGAAATAATACATGTCAATGTGGGGATGGTTAAGACACACTCATGCTCAAATGAGAAGTTCCACCAATGTACATCAAATACCATAGGCTTGCCCTTATTTTCTTTACCATTAGTTTTACAACTGTCAAGTTATGATCACTATAGGACTTTATTCGGATTGTAATGTAGGCTTGGGGGCTGGTGTGGTACATATAATATATCAAGTGACTAAGCCTCCTTGGAACTACACTTACTTAGGGGTTCACACTTTAACCAATTTCCTTTTATTCCAGCCTTATTTCTCCCATTTTATTCTTTAATACACATTCAGGTTGGGTATGGTTTATTTTATTTTTTCTTTTCTTTTTTATATTTTTGTTTTCTTTTTCTTTTTCTTTTTCTACCACACCTAGCCTTACTATATTTTCTCTTATTTTACCCTTCTTTATACACAATTTACATTATGTACCCCTATGATAGCAACCCTCAACTTAGGTGATTTGTATGAGTTGAGGTGCACAATGTCCAAGGAGGACCAGGGACAAAACAGGTTCATTATAACACAAATGGGAAGGTAAATGGTGTAACAAGAAAAATAGGCAACAAGTCTTAATAATCGGAATCAAGGGATACTTATTCATACATGAAAGGTCATTTAGGCTAAAACTGGACTAACATAAAAAAAGATCTATAATCCTTACCTAACTTACTATCCTACAACCTAGGTAAGACTAATTGAGTAAGTTTTGGATGCAACACACAAAGAGAACTGATTATAATTTCACACACATATGTCACAGAGTCATATCATAAGATACTTTCGATCTAGTTCATGCATAAGTTAGCTATGATTATCATGTCCTAAATCCTAATGCCATACCAAGATCCACAATGGTCACACATATATACATTCACACAGTTATAAAAACAAATTTTTGGATGGGTATCATTTTACTTAATATGAGTAAAAAAACATGTCAACTGCCCGAGATACTCAAAACTCTCCTAATTATACAAAAACACAGCATAATACAAAACAAAATACAATATGACACAAATTTAACCTAGACAGACCGATTTTACAACCATACCATAGCCGACAGAAAAAGAAGCATAGAAAAAAACCATAACAGATATGGTATACCTAACCTCCAACTAAAAGACTACATATTATCCCCACTGTATATAAATAATGTAAAGGAAAGAAATAAGGACATACCTGGGATGTACTAGGAGTCTGTGTCATGATCATCCCCAAGTGAGGGTATTTGGACTGGTGAAGGTGATGGTGGTGGTGGTGCACTAATATAAGATGCACCCATAGCTAACTCGGCAGGCCTCCACCTATCAACAAATGTAGTCTCCGCCAACTCATGTGTGGCCCTATTCAAGGCCTAACCAAAGGGCATGTTGGGGTCCTACAACTCCCTCTATCTGCCTCTCTTGGTCCAAAATATGAGGGTTGCCTCATCATCCTTTACAAATAAATCAAAATGTCGAGGTCCATATGGAGGTACCGACTGAACAACTGGAGGGATCACTAGAAGGATGGCTGGAATATGGCTTTTAGCGAGAGAGCATATCTTTAGCCGCAGTGTATCCACCTCCTCCATAATAGCACCTGAATTCAGTGCCTCAATATCACTAATTCAGGTTGAGATTTTTTTCTTAAAAGCATCAAAGCGAGAATGCAACTCAGCTCGTATTACTAACATAAAAGCCTGGTGTGCAGAATACAATCAAGTCATAACTATCTCTAGTGTGGTACAGACCTAAGGCTGAATTTTCCCATACAATCTCGCCACCTTGACCTTAATATTCTATAGATAAGTGTTGGTGATGCTCTGAATGTCCATCAAGATCTGCAAGAACTCACATAAAACTAAATCATACTTGAGGCAACAACTGAAGTGGATGGGTAAGGGGGCACTGAAGATGTACCCACTAGCTCTAAAGTAGAAGTCGGAGCTGATGTAGATTTAGCTAGGTTCCCCTTCTCTTCTCCCTCATATAAAACTTCAAAATAACTCCCACGTTACCTTCCAGTGTATTACTAGCCTTTATATGGAATGATGGGCCCTCAGTCTGGGTTGGAGACATTGTAGTGGGTGTACAGGGTTTCCTAGAAAGGACAAAATTTTTTGGATCCTTCATCATCTTAGTCAGTGACACGACCGTCACCTCTATTCTCTCATCAACACCTAGTACCTCTGGCATACCAGACTCGTTAAATAACCTCTAGACAAGACATGGGAATGGAAAAGTCATCATCTCCCAAAAAGTTCTCTAGTAAAGCTCATGCCAAATATAGCTCAAAGTCAATATCGTATCCAGCAATCATGCTTACAGTTAGTGCAGCTCCATTCCAAGCCAATAAATTTTCTGCGATAGTCAGATAAATTATATATCAAATAAGCAACCAATAAAACTTTGCGGCAAAAGTCAGTTCCACCTTTTTAATCATACCCTGCCCCTCGATCCAGGGGAATCATCACCAAAAGGTTAAAAATATAGTTGGCGATCTATCTCGATAACTCAACTCTCTCTTTTATGCTTAGTATCATGCATAATATGTATGTCTCATTCAACTCTTAATCTATAATCACACTCTATTGTGGATGCTGGAATAGCATAATATGGACCGAAGAGAACTCGGTGGATGGCCCCCACTAAAATGTCAACCATGACCCATCTCATAAGCATTTGCAAGATACTATGGCATGGTATAAGGCATAGAATTCTGATACCAATGTTAAACTATATGTACCTAGGGTCGAGTCATCTACCCCATCTGGTGCCTATCAAATGCAACTTGCAACAATAGAGCTCTAACCAACCCAGACAAGTCTATCTATCTCTCCTCATAAATGGCCCTCTTGGAACACCCTATCTCGATCAAAAAATGAACCTCTCATAAAGTAGACAAATTCACTCTATGCACCATCTTGAGATTACCTCAGCAATAGGCTTGGCCACGATGTGCGTAGGGTATGAGGCCTGATCTGTCAGAGCTGGTGGTTCTACAGTTGGTGGCGGTACCTATGTGTGGCCTGGTCTGTACCTTTCTCAGACTGAGGTACAACTGATGATTGCTCCTGAACTATTGTACCCTCTTTAGACTGGGTTACTGCCAATGATTCCTTATGATGTGATGCCTCAAACTCACCCTAGGACCCCTTCTCAGACTGGGGATCCTATGTATTAAGCTCTAGTGCTGGTCTTGACTCTGTCTCTATCTATTCATCATTATCACCACCCTCAATGAGTTGGGGAGAGTGTGGTGGTGATCTTCTAGATGACTTCATCCTCGGCCTGTAGATGAACTGGATGATATCCTTAGTTTAGGTCCTAGGTTGAGTAAGAGTAGGTCATCTACCCCATTGTAATTTCTCTGTAAGTGGTATGCCAAATTTTTTCATAATAATATCCTCAACTGCAACATGTTTCTAGCCTCTAGTCTCTGGTCGTGTCACTCTAGTTGGGGATGCTTTGGTTTGAGCAAGTGGGTACTCCTTCTTTAAGATATTGATCTTGAAAGAGTCATCTCATCGCTTCGAAGATAAACCCTTCTTCTTTGAAGCCTTTGGGGCCATGTGTACCTAAAAGATAAAGTGTTAGTGTCTGAAAGATAGTAAGAAACTGCAAAATTCAAAGAAAAACTCAAAATTCTAAAATTTCAATTTTTTTCTCAATTTTGGCATTCCTATAACTTATACACAGTCCCAACAAGTCCAATATGCACATATTCAACTATAATCAACCTTTCAATAAAAACTAGCATTTAAAACTTTTGGTATTCCTCTACCTTTTCAAATTCATTTTTCATTTAGGGCATGATCTTATGGTTTAATTAGAGAACAATGCCCCCACATTAAGATTTTAGGCTAATTCAAGATCCTATATACAAGAATGATGGTTTATACATATTTTGGTTTATACATATTTTGCAAAAAAAGAGACATACCAACTTACTTATTTCATGTTTAGCACAAGATACTACTATTAAAAGCCAAGAATATAACATTTTATTCAAAGAACCAGAAATGAACTATGAAAAAGTGAAGTAAAACCAAAGCTTGAACACGTACTTAGTGCTTTTGAATAGGTTGGTACCATGAACAAGTAACCTTTTAGCCTTTTCTCATGTTTGGGGAAGTGGGGTAGTTTGAATTTTAAGAGGGAAGTTGGAATTTTAAGAGAGAAGAGAGAATTTTAAGAATTTAGAACTTTAAAAGTATGTTAAGGGGGATAAATAACCATGGGGTGGTCGTAGATTAAAGTCCAAAATTTCCCCAAAAAATCCTCAAAATTCCATCCTTTCAGTTAGTGCATAACTTTACTGGCCCATGTGGGACTTGTGACCTTGTTGAATTGGTTACAACATCCCTTTACCTAGAATATTTGGAATTAAAGATGTTTAGGAACACTCCCACCCAACGCTTTGATTTAACAACGTAGCACGGTGTGGCTATGTTGGTTACTCAAAATCCACTAATAAGATCATGGGTTTCCTCCCATGCAACACTTTTTTTAACATCGCAACACAATGCAAGTACCTTGATTACTCAGAATTCATCAAGGTACCCAGAGGAATAACCTCTAATATCATCAATACAATGGATAATCGACACCACCCTTATATCGATAGGTTGTTTCATAGTTCTTTGATCATTGAAGGTGACTTCTTCGTTATTGACTCTGAACTTCAGCTCTCCCTTTTCCATATTAACCATCACTTTACCCGTGGATATGAATAGCCTTTCTAATATGATGGTCATCTCAAAGTCAACCTTACAATCCACAATGATAAAGTCAGCAAGAAAAATAAATTTATCAACTTTCCCCAACATATCAAATAAAATGCCCATGGGTTTCGTTACTATGCGGTTTTCCATCAATAACTATATAGTAGTAAGGTCTGAAGGGATCAATCCTAATTGCTTGAATACAGCCAGCAACATCAAATTTATTTTGGCTCCTAAGTAACATAATGCTCTGGTGAATCTGCATGTCCCTATAGTACATGGGACCGTGAACGCACCAGGATCACCCTTCTAGGCTAGAGACTTAGAAGTAACAACACTACAATGGAGCAATCTACCAACGTCCTCAAAACTAGTTGCTCACTTCTTTATTACCAATTCTCTTATAAACTTGGCATATTCAGGCATCTGCTTTAATTCCCAGAGAAGAAAGATGTTTAAACTCAGATCTTTCAACATCTTAATAAATCTTTTGAACTTTTTTTCCTCTTTCTTCTATTTCAATCTTTAAGAAAAAGGTGAGGGCGGTCATAGAATTTGTTTCACTATGGCCTCATTAACCTTGACCTTACCTTTATCCTCACCAACACTAACATCAACACCTATCACCTTTTTGACTCCATAACAAGTGTCTCATCAACCACAGTACTGTCATTCTTTTGTAACTCCACAACAGGTAATATGGGATCAATAGTAAACTTACCACTCAACGTGGTAATAAAGAGACAAGGATCATTATTCTTTGGATTTTGGATCGTGTTGCTTGGCAGGAAACTTAACTGCCTCTAATTTAAAATAGTAGACATATGCCCAAACTATGTCTCTAACTACTTTACTTCAGCCGCATAAGAGTCAACCTTCTTTGTTAGACCTGAGATATCAACCTTAATCTCCTTAAGATATGTCTCCTGATTTTCTTGATCCTTCACTAGTTTAGAAAACAATGCCTCCATTCTCAATTCAGTAATGGTTTCCTAATAGAATATACCTTCCTCCCTTCTCTTTGTAGTCATCTTTCCTTCTCAAGTCACCATCATGCTCCCTACTATGATTTATTATCTATCACCATAATAGTTTTGGCCATGGTTTCCTTTCCATCTTGCTTAGAAATATGCCACTTTATGATCATGATATTTAACCTCCTCCTCTAAGTCAGAATCATAAGCTCTAGAAGCTGAACCTTGTGCACCTTCCATGTTTACCATCCCAGAGTTCACTATTTTAAACGGCTTAGTAAGCAACCATCAGTCCTCAACTGTGAAATCTCTTGCACCTTAGACTCATCCACTTCTCTATGGTTTCCAGAAGCCCCATTGGCATAAGTGTCAGCTTCTCTCTCAGCCTCTGAGTATGCCACCCTCTGACAGTGAGAGAGATCTGGTCTAGATCCTCAGAAGCTACTTCCCGACATAATCTCATGAACGTTTCTCCAGTGATTGTGTCTACCATGGCTTGAGAACTGATGTTTAGAGCTTAAAGAATATCTCCAGTAAGCTTTTCCCTGAAATACGATGATTGGGTACCATGCTCAACTTATTCTTAAATTGAAACCAAGCCTCGTATATCAACTCCAAATATAGTTGCTTGAAGTTATATATCTTTTATTTTAACTTTAATATTCTAGAAGGAGGAAAGAAATGGTTTAAGAATTGCCTACACAACTCATTCCAAGTGGTAATAGATCCTCTCAGAAGTTCCCCAACCATAAAGAAGTTTCTCCAGTCAATGAAACGAGGAACAACCTCAATCTGAGTACCTCCTGCTCTACCCCCAGAATAGTATAAGAAGTGCAGATCCCAACAAAATTATCAAGATGCATATGTCTCATCTGTAGTCGAGGCCAAAAGTACACCTTTAAAGGCTCAAAAGCTAGATCATGGCACTAGTTATGCCAAATTTCACATTAGAGGGCAGTGCAAGCGGAATGATAGCTCTTATTTTTGTAGGATCAATGTATCCCATATCCTCTTCATCATCATATAACTAAAAGTACTAGAATACTGAGATCACTTGAGATAGACTTCCTTAAACTCTATCTCAATTACTGTCGAGTGTTGCTATATGATTAACTGCCAGTCTTGGCTGGCTAGCTCTACCTACTAAGCTAATCGGGCCTCCTCATCCCTTCTCTGGTTAGCAGCATATTCTAATAACGTTTTTATCTATTGATCAATAATAGTCTGAGGATCTCTTGGAGCAGGTGGAGGTACCACATTATGATCATCCCAAACCCTTTTAAGACAGCCTGCATGTACTGGTTCAGTTATTTACAATTAGGTTGTAACAGTCTTTCTGGGTTAGGATTTAATGGGAGTAAGGGATTTCCTTGACTCCTGGTGTTAGGCATACACTGGTGTATCCCCAACTAAGAATAGAAAAATAAAGACCCAAAAACTCCAACAAACTTCAATCCCCAACTCAGCAACATGACAACGGTACTAAAATTTTGATAAATACCCAAACTATACCTCTAATTGAAGGATAAAGCGGTCGCTGTCAAGTAAAGTAACCCAACTAGGTTAGGGTCATACCCACAGGGAATAAGTGGATTTGTATCCCTATCTTGCTGAACTCAATGGGCAGAACTGAAATTAAATAGGGTTTTGTAGTAATAATCTCAAACAAGTAATCGAATTCATTTATGGTTGTAATGAGCCAAAAACAAACACTATGATTGTGTCCCCCTGGATTCTTAACTGAATAGGCTTATCATTCTTTATTTAATCAACCCATTACCTTCCATGAAAAATCTAATAAGTTATGTACCATCAATTGTCTTGTGAACCCCTTTATAGATTCTATCCTTTACCTTTTGTGTCTTAGGATATTGCATTACTAACCCTTATCCTAGATCCCAGTTAACTATTTCCTTTTGAGTCTCAATTTATTATATGATAGATAACCGTCTTACATATATGATATTGATTAAACTAGATCGATAATTAATCTTCAAATTACTGTTGTGATTATCTTTTCCTAGTCACTATTCCTCTTTAAAGTAAGTAGTGATATACTAGAAGGGATCTTACTATTTGCAATCACCAAGACATCTATTAAACTAAAGATAATACAATACATGCAAGAATACTAGTTCAGAACAACTTATCACTTCCTTTACTTTGTTAATATGCCAGGGTTTCTACAACCCTAGCTAAGGTCTTTACCCGCTCATGCTTGTAAAATAATCAATGGAATTCATAACGAAAAGCATTAAATAATACCACAATGATCAACAAGTAAAATGCAAATTCAGCAATTAAATTATCAACCAAAATCAAGAAAAAAGTAATTCCAAGATAAAAAAATGAATCCTAGAATCAAATATAGGTTTGTAAGTATTAAGAGTGCGTAAACTAACTACAAAATGTCAAAAGGATATTTATCGGATACAATTAAACCCTAAAAATCAACTTCCAAATGAAAGAGGGAAATTGAGGTTGGTGACCATTAACTAAGGTTACCTACAGACTATAGGTAATCCTTGGGAAGTTGAAGACCTTCTACACAGCTCCTGAAACTCTATGGACTTGGCCCTCTAACACTTACTAAGGTTACCTGCGGACAGTAGGTGGCACCTACTGTAAGATAGGGTACGAGTCATACCACATACTTGTATGGTAGGTAGTGATCAAACCTCTTTGGGTTCTATTCTACCAAGGATACGATTAGGGGTACTAATCATATAGATGGATACAACTTGGTTTAGGTAAGTCGTATGGTGGACAGTGTTAGGTCCAAGAAGGATGTCTAGGGTATAAGTGGTGGGTACCATTTGTATTGGAGGGTATAACTGGTATAGGTAGTCGTACCAATTGACGAGAATTTTAAGCAGTTTAAGTTGGAGGTAATCTGGATATTTCCATACTTAACCTCTTAAGGCCCCATGACTTACACCATCATTTACCCTATTATTGTAACCTTAAACACTTAGAAACACTCTTTAATTCCCTCTAAGGCTCTTGGGTAAATAAAGGCTAGGGTTTAATCTAGTGGAACAATTTTGCCTTTTTAAGTGATTTCTCTCCATCATCTTCATAATCTAAGGCATGTACTCCTCCCTTATTGTTAGTTTTAACTAAAGTCATATTTTATATAATGTTGACATGGAATGATTATTTTATGTTTTTGGGGTTTTCAAATATATGTTGGGGTTTTTGTATTAAATGTCTGGTTATGGCTTTCCCATGTTTTAATTAAGTTTTTACATGCTTTAATGGTAGTTTGCATAATTGGTTGCATGGGAACGGTTAATTGGTAATTGGAATTGGTTTAGGAAACACTCTCTCCCCAATATGTTGATAAAATGCCAATGATAATGCTTTTACTATACCATTGGACTTTTATTAGAACTATTGCATAGTATGGCTTGGTAATAGAATCCTAAAAGGTAAAAAGGTTTGCTAAGGACATTGCTTGCAAGTTATAGTCGGTATGACGATACCACTACTCAGAGCCTTGGTTAATAATAATGAAATAATGGTTTGGTTGGATGGTAATTGTTTTAATTTGGAAATGATGGTAGGGTATGATAGCTAATCGTAAAAGTGTAAATCTAATGGATGGACACTGGAAAATCATATTTTTTTATAAGAGGGGTTGGTCATAGTAACCATATATGATACTATGAGTTACATGAGAAACCTCTAAGTACACTGGTACATAGGTATCATAGAAAGAGAAAGGTACTCAGGAATCCCCTACTCTTATGTTATCTTTAGTTCATACAGATACACGTATTGGGGCCCATTTAGGGGGTTACACTGGACCCATATAGCCCGTGGGTGGTTCTAGGATGATTAAGCTACACATACCCAGGTTAATGGTTTTAAATGCATGCTAAACCTAGTTTCTATTCCTGAAATGGTTATATATATGTATGGTTGTATGCATATGGTTGGTTTAATTGGTTTTACTAGATGGCATTATTTTATCCTTATCCTAAGTTTATGCTAGGATTCACTCGCTAACCCATCTTTGGGCGGCTGTTTCCCTATTGTGATGCAGGAACCGACCATTCTACTCCTCCTACTTAGTGATCAAATTCGGGATAAGCTATTGGATTAAAGTGGTGAGCTTTCATATTTTGAAAGTCTCCATTTCATAACATAGATGTCTTTACAGACTTGGTTTATTTTATGGATATTAGTTTTGGCTATGGTTAGGGCATGTCCCAATTGGATACTATTTTTCTTATGGTTAGAGGCTTGTGTGACTACTATGGGTTGGAATGGGCAGGATCGGTAGTGGTGTTAGCCTTAGTATTGGCATTGGTAATGGGGCTGATACCATTGTACTAAATTTATGATTGTTCTATCCTCTTTTATTTTGGATTATTTGTATTTATATTGGAGTTCATTTGGTTTGGTAATGGTTGCAGGTTGGATAATAGATGGTTGGACTTATTTGGATTGGTCACGATTATAGACTTATCCCAGAGTCTTAGGTTATGCTTACACACTTTCTTGTTATACATTCGAGATTCATCTGATGCAGGATATGCATAGGTTGGTTGGTTTGGGTAATGGGGGTGGTCCCTAGTCCTAGTTGGACTTGGGATGCCCATTACAACAAGGCCCTAGGTCAGTTCGTGTCAAGTTGGTATCAAAACTTTAGGTTCATGGTAAATTGGGAGTCCACAAGTCATGTCAAGTAGAGTCTCTTTTAAGGGTGTGTATCTCTCCACACTCATAAGAGAGGCTACAAGGCTTTCTGGAATATTTCTCTTTCTTGGTATTCTATTTTTAAGCTGCAAGGTCTAAGGTCCTTTCTAATCCTAGTTTATTCGCTTTTCAGATCATGCCTCAATAATCAAAGATGCAAGGTAACTCTTCTACCCCAACTGGGGACACGTACTACTCTGAGGATCTATACTCGATCTAGGGGTCTAGTCCCTGATATTTTTGGTGTTCCACCGATTACCACTAGTCCTCCATGGGGTGAGGTGACGAATGCAGAATTTTATCAATTAATTTATGTTATTTCTTAGTTGGTTGCTTCTCAAGATGAGTGGTATGCATCTGGTGTTTCATCTTTTGAGGCCACAAAGGTTGGCCAGTTTATGAAGATGAATCCTCCTACTTTGACTGTCATGAATATGTAGGAGAATCATTAAGGTTTCTAGGATGAAATGGAGAAATTCTTTAGGGTGATGCAGGCCACGAATATGAAAAGGGTGAATTTTGATGTTTACCACTTAAGGATGTGGCATAAAAATAGTATAAGGAGTGGTATAGGGTGAGAGGTGATGCTGAGGAGTCGAATTTATGGGAGACATTCTCTAATGCATTTCTGGACCGCTTTTTTTCTCAGGAGCTTGGGGAAGCGAAAGCGGAGGAGTTTGTCAATCTGAGGCAAGGGAAAATATCTGTGAAAAAATATGCCTTAAAATTTCATCAGTTGTAAAGGTATGCTTCAAAATTGGTGTATGATATGAGTACAAGGATGAGAAAGTTCATTTCGGTACTATCTCGAGATTTGATCTTTGAAAGTAAGACTGCATTGTTGATCAAGGATATGGATATTTCTAGGTTGGTGGTTAATATGCAGCAGGTGGGGGAGGAAAAGGAGAAACAGATTGAGTTTGGGGAAAGGCAAGGTAAGAAGTTTAGGTCATCTGAATAGGGTGGTCCTCAATAGCAAGGTGGTTGAGATGGAGGTAAGTGGCAAAAAAATAAGTGGGGAAGTTTTAGTTCCTTCTCTATAGCTAGTGCTCCTAACCCAAAGCCTTTGGGTGATAGGCGCCAGCAGGATGGCAATTATTTTCGAGAACAGGGTATCGAATCTCAAGCAAGTGGGGCTCAGTCATCCTGATCATGCCCTTCTTTCCAGTTTTATGATAGGTTGAATAAGGGTTTCTGTGATGAGGGGAGGGACAGTTGTTTCAAATATGATCAGCCAGGCCATATGCTTAGAAATTATCCAATTGGTAAGGGTGATTTGGGAGAGAGTAAGGCTCCAATTGCTTCATCTTCTGCTCCTGCACCAAAGGGTGCTTCTTCTATATCTGTTTCTTCTTTTGGTATCGGTGCAGGTTGTAATAGGTTATATGCTCTTACTACTCGGTAAGAATCTAAGGCATCACCTAATATCGTTACTGGTATGTTATAACTCTTTTCCCATGACATGTATTGATTTCTTGAACTGGGGTCTACTCTCTTTTATGTGACCCCATTTGTGGCTATGTATTTTTGTTTTAATCCTAAGGTTATTTTGAATCATTTTTCTATTTCTACCCTAGTAGAAAACTCTGTGGTTGCTAAAAGAGTCTATAGGGAGGTGTATGGTATCTGTTGGTAGTAGGCAGACTTTGGTGGATTTGTTTGAACTTGATATGGTGGATTTTTATGTTATTCTAAGGATAGATTGGTTATACTCTTGTTACGCATCCTTAGATTATCGAACCCGTAAGGTTGTCTTTAAGTTCCCTAGTGAACCAATTATTAAGTGGGAGGGTGGTTCCCTAGCTCCTAGGGGAGGTTTATTTCTTATCTTATAGCTCGAGATTAATCTCTAAAGGGTGTCTCTATCATTTTATATGGGTTAAATATTCTAACTCGAAAGGTCTTTCTTTACATTCAATTTTGGTGGTAAATGTGTTTCCTTAGGTCTTTCTGGTTGATCTTCCTGGTGTTACTCCGTATAGGGAGATTGAATTTGGTATTGATTTGGTTCTGGACACTCTTCGAATATCTATTCCTCCTTATTGAATGGTTATGGCTGAGTTGAGGGAACTCAAGGAGCAACTTAAGGATCTTTTGGATAAGGGTTTTATCCATCCTAGTATATCCCCGTGGGGTGCACCAGTGTTATTCGTGCAAAATAAGGATGGTTCCTTTTGGATGTGCATTGACTATATAGGCAGCAGAATAAGGTGATGGTTAAGAACAAGTATCCTCTCCTAAGGATAGATGACTTGTTTGATCAGTTGCAGGGTGCCAAATTCTTTTCTAAGATAGATCTTTGGTCTAAGTATCATCAACTTAAGATTAGGGAGGAGGATATCCCTAAGATAGTTTTTGGTACTCGGTATAGGAACTTTGAGTTCCTAGTTCTGTAATTTGGTTTGACTAGTGCCCCAACGACATTTATGGGTTTAATGAACAGGGTTTTTAGGCAGTTTTTAGATCTTTTTGTCATTGTGTTCATTGATGACACATTTATGTATTCTAAGAGTGAGCTGGATCATGCTAATCACCTCTATGTGGTGTTACAGACCTTGAAGGAGCCGCAGTTGTTTTCCAAATTCTCCAAGTATGAGTTTTGGTAGAATGCTGTGACTTTTCTTGGTCATATTATTTCTAGTGATAAGATCATAGTGGATCTGCAAATAGTAGTTATGGTTAAAAGGTGGCCTAGACCCACGACTCCAACCGACATTCAGAGCTTCTTCGGTTTGGTTGGGTATTATAGGCGGTTTGTGGAAAGTTTCTCGACGATAGCTTCCCCATTGACTAAGTTGACTCAGAAAAAGGTAAAGTTTTCTTGGTCAGATACATGCGAGGGTTATTTTAAGAAGTTGAAGGATAAGCTAACTTCTGCCCTGATTTTAACATTGCCTAAAGGTAATGAGGGGTTTGTGGTTTATTATGATGTGTCCCGGGTGGGACTTGGTTGCATTTTAGTGCAGCATGGGACGGTGGGTGCTGATGCATCTAGGTAGTAAAGGTGCATAAGAGGAATTATCCTACTCATGATTTGGAGCTTTTAGAGGTGGTTTTTTCTTTGAAAATCTGGCGATATTATTTATATGGAGTACACGTGGACATCTTTTCTGATCATAAGAATCTACAGTATGTGTTCACTTAGAAGGAGCTAAATCTCAAGCATAAGAGATGGTTGGGGTTTCTCAAGGATTATAATATGAGTCTTAGGGTTTCTCAAGGATTATAATATGAGTCTTAACTACCACTCAAGAAAGCTAACATGGTTATTGATGCTCTTAGCAGGTTGTCCATGGGGAGTTTAGCTCATGTGTATAAGGAGAAGCAGGAATTGGTGAAGGATATTCACCTCTTGGCTAATCTTAGAGTTTGTCTCTTTGACTCCAATGGTGGTGGTGTGATGGTACAGGAAGTGGTTCGGTCGTCTCTTAGTGCAGAAATTAAGGAGAAGCAAATGCTAGATCCTATCTTGATGAAAATCAAGAGTGATGTAGGTAGGCAAAATATGATGGTATTTAAGATCAGTGGTGATGGTACCTTGAGGTACCAAGGGAGGTTATGTGCTCCTGACATCAATGGTTTGCGATAAAGGATTTTGGATGAGGCCTATGGATCGTGCTATGTTGTTCATCCCAGTTTGACAAAAATGTATCATGATCTCAAGAAGATGTATTGGTAGAATGGTATAAAGAGGGATGTAGCTGATTTTGTGGCCAAATGCATGGAGTGACAACAAGTCAAGGTTGAGCACATAAGGCCTGGAGGGTTGTATTAGTAAATTGAATTGCCGGAATGGAGATGGGAAGTAATCAATATGGATTTAGTTACTGGTCTTCCTCGGTCTCAGAATTAATTTGATTCAATTTTTGTCATCATGGATAAGATGACAAAGTTTTCTCACTTCTTGCCAGTGTGGATTAACTTTTCGACTGAGGATTATATGAGGTTATATCTTCAGGAGATTGCAAAGCTGCATGGGGTACCTGTTTCGATTATCTCTAATCATGGTATGTAGTTTTCATCTCACTTATGGGGTCTTTTAATAAGGGTTTGGATACTAAGGTTAGTCTGAGTACTGCTTTTCATCCGCAGACATAGGACAAGCAGAAAGGACTATTCAAATATTTAAGGACATGCTTCGTGCATGTGTAATTTATTATGGTGGCAATTGGGTTGAGCATCTACCTTTGGTAGAGTTTGCTTACAATAATAACTATCATTCTATCATTGGATTGTCCCCTTTTGAGACATTATATGGTAGGAGGTGTAGATCACCTCTTGGGTGGTTTGAGCTTGATAAGGCAGATATGTTTATCCCAAACATGGTTTACCAGGCTATGAAAAAGGTAAAGGTGATTCGGGATAGGCTTAAATATGCCCAAAGTATCCAAAAGTCCTATGTGATATAAGGCATAGAGACTTGGAGTTTGGGGTTAGGGATAAGGTGTTCCTAAAGGTATCTCCTATGAAGGAAGTAATACAGTATGGTAAAAGGGGGAAGCTCATTCCCTGGTATGTTTGTTCTTATTCAATTTTGCATAGGGTTGGTAACGTTGTGTATGAATTGGAGTTGCCTTCTAGTTTGAGCTCCATTCATCCGGTATTTTATGTCTCTATGTTGAGAAAGTGTCTTGGTGATCCTTCTTCAGTGGTTCCTTTCGAAGGATTAGGTATCTAGAATTCTCTGTCTTATGAAGAGGTCCCAATTGAGATATTCAATCAGCAAGTTCATTGGTTATAGACCAAGGATATGGCCTTGATTAAGGTTCTATAGAGGAACCACAAGGTGAAAGAGGCTACATGGGAAGCAAAAGCGAACATGAAGTCCAAATATATGAATTTATTTTCAACTTTAGATATTCGTGCGGAAGATATGTATTCTTGATCACATCTCTATTTTGTAATTTGGTTAAAGGTTGTATTGATATTTTGATACAAATCAGTCCACCAAGATGCCAAAACAGTCCACAAAATGTGAGAAGAACAAGCAACACAAAGGGATACAAGATGACAAACACAAAAACACACGGATTTGCAAAATAATGAAAGGATAGATAGTGAGACCAAGATTATTACAAGATTAAGAACCAAGTATATTTAAACATCAACCCCTAATGAATTTAATAATCAAAATCACACTCTTACGGTGACCGCCAAGGTAATCGACTCACCTCAAGATCCACCGTTTTCAAGCAAAGAACAATATTGGCTTTTCCAATCCCTATACTAAGGATGACTTTTCCAAGTCCTAACTAAGACTATACTAAGGTGTTCTACTCTCAAAAAAGAGGATTTCAAGTGTTTCAATCTTTCATCTTTCATAAACTAAAGTGAAAAGACCTAAAAGAGACTTTATATAGCCTTATTACATAATGGAACACAAAATGACTCCAATACCCTTAATGAGGTGGAGAGGCCATGGAGTGTTACCTGGACAAGGCTAAGCGACCAAAATGCCCTTAATGAAGGGCCCAAAACCGTGAGTCCTCAATATTCAATGCTCCCAGCAATCTTCCACACACGGGATTGCTCTTTGGTGTACTCTAATCAGCCCCTCCATGTAGGATCCCATGTCCTCAATACTACCAAAGCTTGATGCCCCGCGTACTGACTTCGAATGATGTCATCAAAAGCTAAGGTGGTTATTTGACTTGTATCATCCTCCCCTCTTTGAAAAGGATTCGACCTCGAATCCATACCTTGCAAAATAAGAGAAAGGACAAACAAACACAACTTCCTCATGGCATGAGGGTTAGAGTTAGCACAATAATTAACATCATCATGCCAAGGAGGAACATACTTGAAATATAACCATGAATCCATTGTGTTAGTCATGAAAAGCTTAGGAAAAACGTCACAAAGGGCATGGTTATAAAAAGTATCAAGAGATAAAGAAACTACAAAGTACTCAATGGTATCCCGAAGTCCCAAAGGTAAGCCTTACCGTAACTTAGGGACCATAAAGCACAATTATTTCATTACCTCTTCAAGTGACCTTATCAAACGTGGTGCCACTATTGGTCTTAAATCCCACCAAACACACATAGCATAGTCATTAGAACAAGTAGACCAACCAACAAGTTTCCTACCTCTACATAATACAAATCCAAAACTAGCATGGATGTCATCATAGGCAAAGAGGTAGTATAGGAAAGAACCAAGTGTAAAGGTGTACACGGGTGAAGATAAAGCATTTAAGCACATACACATTCTTTCCTTCAAGAAAATAGGTAACTTGGCATTCTTAAGTTGGTATTCATGCATTATAAGCACAAGTGTGTCAAGCAAGGATGCAAATTTAGAAACATTACCCCAAGGAGTCAATGACACCTTTGCCCTCAGGTTTTCAAGAAGGACTACACATTTCTTACCCTTAAGAGTACTCTCATCTTTCAAAAAGAGATTTCCATCTTTAGGAGGAAGGTTGTCACACCATAATGGGTTAACATATAGGCTATAGCCTCCAAGGCAAGCTGTACCATTTTTTTACCACTAGGTTCATTAGGAGTGTTCAAATCATCTTCAAACAAGACATTATACCTAAGAGAGCATGATCTATCTCATGGGCATATTTAGAACAAGTAAGTTCTTTACTCTCTAAAAGACAATTATCAAGTTTCAAAGAGGTTTCAAGTACAAGATTATCCCTATGAGCTACGCAAACCATCGAATCCATATCACAAGGATAGCTCACGGGTTCACTCCTAGTTTGTTGACCAACATTCTCAAACACTTGACTCGCTTGAGTTCCATTAATTACAACACACATAACCTCAAGTGGTGGGCAAGTTTCACAAATAAGCTGATCAACACCATTTACACAAGACGATGTACTCTCGTTTAACATATTGGCTTCAACACTAGGTGGGCATAAATTGATCTTACAAGAAGAGTCAATTTGGTCAAAAATAGGATCAACTAGTGTATCCACACTCACAACATGTACATCATCAAAAAGAGGAAAAGAATCATTAGACTCAAAAGTAAGTAAACCACTACTCACACTCAATGGGCTACTAGCCACACAATTCTTATTTTCACATATAAAAGTATAAGAGTTAGCTATTTTACCTTGTAGATCAGATGAGCTATAGTCTTCATCTTGACGTGTGTTCGGGCAGCCCACTTTCTCCCTTGGACCTACCATATGATCCAATTTTTCATTCATCATAGCCATGTCTCGAGAAATAGTGTCAAGGTAGGCCAAAATTACATTGATGACATTGTTGTCCATAGTTTGAGAGGTGGAAGCCTTGGGTTCCATTGCAATTGTACCTAAAAAAACAAAGAAACAAACCTAAAAAATTAACAAACACTATTAGTAGTAAAAGCTCCTCACCAACACTCGTAGACACTCACTTTTGTGATCCTCACAATTGGAGCGGCGAATATTGAAAGTTGCTTATACTCCGGTAGTCAATAAGATGTCAATTCTACTTAGCAGCCAGAATAGATTATTATTTGATCAACTCAAGACACAAAATAGAAAATTCTACTTACGAACTTGAAACAAAGAAGTTCAACAAATCAAAACGAGAAAAGCACACAAAGAACGAAAACACCAAAAAAAAGTGGACTCAAACAACTAATTCACAATCTAGTTAGGTGATTACTAGTTGCTAATTAGTACTAGACTCAAGAAATGAAACTAAGGAAACAAAGAAAAGAAACTGAGAAATCTGAAATTTTGAGCCTAAGGTTGTTTTTGGAGGGTGATGATGTGGCAGTTTGGTGACGTGGCAATTTGTTGATGTGGCAGTTTACAATTTGGATTGGTCAAATTTTAATTTGGAATGGTGAAAATCAGCTTTGGGAAGGAAACAACAAGACTTGGAGCCTTTTTTTTTAATTTAAAAAAGGTTTGACTTACTTGCACCCTTTTGGCAAGACACCTTTTTGAAAGGTTGCTGGCTCTTTCCTCTTTTGTTAGTCTTGGAATAAGCTTTTACTCCCTTTTGGTAAACAAGACTTTTGAAAGCCCTTTTGTCCCCTTTTCTTTTTGGATTTCTTGGGATTGTGTCTTTAAAGACAAACACAAAACCACACTCCTTTATTCACCCTTTCAGATCAAACCACTCCCTTTTGAATGTTCTTTCTCAACAATACATGAACAACAACAACAACAACAACATTCAAGAATGGAAACCAATCCAAATGAGCTCTAAATTGAATGATTTTTGTTTATTTTAGATCACATTGAACTCCACAACAACAACATGTTTCAAACCCACATCCTCAATAACAAACATCAATAATACACTTTTAAGCCATCAATCCTCAAAAAACAGCAACCATCAAAGTTCAAGAACAACTTAGAAATGGCTCAAAATTCGGCTCTTGACTCTTTTAGTGTTAATGAAGAAGATCTAAGATAAATACACATAAAAATCTCCTAAATCTAAGATACAAATTTCGTCCTAGACAGCAAAAATGGGACAGAATGTTTCTCTTTTGAATTCTTGGTTTTACAACACTTTTTTTCATGATTTTTGAGTTAACAAGCCCAAGATTGATTCTGTAGGAACGAAATCGATCCATGATTTGATACCAAATTATACAAATCAGTCCACAAAGATGCCAAAATAGTCCATAAAGTATGAGAAGAACAAGCAACACAAAGGGATACAAGATGACAAACACAAAAACACACGGATTTGCAAAATAATGAAAGGATAGATAGTGAGACCAAGATTAATACAAGATTAAGAATCAAGTATATTTCAAAATTAACCCCTAATGAATGTAATAATCAAAACCACACTCTTACGGTGACCGCCAAGGTAATCGACTCACCTCAAGATCCACCATTTCCAAGCAAAGAACAATATTGGCTTTTCCAAGCCCTATACTAAGGATGACTTTTCCAAGTCCTAACTAAGACTATACTAAGGTGTTCTACTCTTAAGAGAGAGGATTTCAAGTATTTCAATCTTTCATCTTTCATAAACTAAAGTGAAAAGACCTAAAAGAGACTTTATATAGCCTTATTACATAATGGAACACAAAATGACTCCAATACCCTTAATGAGGTGGAGAGGCCATGGAGTGTTACTTGGAAAAGGCTAAATGATCAAAATACCCTTAATTAAGGGCCCAAAACCGTGATTCCTCAATCTTCAATGCTCCAAGCAATCTTCCACATGTGGATCGCTCTTTGGTGTAATCTATTCGGCCCCTCCATGTAGGATCCCATGTCCTCAATACGACCAAAGCTTGATGCCCCACGTACTGACTTCAAATGATGTCATAGAAAGCTAAGGCAGCCATTTGACTTGTATCATATTTTGATAATACAAATGAATTGTGTTCGTGTTTTACCTACCTCGTTCGTTATTCGGGGATGAATTATCCTAGTAGGAGAGACTGAAACACCCTGGGTTTGGGACCCTTAGAAATTTTCCTAGATTTTTGGTTTTTAGTTAAGATATGACTAGGGGTACAAGTCCTATGCTAGGGTACGGTTGATAAGGCTTACAACTAGAAATGACTAGGGGTACAGGTCGTATGCTACGGTAGGGCTAGTAAGGTTAGTCGTACACTAACTAGTAATGGTTGGTGGGTTGGATTGGTTTCTGGAATGGGTACGACTTGGGTTGGTATGAGTCATATGGTGGTTGGGTCATATGGTTGGGTTTTTCCTTCACTTAATTTAAGAATTAGTAACTTATGTTAAATCTAAGTACAAGTGACTCACCATGAGCCGTAAGATATGGTACAAGTCGTACAACATACTCGTATGGTAAGCAGTGATCAAACCTCCTTAGGTTTTATTTTTCCAAGGTTACGAATAGGTGTACTAATCGTATGGTTAGATACAACTTGGTTTAGGTAAGTCGTATAGAGGTCAATATTAGGTCAAAGTAGGAGGTATAGGGTTAGAGTGGTGGGGACCACTCGTATTGGAGGGTACGACTAGTATGGGTAGTCGTACAAACAGATGGGCATTTTAAGCAATTTAAATTAGGGGTAATATGAACATTTTCCTACTTAACCTCTTAAGGCCCCATGACTTATAACTCTATTGGGACATCATTTACCCTATTATTCTAATCATACACACTTAGAAACACTCTCTAATTCCCTCTAAGACTCTTGGGTAAAGGAAGGCTAGGGTTTTATCTAGCAGAGTAATTTGGGGCTTGTTTGGGTGATTTCTCTCCATCATCTGCATATAAGGCATGTACTCCTCCATCATTGTTAGTTCCAACTAAAGGCATGTTTTACACAGTGTTTTCATGGTGTGATTATTGTTTGGTTTAAGGGTTTTCAAATATATGTTAAGGTTTTGGTATTAAATGCTCGGTTATGGTTTTCCCATGTTTTGATTATGTTTTACATGCTTTAATTGTGGTTTGGGCAATTGGTTGCATGGGAATGGTTAATTGGTAATTGGAATTGGTTTTGTAAACACCAAGTCACCAACATGTTTGATAAAATGCCTATGATAATGCTTGGTAATGGAACTATTGCATGGTATGTCTTGGTAATGGAACCGTAAATGGTTTAAATGGTAAGGGTTGGTGGTCATGGTTATGGTTAATTAGACTTACTTGTGGAGTACAAGGGAATCCCCCAAGTAAATGATGTGCTAGCCTTCTATTAGAACATTTAAGACTTTTAACTCAAAATAATTGTAAGTTCTTAGTAACTATTGTTTTTATTCATATTTCATGTGATATTGCAGGGAAATAGAGATGCAGGAAAACCTATGATAACTACGTCAAGAAGGACAAGTTTTGATTGAAACAGATAGAAAAATATTAGTTGATGACTTGTCTGATAACTTATCAACCATCTAATTAGTTATCACAGTTGGCCGTCACCCATAAGCAGAGAGCAAGAAATTTGAAGCATTTTTTATGACTGATCTAATAAGTTATCAGATATGTAATAAGCTATCAGACTAGGTCATCACCTGTGGGCAGCATATAAGAATCTGAAGAAATTTCTGATGACTTGAGCTGATAAGTTATCAACTACGTGATAAGCCATTAGACATGGGCGTCAACTAAGGGGTGAAAATAGAGATTTTAAATTCCAAAATTTCTTAAAGTTACGGATATAAATAGCAGATTTTAGGGTTTCATTCATCATCTTGAACTTATTCCAAAAACTAGTTTACATTTTTTTGGGTCTCTAAATTTTGAATTCAATTTCCGAATCTTTGATTTAGTTTTGGGAAATTTTTCTTGAACTTGGAAGACAATCAACCTTTGATTACATCTTTTGTAAGTTTAATTGCTTTGAATTGTGGATTCAATTGTTGTTATCTCTTTCTATTTCATGTGGAACTAATCCCACAACTAGAGTTATGGGATCTATGATTATTCCTATATTGATTTAATAGTTGGATAAGATTCGAGTGATTGTGGGAACATCTTGATAATTCCTTTGTAATGAATGTTTTCTATTGGTTGCAAACAATAGATATAACCTTATGTTAGTCTGCTCGAACTAAGAAATCAACTAAAGTAGGGAATTATCTACGATGATTTGGGAAGGTTAATTTTCCATCTAATGATTAATATTGTAACAAGATTAATCAACTCAAGATAAAATCAGTTTGAATAGAAGGTTTTTCTAAGTTCGATAGAATTAGGGAACTCAACATCTAGGTAGGTTGAGAAACACTTGGATGGGCTGTAGGTAATGATAATTTGGTGTTTTCCATAAGTCACGAGAATCTAATGCTATAACTATTATTCAATGAGGATTAATAATCATAGTGATCATAACTCTAGTTTCTCTATATCATTGATTTAAAATTCTGAAATTTTAGCTTTGAGTTTCTAAAGCAAGTTGAAATGTTAACAATTGTTTGATTAATAAAAAAAACCCAATTAAATGAAACCATTATTTATTAGTTGGTTTAATCACAAATAGACCTGATTAACATGATATTCCCTGTGGGATTCGATCCCAACCTAGTTGGGTTATATATTTGAAAACGACTACTTACTCTCTCATAAAAGAGGTGTAATTTGGGCGTATCAAATTTTGGCGCTATTACCGGGGAATACAGTTGTCAATTGAGTATATCTATGATAATTGACTCTTAGTTAAGTTTCCTAGTTTTACTTTTATTTGTTGTGTTTGATATTTGCAGGCTATCTGGTTGTATATGCCACGAACCAGAAGTTCAGGAGAACCATTATCGCCCCTTAACCCCGAACCTCATCTTATTGGGAGAATGGAAGACCAACTAGAATCTGAAAGATTAGCCACTTTGGCTAATGCTTAATTAAATCAACAGAATGCAGATAACCCAGGTCGGGTCCCTAATCTAGAAGATGAGGACCTGGGGGATGATGAGTTGATTAATTCGGGCAATAGGAGACGTGCAGAGGGTGTATATGCACCTGTGAACAGAAATTGCCTATTCAGAGGAAGACCAGAACACCAAGCTATGCAGTTCGATCTTATCGAAGATTAGGATGAGATGGATGGAGCAAGTGCTACTGGAGCTATTACCCTCTACCTTTGGCACCTGGAGCTAAGTTCAATATTACAAGCACCATGATTCAGTTACTTTATCTTAAAGGGTTGTTTTGTGGACTTCTGGATGATGATCAAAATATGCATCTAGTGAACTTCATCACTATTTGCAAATCCTTTGATAATCTGGGAGTAGGGAAGAATACAATCCGTCTGCGTCTATTCCCATTGTCTCTGTCTGGGGAGGCAACACTATGGATGAATAGGTTGACTCTTGATTCTATAACAAACGGGAGGTAGATAAAAAGAGCTTTCTTAGAAAGGTTCTTTCCTCCATCCAGGATATTATAGTTGAGGGATGAGATAAGTAACTTCAGGCAGCTTCCGACCAAAACTCTTCATGATATATGGAAGAGATTCAAGAAGAAGTTGATGCAATGCCCCAACCATAAAATGACTGATGTACATCTTATGGAGACTTTGTATAGATCTCTAAATTCTATGACAAAGTTGATGATCGATAATGCTGCAGGTGGAGCATATATAGACCTTACTTTTCCTGAAGCCTCGGAAATTCTTTATAGAATGACTAAATAGAGTAGAGTTTGGCATACCAGGGATTCAGAGATAGTAAGCTCCAATATGTCTAGTGGTATGACAGCTGAACAATACCGGAGAGAGAAAAAGCGAGACCAAGACATGTCCCATTTAAAAACACAGATAGATTTGCTTGTAAAGCACCTATTTTCAGCTAACGTAGAAAAGGTTAAAGTTGTTGGGTCGCACAAAAAGGGAGATAAAATAGACACTACAGAGGAGGATAAATACTTGTATAACCAAGGGGTTTTCTGGGCTGGTGGTCAAGGAAACCAAGGTTGGAACTATCAAAGAGATTGGAAGAATAAAAGTGATAGGAGTGGGTTGTATGTGCCTCCCAGAAATCATGATACCGTTGCTACTAGTTCAGGTAAGATGACTATGGAAGACATGATGGCGAAGTTGTTGAAAAAGGTGGAGTCAGCTAATGTAAAAGTGACAAAATTAAAGAGTGACTTATCATCCATGAGTCAGCTAGTCAACTCACATTCGACGTCCATCAAGTAACTTGAATAGAAGATGAGCCAATTATTCGCAGTAGTCAACTAAGAAAAAATGGGACACTACTAAGTGATACAGTTCAGAACCCGAGGACTGATGGGCCGTGTATGGCAATTACCACTAGGAGTGGTAAAATATTATCTAGTCAATGTCTAGGAGCATCCTCTCATATTAATAAGGTCAAAATGGATGGGGAAATGATTGATGAATATCCAGTAGTGCTTGTAGGGTTAGGAGGTTCAGAAAAGAAGAGTACAGAAGTAGAACAACCACCTAACCCAAAGCATGTTAGTGATGTGGAGCAAGGCATAAGAAAGGAGCTAGAGGTTTCTCTAGTTAGAATCCCAAGGCCACAACCCCTATTTCCATAATGATTAAAGAAGAAATAAGATGAGTAAATGTTTAGAAAATTCATGGCTATGTTGAAATAGTTGATAGTGAATGTACCCTTAGTTGAGGCACTGGAATAGATGCCTCGATATGCAAAGTTTATGAAAGACCTGTTGATGAAGAAAAGGACTGTGAGCTATGAAATTGTAGACAATCTTCATCATTGTAGCGCTATTTCTATAAGATCTATTATGCATAAGAAAGTTAATCCAGGAGCATTTACTATCTCATGTACTATTGGATCGCTATACTTTGAAAGGGCCCTGTGTGATCTTGGGGCAAGTATAAATCTTATGCCTTTGATGGTTTTCAAGAAACTTGGTTTGGGAGATCCTAAACCCTCTAATATGTGACTTTAAATGGCAGATCGATCGGTGAAAAGGACAATTGGGTTTCTATATGATGTACTTGTAAAGGTGGTCGAGTTTATATTTCCTGCCGACTTTGAATTCTTGATTACAAAATGGATTTCGTAGTACCCATAATTTTGGGTAGGCCGTTCTTAGCAACTGGAAGAGTGTTAGTTGACATGGAGTTGAATAAGCTAAAATTTAGACTCAACGAGAAAGAAGTTAGTTTTGAAGTGTATAAATCCATGAAATAGAAAAAAAGATAAGTGTCTTCTCGATTGCTGATGTATTCTATAAAGATGAGTGAGATATGCCAATTGAGGTATCAACAAGTTATCCTGACAAATTTTGAGTAGTCAAGATGACCAAGTCATGCCGTGACATTAAATCAGGTGCTGTTTGGATGGAAACCCAAGGTATTTTGTTATTTGTACTCGTATTATGTGATTGACATCAGATCTCAGCACCTAGGGTGCCACAACTATGTTTTTAACTCTCTTGTTTTATTTTGATGCATTGGGGACAATGCATGATTTTATGTTGAGGGTAGGGCTACTTATAGGTATTGATGTCCTCTTGGGGTTTTTGTTGTCGTGTCTCTTTTCCCCGAAGTCTTATTCCTAGTAGAGATGACATATTTAGGCGTATTGTATTTTATTTCATGATGTTTTGTGGTTAACTAGGAGAAAAATAAGTATCTAGGGCAGTTGACATATTTTTGTTGATTTTGGGGACAAATGATAAATACCTTTCTAGTTGTCTATTTTATAACTGTGTGATATGCATCTATATGCAACTATTGTGAATCTTTTTATGGCATTAGTATTAGGGACATGATAATCATTGCTAACAATTGCATAAACCGGATAGGTAGCAGCTTGTGATGTACCTTTGTGCCAAGTGTGTGTGAGATATTACCAAGTTCCCTCTATGTGTTAAATCCAGAACTTGCCCAGTTAGTCTTATCGAGGTTGTAGGATAGTGGTTAGGAAAGGATCATAGTCCATTTTTTATATTAATCCATTTTTAGCCTAAATAACCTTCCATGTGTGAATAATACCCCTTGATCCTGATTTTGAGCCTGTATACCTATTTTTCTTATTAAACCTATCACCTTTCCATTTGTATCACAATGAACTTGTTTTGGACCTGGTCCTTCTTGGACATTGTGCACTTTAACTTAGGCAAATAGCCTAACTTGAGGGTGTCTATATGGGTAAAATAAGAGAAAATAATGCAAGGCTGGGTGTGGTACAAAAAGAATAAAAAAGAAAAACTATGAAAAAAAAATGAAAAACAAAAAGACCACACCCAACCAAAATATTCTTTAATAAAGAAAGCGGAGAAATAAGGTTAAAAAAATGGTTAATAAGTGAGCCCCCAAGAGTTAGTGTAATGCCAAAGAGGCCTAGTCACTTTAAATATCTTTATGTATCATACTAGCCCCAAGCCTGCGTTACAAGATGAAAAAAAGTCCTATAGTGATCCTAACTTAACAGTCTGAAAGCTTAGGTAATGAAAATAAGGGCAAGCTTATGGTCTTTCACATTCATTGATTGAAACTTCTTTCTGAGAAAGTGTGTCTCTTAATTATCCCCGTATTGACATGCTTGATTTCATATATGAGTGAGGAGGGATTTCTTTGTTGTAAGGGCACATGGGTTGTATTACTAGGTACTTACTTATTTGGATAGTAACTTGTACATATGCGTGGTAATTTGTTACTAATGTGATGCCATAGATTGATTCCTTTATGTCACATTGTTGATCTTCATTAAGATACACGGCTGGGTTTAAAGTGATTGAACTTTGAGAGGGTAATGTGTTTTGAGCTAAAATTGATGATTGACTGTCCTAGGTAGCTTATATTTCTCTTGGTTAAACATCGTAGTATGGTATGATGTAGTTGCTTGAGGACAAACAATTGTTTTAAATTGAGGGTGATGATGTGCTAGCCTTCTATTAGCACATTTAAGACTTTTAACTCAAAACAATTTTAAGTTCTTAAGTAACTATTGTTGTTTTTTATTATATTCATGTGATATTGCAGGGAGATAGAGATGCATGGAAACCTATGATAACTACGTCAAGAAGGACAAGTTTTGATTGAAACAGATAGAAAAATGTTAGTTGATGACTTGTCTGATAACTTATCAACCATCTAATAAGTTATCACAGTTGGTCGTCACTCATAAGCAGAGAGAGAAATCTGAAGCATTTCTGACGACTTGATCTGATACTTATCAAATATGTGATAAGCTATTAGACTAGGTTATCACCTGTGGTCAGCATATAAGAATCTGAAGGAATTTTTGATGACTTGAGCTGATAAGTTATGAACTGCGTGATAAGCCATCAGACATGGGCGTCAGCTAAGGGGCGAAAATAGAGATTTTAAATTCCAAATTTTCTTTAAGTTACGGATATAAATAGCATGTTTTAGGGTTTCATTCGTCATCTTGAACTTATTCCAAAGACTAGTTTACATTTTTTTGGGTCTCTAAATTTTGAATTCAATTTCTAAATCTTTGATTTAGTTTTGGGAAATTCTTCTTGAACTTGGAAGAGAATCAACCTTTGATTATGTCACACCCCTTTTTCGCCCGAAGGGATCGAGTCAAAGGATTTTTCCAATTAAAGTGACGATGTTGAATAGGGATTAGTTTATTAACAGAGTCGCCACTTGAAATTGAGTTATGGTGTTCCAAGTTACCTTATTGAATCCCTAATCAAAAGAAAATGACTCTTTGTTGGTCTGCGAAAACAGAAGACCAGGTAAGGAATTTTGTTGACCGAGGGGGAGGTGTGAGGCACCCCTCGAGTCCCGTGGTTCTAGCACGATCGCTTTTATTGACTTATCTTGACTTGAACTATTTTGATAAATTATGTTAAGGCCTAAAATCGCTCATTTTTATTATACCCAAAACTGGTATATTCTCTTATATTAAACAAATCAGTGAAAGATTTTTTTTTTTAGAAAAATATTTGCCAAGGTGCATTATTGCATCCTTGAATTTTAAAATGTCTCAAAAAGATGCGTACGCCGCATTCTTAATTGAGACAAATATTTTAAACGTGCCTAAAATTCGCCTAGCGTTAAAGAAATTTGTTTCGTCTCTTGTAAACTCGAAACAATTTTATTTTTATCCTCATTTTTGCTCTCTTTCGCCTTTTCTTTCAAATTTACAACGAGTTTTGAAATAATTCGCAACTCTTCTCACTCCCTTACAAATATATTTCCTCTCGTTTATTTTTTCTTTAATAGTAACAACAGATCTTGAATAATTTTGCAACAAACTTGTTTTATCCCACATTAATAATTAATCGAGAATCACGTATGGTATAACCAGAATTCAACTAAACAAAAACTGTGGAAAAAAAGTTTAATATAATACGAATTAAACTCAATAAAGAATTTTAATGCCTTAGTGACTACATTAAATTAAATTAAAAAATAGTCGAGGACGAAATTCATCATTGGCTCAATAATATTCATTCTAAAAAAAAAAAAATCAAAGCCATTAATTTTCCTAGCAATTTTATTCAAATAAAATTAGATCCAACAATATTTTCCTATTTTTCTCTATACATGTTTTCTTTTTTTTCTGTTTCTTGTGTGCGTGTGTATTTTTTTTTATTTTACTTTTCTATTAATTAATTATTTTCCATTTTGCATGCATGCATGGTTTATGCATTAGTTTGCATATTAACTAAACATAATTTTACACTTTAAATATCTTTAAAAAAATATCTCATCTAATATTTGAAACAAATTTAATTAACGTTGATCCAATACAAGAAATAATTATAAATAATAGAGTAGTGCAAAACTTCATATAAATAATAACTACACACTAAATAATATAAGAAAATGTTGAGATAATTTTATTCATACTTTGATTCACCATGAAACTTATAAAAAATAATGATTCACGAATTGAAGAAGAACCTGTGTGATGATTTGAATGCGAGAATAGAAATGTCGTCAACAGAAAATCGAACAAGACTCCAAACTCAAACTCTTAGCTTTTCTCTCTTTTTGATTTTTTTTAATCTTTTTTTTGTTCTTGTTTTCTCTCCACTGTTTTCCCTTTTGTTGTCTCCTTTTTCGTTTTTTTTACAAAATGTTGTCCACTTCTTTCTCTTCTTTTTCCTTCTAAGTTTCTTTTTTGTTTGATTTTTTCTAATGTTCGTGTCTCTATCCTTGTGTTGTCTATCTGTGTGTGTAATATAGTGTGTAGGGGGGTTGGGAAGTTGAGGGATGTTGAGAGAAATTAGGGGGTGGTTGGGGTAGTTTTATAGGATAATGATTCTTTTTTTTAATTTAAAATAGATAAATTATATATAAAATAAATAATAATAATAAAAATATTAACTAATTAATTTTTTTATACTTAAGAAAAATATAATAAAAATAAAACTAACCTAAAATAAAATATAAATAAAGAAAAATAAAATTATTAGCTTATTTATAAAATCTAAATTAAAAGAAAAATATAGTTTTTTTTTGGAATTTTTTTTTCATATTATTTAAAAATAAAAATAAAAATATCCTAAAATGTAGCTTTATTTTTTGAATGTTTTTTTTTTCACAATTTTTAAAATGAAATTCTACTAAAAAGTAAAATAAGAACTAAAGATTACATTGGATAAAAATATAATATTTAATGCAGAAAAATAGGTTAAGACTCGGGGAAGGTCAAAAATCATGTGTCTACATTTTGCCCCTCTTTGTGTGAAATCTCAAAGAGTTTTCATACAAATAAGTAGATAAAGAGATGATTTTTTATCCTTCGATTATTTGAAAAATGAGGATAAAGAAAAAAAATGCGACCGAGTCCTTGTTTTGGACATCCTACATATCCCCGATTATAAGAGAATCAGGTCACGTGTAGTTCAAAAAGAAAAAATAGGGAGACAATGAGCTAGAGGTCGAGTCAGGTTCCATCAAGTTTTCGGTTCGCGGCTTCTGCTTTTACATTCAAATGAATAACAAAAATAAAAAAATAAAATGAAGATACAAGTGAAAGATCCTTTCTATGCTGCTTTTTTTTTAATCTTGACTTGAATCTTCATGACTTCTCAAATGGTGAGATAGTTATTATTCTGAGTTGGATTTGATACACGAAATGATCCTCCTCATTGGCTTTTGGCATTAGAAAGGAACTTGACAATTGGTTTATTCTTCGAATTTTATTCTGGTTGGACTTGAAAATCTTCACCCTATTCTTCAGGCGGGCTCCTGAGCTTGCAACTGATAATGTTCACCCTATTCTTAAGACAGGCTCCTGGACTTACAGCTTCTTTACCCTATTCTTCAGGCGAGCTCCTGGACTTACAACTTCTTCACCCTGTTCTTTAGTGGGCAGGAGACTTTCTTTTTTTTTATTTTTCAAATATGTTCTTGAACTCAAAATAAAAGGTGAAACAGAAAAATAACATCCCATTCTTCAGGAGGGTCCTGAGCAAAAGTAAATTCCCATTCTTCAGGAGGGTCCTGACCAAAAATTAAATTCTCATTCTTCAGGAGGGTCCTTGGCAAAAAGTAAATTCCCATAAACACGACCAAAGTTTTTCCTCAATTTGCACTAGAAAATTTTGTGAGTGTTATCAGGTCATAACTTTTGAAAAGTACAGAAAGAGTGTGAATCAAAGCCCTGCTAAAGAAATGTGTCTCATCAGAGTAAAATTGGTGACCAAAATTATGAAGTGTCTCTCCTAAGAGTTAAATTGAAGGACTCGACTAGAAAGTGCGTCTTCTAAGAGTGAGGGTCAAGTTAGGAAGTGCTTCACCTAACAAATGAAAACTGACTTATTCAGACTAGGAAGTACGTCTCCTAGGGGTTAAATGAAATGACTCAACTAGAAAGTGCGTCTTCTAGAAGTAATGGTTCAAGTTAGGAAGTGTTTCACCTAACAAATGAAAACTGACTTATTCAGACTAGGAAGTGCGTCTCCTAGGGGTTAAATGAAATGACTCGACTAGAAAGTGTATGTTCTAAGAGTGAATGTTCAAGTTAGAAATTTCTTCACCTAACAAATAAAAACTGACTTATTCAGACTAGGAAGTGTGTCTCCTAGGGGTTAAATGAAATAATTCAACTAGAAAGTGCGTCTTCTAGAAGTGATGATTCAAATTAGGAAGTGTGTCACCTAACGAATGAAACTTAAATTATCCAGATTAGGAATTGTATCTCCTAGGGGTTGAATGAAATTACTCAACTAGAAAGTACGTCTTCTAGGCGTGATGGTTCAAGTTAGGAGGTGCGTCACCTAACGAATGAAACTTGAATTATCCAGACTAGGAAGTGTTTCTCCTATGGATTAAATGAAATAATTCAACTAGAAAGTGCGTCTTCTAAGAGTTAAATGAAATGATTCAACTAGAAAGTGCGTCTTCTAGAAGTGAAGATTCAAGTTAGGAAGTACATCACCTAACGAATGAAACTTAAATTATCCAGATTAGGAAATGCATCTCCTAAGAGTTAAATAAAATGAGTCAACTAGAAAGTGTGTCTTCTAGGAGTGATGGTTCAAGTTAGGAAGTGCGACCTAACGAATGAAACTTGAATTTTCCAGACTAAGAAGTGTTTCTCCTAAGGATTAAATAAAATGATTCAACTAGAAAGTGTGTCTTCTAGGAGTTAAATGAAATGATTCAACTAGAAAGTGCGTCTTCTAGAAGTGAAGATTCAAGTTAGGAAGTACATCACCTAACGAATGAAACTTAAATTATCCAGATTAGGAAGTGTATCTCCTAAGAGTTAAATAAAATGACTCAACTAGAAAGTGTGTCTTCTAGGAGTGATGATTCAAGTTAGGAAGTGCATCACCTAACGAATGAAACTTAAATTATCCAGATTAGGAAGTGTGTCTTCTAGGGGTTGAATGAAATGACTCAACTAGAAAGTGCATCTTCTAGGAGCGATGGTTCAAGTTAGGAGGTGCATCACCTAATGAATGAAACTTAAATTATCCAGATTAGGAAGTGTGTCTCCTAAGGATTAAATGAAATGATTCAACTAGAAAGTGCGTCTTCTATAAGTGATGATTCAAGTTAGGAAGTGCGTCACCAAACGAATGAAACTTAAATTATCCAGATTAGGAAGTGCATCTCCTGAGGGTTAAATAAAATGACTCGGCTATAAAGTGTGTCTTCTAGGAGTGATGATTCAAGTTAGGAAGTGTATCACATAATGAATGGAACTTAAATTATCCAGATTAGGAAGTGCATCTCCTAAGGGTTAAATAAAATGACTCAACTAGAAAGTGCATCTTCTAGGAGTTAAATGAAATGATTCAACTAGAAAGTGCGTCTTCTAGAAGTGATGATTCAAGTGAGGAAGTGCGTCACCTAACGAATGAAACTTAAATTATCCAGATTAGGAAGTGCATCTCCTAAGGGTTAAATAAAATAACTCAACTAGAAAGTGCGTCTTCTAGGAGTGATGGTTCAAGTTAGGAAATGTGTCACCTAACGAATGAATCTTAAATTATCCAGACTAGGAAGTGCGTCTCCTAAAGATTAAATAAAATGATTCAACTAGAAAGTGCGTCTTCTAGAAGTAATGATTCAAGTTAGGAAGTGCGTCACCTAACGAATGAAACTTAAATTATCCAGATTAGAAAGTGTGTCTCCTAAGGGTCGAATGAAATGACTCAACTAGAAAGCGCATCTTCTAGGAGTGATGGTTAAAGTTAGGAGGTGCATCACCTAACAAATGAAACTTGAATTATCCAAAGTAGGAAGTGTGTCTCCTAGGGGTTGAATGAAATGACTCAACTAGAAAGTTCTTCTTCTAGGAGTGATGGTTCAAGTTAGGAAGTGCATCACCTAACAAATGAAACTTGAATTATCTAGACTAGGAAGTGCGTCTCCTAGGGGTTGAATGAAATGACTCAACTAGAAAGTGTGTCTTCTAGGAGTGATGGTTTAAGTTAGGAAGTGCATCACCTAACAAATGAATCTTGAATTATCCAGACTAGGAAGTGTGTCTCCTAGGGGTTGAATAAAATAACTCAGCTAGAAAATGCGTCTTCTAGGAGTGATGGTTCAAGTTAGGAAGTGCTTCACCTAACAAACGAAACTTGAATTATCATACTAGGAAGTGCGTCTCCTAGGGGTTGAATGATGAATTTTTATCATAATTTGATTATCAAACCTGTGCAGCAATATTGTTTCCTGCATTTGTGGAAATGATGCATTGCAGCCCTTGATATTTATGCTTTGTTTTCTGTTTCATCAAAGGAAACTTGTGAGTTCAAAAAAATGGTAGTATGTTTGTGGTTTTAGCTTCCGTGGCTATCACACTTGCCCTGGTCACATTTAATCTTGCTTCCAACCATTAGCATCTGTCACCGACTTGCTGCATCCTTGACCTAAATTCAGATTATTAGAAGTGACTCTAAAACAAACACAGTATCTTTGTTTTGCCATGCTCCTCAAATAATCCTATGAACCTTGGTATTTCCATGAGTTCCTAGACTCGTCTGTTGACAAAACTTTCTGCATGCCATATTTCGGCTCACAATCATGTCTCTTTCATGTGTTGGCTTTTTGTCCTACTTTGTGCAATTGAAGAAGCTAGTAGCTAGTTTTAAAATCTTTTCTCACTTGTTATTACACAGACTTGACTCAAAGACATGAGAAAAATGACAATAATTTTTATTTGATGACGAAGATATCAGAAAATATCAAAAATAGAAAAATAAAAAGGAAAAATAATAGGCATTTGTTTAAACGATAGAAGAAAACTTATTTAGGTGTGGTAGTTGATTCCAGGAATCATGACATGCATTTTTAATTAAACAACCTGATCTACCCACACTTATCATTACAACTCTTGCCTACTTATTGAGTTTGAAAATTAATCTTGAATATGCTCCCTCTAGATCACAATCCTCCTTCGGTTAGTGGCACCTCAATAGGTTTTTGCCAACGCCTATCTCATTTTCACTTCTTTCTCAACTCAATGTCGCCTTGTGGTTCCCAAAAAGGGTTTTCACCAATAAGACTCTCTCATTTTTTTTCAAAATAACACCTAAAATATGAAATATCACGCACCCATAAGATGTTAAGCCTTGACAATCTCAAAGATCGATCTGAAGGTCTTTCTTTGGTTGTAACTTGGCTTTTGAAAAAGGTTAGAAAGAAAGGGCGGCATGAGGCTCAAAATTTACATAACACTGGGTGAAGCATACAACTTTTGAAATCAACTCTTTTAAGGAAATAAACTTTTGCCCCAGTTTTATTTCATTCTGGGTAACTTGAATTTTTTTTTTGTTGGACCGAACCCCAGAGTAGGACTGCCTACGTATCTTGTCATACTAAGAATGAGGTCAAACATAGTTCAGACATCTTGTTCTTTTTCTTGATTTTCTTTTTTTTTCTTTTTCTTGACTTTTCCCTCTTTTTCCTTTTCTTTTTCTTTTTCTTTTTCTTTTTCTTTTTCTTTTTCTTTTTCTTTTTCTTTTTCTTTTTCTTTTTATTTTTATTTTTCTTTTTCTTTTTCTTTTTCTTTTTTTAGAGAGAGAGATATTTTTCCCTACTCCATTTTTTTTCTTGACACTTTTCTGACTCTATTTTTTTTCTTAACACTTTGTTTTTGAATTTTTTTTTCAGACTCTATTTTGATTCAAAAAGAGGGATATAAAAGAAATAAAACAAAAGCTCAAAAGGGATAACAAAGGATGACACAATATTTGGATAGCAGAATGAAATGCCTTCGTCATACCAATCCTTAAAAAATGTAAGTACATAACATGCAATCTAGGAATGGAACATGAAGATCATACGCATCTTTTCAATATTGACCGTGACTAAGCACATGTACGTGTGTCACTTCTTTTAAACTTGTAAACCATACAGGTCTACTTGTATTGTACTTTCCTCACAACAGGTGACTTTTTTTTTAGCTAACTTCCTTTTGTTTCTTCTGACAATAGAAACTATATATCCTCTGGTTGATCTCATTCAAAAATGCTTGAGTTGAACCTTCTCATTGTAGATCAAGTCATTTTTTATTCGCAAAGTGATTGCCTCAAAACATTCAAGTAAGGATGTAACTAGGTCGCCAAAACATCTCAACACTTTACTTATTTTTCTTACACTTTTTTTTCAACTCTAGGTTCTTGATCGAATGTTTTAACATTAGATTGGGTTTTAAGATCTGGCTGAAAATTCAACATGTTTATCATATTACCAGAATCACCAAAGAAAGAGCTCTTTGAATAAAAAAAATAAAGACAATATATATTGAGAAATAAAAACAAAAGGGACACATATTTTGTTGACAGAAAGATAGAAAGGTTTGAACAAAAACGACGATAAGAAAATCAGACAAGACAGGTCCTAAACTACAATCCTAAAATAATTCGGGTAACATAAAAGAAAATAAAACAAACTAATAGACCTCTCCCTAGTAGGGAGAGGGGTGACTTCTCAATTGCTCAACCTGACAACTTAGCCACTGATTTGCATATCAACATGACTGGAGCTTCCACCACGATCAACATCATACACCATAATCAATTTATCTTGAATCATTCTTTCTATTTCTCTTTTCAAAGCACGACAATCTTCAGTACTATGACCCTAAACATCAGAATGATATACACATCGTACATTAGGGTTAAAGTTTCTTGATTGTGGGTCAGGGGTATACCCAAGAAGAGGAGTGATCATGTCTTTTTGTCTCAGTTTCTGGAATAAACTGGTATATGATTCTCCAATAGCCCTTAGCTTTTGCCACTTTTCATTATTTAGCTTAGAGCGAAAATCGAGTCTGGAGGGGCTTGGATATGTTTGTGGAATTGGAGAATGTTTTGGACGGGTTGGCGCACGCCATTGCGGGTAAGAAGGAGTCTGAACATATGGTTGTGCATTATAGATAGAATACTGAGGAGATGGAATAGAATATAATGGATTTTATTGTGGAACATAGTGTCGTGGATGGTTATATGGGTCTTGGACATAAATTTAGGACTGAGATTGTACGTAAGGGTGATGCGCACCTCTCCAATTTTGTCGTGGACCTGGTATAATAGTCGTTACATCCTCTTTTATTTTGTTTCCACCAAAGCTTCCTGAACCACTTTGAATTGCTTGTGTTGTTGCTTTTAAAGCAGCTTGGATGATAATCTTTTTGGACTTAATTCCACTCTCTACCATCTCTCCAATTTTAATGACTTCGGTAAATGTATTTCTAATAGTAGAAAGCAAATGATGAAAATAATCAGGTTCTTGTCCCTGCAGAAAAATATCAATTATTTCAGACTCTTTTATCGATGGTCTAACTCTTGCAGCCCGTTCTCTCTATCTGATAGCATATTCTCAAAAACTTTCAGTTGTCTTATTTCTCATATTAGTTAGTGTGGTGCAATCTGGGACTATCTCGATGTTATATTAAAAATGTTGAACAAAATCCTGAGTCATGTCATCCCATACGTGCCAACGAAAAATATCTTGGTCAATATACCATTCAGAAGCTACCCCTTCCAAGCTTTCTCCAAAGTAAGCCATAAGCAATTCGTTTTTTCCTCCTGCTCCCCATATTTGATTACAAAACTTTTTCAAGTGAGCTACATGATCGTCATGACCTTCTTATTTGTCAAACTTTGGTATTTTGAACCCCAACGACAAATGGACATCAGGAAACATGCACAAATTCTTGTATGAAACACTCTTTGGTCCTTCCAATCCTTGCATGTTTCTCATACTCTGCTCCAAGCTTCTTACTTTCCTAGCCATCTCATTTTGTTCTTAATTCTTAACAACCTTTTAAATCACTATAGGAGAATCATGTTAATGAGCATAATAATGTGGATTTTGAGGTTTGAAAGACATTTCAGGAGGATACAACAAATCATGACTTGGTTCCCACATATTCTTCTGTGTTGTCGATTGAAAACCCACAGTAGTTGGTGCTACAAAAGTGAAAAATAGGTTATTTATGACAGATGGATTTGGTGGGCCCATGGTAGAAGTACCTGCAGCGCCAGACATATTAGCATATGGGCCGAATCCAGGCGGGTAAAATGGATCGCTAGTTTGAGCTTGAGTAGGATTTGGATCATTCATATTCGCAAGTCCAGGGATTGAGGAAGGCGGGGCTTGTCCATTTAACCAAGCTTGGTACAGTTCCACCATCTGTTGTTTCAATAACTTAACCTCTTCCATTGATGCTAATTCTAGTGAAATCAACTGATTTTGCTCCTCTTCACTGTCAGAACCTACACCCTCTTTGCGGGTCATTTTTCCTTTTCCCTTGTATCTGGTGTTGTACGGATATGGTGCGAGTTTAAACAATAAACCAACCACCAACTACTTTATCTTTCTGTTACCAAGTAGCAAACGGGTGAGTGTTATATATTTAACACATTATAATGTCACGTTGTATGTTATGCTTCTAGATTCATTTTCCAACCTATTAGGGAAGACTTTATGTTTTATCCCAGCTTTCTAGGAGTACTTTTTTAAAAAAAAAATTTGATCGAACCCTTTAGAGGGTTGCCTACGTATCATGCCAGGACATGAATCAGATCTTTTATTTTATGGATATTGGTTTTGGCTATGTTGGGGGCATGTCCCAACCAGATATTATTTTTCTTTTGGCTAAAGACTTGTGTTACTACTATGGGTTAGAATGGGCAGGATCGATATTGGTATCAGTCTTATTACGGGCATTGGTATTGGGGCTAATACCGTTGGACTGAATTTATGATTGTTACATCCTCTTTTATTTTGGATTATTTATATTTATATTGGAATTCATTTAGTTCGGTAATGGTTATTGGTTAGATAATGGATGGTTGGACTTGTTTGGGTTGATCACAATTATAGACCTATCCCAGAGTCTTAGGTTATGCTGACATGCTATCTTTTATCTGTTCGGGATTCATCCGACTCAAGATATGCATAGGTTGGTTGGGTTGGGTGACGGGGGTGGTCCCTAGTCCTGGTTAGACTTGGTAAGCCTATCCAATAAGGCCCTGGGTATGGTTGTGTCAATATCCCACAAAACAACCTAATAAACTTGCACATTTTCATTGTTTTAAGCGTCCAAACTCCTATAAATCCATAGCACATCAAGTTTGATGAGGAATATCGAACTCTTCGGATACAGCTAAAGAACACTTCCACCACCATCAAATCACACCTCTATCATAAGGCATGTGAGTTTTTGGAATTTTTGGTGTTAGTTTTACTTACAGGTACTTCTAAACTTGCATCGAAAGTAACTTTCCTTTCTTTTCAAAATTGAGAGACAATACACCTAGAGCCTTAGGAATTATGTCCAGTTAAATTCTTACATATGGATGTGAAGAGCTCTGCATTCATGGTTAAGAGGTCATAAGCCTATTTTCCATATCTCATCTTTCTTGTCATTCATCCTGATTCAAAGGTTGTTCTTAAATAAAAGACTACTTTTTCTACCAATCAAGTCGAACTATATCATGAACAAAAAGCCAAGGGTCATGATGGCACTAATCGCAGCAAGACTTGACAAGTAAGCCTATCACCAAATTAATATGAAATAAGAAATCAATACCAAAACCCAAGTCAAGACTCCTAGAACAGTGTCGAACCACACATATACAATAAAAACGAAAATACATAGTCAAGATACCATATAATACCCTAAAACCTGGTATCTCAGTGTAAGAACTACTAAATATATTTTGAATTTCAAAATACAACGATAGTCCAAAAAGGATCAAAATTTATCTCAAAATACAAAATAATACATGAATTAGATCGGAAGAGGTAGTAGAATGACTCCAAAAGCTAGACCATCAACTTCCTCGAATCAACTCAAATACTGCCTGAATCAGCTATCATGCGGTGCACTCATACCTGGATCTTTATTGAAAGGGCATAGACGGGGTGGGTATGGCACACTTGTACTTGTCGCGCCCCGTTTTCCTCGCAGAAGGCGGGATTCTACTTGACAAACTCTTTTTGGGATGCATTAAGGAAGGGTGTGAGAGTTTTCACGTAACGTATTAAGGTGCGTTAGGATACCGGTCTAGGCTGCTAAGAACCTATTTTTTGTTTTTAAGTCTTAGTTCACCAGAGTTCAGGTAAGGGTTTAAATTACCTCGAAAGAGAGGTGTTAGTCACCTTTCGAGGTCCACAAAGGTGGTTCCCAACCAAATTCATACTTTACATGGGGGATTCTATGTGATCAAATAAAGGTCTCTAGTTTTATAATTAATTTAATGTTTAGCTATGTGGTAACGTAATTAATAAGCAAACACATATTACTTTGTTATTTCTAATTGTTGATTATCTAAGCGATAAAATAAATAAACATAAATAAGATAAGCAAGAAGAAATAAAGACAGAATTAACAATAGAAAAGGGATTGCTTTATAAAATAAACTAACTACCCCAAATAAAGAACATAAAAAAAATCGTCCAAATCAAAAAGATGTTTTGGTCTTATTAGGATTAGAAACCCAACAATTTAATCATCATCCGACCCAAGGGCCGAACTCTTAGACAAGTAATAATGTTATTAGCCTTATCGTTAATATTTGTTGGGATCATTATTTCCGAAAAGAGGTTACCCGTCCCACCACACCTAGGTCGGATGTCATGTCAAGGTTGTTCTATGACAAGGATAAAACTAGCGCTTTTAGTAATATTTAAGTCCCACCTATCATCCAAAAGACATTGGACTTTACTATTTTGGATTTGTGTTCTAGACTAAAAGAAAGCTATGTTGCCTAAGAGTCGAAGCGCGAACATATTGGACAACAAGTAGCACGTAATAATCTCAAATTAGCCACTTGATTAGTTAATGTTAATTAATGTGATGACACCCAAAGACAAGCAAATTATATTATCATTAACCTATAGGCATGGTGTCTAAATATTCAACGAGTAGCGATAAAGGACGACTGTGATTCGTGTATGCAACATCATTATGCGTGTTTATGAGAGGTGTCAAAAGTGTGGTAAATATGTCAAACAAAAATGTGCTTGCGAATTAAGTGTTGTAAAATATGAATGAGAACATAAGAAATCAACAAGAATATTATAAGGCATTAACATGTTAAGGATGCCATAATACTTATTCTAGTGTTTAAACATATCAAAAAGTGCTCAAAAGTATGTATTTTTTATATAACAACAATTGTATTATTGCAGGAATTTCAAAGTGATATGTTGAAAGTGTATCAATCATACTAAAGATGTCTTAAAGCTAACATTTTGACATGCTGATTATATTTAAACATGATGGAGATATGCCAACATACATAAACTTTAAGTTAACATGCTAGAAGTAGTTATGACATGCTGAGAGTTATGTTGAATATTCCCAAAAATTAATCAAACATGCTAACCAGTTAATTAAACATGCTAAAAATTGATTAATCATGCTGAAAAATTAATTAGACATGCTGAAAAATTCATTAAACATGCTGCACATTGACTAATCGTGTGAAAGAATTAATTAGACACGCTGAAAAATTAATTAAACATGCTGAACATTGATTAATCATGTGAAAGAATTAATTAGACATGCTGTAAAATTAATTAAACATGCTGAACATATTGTTAAACATGCTGAAAATTATACTAAACATGTTGAAAATTATATTAAACCTGTGAAAGAATTAATTAGACATGCTAAAAGATTAATTAGACATGCTGAAATATGAATTAGACATGCTGTAAAATTAATTAAACATATAAACATGCCTAGTATTTAACAAGATATCAAATATATTAATATGTTGTCATGCTCAGTGTCAAATAATGTACTATTGTGCTTGACGTCAAATAATGTAGTAATATGTTTGATGTCAAATATGCTAGGATGTATTAACGTCTTATTTAACATGTTAATAAGTGAGAATATGTCTAGAATGTGATGAAAAATGACTTTGATGCTAAAAATACGTGGTAAACGGTATTCTTCGATTTCCATGTTGCCAAAACTTAATTCAATATGTCGAAATTAATTAAAATTCCTAAAGCAGGATTTCTAGGCGGCCAAGTAAGTAAATTAAATCGCATTTTGCCTAAGTGTTTCATATAGCATATAAGACACGTAAAAATCTAAATTGTGCCTACTACTTCGTTCATAGAGTACGTAATCCCCGCCCCCCAAATCAGTCCCCTCAATTATTATTACATCATTAATAGTAGTGTCTTTACAATTATATTACAAAACGGAATATATAAGAAGAAAAATAACAGTCTAAAGAATACATAGTCAATTTAAATACCCCGGTGACTCTTCGAAATTTCTAACCTGTAGAGCAACAATGTAGCAAAGGCAAATACAAACAAGACACTATAGCATATGATACAAGAATAATCACGGATATGGGTTTATGAGAGTACGCGTTGGACCCGATACTTGGTGTGATAAATTGAAGAGACAAAGAGGACTTAATTATGCACCAAAAAACATCCATACACTACACTTGGACTACACTCCATAGGCGCCTTTTGTCTTTCCTTCATTAAGGGCTTTTTGGATATTTCACTTATGTTATAATAAGTCTATAAATAGGCTAGTATTAGGTCTTTATTTCTTTAGTTGTTTATTGATATTGAAAGTTGTAACACTTGAACCAAACTCTCTCTAGTGTAAGGAGTGTACCACCTTAGTTTAGGGCTTGGAAAAGCCACCAAATCCGAAATGCGGGTGATGCTAGGGTGGAATCGCTACTATTACCAAACATTGTTAGAAACCTTGGAGCTTGAGTGGTTAACACCGTCTTGTGTCATCGTAAGAGTGTTGGTGTTGCCTATTACAAGTATTAAGGGTATTAGTGTGTGACATACACTTAGGTTCTTAGTTCTTGTGAGAGTTGATGTCTCACTTCCTATCCCTTTCATTCTAGTAATTGTTTGTTGTTGTTCTAGTGAAAACCGTGGGTTGTTGTTATCTCTTGTTGTTGTTCTTGTTATATTGTATTCATCACGTGTTATCACTACTGTTTTGGTGTAGAAATACACCTTGTGATCCCCTTGGTGTTCTCGGTTCTCTTGTGTTTTTGCTACTGCCGAGAGAGTGTTCTTGTTGAGCTCTCGATTTCTCTTGTTTCGTGTCTTGTTTCCGTATTATGGGTTAATTCTGTTATCATTTGGTATCAGAGATAAGGCTGGTTGTACTAATCTTGGGCTCTCTAAGTCGAAAAAAAGAAAGAAAAAAAGAGGTGTTGAAAAGCTGAAAATTCCAAAAAGAATCAAATATGTCCATTCTTGTTGTCTAGGCCAAAATTGTGTCTTGTTGTTGTTTTGGACGATATTTGTGACTAGTTTTCTTGTGATTTTTGTGTGTTTTGTGTGTTCTAGTGTTAGATATTTATTTCCTAACACTAGAAGAGGTGTCTAAGGTCAAAAATCTCACAAAAAGAGTTGTGTTCTTGAGTTTGGTGTTCTTGGCCGAGAAAGTTGTTGTTCTTGTTGTTGTCTTGGCTGAGATTTGTTTTTTGAGTTTAGATATAGGTATATTTCGTGAGTCTTGAGTGTTATTAGTGTTGTTTTGCTCTTCCCTAACACTGATAGAGTCAAGATATAAGTTGAACTCCTACTTGTGTTGTTGTTGTGCGGATTCAAAAGTTGGGACGAATTGTTGTTGGTGTTGTTATGGTGGATTCAAAATTTGAATATTTAAAGGTGTGTTGTTGGTATTGTGGTTGTGGATTTGAGTTGAAAGAGGTGTTGTTGTTGTTGGGAGGTTCAACTTGAACCTTGGTCTTCAAATCTTGTTGAAGGTTCTTGGTGTTCTTGGTCAATCTTCATGTCTTGAGACAAGAAGAACCTTCAATAAGTAGTGTTTGATCTTAAGACCAAGTGGAAGAGTGTAGTCTTCTTGTTTATCTTGAAACAAGTTCCAAGACTCTTACACGAAAGGAAAGGGACCAAAAGACTTTCAAAAAGTTTTGTTACCAAAAGGGAGAAAGGGCACTTTCCAAGACTAGCAAAAGAGGAAAGAGCCAAAAAGTTTTCAAAAAGGTGTTTTGCCAAAAGGGTGCAAGGAAAGTCAAAGCCCTTTTGAATTTGAAAAGGCTCCAAATCTTCTTGTTTTCCTCCCAAAACCGAAACTCCTCTCTTCCAATGTGAATTGACAAATCTAAATTGAAGACAAGAAAAAAAATTCATATTTCCACAATATTCCACAATCATTCCAAGGCTGCCACATCACTATTCACAACCAATCAAAGGCTGCCACTTCACCCCTTTGTACAACTAACTTATTTTCTATTTTTTAGGTAACTTCTTGGCCATAATGGAAGCCATTTTTTCCCACCTTGATGCTATTTCTCGAGATATGGCTAAGGCGAATGCGGGCCTTGAAAAAATTAGCTCGGATATGTCTACTATACTTGAGATGATGGAACGATTGGAGAGTCAAAGGAAATATCGTGTTTCTACTCCCAAAACTTTGCCTCAAATGATCAATCCTCCAAGACCACCACCAAGTGACATAGACATAAGCCAAGCCACCAAATGCCCTCCAACCCGAGACCTAAATAGGTCACTTCCTTCTTAATTTGATCAAGTCCAACAAGAGGGACTTGGAAGACAATTTCCTTCCATCCAATCTCTACAACTGAAGCTCCACATTACCAAGACAATCCTCTCAACCAAAACTCCACTTCCCCAAAATCGATATGTCCATATAATGGAGTATGGTAGAAAGAAACATGAGGGACATAGAGTCTACAATAATGCTTATATGATGGAAGGGAAGTTGAGAGGAAGACGTAGGTAACCACAAGGAACCTGCCACCAAGAAAGAAGTTGGGATGTGCTTTGGATGAGATTGAAGACAAGGCTCAAGATGGAGAGGAAGCCAAGATTCAAAATGAAGATGTTGGCCGAGATGTGTTGTTATTGAGCTTGCGGGTTCTCTATGTCTTGTGGACTGTTTTGAGTGGATTCCTTTAAGTGTCCAATTGAACGAGGTGAATCCGTGATTTTGTGGGCAAATTCCTCTCAAGATGGAGAGGATGACACAAGAATAATCACGGATATGGGCTTATGAGAGTATCCGTTGGACCCGAGACATGGTCTGTGTAATTGAAGAGACAAAGAGGACTTAATTATGAACCAAAAACTTTCCATACACTACACTTGGGCTACAATCCATAGGCTCCTTTTGTCTTTCCTTCATTAAGGGCTTTTTGGACATTTCACTTATGTTGTAATAAGTCTATAAATAGGCTAGTATTAGGTCTTTATTTCTTTAGTTGTTTATTGATATTGAAAGTTGTAACACTTTAACCAAACTCTGTCTAGTGTGAGGAGTGTACCACCTTAGTTTAGGGTTTGTAAAAGCCACCAAATCCGAAATGAGGGTGATGCTAGGGTGGAATCGCTAGTAATGCCAAACATTGTTAGAAACCTTGGCGCTTGAGTGGTTCACGCCCTCTTGTGTCATCGTAAAAGTGTTGGTGTTGCCTATTACAAGTATTAAGGGTCTTAGTGTGTGACATACACTTAGGTACTTAGTTCTTGTGAGAGTTGATGTCTCACTTCCTATCCCTTTCATTCTTGTAATTGTTTGTTGTTGTTCTAGTGAAAATCGTGGGTTGTTGTTATCTCTTGTTGTTGTTCTTGTTATATTGTGTTCATCATATGTTATATCTATTATTTTGGTGTAGAAACACACCTTGTGATCCACTTGGTGTTCTCGGTTCTCTTGTGTTTTTGTTACTGCCGAGAGAGTGTTCTTGTTGAGCTCTCAGTTTCTCTTATTTTGTGTCTTGTTTCCGTATTGTGGGTTAATTTTGTTATCAGTATACTTCTACATACAAGTGACATGTCAAACACAATGCGGAAAAGTCCCTATGAACATATTTTCTAACACATTAGGCACTCAATAAATAATTAATTACATTATTCTAGACACTTACCAGTAAGCAACAGTAAGAGGAGAGAATAAGTATAAGAAACCCAAGCAGTTGTAACAGTGAAATAAAGCAGGATGTTCCCAACGAGCGTCCTCGAAGAATCAAAGACTCTTAAAACAACAAAGGAATTGCCTCGTATTCAAATAGCTAGTAGTCTTTTGTTCTCACAGAGTAGTAATTGTAAACTTAGGAAGTTTTAAGAAGTTTAGAAGTAGAGCAGTGTTTTCATTGTGCATTAATGATAAAAAGGGTTGTTTATATAGTAGGAGGATTGTGGGTTAGGCTCAATTAACCAATCCGAGAAAGGAAAAGCAATATTCAAAATTCAGTCCCAATTAATTAAGAAGAGTAAAATAACCGGTAAAAGGAAAAGAAATATTTTTTTCAAAAAATCAGAGTCAATATGGGGTCAATAAATCGGCCAATTACTCACAAATTAGTCCAAAACTAACTGAGCGTGTATTTAGCAAAATCAATCAACAATAATCAATTAATATCGAGTTATCATAAATAGATAAGAAAACTACGAATAATAACAGTAACACGTATTACCATTAGCATTGATTGAAATTGACTGTCATATAACAAGAAATCAGGCTAGATCAATTCGCCAATCTACTAAAATCAATTCAGTATCGCTATTTTTAGCCAAGACAAACACGGATTTGATATTCAGTCAGCGTCAATTAAGTCATAGACTCTTTCAAGAACAAACAGAAGTCAGTAATTAGGTCAACACTGAATCAAACATAACCCACATGATTTTTCACGAGCAAGCAGAAACCAATACTCATTTTCGTTGTAAATGAGAAAATTTGGTGTTATCACATATAACAAACCCAGAGATCCACATAAACAAATAATTAAATGAATTGAATCACAATACGAAGTTATATGTCACGAAAATTTAAACAGGCAAACATGCAATTTAAGTTTACGGAGGTCAAACCGGATAATAGTTGTGTTCATCGAAAGGGACCTTAACGATCCTAATGTTCGATGAGATGTGACCAGTGTGGAAAGGAACACCGAATCGCGACTGGCATGGATGCTGTGGCCGTTGACAGTGAGGGATAATGGGGTTTAGAGGCGCTTGGGGTTGACGGCTGGTGGAGGCGGTTGTATGGTTGTTTTCGTCGATGGTCGACACCACTGAAGGCGCTGTTTGCTGGTGGAAGATAGAGGTTCGACGGCGATGGTGAGGTTGGCCGATGCGGTGTGGTGACGGAGGGGACGTAGTGGCTTGACCAGCGACGGTTGGTCGTTGCGTCGCTAGAGGAGTTGGAGAAGGAAAGTGGCGTTGGAGCGGCATTTGATGGCGCTGGCGGCGTTGCTATTGGTTGGTCGCCGATCAAAGCTGGATGGCGACGACGGTGGAGAGGATAAAAGAGGGAGGCTAGAGTGGCCATTTGGACGGCACAAACGGAGAGGGAGAGAGGAAGATCGGCGATGGGATGGAGGCAATGCCATCACCGGCAATGGGACGGTGGTAACGCTATCACCAGCGATTGGTGGTTTCGTGGGAGATGAGAAGAGAAGCGAGAGAGAGGGGAGGCTTGGAGGCGGAAGTTTTTGTTTTAGGAAATAGGGTTAGGGTTTCTGTTTTGGTTTTAAATAGGAAAGAAAGGGTTGAGGTCATCTCTGTCGTTGGATCAGTTATGATCAACGACTGAGATTAAAATAAGGGTTCAATAATTCAACTTAAAGTTCTTATGGCTGAATTTGATGTAAATTGGCTAGAATTGAAATGATTTTGGCTAGAATTGTAATGGGTCAAGTGAATTATGGTTAGAATTGTAAGGATTTGGATAAGACTTGGGCTACAAGATTAAACAAATTAAGCAAAACAATATTAACTTAGGCTGTTATTTAAATTTTAGTAGGGATAATGATATATAATAATAAATATAACATGAATAATAATAATTAATAATATTGAATAATAATAATAATAATGACAATTAGAGGATAAATTAAATAATAAATAATAATAATATATATAATAATAATGCTAATAAATAAATAAAAATAAAAATGCTAATATAAATAAATAGTATTTTAAACAATGAAAAATTGGACAATGTGTTTGCGAAAAATGTGAGTGTGCATAATTATGTGAAAAATAATTTAATTAATAAGATTACATAAAATGTTGTTTTTTGATTTTCAAAAATTGTAAAAAATTATGCCAAAATGTAATAAAATAATTTATGCATTTTTCTAAATTATGAATGCAATATGTCGGAAATTTGTTTGATGCAAGAAAAATATGCAAAAATACTAATGTTTAAAAATTAACGATTTTGTTAAAATAGCAGCTTAAATGTAGTATCGGGAGATCAAAATTAGGTGTCAACAACTTCCCCTTCATTGTTTGAGAATGATAAAAGAATTTTCAAGCAACGAAAGTTGACGTAGTAGCCAATTTTGTCCGACCGAGAAGGATTCGTTGGAATTAAGGCAACAAAAGGTGTTTTAAAATAGTGTGGTCGAGACTTTGGCTTTAAGTCGCCTACATATCTCTATTTTTACGAGAATCAGGTCGTGTGTAGTTCTAGATTTAGGAATGAACAATATTCCTAAAGAATATTAATGACAAAAGTTGGGGCGTAAATAAATGGTATCATGGATCGGTGAGACGGTAATGTATTATTTGGAATAATGACGTATAGAGAAGTTTGAGAGTGTGAGATAGTAGAGTTTCACGATGTGTTCACGTGATGGAGTAATGTTCCGAAAACAAAAACAAAAATTGTCTCTATTTGTTATTCCTTCTCCGTTACCCGCGTTTTTATATCACTAAATAACAGGGTAAGAAACAAACATTTGACAAACGTAACATAATTGTGAAAATAAATAAAGCATATCTGTTTTATCGGAAATCATGTGACTGTTTGGCTTCTCATCATGGGATCAACTTTTGGGGCTTCTCCGTATATTATGAAATCGTGGGATCAATATTTGAGTTTCTCTATCGTGGGATCAACATTGGGATTTCCATCATCGGATCGGTATTTGAACTTCTCCATCGTCGGTTCATCATTTGGGCTTCCCCATCGTCGGATCAGCATTGGAGCTTCTCCATCGTCGAATCAACATTTGGGCTTCTCCATCGTCGGATCTGCATTGGAGCTTCGCCATTATCGGCTCAACATTGTGGATTCTCCATCTTCGGATCAGCATTAGAGTTTCTCCATCGTTGGTTCAATATTTTGACTTTCTCATCGTCGGATCAGCATTGGAGCTTCTCCATCGTCTGATCAACATTTGGGCTTCTCCATTGTTGGATCAGCATTGGAGTTTCTCCATTAATGGATCAGCATTGGGGCTTCTCCATCGTCGGATCAGCATTGAGCTTTTCCATCATCGGATCGGCATTTGAGCTTCTCCATCGTCGGATCAGCATTAGGCTTCTCCATCGTCGGATCAGTATTTGAGCTTCTCTATTATTGGATTAGCATTTGAGCTTTTCCATCGTGAAATCGTGACCTGTACCTTGTAGCTTGACTCGATAGAAATGATTAGTAAGAATATATGTCTGTGCATAGAGGATTGAACATTGTAGCAAACAAACGTGATGGTAAAGATAATGAAAGATAGAAAAACGCATCTGTCTTGTTGTCGGATCAACTGCGCGGCTTCTCATCATGATGTTGGATTGTCTATCGTGTTTCTTCGTGATTAAGTGATTCCTGTCACCTTATATTATTGGGTCTCTTGTGATGGAGTGATTGTTGTCATCTGTACCTGTTACATGTTTCTGTACTCAAAGAAACGTCATCAATCAAAAAGAAAATGTGAATTTGTACCATGCTCGAGTCGACTCCTTGGTCGTTGTTTTCTACTCCATGAACCATTGGGATTTGTACTCCATCGTGATGAAATTTTGAGAAATTCTCAAAAATTTCTGCCCTAGTTTAGAATGTAAAGCTTCTTTGGCACGTCATTTGTGAATGAATATATTATTTACTTGTGAAATTTTTGAGAAATTCTCAAAAATTTCTGCCCTAGTTTAGAATGAAAGGCACCTTTTGTACGTCATTGTGAATTGATATATTGTTTAATCGTGAAATTTTTGAGGTTTCTTGAAACCTCAAAAATTCTGCCCCAGTTGGAGTCTTATATTCCTGCACCACTCAAAGAAAATATTAGTCCAAGAGAAATGGTTGTCCTACATTTGAATGTCGTAACCTCAATTTTAATCTGCCTTTATATGCTCAAGAGTTAGGTTAATTAGCTTGACAATTTGGATGTGTAAGAATTTGAAAAAGAGGGGAAAAAAATATTTTATTAGATTAAGACCGAACCCAAAGTTGGTTGCCTACGTATCCAAATGGAAGTCAGGTCAAACGTAGTTTGTGAGGGTAGGGCGAGGATAAGAAGGCGCAATGTTTTGTGTTGAGCGATGAGAAGGAGGGCTAGAGTCTTTTCGAATATTGAGCATATTTTTCATATTGCAGATTATCACTTGAGTTCGATATTCAAATGCTAGACAACCTTAAAGTAAAATAAGTAAGGCAAAAATTACCACATAGTGCATAATTTCAAAATGTAATATAAATATAAAGCAAAAGTCATTCTAGGAGGAAGGCTAAGCCTTAATAAGCATTCTAGGCATAAAGATTTGCGCTCCTAACGCACAAAGAAGGATAGTGATAGAACGTGATGTTGAATTTGTGACTGTGGTTGTAAAGAAGGTAAGAAAAGTAGAAAATAAACAAGGTCAACCTTTGTTGAACATCAGATTTGTCGATTCATGTCATATTGTTGATTCACCCAACTCCGTACAGAGAAAAAAAATGATAAAGTAGGGAAAAAGAAAGATTTTATTATGATGAGACCGAACTCATTAAATGAGAACGTATTCCTCATATAGGGGAATCAGGTCGATCGTAGTTCAGATTACAAAGGCAAGGAAAACATAAAAAGGAAACTGCAAATTGCGAAACATGAAGAAATTTCAACTGTTTGGAAGTCTGGAGTAGAGAATCAGCATGATATCTTCTTCACCAATGTCAACAAGTTCCAGTCAAGCTTCAAAAATCAAGCAGCATCAGAATTTGACCCTATTATATTTATCGCTTTGGTGTCAAACAACTTTTGGATCTTGTTCTTCAAGGCAAAGCATGTCGTAGTAGGATGTCCTTTCATCCCAGAATGGTAGGCACACGTTAGGTTGGGGCGATATCTCCTAGACTTAGTATCGCAAGGCACGGCAGCAATGGGTGTGATGTAGCTCACATCTTTGAGTCGTTCGTACAATAGTTCTATGGGTTCACCTAGAGGAATGTATTGTTTTGATGGATTTTTCAGTAGCTCACATTGAGGTTTTGTGGATTTGTTGGATTGTTGATTTGTGGGTAGGTTTTGATAAGAAAGTGGAATGTAGTTTGATTTTGAAGCAGCGGATGGATGCGGGTACCATATTGGTTGAGGTTGGGGTACACTTACTTTAGGCTTTGGAGGTTTGAATGTTCCGTCGATGATCGTCTTACCCTTATCCTTGGATTGTAGCTTAACCAAATTTTCCTTGACCATGAGCTTTCTTCTCAGCTTATTGTCGAACCGCGTAATAAAGTCAGTTGCCAAAAAATCCCAAGAGACCCACTTTCTAGTATCATTTTCGGCGTACCATATTAATGTCGAACCCTTAAGTGAACTAACAAAGAGTTTCATCTTCAGGATATCACTTTTTCCTATAACCGATAGCTTGTCAAGGTACTCTTTGAAATGAGAATGAGGGTTTCCTGACCTGTCATATAATGGAAAGTTCAAGTACTCAATTTTATCCTTGTCTTCTTTCTTAGCTTTGAACGACTTATTCACCTCAGGTTGTTGAGATGACTTCGTCTTATGCTTAGAAATTTGTCCTTCTGTTTTATTTTCCTTGCCCATGGTTGTGAGATTATTGAGCGCTGTCTATAATGCAACTGAATACTGACTTAAGGTGAGAGCAATGAGGTCAGCTTCGGATAGTGGCTCTGGAAAATCTAGCGGCATTTCGACTGAACCTCGGAGATTAGTCATTATCCCTTTGATTCTCTCTATTTTCCCTTCTATCCTTCTGATGTTTGAAATAACTTTGTTTTGATGCAATCCCAAATTCTCATGCTCATCATCACTATTGACAAGGTTGATAAATATTGCTTGACTGGCCATTTCTGACGTTCAACTTTAGTCAGCCTTAGAAGAAAGGATTTATAATTAGAAAAAAAAATACGTACGGGAGTCTAGAAGGGTTATTTTACTCATTTGAAAATAACGAGTTATGCTCATTCAGAGTGAATAGATGTTATGAGAGCTCTATGTGACTTAGAGATTGTGAAAGCTAAAGTACGACATGAGTATGAAGATATTAATGTCCGAGAATCTTGGTAGGACAATAGTATGTAAACGTTGGAAACATTAGGAAGAGGATTTCCTAAATGATAGGTTGTACTAAAAGACTGTGAATGAGACTAAATACCTTTATCAAATCGAGAGTTGAGCCTAGGGATAATTAGTATACTAACAGACGAGTCAGGGGGATAATTTGAAGGGAAGTTTTGAATAGACCCTAAGAGGGCATTGTAAGGTCCTAACATGATAAGGGGTTTGAGAGTAAAGAACTCCGAAATAAGGAACACTAAGAATAAGGATCGTTTAGGACAAGAAAGACAACAACATGATAGGAAAGATATCAATGAATACATGGTAATGCAACACGTAGCAAATAATTATGAGTCCTTTTGAGGTTGTGAACCTCTTTGGACTCTGAATGAGACTAACATTCGACGCGTCAAGGATGCCAAGGCATCCAACGTTGAATGGGACGCATATTCCTTAGTAAAAGAAATATGTAGCCAAGGCCTAAAGGATAGGAGCGGGTTTATGACATGGTTCCTCCGAGTGGGCAATTCGAGAGTGGGAAAGCTTGTGGTTGTCAATGCACCGCTGATCGACTGATCCACAAGGAATTTTCCAAAGGGTGTTTTAGGAATGAATGTCTGTGCTACCACGCAACCGTTCGTAAAAAGAAAATAAAAGAGGTTTCCAAGTGGAGGAGAATTATGAACAGAATGCCAGTTACATAAAGAAGTAACACGTAGCACATAGCAACATATAATAACATGCTTTAGCGAAAAAAATATATAACCAATAAAGGAAAGTGGGCATGAAGAAATACATAAAGTAAAGGAGAGGGGACTAACGTGTATAAATTAATCACCAATAAAAACAAAAGTAGACATGAAGAGACATGAATAACACATAAAAATAGAGAGAGAAGAGACAAATAAGTCGTGATGTGAATAAACAATAAAAGGAGAACATATGAAAAATAAATCATGTCAAAATCCAACAAACAAAAAACATATAGAAAGAATCCCACATAAAGAACAAATTCGTAATGATTAGAACCTAATATCCCCAGCAGAGTCGCCATTCTGTCGCGCCCTATTTTCCTCGCGGGAAGCGGGATTCGACTTGACAAACTCTTTTGGGATTGTTTTGAGGATGATGATGTGAAGAGTCGCCACCTAACGAATCAAGGTGCGTTAGGGCACCGGTCTAGGATACTACGAACCTATTTTTGTTATTTAATCTTAGTTCACCAGAGTTTGGGTAAGGGTTCAAATAACCTCGAAATGAAGGTGTTAGGCACCTTTCGAGGTCCACAAAGGTGGTTCCCAACCAAATTCATACTTTACATGGGGGATTCTATGTGATCAAATAAAGGTCTCTAGTTTTATAATTAATTTAATGTTTAGCTACGTGGTAACGTAATTAATAAGAAAACACATGTTACTTTGTTATTTCTAATTATTGATTATCTAAGCGATAAAATAAATAAACGTAAATAAAATAAGAAAGAAGAAATAAAGATAGAATTAACAATAAAAAAGGGGATTGCTTTATATAATAAACTAACTACCCCAAATAAAGAACATAAAAAAAAAAGAAATCGTCCAAATCAAAAAGATGTTTTGGTTTTATACGGATCAGAAACCCAACTTGTTAATCATCATCCGACCCAAGGGCCAAACTCTTAGACAAGTAATAATATCATTATACTCGCCGTTAATATTTGTTGGGAGCATCATTTCCGATAAGGGGCTACCCATCCCACCCCACCTAGGCTGGATGTCATGTCTAAGGTCATTCTATTACAAGGATAAAACTAGCGCTTTTAGTAATATTTAACGTCCCACCTATCGTCCAAGAGGCATTGGACTTTACTATTTTGGGTTCGTGTTCTAGACTAAAAGAAAGTTATGTTTCCTAGGAGTCGAAGCACGAACATATTGGACAACAAGTATCACGTAATAATCCCAAATTAGCCTCTTGATTAGTTAATTTTAATTAATGTGATGACACACAAAGTCAAGTAAATTATATTATCATTAACCTATAGGCATGGTGTCTAAATGTTCAACGAGTAGTGATAAAAGACGACTGTGATTCGTGTATGCAACATCATTATGCGTGTTTATGAGAGGTGTCAAAAGTGTGGTAAATGTGTCAAACAAAAATGTTCTTGTGAATTAAGTGTTGTAAAATATGAAAGAGAACATAAGAAATCAGCAAGAATATTAAAAGGCATTAACATGTTAAGGATGCCATAATACTTATTCTAGTGTTTAAACATATCGAAAAGTGCTCAAAAGTATGTATTTTTATATAGCAACAGTTGTATTATTGCAGGAATTTCATAGTGATATGCTGAAAGTGTATCAATCATACTAAAGATGTCTTAAAGTTAACATTTTGACATGCTGATTATATTTAAACATGATGGAGATATGACAACATACAGAAACTTTAAGTTGACATCCTGGAAGTAGTTATGACATGCTGAGAGTTATGTTGAATATGCCCAAAAATTCATCAAACATGCTAACCAGTTAATTAAACATGCTAAAAATTGATTAATCATGCTGAAAAATTAATTAGACATGCTAAAAAATTCATTAAACATGCTGAACATTGATTAATCGTGTGAAAAAATTAATTAGACACGCTGAAAAGCTAATTAAACATGCTGAACATTGATTAATCATGTGAAAGAATTAATTAGACATGCTGTAAAATTAATTAAACATGCTGAACATATTGTTAAACATGCTGAAAATTATACTAAACATGCTAAAAATTATATTAAACCTGTGAAAGAATTAATTAGACATGCTAAAAGATTAACTAGACATGCTGAAATATGAATTAGACATGCTGTAAAATTAATTAAACATATAAACATGCCTAGTATTTAAGAAGCTACCAAATATATTAATATGATGTCATGCTCAGTGTCGAATAATGTACTATTGTGCTTGACGTCAAATAATATAGTAATATGTTTGATGTCAAATATGTTAGGATATATTAACGTCTTCTTTAACATGTTAATATATGAGAATATGTCTAGAATGTGATGAAAAATGACTTTGATACTAAAAATACGTAGTAAACAGTATTCATCGATTTTTATGTTGCCAAAACTTAATTCAATATGTCGAAATTAATTAAAATTCCTAAAGCAGGATTTCTAGGCGGCCAAGTAAGTAAATTAAATCGCATTTTGCCTAAGTGTTTCATATACCATATAAGACACGTAAAAATCTAAATTGTTCCTACTATTCCATTCATAGAGCACGTAATCCCCGCCCCCCAAAGCAGTCCCCCCAATTATTATTACATTATTAATAGTAGTGTCTTTACAATAATATTACAAACCGAAATATATAAGAAGAAAAATAACTATCTAAAGAATACATAGTCTGTTTAAATTCCCCGGTGACTCTTCGGAATTTCCAACCTGTAGAGCAATAATGTGGCAAAGTCAAAGACAAATAAGACACTATAGCATGCTTCTACATACAAGTGACATGTCAAACACAATGCGGAGAAGTCCCTATGAACATGTTTTCTAACACATTAGGCACTCAATAAATAATTAATTACATCATTTTAGACACTTACCAGTAAGCAGCAGTAAGAGGAGAGAATATGTATAAGAAACCCAAGCAGTTGTAACAGCGAAATAAAGCAGGATGTTCCCAACGAGCCTCCCCGAAGAATCAAAGACTCTTCAAACAACAAAGGAATTGCCTCGTATTCAAATAGCTAGTTGTCTTTTGTTCTCACAGAGTAGTAATTGTAAACTTAGGAAGTTTTGAGAAGTTCAGAAGTTAAGTAGTGTTTTCATTGTGCATTAACGATAAAAAGGGGTTGTTTATATAGTAGAAGGATTGTGGGTTAGGCTCAATTAACCAATCCGGGAAAGGAAAAGCAATATTTAAAATTTAGTCCCAATTAATTAAGAAGAGTAAAATAACCGGTAAAAGGAAAAGAAATATTTTTTTTTCAAAAAATCAGAATCAATATGGGATCAATAAATCAGCCAATTACTCACAAATCAGTCCAAAAATAACAGAGCATGTATTTAGCAAAATCAATCAACAATAATCAATTAACATCGAGTTACCATAAATAGATAAGAAAACTACTAATAATAATAGTAACATGTATTACCATTATCATTTATTGAAATTAACTGTCAGATAACAAGAAATCAGGCTAGATCAATTCGCCAATCTACTAAATTCAATTCAGTACCGCTATTTTTAGCCAAGACAAACACGGATTTGATATTCAGTCAGCATCAATTAAGTCATAGCCTCTTTCAAGAACAAGCTTCTCAGTAATTAGGTCAACACTGAATCAAACATAACCCACATGATTTTTCACGAGCATGCAGAAACCAATAATTATTTTCGTTGTAAATGATAAAATTAGGTGTTTTCATATATAACAGACCCAGAGATGCACATAAACAAATAATTAAATGAATTGAATCACAATCCGAAGTTATATGTCACGAAAATTTAAACAGGCAAACATGCAATTTAATTTTAGGGAGGTCAAACCGGATAATAGTTGTGTTCATTAAAAGGAACCTTAACGATCCTCAAGTTCGAAAAGACATAACCAGTGTGGAAGGGGAGGCCGAATTACGATTGGTATGGCTGTTGACGGCGAAGGAGAATGGGGTTCGGAGGTGCTTGGGGTTGACGGCTAGTGGAGGCGGCTGCATAGTTGTTTTCACCGATGGTCGATGCCACTGGAGGCATTGTTTGCTTATGGAAGACGGAGGTTCGACGGCGATGGTGAGGCTGGCCAAGGTGGCGTGGTGACGGAGGGGACACACTGGCTTGACCAGCGGTGGCTGGTCGCTGCATCGTCGGAGGAGTTGGAGAAGGATGGCGGCGCTGGAGCGGCGTTTGATGGCGCTGGTGGCGTTGCTGTTGGTTGGTCGCCGATCGGAGCTGGATGGCAATGACGGTGGCGAGGAGAACGAAGGGGGGTTGGAGCGGCAGTTTGGACGGCGAAGACGGAGAGGGAGAGAGGGAGACCAAGAGGCTTGGAGGCGAAAGTTTTTGTTTTAGGAAATAGGGTTAGGGTTTTTGTTTTGGTTTTAAATAGGAAAGAAAGGGTTGAGGTCATCTCAGCCGTTGGTTCAGTTATGATCAACGGCTGGGATTAAAATAGGGGTTCAATAATTCAACTAAAAGTTCTTGTGGCTGAATTTGATGTAAATTGGCTAGAATTGAAATGATATTGGCTAGAATGGTAATGGGTCAAATGAATTATGGTTAGAATTGTAAGGATTTGGATAAGACTTGGGCTACAATATTAAACAAATTAAGCAAAACAATCTTAACTTAGGTTGTTATTTAAATTTTAGTAGGGATAAATGATATATGATAATAAATATAACATGAAATAATAATAATTAAATAATAAATAATAATGTTAAATTATAAACCATAATAATAATAATAATGACAATTAGAGGATAAATTAAATAATAAATAATAATAATAATAATATATATAATAATAATGCTAATAAATAAATAAAAATAAAAATGCTAATATAAATAAATAGTATTTTAAACAATGAAAAATTGGACAATGTGTTTGCGAAAAATGTGAGTGTGCATAATTATGTGAAAAATAATTTAATTAATAAGATTGTAAAAATGTTGTTTTTAGATTTTAAAAAATTGTAAAAAATAATGCTAAAAGATAATAAAATAATTTATGGATTTTTCTAAATTATGAATGTGATATGTCAAAAATGTGTTTGATGCAAGAAAACTATGCAAAAATACTAATGTTTAAAAATTAACGATTTTGTTAAAATAGAAGCCTAAATGTAATATCGGGAGGTCAAAATTGGGTGTCAACAGTACTTAGTAGGTATCATAGGACGATCGAGTAATGTAGAAAATAAGCATATAAACAAAAACTATGGGCACGTCACTTATAAACAAAAAATGTCCCAAATAGTAGTCCACTCCGTCTCCACTAACAGTTCTACAACATCCACATATACCACACATAAATATAATAAAGGAGCACAAGTATACAGATATTATACATATAAGTATGGAAAAAAAACCACACATCGATAGATATCACATCAAAAATTATAATACAACACAAAATAAGCACAATATATATGAAATGCAATGAAGATATGATGATAATGAAAATGATCATGATAATAATGATGATTGGATGATGATGTAATGCTCGAGTTTTTCGCACAACCTTCGTATACATGTACCGAGTTGTGTTCCCAAGGTAGGCCCCTGGCGGATTCTTCAACCTATATACAACCAATATCCAATACCAATATCCATAATTCCTCTCTGATATATACATCAGTATAGGGATTTTAAAAATGTCACATTTTTATCAGAAAAACTTTATTTTCATGGTGGTACCAATGTTTCATGCATATATGACATAAGACACAAATCAACACAATATACAACAATAACAGATACGTACAATATAAGATTTAATGATAATAATGATGTGATGCACGAGGTTGTCGCATAACCTCCGTATACACCTATAGAGTTGTGCTCCCAAAATAGGACCTATGGGGTCTCAACCCATAAGCAACCAATATTCAATACCAATATCCATAACTCTTCTTTGGTACATACATCGGTAGAAGGTTTTTAAAGATATCACGTTTTCTGTTAGAAAAAATAGTATTTCTACAATGGTACCAATGTATCATGAATGAATATGCTATGAGGAAATAATGATCACAACCAACAAAAATGAGAATATCCAATATCCAACCAATATACCAACCATGTGAGCCAAACAACCACTCAAATAAACTAACCATTCATGATCCAATATAATCTAGACCCCATGAAGTGAAACATGCGATACCATAAAATTCCAAAAATCTAGGCTTTTTCCACCAAAAATAGTATAATCAAACATACATATATCAATACCAGGCCAATAACATCATATAAGACCCCACTCGGACACAAATAGCAAATAATGTCTCAAAACCACCAAATACTATTCACATAGGCCCCCACATGGGCACATAAATCACCTAAAAACATTTTTCATGATACATCCCCATACCCATAGCATTCTTTTACGTTATCATTAACTACCCAACCTAGTCTGAAGAAAGTTAAGCCATAACCTACCACGAATAATAGAATACCAGTCCAAAAAGCTCCAACTATGAAGCCTTCCCCTCACAAACAACCATAAAATCCACAAAAACATAAAAATATAAGTCTACGTATCAAAGGAAAGCCAACGATACCCATATTGCCCATTTTTTAATCGAGGTCAAAACAAACCCCCAAAATGGATTTTAAAAACGAAGGATAAAATCATTTTTTTATAAATGTGTTCCCCATGATTTTAGGAGTCTACAGCTGAAAACCCATACAAAAACGAGGTTCAAATCAAAGAAAACTATTTTTAAGCATTACCAGCAAAAAAACCCTAAAACATATTTTGAAATCAAGAATTTAAAGTTGTTTTGAAGATGAAATTGTGAGAAAATATTATAATTATAATATTAGAAGCTTACCCATGAAGGAAATCTCAAAAACCCTTTAGAATCATCCAAATCTGAGCTCCCAAGCTCTAAAAATAGTAAAAATGGGGGTTTGATTCTCAACTAGGGTAGAAATCATGAAAAATAGAATAAAAGTTCTTAGTAAATGGGAGAAATGGAGTTATAAATTGATAGACAATGATGATACAAGAAAAATGCATCAAAAATCATCAAAATCGAAGCTTCCTAGCTCTAAAAATGTCAAAAATATAAAATGGGTTCATTTTTTTTCTTAACCATCAGCGATGGCCACTAAAGAGGCAAGTTGGCTTCTAATACGGCCTAGTCAAATGGTCAAATGCCACAAAAAAAATTGACCAGCCACTTTACACCTACACTAGTACCAGTAATCTTCAAAACTTATTTTTGACCCCCAAAACTCATTCAAAATCCTATGAACATGATCCAATAGTGAGATTTGATTGTAAAACACATTCCAAATCTAATTAAATGTCACAACCCAAACCTAGGACTATCCATGAAGGGAAAATTCAAGCCCAATTGATCTAGAGACAACCCGCTTAGCCTTACCTCAAGAGGACAATATGAGAATACAGCGGAAGCCAACAAAACATGATAATGAGAAACATAGATAAACCAAATAAAAGTCTTGAGAATCAAAACAAACAACCAACCCACACTTGTCCATAAAAGCCTCTAAAACTAGAAACCAAACTATGTCGGGACATGCCCTCAAATATGACAAAAGAATCCAAAAATGAAATACTGAGACAATAAAGAAACTAGTGAAATAATAGGGAAGTCTAAAAGAATGGAGGCTCACCACTTCACAGCATATCCAAAAGAATACCGAATCACCTAATTGTAATGCTCCAAAACCTGGTCTCGAGATGCCACACGGTGCTCAAGACTACGAGTAGCCTCAAGCTAACCCTGTAAGCCTGCTACTAAGTCTATAACTCCCATTAAGATAAACAGATCAAGAATCAATACTGAATTATATCATAACTGTCTAAGATCAACTGAATATACTCTCTAGATAACAAATGCGGAAAGTCTAAAAATAATAGCTAGTAGTCCGACAAGCCTCTACTCTAAGGAACTGGAGATCCATTGGGATAGACCCCCAACTGACTCAGACTATACTGAAAATAATAAATCAAATACTATGAAAGCTGGAAATCTAGATAAATAGTCCCTCGAACCATGAGGACTCACCAACTGAGAGGTGTAGATAGAGATGCCTGAAATCACTCACGCTGCTGAGACTGAGCACCTGAACCTACATTATGAGACAATGTAGAACATAGAAGTATATATGGATTAGTAGTTTAAGGATGTACTGAGTATATGGGAGTCAATGCACAGTAAATCAATATCTTAACATTGTAAAAATTCATAGAATATGTATGTAGTGTATAATGACTCACATAGCTGGAATAATTGAAAGCTAAAAATCATAAATCATGAACAATTATACATACTGTATAAAATTGGTGAGCCATTACCTTTAAAGTCTAAAAACTGTACTTGTATACTGTTTTTAAATCATGCAGCTAAGTGTAGAAAGGACTCACTTTTATTATCTGAAAACTGAAATCTAATAACTAATGTGCTATGCAAGATAATATCAGAGTAAAATTGTGAGTCTTTACACCTAGTTTCTAAAAGCTTTTCTGTTATTATTTTCTATCAAGAAGGTTTTTCTAACCGACATAAAGCATGTGATCAATCATGGAGTCCAACGTCTTGTTCCCCTAAGGGGAAAACCTCATGTTGGGGAGAGGTCTCATACTCTTGCCAAGGAGTAACTTGAGCTAAGTGATCACATCTGTAAATGTCATCCATATAGAAATGGGAATATTAAAGTTGTTCTTATATCATGGGATGCAAAAAACATAATCATTCTTGAAATAGCAATATTGAACTAGGGCTTGATAACCCATGCTTCAAATTCATGTCAAAACATCATAATGTTCATGCTTGATAATGTAAATATTCATAATTCAACTAAAAATCTAGAAAATATAATCATACGCATCAGTTTACGAAAGTGGACATGTAATTCAACGTCAAAAATACTTAAAACATCATAATCTTCAAATAGCAATAAATGGGTATGAACCCTAAATTGAAATTCATGTAAAATCATGTAAATTTGTAATTTAAAACTAGTTTTGGCACAAGGATGGAAGATTTATCCTTGTTCGAAACCCCACATACCTTAATCGATGAACTAGATGAAGAAGCTTGGTTTTGAGATCCTATTTGTGCTCTTGAAGATTGATTCTTGGAATTCTTTAATTGGGAACCTTGAATTTTGAACTATTTTGGGAAAAGAATGGTGGAATTTCAGGGATTCTTGAAGTTGAATGTTCAAGCCTAGGGTTTTAATTGAGAGAAATTTGATGGACAATGAGTATATTTTGCTCAATAATACACCTAATCATTTTTATTCACGGTTTGGGGAGGTACGTAAAAGACTAAACTGCCCTTTGTATTTAAAATCCATAACTGGTTGTCGATTGAGGCTTCACCTTGACTCGGTGAGTGGTTCATCGCGATACCCACCACAACGTGGTGGAATTGCGGTGACTCACTGGATTGTGACAATTGTTGTTTTGGGATTCACCGCGATGCGGTGCAATCGCGGTGACCTTCTAGAAATTGACAAATGCCGATTTTGCCTCCACCGTAATATGGTGGCCTCCTTACCGTGATACTTACCATGACGCGGCCTAATCATGGTGAGCTACTATTTTGCCAATTCGAATGTAATCACCGTGATACTTGCCACCCGAGACATGCTATTTTCACCCCTGAATATAGTTTAACTAAAAAGTTATGGTCTCGGAGCCCAGAGGGTCAACTTAGAAATCTTTGAAGTTTAAAGAAAGTCAAAATGACTAAGTCCCTCAACTCGTAACTTTATTTTTTTCAGATTCTAAGTGCTACAAGTACGTACTAAGGGCTGGACTGAGCTAGAAATATTCGGGGTATTACACTAATATGCACAGAAGCAATAGAAAACCCTTTGAACCCTACATCATGAAATAATGTAGCATCTAGGGACGGTCAGTGGGGCGAGCACTGACATATAACTCAGGGGAAGAGGATAAAATAATTTCATTTACCAAAGCCATTCAAAACCACATGCATAATATTTGAATATAGTATATAGGATGTAGGGATAGGACTAAGGTCTATGAACATGAGAGTTTAAAATATTAGCGTGAACTATGTAGCTTGCTCAGTCCAAAAGGCACCCATGGGCTATATAGCCCATCTCCACATGCTGGAAGGGCCCCAATGTGTGTTAGCCGTACGAAGGGAGGAAAAACTGAGAAAAGGCTAAAGACACAAAGGTTATATCCCTCTTAAAATATATATAATGTGTATGCACCAATAACACGGTCACATGAACACCCAACGCCTGAAAAATGTGGTTTCCAATGTTGATCCCCTCAGGACATACACCTTCATGGAGAGCTACACAATTTCTTTTAAGCCCAAATTAAAATACCTTGCACATAAACCAACCACTAACCCATGAGTCATTTATTAAGGCATTTACCAATTTGGTATTGCCATACCAATAAGTTTGCAAGTTAATTCAATTATACCAAACCATTCCACATAACCAAACTGACTCCCAAGTTCCATTTAAAATCCAAAACCAAGGACATCAAGGCTATCCAAAATCATATTCATTCATTTATCCTTTAATTCAATGCAAAGGGTTCAAAATACAAGTTAAACCATGTAATTATCCATATTCAAAATCATGTTTACAAAGTGGGTTCAGGTTAATGCCATTATCAAGCCAAAATTTTCATTAATTTGGGGAAACCCATGTCCCCCTATTCCAACCATTAAAACAATGCACCAATTCAGTCCCAAAAATCATCAATTAAAGCATGAATAATCAATTTGAAACATGGGACAAGTAATTCAAGTAATAAATTCAAAATCCTTCAACCCAATTTCAAACCCATCATTTAAATCATATGAATATCCAATCAATTAATGCCATAATGTAAAATTCAAGTTAGGGAAAAAGAACAATGCCTTAAATATAGAGCAATTCGAAGAGAATTTGAAGTTTGGAGCTTGGATGGTGAATTCCATATAAAACCCTTGAACTTTCTTAGGTTTTGAGTTTAAGAGGAAAAAGAATGGTTTTGATCTTTGAAAAATGAAGGGAGATGGGTTATTTTATGTTTAAAAGTCATGCAATGGGTAAAAAGACCAAAAGCCTTCACACCAAATGAAAAAAACAAAATATGGATGAATTTAACATAGCAGCGAGGCACATCCTTATCGCGGAGGTTATCCTCCATTCCACGCCCTTATCATGAGGTTAACCTCCATGGCACACAACTATTGTGGAGGCACACTGCCTTGGCATTCCAAAATAGCCCTGAACCCCTTTTAAAAATTCTGAAACTTTCTAAAAACACCCTTTTAACATCCCTAAACATAATTCAAGTCAAAAATTGACATTACGATACGGGAGGGTGACAAATAAATTCGTTGCAATTTTATGGTGTTTTACATTATCCCCCCTTAGGATCATTCGTCCCTGAATGAGGAGTTAGGATATTTTAGCACGATAACAGCAAGATTACATTAGAATCAAATGACAAATTCAAAATACGACAATAGGGAAATGAAAGTCATACCTCAAACACTTTCATCCAACACGAGGAACAAGAACGGGCACTTGGATTTCATATCTTCTTTAGCTTCTCATGTAGCTTTGTCCACCTTTTGGTTCCTCCAAAGAACCTTCACTGAAGCTACATCCTTTGTCCTCAATCAACGAACTTGGCTTTTTAATATCTTAATCGGGACTTCCTCATAAGACAACGAATATGTAGTACCAATATTCTCAACAGGCACAATCAAAGAAAGGTAACCCACACACTTTTTCAACATAGATATATGAAAAACAAGATGAATAGAGCCTAAACTTACTGGTAAATCTAACTCATACGTGACATTCCTAATTTTCCTTACAATCTAATGCGGACCAACATAATAAGGACCGAGTTTCCCCTTCTTCACAAACCTCATACCTCCTTTCATAGAAGATACCTTCAAGAATACCCAATCACTTACTTCAAACTCAAACTCTATTTGCCTCACATCTGCATAAGACTTTTGGTGGTTCTAAGCAGTCTTATGTCTTTCTTTAATCACTTTCACCTTCTCCATGGCTTGTTGAACCAAGTCAGGACCAAAAAACCTAGCCTCACCTACTTCAAAACAACCAATAGAAGACCTACATCTCCTACCATAAAGAGCCTCGAAAGGAGCCATCTGAATGCTAGAATAATAACTATTATTGTAAAAAACTCAAAAAGAGGCAAATGATCAACCCAACTACCTTTAAAATCGATCACATAGACCCTTAGCATGTCCTCTAAAGTCTGAATAGTACGTCCTATTTTTCCATCCATTTGAGGGTGGAAGGCATTGCTAAGGTTCACCTGAGTACCCAAATCTTTCTAAAACAAACACCAAAAGTGAGAAAAAATTGCGTACCTCGATCTGAAATGATGGACTCCGACAATCCATACAATTTAACTATCTCATGAATGCACAATTTAGCATAATCCTTTCTTGAGTAGTTAGTCCTCACTAGTAAGAAGTGAGTGGACTTGTTCATTCTATCCACAATGACCCAAATAGAATCATACTGATCGCGAGACCACGGAAGACCCATAATAAAATCCACCTTGATATCTCCCACTATCACATGGGCAACTTTATCTTTAAGGATATGCTACTAGGACTCAAATTCTCTACCTTGACTTGCTGACAATCCATATACTTAGCAACAAAATTCGCTACATCCCTCTTCATATTATTCCACCAGTAGATTTCCTTCAATTCATGATATATTTTAGTCAAACCCAGATGAACTGTATATCTGGACTCATAAGGTTCGGTCAAAATCCTTTCCCGTAACCCATCTATATCAGGAATACATAATCTTCCTTGATACCTCAAGATGCCATCTCCCCCAATCTCAAAAGTCATAACCTTTTGCTGACCCACATAATCCTTAATCTGCATAAGTATGGGATTCAAAGCATGCTTTTTCTTAACCTCAGACCCAAGAGATGACTTAACCACTTCCTGAAAAATCACCCACCCCCCCTTCCTTAGAGTCCAAGAGACGAACTTCCAAGTTAGCCAGCTAGTGAATATACTTCACCAACCCTTCTTTCTTCTCATTAATATGAGATAGGTTCCCCATAGACAGCCTTTTAAGAGCATCAACAACTACATTAGCTTTAACTGGATGGTAGTAAAGGCTCATGTCATAATCCTTAAGTAGCTCAAGCCACCGTCTTTGAATGAGGTTTAGTTCCTTTTGCGTAAACATATACTGAAAGATCTTATGGTTTGAATAAATATCTACATACACCCCATACAAATAATGGTTCCAAATCTTCAAGGCAAAGACCACAGTCGCCAACTCTATCATGAGTCGGGTAATTCCTCTCATGAACCTTAAGCTGCCTAGAAGTATAGGCCATAACCTTACCATGCTGCATCAAAACATAACCCAGTCCCACACGGGACGTATCATAATACACAACAAACCCATTAGTACCCTCGGGTAGGGTCAAAACTGGCGTAGAAGTCAACTTATCCTTCAACTTCTCAAAACTACCCTCACAAGCATCGGACCACAAAAACTTAAAATTTTTCTGGGTTAACTTAATCAGTGAGGCAACAATAGACAAAAAACTCTCCACATACCTCTTATAATACCCAGTCAAACCCAAGAAGCTCTTAATGTCGGTTAGAGTCGTGGGTCTAGACCACTTCTTAACTGCCTCAAATTTTTGCGGATCAACCTTGATCCCCTTGCTAGAAACAGCATGCCCAAGAAAAGTCATAACACTTAACCAGAACTCACACTTAGAAAATTTTGCATATAATTTTTGGTACTTTAGACACACTTCAATACAATTTGGAGGTGATTGGCATGATCCTCCTTAATTTTAGAGTACACTAAGATGTCATCAATAAAAAATATAACAAACAAATCCAAAAACTACCTAAACACTTGATTCATAAGATCCATGAAAGCATCTTGTGCATTAATCAACCCAAAAGACATAACCAGAAACTCATAATGGTCATACCGGGTTCAAAAAGCAGTCTTAGGAATATCAACCTCCCTAATTTTCAACTGGTGATAGCCTAAATGAAGATCAATCTTAGGAATAGCCCGAACTAAGATCAATCTTAAGGAAACATCTAGCACCCTACAGCTTATCATAAAGTTTATTAATCCTAGGAAGAGGGTGTTTATTCTTCACTGTAACCTTATTTAACTGACGATAGTCTATACACATCCGAAGAGACCCATCTTTCTTTCACATGAAAAGTACAGGAATACCCCATGGAGAAACACTAAGACGGATGAAACCCTTATCAAGGAGAACTTTTAACTTCTCCTTAAGTTCCTTTAGCTCAGTTGAAGCTATCCTATAAGGAGAAATAGATATAATATGGGTATCCAATAAAAGATCAATCCCAAAATCTATTTCCTTATTAGAAGGAATTCTAGGAAAATCATCAGGAAAAACTTCAGGAAATTGATTAACCACAAGGATAATTTATAGAGAGGGACCCTCAGAATTAGAATCCTTAACTGGAACTAGATCGTACAGACAGCCTTTTGAAATTAATTTCTGAGCTCTAAGATAAGAAATAAACCTCTCTTTAGGCACTAAAGAACTCCCATCCCATTCAATCGTCGGTTCCTTAGAAAAATGGAAAAAGACCTTTTGGGTCCTACAACCCAGAGAAACATAGCACGAATGAAGCCAATCCATCCCAAAAATCACATCAAAATCTATCATGTCAAGTTTTATTAAATCTAAAATGTCTTTCTATTGAGGATAGACTCTATGCACCCCTTATAGATCCTTCTAGCAATAATAGAATCAACCATCGGAGTAGAAACAAAAAAGAGGTTAAAAATATTTTAGGAACAAAACCAAAGTGTACAACCACATAAGTGGTCACATAAGATCGAGTAGAACCTGGATTAAGAAAACAGTAAACATAATGAGAGAAAAGTTGTAACATACCTGTACCAACATCAGGGGATGCCTTAGATTCCTGATGAGTAGCAAGTGCATAGAGACAATTCTGGCCAGTGTCGGTACCAGAAGTGGATCTCTTAGGTGCAGCAGGAGCCAAAGAAGTGGTAATCGGGGACCTTATTAGCTATAGTGAAAAGCCTGGCTGAAAGACAATCTCGTTGCATATGACCAAGATGACCATAATTATAACACCAATTTCTCCCCTCCTCATAATATCCATGATGAAGTTGCCCACAAAAATGGCAAGGAAGATATGGTGGTCTGACTGAGCTCCACTAGCCTAAAATTGGGTGTGCCATAGGACCACCGGAACCTAAAAATGATGATCAACAGAAGGCTTAGGATGAGAAGCACTAGCTGCTAAATAAGAATTTCCCTAATTTTTCTTCTTGGTCCACTATCTACTATATCTCTCACTGTTCTTCTAATTTGCACCCTGCTCTGGATATCTAAACTTCTTGTTCTACCTCTTTCCCATCTCTACCTACTACTTTTTCTCATCCTCTACACATTGCAAATAATCCACCAGTCTAGATATGTCCATATTAGTGTTCAACATCACAGACTCCTACTCCAACACTAAATTACAGGATAAGCCAAAAAGCAAACTTCCTCATTCTGGACCTCATATTAGACATAATTCTGGAGCATAGCGAGCCAACTACTGAAACTTCAGAGCATACTCCTTAAAACTCATCTTACCTTGCTTCAAGTTAACAAACTCTTCTGTCTTAGCCTCTCTCAATACCTAAGGAAAGAAGTTATCATGAAAAGTTTCGGAAAAGTCATCCCACACAGTTGGTTCAGCATCATTATCCGTCCTTGCTTCTCACTCCTCATACAAGCCACATCTTTCAACTGATAGGTAGCAAACTATACACCTTCAGAATTAGTAGCATGCATCACCCTAAGGATCTTCTTAATCTCATAAATAAACCCCTGAGGATCCTCCTCAACCTTAGATCTTATAAAGGTTTGGGGATTCAACCTCATAAACTTTCCAAATCGAGTGACCTCAGATAAACTAATAGTAGGATCGATATTATCAAACTAATGAGACTGCGATGCCACCAGTTGGGCAAGCATATGAATAGACTAATGCAACTCTGAGAAATATCCCTCTAAGGTTACTGAACATAAGTATCACCAGCCCAAGAAGCCCAGGAGGACTAGTATGGACTCATGGAAACTCATGTGGAGCAGTACAATCAGGAGCAGGGACCCTAGACCACATCTACACTCCATAAATAGGGTGAGGTCCCTCAATATTATCCTCAGGTGGGAAAGAGTTTCCAAGATATTTTCTATGACCGTCAAATCTTCGGAGAGACATGATCTAAAATATAAGTAAGCTATGAGTTAGAGAAGAGTCAAGGTAACTAGACACTATAGCTTAAAATAGAACACAAGAAAGGAAAAAATTCCTAAATGCCTTGTAGCCTTCCCGTAATAAGTTTGGTACGCTACACACCCATAAAATAGACTCTACCCAACATGACTTTATGGACACTCAAATAACCTGAAACATTATCTAATACCAAGTGATACAAGAATAATGGCCACCTTAGCTTTCGACGACATCATTCAAAGTCACTATGTGAAGAATCAAGCTATGGTCGCATGGAGGGCACGGGATCATACTTAAAGAGGAATTTTTGAGCCTACCATTGATCAAACCCGAGTGTGGAAGATTTCTTGGAGCCTTGAAAACTTAAGGACTCGGGTTTGGACCACCTTTGTTGGTTCCTGGTTTTGGTACCCTTTATTAAAGAAATTTTGGTCACTTAGCCTTAAGGGCATTTTGGACAATTCATATTGTTTTCCAACACACCAAGGCCACCCTTGGTCATTAAGGGTAGTGTAGTCATTTTTTCCTTCTTTTGTGATATAATATAAGTAGGATTTTTTAGGTCTTGTCTCATTAGTTTTATGAAAGATGAAAGATTGGAACATTAAAAATTCTCTCTCTTGAGAGTAGAACACTTAGTTTTAGTTAGGGCTTGGAAAAGCTAGTATTGATCTTTGCTTGGAAACGATGGATCTTGAGGTCAGTTGATTCCCTTGGCGGTCATCGTAAGAGTGTGGTTTTGATTATTACATTCTTTAGGGGGTTTTGAGTTTAATACACTCTTTAGTTCTTAATCTTGTAATAATCTTGGTCTCACTATCTATCCTTTACTTTTGTTGTTGTTATCTTGTGTAGTGGACTGTTTTGGGTCATTTATTGAATCGAAAACTTATATTAGTTGTTTATATTGTTCATCGCATTTTATAGCTTTTTTGGTGTTGAAATATAGCTTTGTATCTTGTATTCTTGTTGTTGGTAGCAAATTCGAGTGTGGTCTTCATCTTGGTCCTCGAATCCTTAAGATTAGTGGACTAATTTGGAGTGTGTTTTGTGCCTTCCGTTGTCTTTCTCGTATCATTTGGTATCAGAGCATGGCTAGATATTGTTCCTACAAGATCAATCTTGGGCTTTCTTGTTAGAAAATTCAAAATAAAAAAGTTGAAATCTGAAAATTCCAAAAAGAAGCAAATATGTCCATTTTTGTGTCTTGGCCGAAATTATGTTCTAGTTGTGTCTTGACTGAGATTTTTCTTATTTTGAGTGTAGATCTAGGAGACATTTTATTTTTTTTGTTGTTTCTAGTGTTAGCTTCTTCACCTCTAACACTAAAGATGTCTAGATCTAGATTGGAGCTTTAATTATTGATGTTGTTGTTGTGAACCTAAACTTTGGCCGTGTGATTGTTGTTGGTATTGTTGTTGCGGATTCAAAGCTTGGAAGTGTGGTGCATTGTTGGTTCAAGGTTTGAATGTGTATGGTGGTTATTGTGTTGTATTTTTAAGCTTAGAAAGATATTGTTGATGTTTGGGGCCCAACTTGAACCTTAGAACTTCAAGATTCAAAAAAATGTGTTCTTGGTATTCTTCTCATCTTCATCTATAGTTGAAGAAAAAGTGGATGTTTGATCTTGGAAGTTGAAGAAAGAGAGTGTGTATTTTGTTAGCCTTGAAAGACATATTTCCAAAATTTAAGACCTCTCAAGAATCTTACAACCAATTCCAACCACTCAAAGACTTTAACAACCACTTTTCCAACAACCTTCCATGATTTAAGGACCATGTCTTGAGGAGAAAAGTCAAGTCTTGCTTTTTGAATTTGAAAGAGGATTTCAAGACTTGTTTTCTCTCCTTAACCAATTCCCACCAATTCCAAATTACAATTGGACCAAGACTTGAATTAGAAAATAAAATTTGATAACAACTGCAACCAATACGTGGCTGCCACATCACATTTTTTACTGTTCACCGATAATTTTTAAGCTCAAATTTCAAATTTCTTAGTTTCATTTTATTGTTTCCTAGTTTCGTTTTTTGGTTCGAACACTAATTAACAAATTAGTAATCTCCTCCTAGATTGTAAGTTAGTTGTAGAGTCCGTTTGTTCCGTGTCTTCATTATTTGTGTGCTTTTTCTTGTTTTTAAGTCGTAGTAACTTCTTTGTTTCAAGTTCGTAAGTAAATTTTATTTTTGTGTCTTGAGTCGATCAAACAAGAATCTATTCTGGCCACCAAGTAGAATTGGCATCCTATTGACTATCGGAGTATAAGAAACTTTCAATATTCGTTGCTCCAATTGTGAGAATCACAAAGGTGAGTGTATACGAGTGTTAGTGAGAAGATTTTACAACTAATCTTGTTTGTTCATTGTGTTGGTACAAAGGTGACATAAGGGGAACATGTCTTCGACAACCGGGGATTATTATGACTACAACATGGGAGACTATGATTGTAGTGAGGGATTTTATGGCTACGAAGTTGAGGGAGATTGCGGAGGCTGTGAAAATAGCCATGAACAAAACTTGGGCAAATTTGGGATTTGCGGTTTTGAGGGAGAAAATAAGGTGAATGAAGTTCCTAGTGTTTATGGTGAGTTTGGAGATGATGTAGGACCTCGTGAATGTTATTATGATGACGTTGGGGCATGTAAGGAGTCTTACACTTCTCACTCTGAACCTAGATTTGGTGTTAGGTGTAACCCTTTGATTCACAAAGCTTATGAGAGTTATGATGAGAGTTCATGTGAGGAGTGTGAAGATTCATATTCTTCACCTTGTAGTTCTTCTTATCAAGGTCAATATAGTGTGAATGGTTATACTAGTTCAAGTGGAGGTTGTCTAACGAGAAGAAGATGGTGTGCATCTCCAAAACCGAGAGGTACTTGTGTGCATTATAATGTTGACCCGAGAAGGAATATACACTCCATAAAGGTGACCATTTGTGGGATACCGGGATGCCTTATTGTGTTGAATGATAGGTACTATAAAAACTACATCCTTCCATCTATGGTCAACTACTTGGGGTTGTTTCGAGAGCCTTTACTTGTTTCATACTCATTGGACGAGTTCAAGGTTACCGAGAGGGTAAAAGTTGTCTTCTCCCAATATGAATACCATAAGGAGGTGTGGTACGATGTTCTTGCCTTGCCCTACAATCCTGTATACTTAGGTGGCGATTGGTTTGCACGACATCAAGTTCCTACCGTGCAAAATTTACCTAGTGTTGTAAGAGACCAATGGGGGAATCGCCTCATGACTTACTTTCTGCCCAAGCCACAAAGAGAAGTGCCTACCTACTCCAATCCGAATTATTATGAGAGACAAAAGATTGAGAGGAGTAAGGAAGTGCAAGGTGGTAATCCGAGAGTGAAAAAAAGAGAGGTTGTGTGGAGCAAAGTGAGGGGATTATCACCAAACCGTGCTAACATTGGTTGTCCTTCTATTTCTAAGGATATTTTTGTAGGTACCAACATGGAAAGCGAAGACGAACAATGCCGAAAGGAAGTTTCTTCCCAAGCTTATGGAGAGGACCTTCACACCATGGCAGAGAAGAATCTACTCAAGAAATTCAAGGTAAAATAGCTAACTCTTACACTTTGGTGTATGAGAATGATATTTGTGTGGCTAGTAGCCCATTGAGTGTGAGTAGTATCTTACTTACTTGTGAGTCAAATGATTCTTCATCTCTTGTTGATGATGTATATGTTGTGAGTATAGATACACTAGTTGATCCTATTAATGACCAAATTGACTCTTCTTGTAAGGTTAATTTATGTCCACCTAGTGTTGAAACCTATATGTTGAACGAAAGTACATCATCTTGTGTAATCGGTGTTGATCAACTTACTTGTGAAAATTATCCACTACTTGAGTATGTGTGTTATGTGATTAATAGAACTCAAGTGAGTAAAGTACTTGAAAATATTGGTCACCAAAATGGGAGTGAACCCGAGAGCCATTCTTAGGACAATCTTATGCTTGAAATCTCTTTGAAACATGATATTGATCTTTTAGAGAGTGATGAACATGTTTGTTCCGAATCTGCCCGAGAAATAGATTATGCTCTCTTTAGGTATTATGTCTTGTTTGAAGATGATTTAAACACTCCTAATGAACCTAGTGGTGAGAATAGTGGTATAGCTTACCTTGAAGGCTATAGCCGATATGCTAACCCACTATGGTGTGACAACATTCCTCCTAAAGATATAAATCTCTTTTTGAAATATGAGAGTATTCTTAAGGGTAAGAAATGTGTAGTCCTTCTTGAAATCCTGAGGGAAAAGGTGTCATTCACTCCTTGGGGTAATGTTCCTAAATGTGCATCCTTGTTTGACACACTTGTGCCTAAATTGCATGAATTCCAACTTGTGGATGCCAAGTTGTCTAGTTATTTAAAGGAATGAATATGTATGTGTTTAAATGCTTATTCTTCACCCGTGAATGCCTTTGCGCGTGATTCTTTCCTATACTACCTCTTTGCCTATGATGACTTCCATGCTAGTTTTGGATTTATTTTATGTCGAGATAGGAAGTTTATTGGTCTGTCCATGTGTGTGCATGATAATGCTATATGGATTTTATGGGCTTTAGAACCAATTAAATCCCCCCCCCCTTGGTGTGGTCTTTTGATGAGATAAGGAAGCAATGGTGTCTTATAGCTCATAAGATGAAGGAAGTTCTACCTTGTGAATTCTTTGATGTCATTAGGACCTATGTAGTTTCTTTATCTCTTGGTGATTCCCGTAACCAAATCCTTTGTGCACCTTTTATTGAGCTTTTAATATTTAATTCAAAGGATCCTTGGTTATATTGCAAATATGTGCAACCTTGGCATATTGAGATGATTTGTTGTGCTAACCCTAACCCTCATTCGATGAGGAGTTTGTATTTGTTTGCCCTCTCTTCGGTTTTTCAAGAAGGGGAGGATGATACAAGAATAATGGCCGCCTTAGCTTTCGACGACATCAGTCAAAGTCACTATGTGAAGAATCAAGCTTTGGTCGCATGGAGGGAACGGGATCATACTTGGAGGGGACGTTTTGAGCCTACCATTGATCAAACCCGAGTGTGGAAGATTGCTTGGAGCCTTGAAGACTTAAGGACTCTCGGGTTTGGAACACCTTTGTTGGTTCATGGTTTTGGTGCCCTTTATTAAGAGAACTTTGTTCACTTAGCCTTAAGGGCATTTTGGACAATTCATATTGTTTTCCAACACACCAAGGCCACCCTTGGTCATTAAGGGTAGTGTAGTCTTTTTTGCCTTCTTTTGTGATATACTATAAGTAGGATTTTTTTAGGTCTTCTCTCATTAGTTTTATGAAAGATGAAAGATTGAAACATTAAAAATTCTCTCTCTTGAGAGTAGAACACTTAGTCTTATTTAGGGCTTGGAAAAGCTAGTATTGATCTTTGCTTGGAAATGGTGGATCTTGAGGTAAGTTGATTCCCTTAGCGGTCACCGTAAGAGTGTGGCTTTGATTATTAAATTTATTAGGGGGTTTTGAGTTTAATACACTCTTTAGTTCTTAATCTTGTAATAATCTTGGTCTCACTATCTATCATTTACTTTTGTTGTTGTTATCTTGTGTAGTGGACTATTTTGGGTCATTTGTTGAATCGGAAACTTGTGTTATTGTTTTTTATATTGTTCATCACGTTTTATAGCTATTTTGGTGTTGAAATACACCCATGTATCTTGTATTCTTGTTGTTGGTAGCGAATTCGAGTGTGGTCTTCATCTTGGTCCTCGAATCCTTAAGATTAGTGGACTGATTTGAAGTGTGTTTTGTGCCTTCCGTTGTCTTTCTCGTATCACCAAGTTTTTTATGACCCAAACCTGGGCCCGACCATGATAGGCAATCCCAAGCCCACCCTAGGTCGAAGAAAACCCTCTTAGCCTTACTCCAAGGTCATAATATAAGAATATAGCAGAAGCTAACCAATTATGATAATGAGAAAAATATATAACCAAATGAAAGTATTGAGAATCAAAACAAACAAACAACCTGCATATATCCACAAAAACCTCTAAAATTAGAATACCAAACAAAGTCAGGACATGCCCCCGACTATGAAAAAAGAATCCAAAAATGAAATACTAAGACAATAAAGAAACCAGCAAAATGACAAGTCCTTCAAAAATAATGAAGGCTTACCACTTCACAACAGATCCATAAGAATAAAGAATCACCTAATACTGTACAGGAGAAATAAAAAATCCTTTGGACTATACATCATGAAATGATATAGCTTCCATGGATGCTCAGTGGGTCGAGCACTGGCAAGTAACTCAAGGGAAGAGGATAAAATAATGTCATTTACCAAATCCAGTCAAAACCACATGCAAAATATTTGTATATAATTATATAGGATGTCGAGATAGGGATAAGGTCCATGAACATGAGAGTTTAAAATATTAACCTGAACTATATAGCTCGCTATGTCCTAAAGGCACTCATGGGATATATGGGTCCAACTCCCCTGTTAGAAGGGATCTAGTGCGTGTTAGTTGCATGAACCAAGGAAAAATTGAGGAAAAACTAAAGGCACCAAGGTTATAGCCCTCCCAATATATATATTTATAATATGTCTACACCAAGCACATGGTCACATGGACCCCTAATGCTAGCAAATGTGGTTTACAGTGTTAATCTCCCGGGCCCTACACCTTCACGGTGAGCTACACAAATCCCTTTAAGAAAAAATTAAAACACTTTGCACATAAACCATCCATTAACCATGGAGTCATTTATTAAGGCATTTACCAATTTGGTATCGTCATATCAATAAGCTTGCACTAATTCAATTATGCCAAACTTCATTTAAAATGTGAAATCAAGGCCACCACGGGCATCTAAAATCATATTAATTTATTTATCCTTTAATGCATTGCAATGAGTTCAAAATACAAGTTAAACCATGCAATTATCCATATTCAAAATCAACTTTATAAAGTGGGTTGAGGTTAATGCCATTATTAAGCCAAAATTTCCATCAATTTGGGGAAACACATCTCTCTTATTCCAAACAGTAAAACAATGCACCAATTTAGTCCCAAAAATTATCAAGTAAAGCATGAATAATCAATTTGAAACATGGGACAAGTAATTCAAGTAATAACAATCAAAATCCCTCAACCCAATCTGAAACCCACCATTTAAGTCACATGAATATCTAACCAATTAATTTCATAATGTAAAATTCAAGTTAGGAAAACAGAAACATGCCTAAAATATAGAACAATTCAACGAGAATTCGATGCTTGGATGGTGAATTCCTTGTAAAACCCTTGAACTTTCTTGGGTTTTGAGTTAAAGAGGAAAAAGAATGGTTTTGATCTTTAAAAACTGGAGGGAAAGGGGTTATTTTATGTTTAAAAGTCGTGCAAGGGCTAAAAAGTCTAAAATCCCTTCACCCCAAGTGAAAAAACAAAACTAGACAAATTTAACATAGTGGTGTGTCATGCCCTTATCACGGAGGTTAGCCTCCATGCCACTCCCTTATCTTCAAGTTTAACCTCTGTGGCATGCCACTAGCATGGAGGAACACTATCTCAGAGTTCCAAAATAGCCCCAAACCCTTTCCAAAAATTCAGAAATTTTCCCAAAACATCCTTTTAACATTCCTAACCATAATTCAAGTCAAAAATTGACATTACGCATACGGAGAGGGTTAAAAATAAATTTTTTGCAATTTTACAAGGTCTTACATGGAATCATCAAATTTATAAAAAAGGGTCATTATCATAAAATTGACTCCCGGTATCCTATTTAAACTATTTTCGAACCAATGATCGAAATAGGATCTAAAGGCCACAAAATCGAAGCAACCACTACTAACTCGAATTCAACCTTTCGGACTCAATGGCAATATTGGATTTTTAAAAAGATGTCATTTTCATAAAATTGACCCTTGAGACTCGATTTTATAATTTTCCAAATTGAGGATCAAAATGAGATATAAAAGTCATAAAACCACACCAATCATGTTTTCAGCTTAAAATTGACGGTCAGGATTTGCTGGTGCAGTCTATTTTATCATTTGACACACGAATCAATAAATATTGATAGAAGTAAACTATAAGGCTTTTTAAGCCATCAAAAAACATAAACTCACATAAATTATACCAAAATACATTAGAAACCATGTCAGTCATCCCAATACCCCATAAATATCACAAAGCAACCACGAAAAAGGTTAAAATAGTCAAATCATGCAGAAATAAATATTTCACAAAAATCACCCAAAGTCACATCATTACAAACTACAATCAGTCTGATTTTCTTAATCTCAAAGATATATAGGCTAGGCTCTTTATTAAAAACTCAACTATATTTCAACCTCCCAATCCTCTTATTCTCTAGTTTTTCAATCTTTTTAAAATTCAAAACCTGAATAGCTAGTGATACCTTTGAAAATTGTGCTTAAAATCAAGCATTATGAGCTACAAGTAGCCTAAATTCTCATATAATATGAGATATGTAGAAAATTCAACATCAGGGTCTAACCATAACTCTTTGAAATTCGTGTAAAAAACTACCTATTTTGAGAACAAATTTATGGTCGAATAAAATTAGGAACGAAAAACTCTCTTTGCCTAGGGGTACTTGTTTTTACCCTACCCAAAGGGAGGGGGGGTAGTCGTTGACACGAAGACTAGATTTATTTCTCAATATCTTCTATTTTTAAATAAAATCAAAATATTTATTTATCTTTGGATAAAAACTTTTTAAAATACTCATCTAGGTTAATCTTGTCAATTTTAGTAGCAATTATACATTTTCGTATTCTTATATATGATAACATCTAATTTTTTGTTACTTACATAATTATTTTATCGTAAATCAAATTTTAATCAAGAACTATTTTGAAATTAGTTCAAAAGAGTAAGATCTTGATTTAAAAATATTTTGTTATTAAAAATAATTTATTTGGAAAATTATCTGGTTTATTTTGTTAGACTAAGAAGTCCAGGATTAATTGTTAGTTAATTTATTTCAAATTTTGATTCAATTTAGCCAATTTCTTAGATTTAACCCTAATTGAAATCAATTTGGCTACAATTGCAATGCAATTGGTCAATTGATTTTTAACTTGGCTAAAATTCAAATAAAACTAGCTTAAATTATAATCTATTAGGCTATTTCTTAAAAACCCAAAATCAATTTGAAAACTCATTTTCTTAGAACATTTTTAGCAACCCGCCACCAGCCTATCAATACCTAAACACCGACCCAGCCCAAAATGTACTTACCCATTCCATGCCCACCTTATAACCCATATTCTCAATACCGAACACCAACAATAAACCAAAGATATTAGTAGCAGCCACCTCATGGAAAACATCAATAGCTCAACCAAAATAATGCTCACAATACCAATAATCTGCGATTCCATCCAAACCTCCATTAACTCTTTAGATTTTGTCACCTTAAAGCTTTCAAAGGAAGACCTGCCATCATCCCCAATGTTTGACTTCCTATAAAGTTGATGGAATTTCATCTCAAATAGTATTGTAAAGGTACAACGTTGTACAATTTTCCTTGACTATAAAGGAATTCATGTTTTTCCAAAAAAATCACCAATGAACTTCCCTCAAAATTCATGCAAGTTCAGGCGAATTCAAGAGCAGGAAAACCCAATTCTTATCCAAATTTGAAGTTTTTTTAAAAATCCTAATGTTTTACCTTAAATACCATCTCATTTTCCCCAAAACCTTCCCCTAAATTTTCTATAAATAAGTAATGGGTTAAAGATTGAAGGCACTGGGATTTTTAAGAAAATATTTAGAGATTCAAAAAGCTCCTGCTTCTAATCTCATGTAAACAAGAATCTCCAAAGAATAAACTAGAAAAAACTAATTCGACGAACGCATTTAAATTTTGACAAGGTTAAATTCAAATTTCAGTGTTGAAGTTTGTCCTAAAGAGCTTATTTGTCCCATTTGCTGCCCAAAAATAGGTTCAAAACCTCTTTTATTTAATTCTTTTCACGGTTTAACTATATAGGACGTGAATTTCAATAACTGGAGAATAAAATTGGTCTTGTATGATTGGTTTTTGCTTAACGTTAGTTGAATTTCTTAGAATTGAAAATTATGTTTAGAATTGATTATTGGTGCGCTTCTTGAAAAATGTTTAAAGCTTTGGTAGATTTATATAACTGTTTGTTGTAATTTTAGGCATGTAACATTATCTTGTATAGAAAGGGTTAAAAATGAGGTCTTTCGATGTTCAAGAGTGTTTTTATTATGGCTTAATATTTTGTCAATTGCCTATCAATTAAAGGAAGAATCTATGAGGCCTTCGTCTATGCATTTATGTTGTTGACTTTGCTTTCTTATTTAATCAATGTGTATACTATTAAAGATATGTAGTTATTTTCTCCTTTGTTCTTCTGCTTGGTTTCTCTAAAAAACTAAAAACAATAATTTTTCTCTGTGTTTTTGGGATTTAACAGTGTTTGGAGGAAATATTAAGTTGCCTATCTATATCTTATTCTTGTTTGGCTATTTGAGACTGTTATATAATGAAACACAATTATGCTTGGGTTGAGGATCACTTAAGTACTTGTCTCTTGACTTATAATGTCAAGTAAGAAAGGATGAAATAGTTATTATTTTTTTAAGTTAAGGACTGTGTAACACCCTAATTTTTTGAACCGAAACACTACAAGGTGCTCATGACCCCGAAAGACCACAAACTAACCCATGACTGATATCTGTACCTATACACTGTATAATATAACATGATAATACAGAAACATGAACTGAAAGGCCATAAGGTTCAATACTGAACAAACATCTGATAACACAATGTCTGAAAATTGTATAACAATACCAAAACAAATCTAAAATAACTGTCTGGCATGCTGTAGTCTGAAAATTGTCAGAATAAGAAGTTGATGGGATATGTCCCCAACTAACTCCATCTACTAAAATAAACTGGAAACTGAAATAGTAATGTATTCATCATGTCCTCGAAAGATGAGGACTCACTTCTAACTCTGACTGCTGAGACTGGAATCTACTAGTGATCTGGAGCTCGTGCCTCTAAACCTATGGTATAAGACACCATAGCGTCAATGCATCAGTACTTTGAATGTACTAGTATGTAAGTGAGGAAGGCTAAATGCAATAGGTTCATATGTATGAACAATACTAACTGACTGACTAACATGAACGTGAGAATACATACATGCATATGTAACTGTAATTGACATCGTGATAGGACTGAATGCTAAGTTCTGAATACTGATTTTACTAATAACATGGAATTACTGATATCTGAGGGACTGATACTATGTTATTGATACATGAATAACTATTTCTGACAGTTTTGATTATGAAGAACTGGTCTGGTTGACTGTGTCTAATAGTCCTGAAGTTGAATACTAATAATATGAGTTCTGATAATTAATATAACTGATAACATGAGTGATTGTATTTGATAGTCCTGAATCTGATGGAACTAGTTGAGTTTTGTACTGTATCTGAGTAACTGAATCTTAGATCAGTCCTATCTGGTGGGTTATCTCTAAATCTGATGATACCATTACTGATTGACCATAGTAGAGATCACTCTTATCTAATGGGCGATCCCGGAGTTTATTTATAATGATAAGGAGTGATTGTATCTGACAGTCCTAAATCTGTACTACTGAGATGAATTGACTGTATCTGACAGTCCTGATTTTGTAACTGAACCTATGGGATGTATTCATCTAACCGACATGCCCCATACTAAGATAACTGGGGTCCAACCTGTAACCCCAGCTGGAAGGGTGTCAGTATCGCGCCACTGGTAAAGACAACTTCTATGGAGTCAGTCCTAATCTAGAGGGTAACCCCTGGGATCAATCCTATACAAATGCGCTAACGGGTGATCCCTGAGTATGTCAGTCCTATCTAACGGGTGACATCTCATACCTACGTTGGCTACGTAGTTCTGGAACTTAGGGATTGCTTCTAGGGATCTCAGTCCTGTCTAGCGGGTAAGTGCCCATCCCTAGGCTCATTCGATGCTGAATCCTACTCCCATCTGAAAGACACTTAACTGATTAACTAAATTGAAATAATTAACTAAACTAAACTTATACTAGTGGTATTGTCTAACGGAGCTAAACTAAATTTATTGAGTTCCGTTGACTGACAGAATGTACTGAGTTCTGAGAACTGACTGAGAATACTGAAGTTACTGAGATTGACTGGGAAAACTAAGGTTACTGAGATTACTGAGCTACTGAAATTACTAAGATTTTTTAGATTTCCTGAGTCACATGAGAGTTCTATGGATCACAGCTTGACTGAGTAGATCATGAAAACATGACATGGCTCTAAGGACACAACTAAATGTTCGGGTACAAGTACCCCCAGGACTCGATGAAAAGAAACTGACATAGCATGGCTCACTTGAACACATGACCAACTACACAATTCATAATTCATATAGTGAAGCACTTCACCAAACATGTGATATGGATAAGCTTGTACATACATGGGGATTTCATGATATCATACTAGTTGGGAATTGTTCCTTCATCTAGTCATTTAATCATACACATAATAGGTATAGAATGTGTAAACAACATTATACAACAATCAAACATCATGATTCATCTCTAATTTCATCATCCAAGGGTTTTAATCTAAGGTTTACATAAATCTACATCATTACTAATCGATTACATATGCAATTTATCACCAAACATGGATTAGAATGCAATTTCATTATCAACATGAACAAGAGCAATCCATCCAATCATGAAATTCATAAAAAAAATCCATAACTGGAATTTAGAAAAGAGATTCTTGGACTTCATGGACGAAAGAAGTCCATGAATGAACACTAATCATACCTTAGCTTGTGATTCTACGAAGATTGACGGAGAGATTCTTGAAATTTGATGGTGAATTCCCTTGGAATTGAACCTTCTATGAAAACCCTAGGGCTTGTTCTTGAGAGTTTTTTAGAGTAATTGAGTATAAGCTGCTGAATTATGGCCAAATCGCGTGTTATAAGGCTTATATAGGGTGATAAATTGACCCTTTTTAACCCTAGGACACGTCTTTAATTTTTGAGAATATTTCCCAGTTTTCATCCTTGGCGCGACGTGCCACTATCGCGCCAAGTCACTGGTAAGTGACAAATTGGAAATTGCACGATGGCGCGACGTGGAGCTATCACGTTGCCACCTTGTCTATGACCTGGAAGTTTAGCGCGACGCACCACTATCGCTGAGCAATAGTGGAAATCGACAAGTGTCATTTGAGCTATCTCCGCGACACGCTGAAGGCTCAGGTGATGCACTGTCTCACTAAAAAGGCTCTAACTCTTCACCCGGGTGTCGGATTTAGGCGAATTTGGTATCGATGGAAAGCTTATTTGATTTCCCACATGATAAAAAGTGAAAATCTTGAAAATACCACGTGTACAAAAGTGGATTCTTCTTTCAAAGAAAGCTTCTAACATTCTTGGAAAACTTTTCAAGCTAGAAAAAGTAAGGGGTATTACAATATCTCCCCCTTGAGAACATCGTCCTCGAATGAGACTGAGTAAGAGGGAAAGAATACAAACTGACGTACATACTGAACATGAATAACTAAAACATAATCTCATGACTGACATGACTGAAGAGCTGAATATAACATACTGAATATGCATGTCTGATGCATATTGATAAGCTGAATTCATGCATATCTGATGCATGGATAATTGAATTATGAATACATGACTGAACATTCTGATGAACTAAATTTCTCGCAGTGAGAATGCATGTCTGATGCATAATTATATGACTGAACTGATATATGAATGCATGACTAAATAAGCAAGGGTACTTAGTACCAAGATTGTAATGGGGATCTGAGCATGAACTGAATACCAAATTTTTAATAAACACTGAACATGAAATTGAGTAAGACTAAGGAGAACTTTTATCTTAACCAAAAATGCTAATGAATCTAAGATCGTCTTACTAAATATGCATGAGCAGAAATATAAGAACCTAACTGAGTAAGTTTAAGAAAACTGTTACATGACTGAAAAACATTGATGACCCCATGATTATGCTAGAAGTATGCATAAATGGCAACATGAGAACATGACTGAGGCTAAAACATGACACATAAATTAAGTTTCGTGAACTGAACTAAGCCTCTGAATACTTGGCCCATAGCTGAGGATGGGACATTGAGGGTCAACTTATGATCACCCTCTATTCTAAAATGGATTCCTTATGCGAAGAAAAACTTAATTTAAGACATGAGAGCATTGGGGAATAATGGGGTATCTGCCCTTTGGGATACTCTGTGTAACATCTCGTATCTTGCTTGTACTTATTCTAATTATATGGAACCTGATATGGTCATATGGTATAGGTAACGGATGAGATTTGTTATGCAATTATTAATGGTGTAGATGGAATTATAGAGGCTGCCCATATAGTTTAGTGTGATACGACTAAGTTAACGTTAAGATAACTATTTAAACTTGGAATCGTAAGCTAGTATTTGAATCTAAAGTTTAAAGTGACCAAGTGTGTATAAGTTGAAGGTTAGACTAAAGGGATTAGAAGCTGAAAATGGAGCAAAATATTGAGGTGCTTGCTTGACTTATTTAAGCTAGTAGGTGAGTCACCTACTTGAGTTATTTGAACCGAATTAATGGACCCATGGCTATGGATCAGATTTGGGTCTATGCTAATATACTCATTTGGGCCAAATTGAACAAAAAAGAAAGAAAATAGATAAGTGACCCAACACACCAATCTGGCAAGGCCCAAATATAATTGAGCCCAACAAGAAATTATGCAAGTAGGTGCATCACCTACTTTGAAGTTTCAGCAGCTTGGACCCTTAAGTAGGTGCATCACCTACTTGGACCAATTTGACCAATTTTATGGTCCAAAATGCAGCTAAGGAGGTAGACAAGATAGGGCCTTTAAAAGGCCAAGTTGCTGGTCATTTTACTTCACTTTTAAGTCATAAAAAAGGAGTATATTTCAGTAAATCTCTCTACTCTCTCAAAAACAACAAGAGCAGTAGCCCTATTTTTCCTTCTAGGGTTCTTGAAGAAACCCTCCCCTTTGCAGCCCAAGGTAAGTGAAAAACACTTAAGGTTTTGTTTAATTATCTCATGGGAGATTAGGGAAACAAGTTATAAGTGTTTGACTATAAGTATATGGTTGATTATAGAACAAGCAGTTTGTTTATGTTTCCTTGTTATTGAGGAACTTTTTTTCTTCTTCTTTGGTTTAAGTGTGAAGGAAAGTTCAAGCTCTTGAAGAGTTCAATTAAAAGAATAAGTTGCTGAATTGAGGTAAGGTGACTGCCCTATGTTATTTTTCTTATATGTGAATTTGAGAGGGGATTATGGATGTCTTGTTATTGAGAACTCAAGAGATGAAGAGTTCAATAATTTATTGTTAAAATAAAAGTGGTTTGGGACTATTTTGTGGACTGTTTTGTATGTGTATGTTATGGTCTACCAGGTTGAAGTTGGATAAAGGTGTGATGAGTTTGTAATGAATTATAGAAGAAAGATGTGGTGATACACCACCGAACTAATGCTTGCTGTCCAATCTATTTTGCGTATTGTTTGGAATGTGTAATGAAGTCGAGGTGGTTTTGGTGAACCTTATAAGAACCTATATGGTATGTGGGTGTAATTGGAGGAAAGAAAAGGGTTAAAATAACACCCTTATTTGATAGAGTAATAGTTGTTGTCCGGTTACTGTTTTGGGTGAAATTAAGTACCTCAAATGTGTTTATTGGTTACTAATACTAGTTTACCATATATTCTATTGTAGATAAGTAATCTAAGAGGCGAGAAGTCAAGTCGGGCTAGTTTTGGAGTCAAATAACCAGGTATGTAAGGCATACTTATTTCACACTCTTTGGCATGAAGTCGTACCATTGTTCCCTCAAGAAAGTTTCCGAGGTTATCCTATAACAAAGTGATACATAATGGTAGCATATTAAACTCCATGTATCCAATGACCTTTTTCCCACTCTCTAACGCATTAGAACACCTTAATACGTGCTTATTATTAAATTGCGCGTCTATCTTCACTAGAAAATTTCAGGAATTCTCCGTTTGTTCAAATAAGACCCATGTGTTATTTCAGCTCCTAAACACTTTATTTATGTGCCAACAGCTCCCTACCTCATTGTTGTTGCATTAAGTGTCTATTTACATGTCTCTTATTAGCGTATTACTGGTTCAAGGTACCATAATGTGATGACCACCAAAGTAACAATCTCAAAGGCTAAATAAACTAAGTAATGCAAATATGTAAAATGATGAGTGGCAGCTCAGGGGCACTTGCCTAGCATGGGCCAATCTCGATACCTTTATTTGTGGGTGGCAGCTCAAGGGCATAAGCCTAGCATGGACCGATCCCAATCTTTATATAGGTGGCAGCTCAGGGGCGTAAGCCTAGCATGGGCCGATCCTAATTTATCTTTTTACCACTGATCAGCTGGTCATTTGCATTATATGGATTACAAAGATTATGAAGTAAGAAGGTAAAATGAAGAACGAATGTAATGTACATTGTCCCACAAGTATTTATAAAGATGGTCTACTAGTACTCCTTATACACTTGTATTGGATTTCTATTGAGCTTTTGTATCAAGTGTGTTGCTACTTTTTGCCTTACATATTCAGTACATATTTTCGTACTGACGTCCCTCACGGGGGACGTGCATTTCATGCTGCAGGCAGAGGCACTTCAGCTCATACAACTCACTAGTAGGAGCGCAGGTTGTTCAAGGACTATTGGTGAGCTCCAGGTTGATTCGGGGCTTTCCGAGTCTGCTCAATATATTTTGGTGTTGTACAGTAAGTCAAGAGTAGGGCGGGGGTTTGTCCCGACCCTGACTAAGTCTATGTATCTTCTAGAGGCTTTGTAGACTAATGTAAAGTTATGGTAGTGTCCTAATTTTAGACATGGTGGCCCCACCGGCCAAGTGCTGTACATATCAGTTTTGGGAGTGTATGTGTATTTAATTTCATCGATGTATAATATTATGTTGTCAGAACATTTGGTTGTTATAGTTACATGCATGGGAAGTATAAGGTTATGAATTGGTTCTCTCAGGCCTTTACGGCTACGGGTGCCTGTCTGCTCCAATAGGATTTGAGGCGTGACAAAAGTGGTATCAGAGCGGTCGTCCTAGGGTGTCTACAAAGCCGTGTCTATATAGAGTCCTGTTTATGGGCGTGTTGTGCACCACATCTATAAGTAGGAGGCTATGTGACATTTAGGGGTTTTCTCTTTTTCTTCATATCTTAGATCGTGCAATAGAGCCTATGTTGTAGGTTAAGTCATATTTAAACATTAAACCTATTTTTTTCCTCTTATTATAGTAAAGATTCCGGTTACAAGAAGGAGTAAGAATTCAGGTAGGCGGATAGACGAGGCTACTGGGGAGGGGACCAGCAAATCTCCACCTAGACGAGCTAATCAAAGTGAGGCTCAAGCTGAGTTTGTGTCCCAAACTTTTCCTACCCTTCCATCTCCAGAAGAGCTAAGAAGGAGAAGAACCGCATCCTCAGAACTACCTACCAATACTGCAGATCATGATTTAAGGAGTGCAGTACAATTGTTGGCTCGTATAGTTTCTGGACAAGCTCAAGGACAAGCCATTCCAACTACAGGTTCTAGTGGTACAGATAGGGCAGCTAGCCTACGAACGCAGGATTTTCTCAAATTGGATCCTCCCACCTTCACCGGATCAGATCTTAATGAAGACCTACGGGACTTTATTGATCAAATCCAAAGGGCTCTAGATGTTATGCATGTGTCGGGTAAAGAGACAGTTGAGCTAGCAGCATATAGATTCAAGGGAGAGGCTATATTGTGGAATGAAGACTGGAAACGATCTAGGGGTATCGATGCACTTCCAGCTACTTGGAAAGAGTTCAAAGAGGCATTTCTTGATCATTACCTTCCATATGAGATTCGAGAAGCCCGTGCAGATCAGTTCCTGAATCTTCGCCAAGGAAATATGAGTGTGAGGGAGTACAGCCTTCAGTTTAACTCTTTGGCTAGGTATGCTCCTAATGTTGTGGCTACAATGGATGATAGAGTTCATCGATATGTGGATAGATTGGATCTATATCTGGTTAGAGATTGTACAATTGTTGCTTTGAACAAGGACATGGACATAGCAAGGATACAAGCATTCGCACAAAAAATGGAGGATCAGAGGCAAAGAAGAAGAACATAAGAGTTAGAAAGGGGGTATTCCAAGAGGTCTAGATCTACGGGGCAGTTTATGGCATCCCAAGGAGAGTTTAGGCCTCGGTTTTCTAATAGACCACCTAGGACATTATCTTCTTATTCTGCAGCTAGTGCTCCATCACAATTTCAAGGGTCTAAAGGTAACCAGTTTGGTCAAAGAAATGAGAGTCAGAGTTCGCGAACAATAGGGTATCAAGAGCAAGGGATTATGAGCCAATTAAGGCCTCCTCGACATCCATGTATACAATATAGAAAGCATCATTTAGGTGCATGTCGGTTCGAAACAAATACTTGCTTTTGGTGTAGTATGTCAGGACATATGATGAGAGAATGCCCTCAAAGGGGCATAGGTGGTGTGGCACGACCTACTGGATCAGCCGTTGCATCATCATCATCGGTGCCTTATTCAGGTAGGGGTGTACAACCTATAGGTCGTGGTAGAGGTGATAAAGGAACAGCTAGCTCTAGTGGAGTTCAGAATCGTACATACGCTTTAGCAGATCGACAAAATTCAGAGGCTTCTCCAGATGTGGTTACAGGTACATTGTCCATCTTTTCACATGATGTTTATGCATTAGTTGATCCAGGTTCTACAATATCATATGTCACTCTATTGGTTGCTGAAAAGTTCAAAAGAACAGCAGAACTGCTAGTTAAGCCATTTGAAGTATCTACGCCAATTGGTGAATCTGTTATAGCTAAGAGAGTGTATCGAAATTGTATAATAACTATTTACGGTCGTGATACAATGGCTGACCTAGTTGAGTTAGAAATGGTAGATTTTGATGCTATAATAGGTATGGATTGGTTGGCTTCTTGTTATGCCACATTAGATTGCCGAACTAAGAGGGTGTGTTTCCATTTCCCAAGGAAGGTAGTCCTAGAATGGAGAGGTAATATTGGTGCACCAAGAGGCAAATTTATTTCTTATTTTAAGGCGAAAAAGATGATTTCCAAGGGTTATATATGTCATCTGGTTAGAGTGAAGGATACAAATGCGGAGACACCAACTCTTCCAACTATTCCAGTGGTAAGTGAATTTCCCGATGTATTTCCTAAAGATCTTCCGGGTTTGCCTCCAGAACGAGAAGTGGAGTTTGGTATTGATGTGATCCCAGGTACTCAACCAATCTCAATTTCTCCGTATAGAATGGCCCCGGCAGAATTACGGGAGTTAAAGAGCAATTGAAAGACTTGCTAGAAAAAAGATTCATAAGGCCTAGTGTCTCCCCTTGGGGTGCACCAGTGTTATTGGTGCGTAAGAAGGATGGCTCGTTAAGAATGTGTATTGACTATAGACAACTGAACAAGGTGACTATTAAGAACAAATATCCCCTTCCGAGAATTGATGACTTATTTGATCAGTTGCAAGGCACCAAGTGGTTTTCAAAGATTGATTTAAGATCTGGTTACCACCAAATGAGGGTCAAAGAGAATGACATACCCAAGACAGCTTTTCGAACACGGTACAGTCATTACGAGTTCCTAGTCATGTCCTTTGGTCTAACTAATGCACCTGCAGCTTTTATGGATTTGATGAATAGGGTGTTCAAGCCATACTTGGATGTGTTTGTGATAGTTTTTATAGATGATATTCTGGTTTATTCGAGATCAAATGAGGACCATGCCAATCACTTACAACAGGTGTTGCAGATTCTTCGTGATCGTAAGCTATTTGCAAAGTTCTCTAAATGTGAGTTTTGGTTAAAATCTGTGGCATTCTTAGGTCATATTGTATCTGATGAAGGAATAGAGGTTGATACTCAAATGATAGAAGCCATGAAGAACTGGCCAAGACCTATAACGCCTACAGAGGTTCGTAGTTTCCTTGGGTTGGCAGGTTATTATAGAAGGTTTGTGGAAGGATTTTCTTCAATTTCTGCACCTTTAACAAAGCTAACACACAAAGCATCCAAGTTTCAATGGAATAATGCATGCGAAAGAAGTTTCCAAGATCTGAAGAATAAATTGACTTCTACACCCGTATTGGTGCTTTCAGAAGGCATAGAGGGGTATGCAGTGTATTGTGATGCTTCAAGAATTGGGTTAGGGTGTGTATTGATGCAGCATGGTAAAGTCATAGCATATGCCTCGAGACAATTGCGGCCACATGAGAAAATTTATCCAAAACATGATCTGGAGCTAGCAGCGGTTATATTTGCCTTAAATATATGGCGTCACTACCTGTACGGGATTAATGTTGACATATACACTGACCACAAGAGTTTGCAGTATATCTTTAATCAGAATGACTTGAATTTGAGGCAACGAAGATGGCTTGAATTATTAAAAGACTATGATGTTGATATCTTATATCATCCGGGAAAAGCAAATGTGGTGGCAGATGCGTTAAGTCGCAAAGCTATGGAGCCATCTATAGAAAGACAAGGGATGACTAAGGATCTACACCAATTAGCCAATTTGGGGGTTCGTCTTCTTGAAACTCCAGATGAAGGGTTTATTGTGCATAATACAGCAGAATCTTCACTAATAACTGAAGTAAAAGAGAAGCAATATGCAGATCCTATTTTATTATGGCTTAAGGAAAATGTGCAATGTGGTATGACAAAGGCATTTGAGCTTACGCAAGAAGGGGTACTGCGGTGCCAAAACAGATTGTGTGTACCTGATGTAGACGGGCTAAGAAAGAGGATTATGACAGAAGCATATCATTCAAGGTATTCTATCCATCCAGGGTTAACAAAAATGTACCATGATTTGAGAGGGATGTATAGGTGGGGTGACATGAAGAAGAACATTGCAAAATTTGTAGTCGAATGTCCAAATTGTCAAAGAGTTAAAGTAGAGCACCAAAAGCCCGGGTGTTATATGCAATGTATGGATCTTCCAATCTGGAAGTGGGATATGATCAACACGGATTTCGTCACTGGTTTGCCTCGTACATTTCGAAGGTTTGATTCCATATGGGTGATAGTTGATAGGCTTACCAAATCAGCACACTTTCTACCGGTTAGGACCACTTACACAGTTGAAAAATATGCCAAGTTATATATTAAGGAGATAGTTCGACTACATGGAGTTCCAATCTCTATTATATCGGATCGAGGAGCTCAATTTACTGCAAATTTTTGGAAGTCTTTTCAGAGAAATTTGGGGACACAAGTGAATCTAAGTACAGCTTTTCACCCTCAAACGGATGGACAAGCAGAACGTACCATTCAAACACTTGAAGATATGCTACAAGCTTGTGTATTGGACTTTAAAGGTAGTTGGGATGATCATCTACCTCTCATCGAGTTCGCCTACATCAATAGTTATCATTCAAGTATCAAAATGGCACCATATGAAGATTTGTATGGAAGAAAGTGTAGATCACCCATTGGATGGTTTGAAGGGGGTGAAACTGCCTTATTCGGGCTAGATCTTGTTCATCAAGCTATGGAAAAGGTTAAGGTGATCCAACAGCGACTAGAAATAGCCCAAAGCAGACATAAGTCATATATGGATATTAGGAGAAGGGGGCTAGAGTTTGCTATAGGTGATTGGGTATTCTTGAAGGTATCACCAATGAAGAGGGTTATGAGATTTGGTAAGAAAGGAAAATTAAGTCCACGTTATATAGGCCCATACCAGATTACTCGGAGGTTTGGACAAGTTGCTTATGAATTAGATCTACCCCAAGAGCTCTCAACAGTTCATCCGGTATTTCTCGTCTCAATGCTTAGAAAGTGCATTGGAGATTCATCTCATACTACCCCTACTGAAGATGTACAAATTAGTGAAGATCTCACTTATGAGGAAATACCTATTGCTATTCTAGATCGACAGGTTAAGAAGTTGAGGAATAAAGAAATAGCTTCTGTAAAAGTGCTTTGGAGGAACCAACAAGTAGAAGAGATCACGTGGGAAGCTGAAGTAGCGATGAAATCCAAGTACCCCCATTTGTTCAAAGACAAAGAAAAAGTCCAAGATGTTGAATTGGAACAATAACAAGTAAGTGTAAAATATATAGGTACTATATGGTAATAAGGATATTAACTTAGTCTTGAACTTGCTTTGGTTGGACAGTTATGCTAACATTCGAGGACGAATGTTTCTAAGGGGGGAAGGATGTAACATCTCGTATCTTGCTTGTACTTATTCTAATTATATGGAACCTGGTATGGTCATATGGTATAGGTAACGGATGAGATTTGTTATGCAATTATTAATGGTGTAGATGGAATTATAGAGGCTGCCCGTATAGTTTAGTGTGATGCGACTAAGTTAACGTTAAGATAACTATTTATACTTGGAATCGTAATCTAGTATTTGAATCTAAAGTTTAAAGTGACCAAGTGTATATAAGTTGAAGGTTAGACTAAAGGGATTAGAAGATGAAAATGGAGCAAAATATTGAGGTGCTTGCTTCACTTATTTAAGCTAGTAGGTGAGTCACCTACTTGAGTTATTTGAACCGAATTAATGGACCCATGGCTATGGATCAGATTTGGGTCTATGCTAATATACTCATTTGGGCCAAATTGAACAAAAAAGAAAGAAAATGGATAAGTGACCCAACACACCAATCTGCCAAGGCCCAAATATAATTGAGCCCAACAAGAAATTATGCAAGTAGGTGCATCACCTACTTTGAAGTTTCAGCAGCTTGGACCCTTAAGTAGGTGCATCACCTACTTGGACCAATTTGACCAATTTTATGGTCCAAAATGCAGCTAAGGAGGTGGACAAGAAAGGGCCTTTAAAAGGCCAAGTTGCTGGTCATTTTACTTCACTTTTAAGTCACCAAAAAGGAGTATAATTCAGCAAATCTCTCTACTCTCTCAAAAACAACAAGAGCAGCAGCCCTATTTTTTCTTCTAGGGTTCTTGAAGAAACCCTCCCCTTTGCAACCCAAGGTAAGTGAAAAACACTTAAGGTTTTGTTTAATTATCTCATGGGAGATTAGGGAAACAAGTTATAAGTGTTTGACTATAAGTATATGGCTGATTATAGAACAAGCTGTTTGTTTATGTTTCCTTGTTATTGAGGAACTTTTTTTCTTCTTCTTTGGTTTAAGTGTGAAGGAAAGTTCAAGCTCTTGAAGAGTTCAATTAAAAGAATAAGTGCTGAATTGAGGTAAGGTGACTGCCCCATTTTATTTTTCTTATATGTGAATTTGAGAGGGGATTATGGATGTCTTGTTATTGAGAACTCAAGAGATGAAGAGTTCAATAGTTGATTCTTACAATAAAAGTGGTTTGGGACTGTTTTGTGGACTGTTTTGTATGTGTATGTTATGGGCTGCTAGGTTGAAGTTGGATAAAGGTGTGATGAGTTTGTAATGAATTATAGAAGAAAGATGTGGTGCTACACCACCGAACTAATGCTTGTTGTCCAATCTATTTTGCGTATTGTTTGGAATGTGTAATGAAGTCGAGGTGGTTTTGGTGAACCTTATAAGAACCTATATGGTATGTGGGTGTAATTGGAGGAAAGAAAAAGGGTTAAAATAACACCCTTGTTTGATAGAGTAATAGTTGTTGCCCGGTTACTATTTTGGGTGAAATTAAGTACCTCAAATGTGTTTATGGGTTAATAATACTAGTTTACCATATATTCTATTGTAGATAAGTAATCTAAGAGGCGAGAAGTCAGGTCGGGCTAGTTTCGGAGTCAAATAACCAGGTATGTAAGGCATACTTATTTCACACTCTTTGGCATGAAGTCGTACCATTGTTCCCTCAAGAAAGTTTCCGAGGTTATCCTATAACAAAGTGATACATAATGGTAGCATATTAAACTCCATGTATCCAATGAACTTGTTCCCACTCTCTAACGCATTAGAACACCTCAATACGTGCTTATTATTAAATTGTGTGTCTATCTTCACTAGAAAATTTCAGGAATTCTCTGTTTGTTCAAATAAGACCCATGTGTTATTTCAGCTCCTAAACACAGTATTTGTGTGCCAATAGCTCCCTACCTCATTGTTGTTGCATTAAGTGTCTATTTACATGTCTCTTATTAGCGTATTACTGGTTCAAGGTACCATAATGTGATGACCACCAAAGTAACAATCTCAAAGGCTAAATAAACTAAGTAATGCAAATCTGTAAAATGATGAGTGGCAGCTCACGGGCACTTGCCTAGCATGGGCCGATCTCGATACCTTTATTTGTGGGTGGCAGCTCAGGGTCATAAGCCTAGCATGGGCCGATCCCAATCTTTATATAGGTGGCAGCTCAGGGGCGTAAGCCTAGCATGGGCCGATCCTAATTTATCTTTTTACCACTGATCAGCTGGTCATTTGCATTATATGGATTACAAAGATTATGAAGTAAGAAGGTAAAATGAAGAACGAATGTAATGTACATTGTCCCACAAGTATTTATAAAGGTGGTCTACTAGTACTCCTTATACACTTGTATTGGATTTCTATTAAGCTTTTGTATCAAGTGTGTTGCTACTTTCTGCCTTACATATTCAGTACATATTTTCGTACTGACGTCCCTCACGGGGGACGTGCATTTCATGCTGCAGGCAGAGGCACTTCAGCTCATACAACTCACTAGTAGAAGCGCAGGTTGTTCAAGGACTATTGATGTGCTCCAGTTTGATTCGGGGCTTTCCGAGTCTGATCCATATATTTTGGTATTGTACAGTAAGTCAAGAGTAGGGCGAGGGTTTGTCCCGACCCTGACTAAGTCTATGTATCTTCTAGAGGCTTTGTAGACTAATGTAAAGTTATGGTAGTGTCCTGATTTTAGACATGGTGGCCCCACCGGCCAAGTGTTGTACATATCAGTTTTGGGAGTGTATGTGTAGTTAATTTCATCGATGCATAATATTATGTTGTCAGAACATTTGGTTGTTACAGTTACATGCATGGGAAGTATAAGGTTATGAATTGGTTCTCTCGGGCCTTTACGGCTACGGGTGCCTGTCTGCCCCAATAGGATTTGAGGCGTGACACTCTGTCCCTCTAAGAACGCTCACCTTAATAAGATACTGGGGTGATGCACAGGGCATCCAAGGACTGATTCATGACTGAGAGTTTAACTTTGAGCCTATACTCACTGGCACGACATGAATACTGAAAGAAAGGAAACTATTCCTAAAACATCTCATACCCTCATGCACATAAGTGTGGTGCATAACACACACATGTACAAGACTCTACTAGATGCGGCTTTTAGATTTCCTAGGCCTCTATTGAACCTTAGACTCTGATACCAAGTTTGTAACGCCCCAATTTTCTAAACCAGAACACTACACGGTGCTCATGACACCGAAGGACCACAAGCTAACCCATGACTGATATTTGTACCTGTACACTGCATAATATAACATATAATGCGGAAACATGAACTGAAAATCCATAAGGTTCAATACTGAACAAACATCTAATAACACAATATCTGAAAACGGTATAACAATACCAAAACAAATCTATAATAACTGTCTGGCATGGTGTAGTCAGAAAGACTCTAAATTGTCTGATTAAGGAGTTGATGGGACATGTCCCCAACTAACTCCATCTACTAAAATAAATAGGAAACTAAAATAGTAATATGTCCTCAAAAAATGAGGACTTACTTCTAACTCTGACTGCTGAGACTGGAATCTACTGCTGATTTGGAGCTCGGCACCTCTAAACCTATAGTATAAGACACCATAGCGCGATTGCGTCAGTACTTTAAATGTACTGGTATGCAAGTAAGGTAGGCTGAATACAATAAGTTTATATGCATGAACATTACTAACTGACTGACTAACATGAACGTGAGAATACACGCATGCATACATAACTGTAACTGACATCGCGATAGGACTAAATGCTAAGTTCTAAATACTGAGTTTACTAATAATATGTAATTACTGATATCTGAGGGACTGATACTATGTTACTGATACATGAATAACTATTTCTGATAGTTTTAATTTTGAAAAACTGGTCTGGTTGACTGTATCTAAAAATCCTGAAGCTGAATACTGATAATATGAGTTCTGATAACTGATACAACTGATAACATGAGTGATTGTATCTGATAGTCCTGAATCTGATGGAACTAGCTAAGTTCCATTATGTATCTGAGTAATTGAATCTGAGATCAGTCATATCTAGCGGGTGATCTCTAAATCTGATGATATTGTTACAAGTTGACCATAGTTGAGACCAGTCCTATCCAATGGGTGATCTCAGAGTCTATTTAGAATGATAAGGAGTGATTGTATCTAACAGTCCTAAATCTATACTACTGAGCTAAATTAACTGTATCTGACAGTCCAAATTCTGTAACTAAAATTATGGGATGTATTCATCTAACCGACATGCCTCATACTAAGCTAACTGGGTTCCAACCTGTAACCCCAGCTGGAAGGGTATTAGTACCGCACCATTAGTAAAGACAATTACTGTGGAGTCAGTCCTAATCTAGCGGGTGACCCCTGGGATCTGTCCTATACATTTAAATACACTAACGGCTGATCCCTGAGTATGTCAGCCCTATCTAACGGGTGACATCTCTTACCTATGCTGGCTACATAGTTTTGGAACTTAGGGATTGCTTCTAGGGATCTTAGTCCTGTCTAAAGGGTAAGTCCCCATCCCTAGGCTCGCTCGGTGCTGAATTCTACTCCTATCTGAAAGACACTGAACTGATTAGCTGAGTTGAAATGATTAACTTAACTGAACTGATACTGGTGGTATTGTCTAGCAGATCTAAGCTAAATTTACTGAGTTTTGTTGATAGACAGAATGTACTGAGTTCTGAGGACTGACTGAGAAAGTTACTGAGATTAACTGGGAATACTGAGGTTACTGAGATTACTGAGATTTCCTGAGTCACATGACTGACTGAGTTCTATGGATCATATCTTGACTGAGGAGATCGTGAAAACATAACATGGCTCTAGGCACACAGCTAAATGTTTGGGTACAAGTACCCCCAGGACTCGATGAGAAGAAACTAACATAGCATGGCTTACTTATACACATGACCAACAACACAATTCATAATTCATTTATTGAACCACTTCACCAAATATGTGATATGCATAAGCTTGTACATACATGGGGATTTCATGATATCATACTAGTTGCGCATTGTTCCTTCATCTAGGCATTTAACCATACATATAATAGGCATAGAATGTGTAAACAACATTATACAACAATCAAATATCATGATTCATCTCTAATTTCATCATCCAATGGTTTAGAAAAGAGATTCTTGGACTTCATGGACGAAAGGAGTCCATGAATGAACACTACGCATACCTTATCTTATGATTCTATAAAGATTGATGGAGAGATTCTTGAAATTTGACGGTGAATTCCCTTGAAATTGAACCTTCTATGAAAACCCTAGGGCTTGTTCTTGAGAGTTTTTTAGAGTAATTGAGTATAAGCTGCTGAATTATGGATAAATCTTGTGTTATAAGTCTTATATAGAATGAGAAATTGACCCTTTTTACCCCTAGGACACGTCTTTAATTTCTGAGAAAAATTCTCGATTTTCATCCTTGGCGCGACGCGCCACTATCGCGCCAATTCACTAGAAAGTGACAAATGGGAAATTACACGGTGGCGCAACATGGAGCTATCGCGTTTCCACCTTGTCTATGACTTAGAAGTTTGGTGTGATGCACCACTATTACGGAGCAATACTAGAAATTGACAATTATCATTTGAGCTATCTCTGTGACGCGCTGAAGGACCAGGTGATACATTGTCTTACGAAAAAGGCTCTAACTCTTTACTCGGGTGTCAGATTTGGGCGAATTTGGTATCGATGGAAATCTTATTCGATTCCCCACATAATAAAAAGTGAAAATCTTGGTAGAACATTCTTGGGAAACTTTTCAAGCTAGGAAAAGTATGGGGTATTACAGACTAGGACATGGAGATGAGTGCCCCAATATTCAACTTTAACCCTCAAGAACCTACTTCCAGATTATTTATTTTACCAGAAAGAAAGACAGATCAATTTGGTTTGTATGTGAACCTTTCCTCCCTTGCTTTGTCTTGATTGTTTGGATTGTGTATCTTTATTATGGAGTCAATGTGTTTATTTAGCCACTTCTCTAAGGATTTTATATCAACCTAGTAATAGTAAATTAAAAGTGTTGTTGTGCACTGGCATTAATTTCTTTAAGATTTTAAACTTTCTTTTTTTGTTTAGTTGTTGCGTGTCTCTTTTATTTCTCTATTTGATTGTGAAAATAAGGTCAAATTTGTACCTTAGTTAAGGATCAACAAGACCTCTTTCTTTGGATACTTTTTTGGGTTTCTTATAAGAGAATTTTCAGTAGAATCTTTTAGAGTGATAAAAAAGATTTTGTCAAATTCATGTATATGTTAGCTTACTCATGGTCTAACATCAAAGGCTTCTGCTTTGTTTTACTTTCCTAAGTATTCTTCTTTGCCTTTCTAGTAGTTCTCTTTTAGTATGAAATTGGACTCATTGAGTGGACTGATAAACGAGTTCTAAATTATGATCAATGTTTGGTTATATGACTTGGTAAAATTTTTGTTTGATGCTTACTATTATAATGCATAGCCTAATAGGCTTAGGTCTCATGAACATACCAATAAGAGAAGGCCTTTATTAAAAAATTTTCTAGTTATAAGGGTGTCTCAAATATAAGTTTCTTTCTTTCTAAGATATAAGCATGCTCTTTTCACTCTTTTCAAGTTAAGTTTTTGAGTTTATTTTATAAAATGCATCTTTGACAAGTTTATTATTAATAGTGTACTAAATTTGTCCACTTATGAGTCATCCTCTGTATCTTTTGTTTGTTGTGAGCAATTAAATCTAATTTGTTTGATTTCATTTCATGTTTCTCAAAACTTTATTACGAATACGTACTATTCCTTCTCCCTTTCTCTTTGCACGAACCTTTGTCGATTCCAATGAACTCCTTCCCCCACATATCTTTGATGGGCCAAAAAGGTCCCAACCTTCGAGTCATACCTTAAGGCCCAAAAATTTGGTAAGATAGAAATTGGAGAAATATGTAGTTAAACGTTAAGAAAGGGAAGTTGGTATATATTGATATACAAGGCGGATAAAAAAAATTGAAATGGACTAAAAGTCCATGAAAATTAAAAATTAAAGTTGGACAGGTCCAAATGGATTCAAAATCCATTTTTTCTTAACCTTCTCTCCTTTATTTACTTGTAGTTCATATTTAAATTTTTTATGGTATTAAACTCTTAAATGTGGCTAATCAAAATAAATTTCCTTCGAGTTATCATTTTTGTATTATTTTTATATTTTTCTTTCTTTATCATTTGTCACATAGTCTAATATGTTAAGTTAATAAAAGTAAGTTTATGTTTTCTCTTTAGAACAAGTCTTTTAAATAAAAATGACATTTACTTCTATCCTATGACTATTTAGGTTAAAGTGACTTTACCAACTTCAAAAGAATTCTCTTGAATAAATAAATGTTTATAACTAATTGGATACTTGTCTCAATTTGACATTTCTCAAAAAATTCCTACCTTTTGAAAATGTTGATTTCTAATTTGATAAAAATTAACTTTTTCTTCATAAAATAATGTTTTTTTTTCTCGAATGTCATATATAATTTGAAAATTAGTTTAAGTAGATATTCCTTTAGTTTAGATAAATTATTTTTTCACTTGAATATCTGATATGAATGTTATATTTGTAAATGAATTTAAGATTTTACAAAGTTAGCCATGTTTTAAAATTAGTCATTTTTATAAATATGTAAAATTTTCTTTTTGCCAACCATTTTGATGAATGTTCTTGAGTTCCTTAAAAATCTTCTCAAGGCGTTGCCGGAATTCTTACCTAGTTTCTCTATTTCAAAGGTTTGTTTCTATTTTTAACCTTTTGAAATATTTTTAGTTCTTCTTGATATTTTCTATAAAAAAAAATCAAGTGGCGACTCTCTTCATTTTCTTAAATTATTTCAAAATTTTATTTAAAGTTTTAATAGTTTAAAAAGTCAATGCTTATTTTTTTTCAACATCATTTGAGCCAAAAAGAGATAAAACAAGTGGTTATGCTATGAAGCTGGTACCACACAAGTAGGGTACATGAATCCTAGGTTGTTCCCTATAGATCATGATTAGTTAGAAAAATTAAGTTCATTTAGCATATATGTAAGGATAAGTGATTTTTTAGAGTTCTGATACAATACAGAGTGTGACGAATAAGATATAATAACTAACCAACTGTGAGATCAGTATGAACATAAATATATATTTGTGATGTGATTATATTATATATAGTGAGTTTGCAATGATTTATTATATATGTTGGGTGACTTATATTTCCTTTATTTGTTGACATTAATGTGTCTGAATTTGAGTGAATTACCTGGTTGATATAACTACTAGATTATGTGTTGATGTACTTGTCTACTTGTCTTACTTGATTCATGAGATATAATAGCTATAATTTTGAGGGGGCCTATACATTGTACATAATGTTTGTACTGATGTTACTCCTGCACTTTTTTATCTAAGTTCAGATTGGGTTTCAAGGACTTCGACATAACTTTGTATCTAGTACTGTTTAGTTGACCAATTTGAGGGTAAGGTACTCCCAGTCAAGCCACCACATATCTTGTTAGTTGCATATGTCTCTTTCTTCAAACGATATTTATTTATTAGTAATTTTGGACTATTCTTAGACACTATTTTATTAGAATTTTATGTATAATCACTTTTAGATCTTGAAGATGTAATTGCTAGATTTCTGTAGGTTATTTTATTAAGTTTGAGATTTCGATTATTGTGCCTTGAAAATTGTCTTATTTTGCTAAATAAATTGGTTAAGGCTTGGATTAGATGGTAATATATGGTTCGCCCATCTAAAGGATAGTGTGGGCGTCGGTCACGACCATTTAAGTCGTGACAATGTTGGTATTATTAGAGCTTTAGGTTCATCGATCAAGTCGTACAAGGACATACCTAGTAGAGTCTTGCAAAATGATATGGATATATTGATATATTTCTTTAAAAGGCTACAAGAGAGTGGAAAAACTAAATTATTTTCCTCTTTAGTGTTATTACTTGATTTCAATTGGTATCCAGCAATCCAAATTGATGCTGACCTATTTCATTCATTTTTTTCCTCACGAACAGTAAGGAAACGTACAATAGAGGCGAGAGCATAGGAACCTAGGATAGACATTGGAACAATGACTCATGATAGATGATGCATGAGAAGAGGTAGTAGAGGCAAGAGATGAGAGCAATGCCTATCAGGGACAGGGCTCAGACTGGTTAATAAGTTTGTAATAGGTTAGAATCCTTTCCCCCACTAAAGAACCAAGTTGGGATAGCAACAGAGGAGGTAGCAGCGCCATTCCAGGAAGGCGTGTCACCTATTCTGACTTATTTAGATGTACTACAATAGTTTTTAACTCTATTGAGCGATTTGGCAGGAAATCAAGTGGCACCCATGGCTCTCACAGGTTAATATTTAGGGGTTTAAAATGTTGTTGTTGTGGCTCCACAAATTGATGAGAATTTTAAGACAGGATATTTCTAAGGCCAGTGATTGGACCGACGATGACTAGAGAGGAGCATGATTTCTTTTGGAGGTTCACTAAAATGAAGACTCAAATTTTTAAAGGTACCAAGACTGAGATGCTTATGAGTTTATTGTTATTTTCATGAGATGCTCCGTAAGATGGAGGCAGTAGAGCGATATGGGGTGGATTTAGTTACTTTTCACCTGCATATAGATGAAAACTTAAGGTGGAGAGATTTTTGGAGTGTAGGCTAGCTGGGTCGCTTCCATTGACTTGGACACGGCTTTACTCAATTTTCTTAGAGAAAGTACGTTTCTCATACTTTGAAAATAAGATGTGGGATGAGTTACTAGTTTTGAGCAAGATTGTTCTTGTGTTGCAACCTAGGAGGTCTGATTTCACTCATACTCTGGGTATTCATTGAAATTATTGCATACGAGTAAAGGATCTGACGATTCAACAAAGGGTTCAATACGGGATATCAACTATTAGTGCTTCAAATGGTGTCTTTTTTATGGCCTAAAGAAAGGCTAAAACACGAAATTGACACTAGATATGCAAAAATCAGCAAGCACACAAAGAGAAAACAACACTTAGAAAGGAGATGAAGAAGAAAGATTGCATAAATGTAAAGATAGTAGAGCGACCCTTACTTCCACTAGATGATTAAAAAAAGGAGATGTATCAAATATCTAATCACACCTCACAAATGAAAGTTCAAACCACTCTCTTAGGTAGACACAAAGGGAGTCACCTTCCCCAAGCACCAACCTTTCTTGCCAATTTGTCAACACAAGTGAAATCCATCACTTAGTGTAAACCCTAATTTTAGATTCTCTCTCTAAGAGAGGAAGAAAACTACAACTAAAGAGTATCTCTCAATAATTTCATCAATGTCTAATGAAAAGAGAGGCAAAATGGTCTATTTATACTATTACATGCCAAATGACAAAACTAACCTTAATGAGCTAAGGGAATTGGGCGTCTCTTGAGTGTTTCCTTAGAGTGCAAAATGTCTTCATTAACCTTAAATTGAGGCGCCTATTGAGTGCATAAGTTCCCGTCCTTTCTTCTCTTGACCAAGGCTTCAAAATACTCCGAAAAGTCTTCAATTGCTTGCCGATTCTGAAGCCTTAACCCTTAGACAATACCTTGTGCTCTTGATGCTCATTGTGCTTGTATCATCCTCTCCATCTTGAAGGAATTTTTCTTCAAATTCAGATCTTGCAAAAACAAAAGAGAGAGCAAAACAAACACAAAATCCTCTAGGTAGGAGGGTTAGTATTAGTACCACACTTATATCATCAACCCGTGGTTGCTCACACTTGACATACATCTACGTATCCTTGGTTTTTGACATAAAAAGCTTAGCATAAAGTATACCAAAGACATGAATAGCATCAATATAAAAAATAAGTGAGCATGACCAGCACCTATAACCTTCATATCTCAAGAGTATTCCGAGGTCAAATGGGAGTAGAAGACAAGGGGTTAATCCGACGTGACCCACTCCTTTCACTAGGCTACCAAACTCACGATCATCATCATTAAAGAAAGGAAACCAGCTACCAAACTTACTACCTCTACATAAGACCAATTCAAAATTAACATGGTTATCATCATAGGCAAAGAGGTAGTGTAACACCCCAATTTTCTGAACCGAAATGCTACACGGTGCTCATGACCCCAAAGGACCACAAGCTAACCCATGACTAATATCTATACCTGTACACTACATAATATAACATAAAAATGCAGAAACATGTACTGAATGGCTATAAGGTTCAAATCTGAATAAACATCTGATAAGACAATGTCTGAAAATGGTATAACAATACCAAAACAAATCTAAAATAACTGTCTAACATGCTATAGTATGAAAAACCTCTAAACTGTCTGAATAAGGAGTTAATGGGATATGTCCCCAACTAACTCCATCTAGCAACTGAACTAAAATAGCAAATGAAGTAATAATCATATCGTCCTCGAATGAAAAGGACTCACTGCAAACTCTGAACACTGGAATGCTACTGCTGATCTGGAACTCGTGCCTCTGAACATATGATGTAACATAAGAGAAAGCACCATAGTGCAAATACGTCAGTACATCTGAATGTACTGAGTATACGAGTGAGGTAGGCTAAATGAAAAGGGTTATATGCATGAACAATGCTGACTAATATGAACGTGAGAATACATACATGAATACATAACTGTAACTGAACTCATGGAGATACTGACTACTGAGTCTGAATACTGACAACATGAGTGTACTGATACTAAGATACTGAATAGATGAACGACTATTTCTGATAGTTTGAATTATGAAGAACTGGTCTGGTTGACTGTGTCTGACAGTCCTGAAGCTGAATACTGATATCATGAATTTTGATAACTAATATGAGTGATACATGAGTTCAAAAAACTGATATAACTGATATAACTATGATGATCGGACTAACCGATGTAACTGATACTGAGTGACTGTAGCTGACAGTTTAAGTTCTGATGGAACTATCTGAGTTCTGTTCTACTTGAAGTAACTAAATCTGAGATCAGTCCTATCTAGCGGGTGATCATGAGTATATTGATAATAAGGATGATTTGACTTAGTCTAAGATCAGTCCTACCTAGTGGGTGATCTTTAAATCTAATGATTCTGATACTAATTGATCATAGTTGAGATCAATCCTAGATAATGGGTGATCTTGAAGTCTCTTTACAATGATAAGCATTAATTGTATCTAACAGTACTGAATCTGTACTACTAAGCTGAGTAGACTGTGTCTGACAGTCCTGAATCTGTAACTGAAACTGTGGGATGTGTTCATCTAACCAACATGCCCCAAGCTAAGCTGACTGGGCTCCAATCTCTGCCCTAACTGGAAGGGCGTTAGTATCGCACCACTAGTAAAGACATCTATTGTAGAGTCAGTCCTAATCTAGCAGTTGACTCCTGGGATTAGTCCTATACATATAAATGTGCTAACGGGTGACCCCTGAGTATGTCAGTCCTATCTAACGGGTGACATCTCATACCAACGCTGGCTACGTAGTTCTGGAACTTAGGGATTGCTTCTAAGGATCTCAGTCCTAATCTACCGAGTGAGTCACCATCCCTAGGCTCACTCGATGCTGAATCCTACTCCCATCTGAAAGACACTAAACTAAATAACTGGGCTGAACTGAATAACTGAACTGAACTGATTAGCTGAATGATACTGATTAACTAGACTGATACTAGTGGTATTGTTTAGTGGAGCTAAACTAAGTTTACTGGATTTTGATGACTGACAGAATGTACTGAGTTCTGAGGAATGGTTGAGAGTACTAAAATTACTGAGATTGACTTTGAATATTGAGGTTACAGATATTACTGAGTACTGAGATCACTGAGATTACTGAACTACTGAGATTACTGAGGTTACTGGATTTTCCTGAGTCGCATGAATGACTGAATTCTATAGTTCATGTCTTGACTGAGAGTATCATGATAACATGACATAGCTCTAGGTAAGGGTGGCAACGGACCGGAACCGGAAACCCCGGACCGGTTTTACCGGATCCGGAACGTTACCGGAACCTTGTTACCGGTATATTTCTCCGAAACCGGAGTTACCGGAACCGGAATACCGGAACATATACCCTGTTCGGACCGGTCCGGTAGATACCGGTGTGGAACCGGAACGGACCGGTCCGATACCGGAACGTTACCGGAAATTTGGTCGCCACTACTAGTTTTTTTTTTTTTTTTTTTTTTTAAGTTTTAATTTAAATTGTAACTTAATTGAGATTAATATATAAGTTAAATATATATATTTTTAACTTGTATAGTTTATATAATTTATTAACTTTTTTATAATAAGTTTAAGTTTTAATTATTGTAAATATATGTTAAGTTAATATAATATTTTTAGTAAGTTTAAGAAGTTAAAAAATTTTCTAACTTTATAAAGTTAAATACTTAATATAATTTTTTTTTTTCATAATTGCAACAAACAAATGAGAAAATTTAAAACAAAATTAGGCAAACATTTATTACAAAGATATTAAATGTAAATCTAATCTACGCAGCCACCTTCTAGGAAGGGTTCTGTGTGAATTAGATTTCTATTGTACAATCTTATTAATATCTAAATTGTCTATAATTTTTTTGGCGTAATTTTTCTAATTCTTCGACGGATAAATCCTCCGGAATTGGTCTATTTCCTTGTTGCTCCATTGCTTCCATTCCATCATCACTATTTTCGTCAAAAATTTCATCTATTTCCTCTTCAATATGGGGCGGTAGTTTGGGGAGCCCAAAATTTCTTCGTTCGGCATTGATCCAATCTCTAAATAATACCGAAATCTCCAAACTATCCCTTGCTAATGAATACCGATGATCTCCTATTATAAATCTTCCTGCGCTGAAAGCTTGCTCCGAAGCAACTGAAGAAGCTTGAGCTGATAACAAATCTCGAACCATCCTTGAAAGTTTTGGAAATTGTCTGATCCGGGTCTTCCACCACGATAAAAGTTGTTGTTTTCCAGTTTCATCTCTAATATTTTCCCGGTCCTGCGAAAGATACGAATCAAAATCATTACTCCTACAACATTGAAGACCAAGTTCTTCGCCCATCTCGTCATCTAAATCATCATATCTACGTCTAGAACTAGGAGGTTCAATCGGCCCAATATTTTGTTCCATAACTTGATACAAGTTATATAAATTCCTAGTTGTAGGTACTATGCTAGCACAACAAGTTTCAACTGATGGCTTTTCATGAAGTCCAATTTCTAAATTGTTGTATAATTTTCTAACCAACATCACTGTACCATGTTCTTTATAAAATGGGTTTAATAAATTAGTTGTTAAAATAATTTGTGGAATTGGAAAATAATATTTTTTAAATTTTTCAATCATAGCTTCAATTGCCTCTTTGTTAGGACATATTTTTTTATATTCAACAAGTACTTTAGAAATAGCAGTAATAGTTACTAAAACAGAAGAAATAGTTGGAGTATATTGAGCGGATACTGTGTTCGTAGCTTGATAAAAAGTTTTCAAAAATTTACAAAGTTCTTCTACTTCAGTCCAATCATCTTCATCTAGCATTAAATTAACATCCTCATTATAAGAATTATAAACTAATTGTATAGGTTTACGATATATAACAGCAACTTCAAACATTTGAAACAAAGAATTCCATCTAGTAGGAATTTCTTTTGGAATTTTTCTATATGGAAGGCCACATTGTTCACATTTACGTTTAAAATCATCCATTACAGCCTTTTTTTTATTTTTAAACATAGAACTACAAGCAATTATCACTTTAACACAACCATTTCCAAACAAATGAATACCATCATGTACTATCAAATTTAAAATATGTGCGGAACATCTAACATGAAAATGATCTTGATACATTAAACATAATGTAGTTTTTAACTCGTCAATAGCTTTCAAATTATTAGAAGCATTATCTAATGTGCATGCCATAGGTTTACCAATAAATCTAAAATATTTCATGCTCTCCGTTATTGTATTAGCTATATACATACCGGTTTTAGACTCATCGACATATTTATAAGCAATAATTCTTTTTTGCATGTTCCAATCGTGATCAATCCAATGAGCCGTGAGAGTAAAATAATCATTACCGACAACACTAGTACCCATATCAGAAGTAACAGATATTCTACCATCAAATTTATCAAATAAGCAACGAAGAAAATGACAATGTTCAGCTTGAAATTTAAAAATATCATTTTTAATTGTATTTCGAGAAAAACCTTTAAAAGAGGGATTATATACTCGTTGAATATAATGAATAAAACCGGGATGCGAAGGAAAACTAAAAGGCAAACCCATAACAGCAACCATTTTTTCTAGTTCTTCTCTATCTACATCTTCACTATATGTCGAGGATGAACTTGCTTCAGCCGGGTTAAACATGTCTAAACGTGTTTGAACCATATTACCTCCTACAGATTCATGTACAAATGTTGTACCATCTTTTTTGGCCTTAGCCTCATTTTTTAGACGAATAAATTCTTTATTACATCTCATCAAATGCGAAGTTAGCAATCCTGTCCCGCCATTTTTCCCCCCAGTCAAATGTTTAAAAACATTCTTGCATTTATTGCAAGTAGCAGTACTTTTTACCCTATCATGATCCATAAATTTCCAAACTAAAGACCTTTTAGTACGTTCGGTACCTTTGGCCCTAGTAAATTCCGGTAAAGGGGACAGTTCTTCACCGTGTTCCGGTAATTCCGTAACCGGACTAGTAGGGGTAGGGCTATCACCTAATTCTTGTTCTTCTATATCATCTTCCTCTGGTAAGTCTTCCTCAAAATTATTATAACGCCTATTCAGGGTCTCATTATCTAATTCCATATCGATACCAACATCGAAACCATTAGGTTGTGATAATGAAGTTTCATTAAATCTACCCGGTAATGAACTAGTACTAGCCTTACTTTTTTTATTTCTACGAAAGACCTTACCAAAATTTGATTTTTTACCACTACTATTTTTTTTAAAATCCATATTTCAAAATAAAATATTAAAACAAGCAATACAAATACAAATTGATGTTCGTAAATAAAAAAAATATAGATAATAAACGTAAATAAAAAGAGATTAAAGTTGGAACGAATATACCGAACGTCTGTGTAAAAGCAGACGTATAACAAATGTCGGAATTAAATGAATCCTCAACTTCAAGTGTTCAACTAATATAATAAAAGTAGAAATATTTAGAGAGAATTTGAGAGAATATTAAGAGAGAGTATGAAAATTGATAATATTTGTGTGAAAAAAATAATTGAAATGAAGTATATTTATAGTAAAAATTTTAAAGGGTGGTGGGGGTAATTGGAAGGTGGGGGGGGGGGGGGGGTGTGTAACGGCTACAATGCAACGACTTTTAGCCGTTGCAAGCCTGTTTTATAAAAACAAAAAAAAAAAAAAAACTAATGTTAAATTGAAATTTCTGACCGTTATTCCGGACCGGAAACCGGTCAACCGGAACCGGAAATACCGGAAATTTTCGAAGGTCCGGTCCGGTTTCGTTATCCGGAACATTTGGTACCGATAAACCGGAACCAACCGGACCGGTTTGTTACCGGAACCGGAACTACCGGAACGGAACGGAAAGTTCCGGTTCCGTTGCCACCCTTAGCTCTAGGCAACCAGCTATATTTTCGGGTACGAATACCCCTAGGACTCGATGGAAGGAAACTGACACAACATGACTGACTTGATCATAAGATTGGAGTCCACAATTCACATTGTCATAAGTAGGGGATATTATACTTTATGTAGTTCTTCAACATCTTAAGCATGGTAGGGAGTGTATGGATATATTTCATGTACACATAGTATATCTCCATTATCATACATGCTTCATACCACAATAATAGCAACACATCAATAGCATGGAATTTATATTGAAGTATATAGCTAACATGGACTTGTCATTTAGATATCATGGAACCATGTAAACATGAATTTCTAGCATCTTAGGTGTTTTATCAAACACCTTGCATGCATAATTTTTAGCATAGGTGTACTTAAATAATTTAGAAATCTTGAACCACCCAAATTCATGGGTTTCCAACTAACCTATTCACATGATTCATGAAAAACACATCAAGACACAACCTTGAATCCAAACAACAATTATTAATATGAATATAGTCATAAAACAATAAGGAAATAACAATTTATAATTTAAAACATGATTCTTGAGCTCCATGGATGAATGGGACCCATGGATGAACACTACGCATACCTTAAAGCTTGATCTTGAAAGAGATCTAATGTTTCTGAAGGTTTCTGAAGAAATCCTTAGGCTTGCCCTTTATTTTTCTTGACTAGGGTTTAACCCCTTTGGGAAAGAATGTTCTTGTTCATGAGGAGATGATCTTGAGAGAAAACCATAATCTTATGGTTGAAAGCGTAAGAGAGAGTTTTTGAGATGCTTAACTGAAGAAAAATGGGAAAAGTTCACCTCTTTAGGGTTATAAGTGTGGGAAGTAAAGGGAAAATACCAAAATACCCTTATGAAATAAATTCCCAGTTGCTGAAAATAATAGCTGACGACATTTGTGACAAGGCGTCCAAAATGTGGTAACCCATCCAAAATGTCGTCACACAGAAGCTGGATTCTACCTATGGCTGACGACATTTGTGACATGGCATAAAAAATATGGTAAGCCGTCAAAAATGTCGTCACACAGAAGATGGATTCTGCCTAAGGCTGACGATATTTGTGACATGGCGTCAAAATATAGTAAGCTACCACGAATGTCGTCACTTAGGAGCTGGTTTCTGCCTAAGTCTGATGACCTTTGTGATAGGGCGTCACAAATGTGGTAAGCTACCACGAATGTCGTCACACTGTTTCCAGCCTGACATGCTGGAGTAAAATAGGAATAACTCTTTTCTCTGATATCGGATTTAGGCAAAATTGATATTGTTGGAAATCTAATTCAATTATCTCTGTTGATAGGTCATGATCTCAAAAATTCCAAGTATAATGAGAGATATGCTCATTTGAAGTTGACTATACCAATGTCCTTCTCAAGAATTCAATCGATAAGGAATGTTTTGATTCATCTGATAGCTGGGAGTTATTTGAAGCCTTAATATATATCTAACTTACTCATAAAACTATAAAAGAACCATGATGTACTATGCATGAGCTTGGTACATGGCTCTAATATTGTTTTGGATTTTTTAGGGTATTACAATATCTCCCCCTTGGAAACATTCGTGCTTGAATGATGACTGCTTGAGAGGGGAGAAAAGATAAAATGACGCATATATAGCATGAATGACTGATCATGATTTCATGGATGACATGACTGAAAACTGAGCATATCATACTGTACATGCATATTTGATGCATGGGTAGCTGATTTATGAATGTAGGACTGAGTGTTTCGATAAACTGAGTTTCTTAAATTGAGAATGCATATCTGATGCTTAACTGATAAGTTGAATCCATGCATATCTGATGCATGATATATGACTGACATGATACGTAAATGCATGACTGAAAATACTAATAAGCTGACCACGTATATCTGATGCGTGAATACATGACTAAACTGACTCACAAACATGCTACTGAACATGCAATGATAAAGTCACTAAGATTGAACTGAAACATGAGACCATGACTGAGTCTACTACGTGACATATGGACTGAACATCATGAACTGAACTGAACCTCTGAATACTTGACTTACAGCTGAGTTCTAACTTGAGGGTCAACTTATGATTACCCTCTATTCTAGACTGAATTCATTATGCAAGGGGAAATTAAAGGATCTAAGGCATGAGAGCGTTAAGAGAAAGTGAGGTATGTCATCCTTGGGACGCTATGTCCCTCTAAGAATGATTACCTTATGGAGATACTGGGTGATGCACAGGGCATCTACGAACTAGATTATAACTAAAATTTGGGAGTCTAAAACTAATGCATGATGCATGAGATGAACTGAACTTGCAACTACTAGGAGGTTCTACCTTGAAATAGTTACTTTCTCTGAGATTTTAGATAGTATGAATAGATGCAAGGATGAGAAAACAAGCTATAAAAATCTGACTGCTCGATTGCTAAACTGACTTACTGGATTTACTATCTAACTCATACTAAAACATATGCTCGAATGAGAGAAAAAGATCTAACAATGCATACTATGAACATGAAAGACTGGTAACATACCCGAATCTAAGTCAGGGAAACTTTCTGGATTAGGATGGGTCTGGAGTTCATAAAGTCTATTCTGACGCTGACCACTATTGGTACCTTACTGACGCAACTACTTACCCCTCTGTGCTAGAACTCTACACTCTCGCATCCCGTGGCCTATCTTTCCACACCCAAAGCATACATCACTTCCTGCCATGCATGCACCTAGATGATTCTTACCACACTCTTCCCAAAGCGGATAAGTAAGACCTCTATTTTCACTACCCTGGGCCTCAGAGCCTGGCGCTTCATCATAATGGTCATTTTTGGACTTAAGTAATGGTACACTAGCTGAGGATAGAGCTGGGACTGAAAATTTCTGACTATACTGAGAACAGTTACCACCCTGTGACTTAGGCTGAGCAAAGATGAAACTACCTGTCCTTTCTCTCTTAGTCTGTCTCTCTCTCGTCCTAATTTTCTTCTCCTCTATCTACTGAGCATGTGTCATAAGTCTGGCTAAAGTCATATCATTATTCAACATGGTAGATCTGCACTCGTTTACCACACTATCATTCACCCCTGACACGAACTTACTCATCTTAGCTCTATCATCTGCAACCACTAAGGGGCATATCTGGCTAATTGAGTAAACTTGAGAGAATACTCTTTTACCATCATACTGCCCTGCCTGAGGTTGATGAACTCTAGTACCTTAGCTTTTCTAAGATCTAGCGGAAAGAATCTATCAAGGAAAGCAGAGGCAAACTCCTCCCACTCTATAGGGCCTGCATCATCTAACCTTTCTGACTTCCACTGCTTGTACCAAGTATGAGCGACATCCTGTAATTGGTATGCAGCTAACTCAGCACTCTGAACAATAGTAACCCCCATAACATCTGTCACCTTATGAACATAATTTAGGAATTCCTGTGGGTCCTCATCTGACTTACACCTTGTGAAGGAAGGAGGATTCATTCGGGTGAAGTCCCAAATTCTAGCTGCAGCTGAATTGGCCACTGGGTTGGCCAGAACGATAGATGGTCATTCATTCTGGGCAGAAACTGGCTGAGAAAGAGTGGTGAATACAGCCCTGAACTCCGTATGAGAAACATGATCGCCCAAAGGGTCTTCGGACTATGGGGCTGACTGATTCCTATTTCTTCTTTTAGGAGGCATGTCTGTAGAAGAAAGGGAGAAATGGATTAGATTGAGATTATGCTCACTGGCATTATATGAAGACTGAAAGAAGGGAAACTGTTCCTAAAACATCTCATAGCCTCCTTCACATAAGTGTGGTGCACAACACACGCATGTACAAGACTCTACTAGATGCGGCTTTTAGACTTCCTAGGACTCTATTGAACCTTAGGCTCTGATACCAAATTTGTAATACCCCGATTTTCTGAACTGGAATGCTACACGGTGCTCATGACCCCAAAGGACCATAAGTTAACCCATGACTGATATCTATACCTGTACACTGCATAATATAACATGAAAATATGGAAATATGTACTGAATGGTCATAAGGTTCAAATCTAAATAAACATCTGATAAGACAATGTCTGAAAATGGTATAACAATACCAAAACAAATATGAAATAACTGTCTGACATGCTATAGTCTGGAAAGCCTCTAAACTGTTTGAATAAGGAGTTGATTGGACATGTCCCCAACTAACTCCATCTAGCAACTGAGCCAAAACAGCAAATAAAGAAATAATCATATCGTCCTTGAATAAAAAGGACTCACTGCAAACTCTGAACACTGAAATGCTACTGCAGATCTGGAGCTCGTGCCTCTGAACCTATGGTGTAACATAAGAGAAAAAACCATAGAGCAAATAAGTCAGTACGTCTAAATATACTGAGTATACGAGTGAGGTAGGCTAAATGCAAAGGGTTATATGCATGACCAATGCTGACTAATATGAACGTGAGAATACATACATGCATACATAACTGTAACTGAACTCGTAGAGATACTGACTACTGAGTTTGAATACTGACAACATGAGTGTACTGATACTAAGATACTGAATAGATGAACGACTATTTTTGACAGTTCAAATTATGAAGAACTGGTCTGGTTGACTGTGTCTGATAGTCCTGAAGCTGAATACTGATATCATGAATTCTGATAACTGATATGACTGATACATGAGTTCAAAAAACTGATATAATTGATATAACTCTGATGATCGGCCTAACCGATGTAACTGATACTGAGTGACTGTATCTAACAGTCTAAGTTCTTATGGAACTATCTGAGTTTTATTCTACTTAGAGTAACTAAATCTGAGATCAGTCCTATTTAGTGGGTGATCATGAGTATACTGATAATAAGGATGATTTGACTTAGTCTGAGATCAGTCCTATCTAGAGGGTGATCTTTAAATCTAATGATTCTGATACTAATTAATCATAGTTGAGATCATTCCTAGCTAATGGGTGATCTTGAAGTCTATTTATAATGATAAGCATTAACTGTATCTAACAGTACTAAATATGTACTACTAAGCTGAGTTGACTGTGTCTGACAGTCCTGAATCTGTAACTGAAACTGTGGGATGTGTTCATCTAACCAACATGCCCCAAGATAAGCTAACTGGGGTCCAATCTCTGCCCTGACTGGAAGGGTGTCAGTACCGCGCCACCAGTAAAGACATCTGTTGTGGAGTCAGTCCTAATCTAGCGGGTGACTCCTGGGATTAGTACTATACATATAAATATGCTAATGGGTGACCCCTAAGTATGTCAGTCCTATCTAACGGGTGACATCTCGTACCTACACTGGCTACGTAGTTCTGGAACTTAGGGATTGCTTCTAAGGATCTCAGTCCTAATCTAGCGGGTGAGTCCTCATCCCTAGGCTCACTCGGTGCTGAATCCTACTCCCATCTGAAAGACACTGAACTAAATAACTGGGTTGAACTGAATAACTAAACTGAACTGATTAGCTGAACTGATACTGATTAACTAGACTGATACTAGTGGCATTGTTTAGCAGAGCTAAACTAAGTTTACTGGATTCCGATGACTGACGGAATGTACTGAGTTCTGAGGACTGGTTGAGAGTACTGAAATTACTGAGATTGACTTTGAATACTGAGGTTACAGCTATTACTGAGTACTGAGATCACTGAGATTACTGAACTACTGAGATTACTGGGGTTACTGGATTTTCCTGAGTCGCATGACTGACTGAATTCTATAGATCATGGCTTGACTGAGAGTATCGTGATAACATGACATGGCTCTAGGAACACAGCTATATTTTTGGGTACGAATACCCCCAGGACTCGATGGAAGGAAACTGACACAACATGAATGACTTGATCATAAGATTGGAGTCCACAATTCACATTGTCATAAGTAGGGGATATTATACTTCATGTAGTTCATCAACATCTTAAGCATGGTAGGGAGTGTATGGATATATTTCATGTACATATAGTATATCTCCATTACCATACATGTTTCATACCATAATAATAGCAACACATCAATAGCATGGAATTTATATTAAAGTATATAGATAACATGGACTTGTCATTTAGATATCATAGAACCATGTAAACATGAATTTCTAGCATCCTAGGCATTTTATCAAACACCTTGCATGCATAATTTTGAGCATAGGTGTACTTAACAAATTTAGAAATCTTGAACCACCCAAATTCATGGGTTTCCAACTAACCTATTCACATGATTCTTGAAAACCACATCAAGACAACCTTGAATCCAAACAACAATCATTAATATGAATATAGTCATAAAACAACAAGGAAATCACAATTTATAATTTAAAACATGATTCTTGAGCTCCATGGATGAAAGGAACCCATGTATGAACACTACGCATACCTTAAAGCTTGATCTTGAAAGAGATCTAATGTTTCTGAAGGTTCCTGAAGATATCCTTAGGCTTACCCTTGATTTTTCTTGACTAGGGTTTAACCCCTTTGGGAAAGAATGTTCTTGTTCCTGAGGAGATGATCTGGCGAGGAAACCCTAATCTTATGGTTGAAAGCATAAGAAAGGGTTTTTGAGATGCTTAACTGAAGAAAAATGGGAAAAATTACGCCTCTTTAGGGTCATAAGTCGTGAGAAGTGAAGGGAAAAGACCAAAATACCCTTATGAAATAAATTCCCAGTTGCTGAAAATAATAACTGATTACATTTATGACAAGGCATCCAAAATATGGTAAGCCGTCAAAGATGTCGTCACACAGAAGCTTGATTCTGCCTAAGGCTGATGACATTTGTGACATGACGTAAAAATGTGGTAAGCCATCAAAAATGTCGTCACACAGAAGCTGGATTCTTCCTAAGGCTGACGACATTTGTGACATGGCATCAAAAATATGGTAAGCTACCACGAATGTCATCACGTAGGAGCTGGTTTCTGCCTAAGGCTGACAACCTTCGTGATAGGGCATCACAAATATGGTAAGCTACCACGAATGTCGTCACACTGTTTCCAGCCTGACATGCTGGAGTAAAATAGGAATAACTCTTTGCTCCGATATCGGATATAGGCGAAATTAGTATCGATGGAAATTTAATTCAATTATCTATCTGTTGATAGGTCATGAGATCAAAAATTCTAAGTATAATAAGAGATAGCTCATTTGAAGTTGTCTATACCAATATCCTTCTCAAGAATTCAATCGGTAAGGAATGTTTTGATTCGTTTGATAGCTGGGAGTTATTTGAAGCCTTACTATACATCTAACTTACTCATAAAACTATAAAAGAACCATGATGTACTATGCATGAGCTTGGTACATGGCTCTAATATTGGTTTGGATTTTTTGGGGTATTACAGGTAGTATAAGAAGGAATCAAGTGTGAAGACATCATGCCGAGGGGGTACACTTTTAAAATACAACCAGCAATCCCTTATTTTTTCCATGTAACATTTAGTATATTCATCATAAAGGATAGGGCTAAGGTTAACATCAAGAGACAATAAGCTCAAGCCGAAATAATCCCTTTCCCACCCCATTAGTACACTGGGATCAAATGGGTGAATTGTCCAAGGGAATAAACCGAGGCTACTCATTCCATTTCCTAGGGTATCACACTTACCCAAAGAATTATCAAAGAATGAAACATGTACTTCTACACTAGATGTACCCAAAATCACATCACAACTTTTTAAACTCAAGGGAGTGTGGAATGTACCCAAGTTACCTTGGTTTGTACGAGGGCAGCCCACTAGGGTGTGAATAATCTTGTCCCTTAGTAATGGAACCTTATTCAAGTTATAAGTTCTAGAACTAGATAGACACAAATCATTCTTACGAAAAGAATTGATTTTTTCATCTAAAGGATCAACTAGTGCTTGCATACTCACAACAAGATTTTGGTCCTTATGCAACCCAACAACACCAAGAGTATCACAAAAGGAAGATTCACACACTTCTTTACTAAGAAAATCCGAAACTACACCACTTTGGCCACTACTTGCCACATCACGACATTTTAAGTTCAAGGAGGTGTAGAAGATAGCTTTGTTAGCTTGTAGACCATGGGAAGTGTTTTCTTCACTTGGGTTTGCATTATGGAAGACTTCATTCTCCACATTACAAGGTATTATGTCAAGGTTTCCCTTTGGACTAACTTCTTCATCACCTATCCCAAAATTGGGACTTTCGGCCAAGGGCTTGAAGGGAACTTTCTTGGGCTTCTCCTCGGGACTTCTAGGGTCTTGAAACTGCACATGAGAAGAGAAAAACTAGGTAAAATGCTAGTATTTGGGTTAGTGAATAACAAGGGTCCTTTGTGGACAATATCCACAATCAAGCATTTTTTCCCTTTTCAATTTCACTACCCATGGTTTCCCCTTCCTTTTCCCTTCTTTCTTCACATTCTTTTTGTACCTCACCATTCATTTTCTCTCCATCTTGAGGCTTGTCCTCACTCTCTTTGGTTTCTAACTCGTGGAGAGGAGTCATTGGATTTTGTAAAGTATAGGATCTTTGGACTTGAGGTGTTTGGAATTGTGAAGGTAGGCTTTGGTCAAGTGAGTTTGGAACTTGGGGGTTTGAATTTTGTGGAGATTTTGGTGGTCATAGTCTACCAACCCTCGCTTTAATTCTAATCATTTCACCCCTCATTGCATCCATATCACCCTTCATATCTCTTCTCAAGGCATCATGACAATCTTCTATTCTTTGAGCAAAGTCTCAACCGAAGGCATCAATTCGAGCCATCAAGGCTCCAATAGCATCATTTCCCAATGGTTAGGAAGTAGTACCTTCGGATTCCATGGAAAATGTACCTAAAAAGTGCAAAAAACATCAAGCAAAACAACCTACAAAATGAGAGAACAAGTTAGTTCAAAAAGGCCTCACCACACTCACACTCGAATCTTACCTCACACTTGGTGTCACAAGTGTTGAAAACTTGGCAATACTTGGCAAGTGAATGAGTGGTGAATATGCTTTGTTCCGGAATCAATTTTTTTTTATATGACTCAAATAAAATGATGCACGGACTTGAACTAACAAATTACTACGAATTAAAAATGAGAAAAGTACACAAAAGTTGAAGACACGAAATAATCAGACTCTAATCTAATTACCAAACTAGTAGGTACTTACTAGTTTGCTAATTAGTGAAAGAACAACAAAAGTGAAACTAGAAACAACAATTAGAAACTAGGAAATCTAATTTAGAACTCAATTTGGTTGTTCACAAAAGTGATGATGTGGCAGCTTGTGATTGGGCATCACTTTTTCAAAAAAAATTTAACTTCCAAATTCTTGTAGTTTCGACCAAGTATCTACTAAAGAGAGTGTTTGAACAAAATTTGGTGAAAATGGAAGATTGGAGCCTTTTGTTGTAAGTTCAAATGGATTTGAAATCAATGGTCCCCCCACTTGTACTTTCAATTGTACTTTGAATATTTCCTTTGTCTCTTCTTCTTTTGGATGACTTGAATATTCTTGGAATATTCTTTTGTACAAACAACTTTTCACTCTCTTTCTTTCTTTTTGTGGATCTAACACCCTTTTTAAATATTCTTCTTCAACAAGCTATGAAGATGGTGAAGAACAATATAAATATTCAAAAGTTGACCGAAGTTTGACCACAAGGCAAATGAACTCTAACTTTAATTTTTTCTTTTGGATATAGGTTCCTTGGGTCAAGGAAAGCTCAAATAACACAAAATCATCCACAAATACGCCGCAAAATGATATGCACCACGAGATCCCACCTCAAAAAGCTTCAAACAAGGCACAACAATGGTGGATCTAGCTAAAAAACAACCAAATCTTGTTCCAAATGTAGATATAGACTCCCTAGGTTCTAGGGAACAAGAATCTAGCACATGAAACCAAACAAACAACACAAAAACATGTAGATCTAAGATTTAAAAATCTGCCCAAACACAAAAATGGGTTTACAATTTTTTTGTGAGATTTTTTATTTTCTACACTCTTTTTTGTTGAGATTTTCTTAGATCCAAGACTTAGAGTTGTAGGAAAAACCCTAAAAAAGGCTTTGATACCAAATGATAGCCTAAAGAAAGTCTAAAACATGAAATTGACACTAGATATGCAAAAATCAGCAAGCACACAAAGAGAAAACAACACTTAGAAAGGAGATGAAGACGAAAGATTGCATAAATGTAAAGATAGTAGAGTGACCCTTACTTCCACTAGATGATTAACAAAAGGATATGTATCAAATCTCCAATCATACCTCACAAATAAAAGTTCAAACCACTCTCTTAGGTAGACACAAAGGGAGTCACCTTCCCCAAGCACCAACCTTTCTTGCCAATTTGTCAACACAAGTGAAATCCATCACTTAGTGTAAACCCTAATTTCAGATTCTCTCTCTAAGAGAGGAAGAAAACTACAACTAAAGAGTATCTCTCAATAATTTCATCAAAGTCTAATGAAAAGAGAAGCAAAATGGTCTATTTATACTATTACATGTCAAATGACAAAATTACCCTTAATGAGCTAAGGGAATAGGGCTCCTCTTGAGTGTTTCCTTGGAGTGAAAAATGTCTTCATTAACCTTCACTTGAGGCGCCTATTGAGTGCATAAGTTCCCCTCCTTTCTTCTCTTGACCAAGGCTTCAAAATACTTCAAAAAGTCTTCAATTGCTTACCGATTCTGAAGCCTTAACCCTTAGACAATACCTTGTGTTCTTGATGCTCATTGTTCTTGTATCACTTTTGGTAAGACATATCAGGAAGTGGTTGAGTATGTTGGAATATGAAAATGATAAAACAGGATGATTATGTGAAGTCTACAGAAAAGAAGGTACGAAAGAGTGGTAGCTATAGTGGCTCTTTCACTAAAGGTTTGATTTTTCAAGTGTAATTTGGGTGCCCCGTTCAGTCAGCTATGCAGGTATCAGCTGGGGGACCATCAAGGGCCAGCCATTCTTCTTCAGATCATAGGGCGTATATAGCTTCTTCGGCTCAGAGACCCACTTTGAATACGGCATGTTATAAGTGCGGTAAGGTTGGGCACATTCAGAGATGTTGTCCTAAAGTTAGACAGGTTATTTTTCTATCTCAACAGCATGATCCCCGAACTCCATCTCCAATAGATAGGAGAGGTAACGGACATGGTAAAGATCATCATCAAGGTGGGTGTGGTGGCCACGCGATAGGTAAAGGTGGTCACCCATTTTAATCAAGGTGGTGAACATGCTGGTAGAGTTGGTACTCCCTAGAAGGGGCAACATTTAGTAGGTGACTGTAGCGATGTGGGGTATGACTAGCTTTGAGTGGAAGGGTGACTGTAGCTCTCCTAAAAATAGTATATCCTTTATTTGTCTTTTTAGCACATCTTCAGGACAGTAGTTAGAGGTTCCAGCTATATTGGATCAATTCCTGTGATCTATGATTTTTTAGATGTGTTTCACGCAAATTTACTTGGCATACTACCAGATCGTGATATTGATTTGAACCTGGTTCAACTAACTCAGAGCTAGTTCACAGTATTGAGTTGGTTATTGGGTGCTATGTATTTCAACTAGTAACTTCATGTGTTCTTTACTTAATCATTTAGATGAACGTAAGAAACCTGGTTCCTAAAGACTAACAGTTGATACTATCTTCTTTCAAATATTATTATTACTTACTTTTTATAGAGAAAAAATAACTGTAAAAACATTGCTACAAACTTAAAGGATGAGTAAGGGACAAATTTGTGTTGATGCAACTCATTGCATAAAAATCATCTAAAGATAGACATAAATAATTGATGTTCTATAGATAATCTAACAATGATAAATACCTCGTTCTTGCATATTTTTTTCACCCTGGAATAATATTCATATAGGTACATTTTCATGTTCTTTCTAGTTTCACGAAATCAATTGGATCTTCAGTTTGAATTTTGGATATGAAAAAAAATCATGGTATGAAACTTGAATTGAACGATATGTGAATTAGAAAGTTGAGGTCTTAGGGTGTGTTTGGTATGATGAAAAATATTTTTCATGGAAAATGTTTCCCTGAAAAATAAATTGATTTTCTACTTATTTTCTCATGTTTGGTTGGTGAGTGAAAAATATTATTCGAAAAATATTTTATGGTGTTAGGTTGGTGAGTAGAAAATAGTTTTTAGAATAATATTTTCTAGTGTATGATTGGTGAGTGAAAATATATTTTTTAGAAAATACTACTAACTGTTAACTAGTATATCAGTGTCTCTAGCAACTCAACAATTTGTAAGAACTAATTTAAGCATAGCAAATAATATTAATACCGAATACTAAAATAGTACAATTACTAAATTTGAGAAACTATTAATTAGAAAATATAGGAGACACTTTTCAACATTTTGTCAGGACAATCTCAAGATACTTCAAGCAATAGAAATATAACGGAACGACAAGCTTATTCAACCTTGTGAAACAAGTTACATCGATGATAAAATGAAATATCCAATTAGCAAAAGTAACATAGGTAAGTCTTCCTCTATGCATATGAAAATAAAAATACATTCAACGAATATTAGAAAAGAGAAAAATTCGGGCTTCACTATTTTTTATTTCAAGCAGTGAAAAATTGAAACAATGCACAATGAAAAATATTTCCGAGTAATGTAGATTTTTGAGAAATGTGAATTTTTTGAGTCATGTGAATATGAGTGTTGTTGGGGTGGGGAAGAGGGGTGGGGGCGGGGGAATAAGTCGCATTTGACATTTTCCGGAAAATGACTTCCCTTGATCCATGAGGAAAGTCATTTTCCCACAAATAGAGGAAAATGAGCTATCTTGAAAAATGTTTTCCTAATATTTTACTACAACCAAACAAGAAAAAATAGGAAAACATTTTCTAGAACACATTTTCCATCATACCAAACACACCCTTAATGTAGGTATCGAATATTAGGCGATAAACAAAAAGTGTGAACAAACTTTTAAATTTGAAACATTGTGAGCAAGAACAAAATAATTCTTCATGTGAAAGTGTAAAATTTGAATGATCACTTCATTATTTTATAGGTTTTTTTTATAATGGATTTATTTAAGTTATACAAGTTATCCGCACCCCCCTACAATTGGTATCAAAGCTATGTTGTTTAAAGTTACGGAAGTAGTATATATTTGGATTTATTTGATTAATTTATTAATTATGATAAAATTAGATTTAGATATTCACCAAAATATTATAAATATCGCTTAGATGAATAACGAACAAAAATTATAAAAATATACAAAATTAAAACAAATAATATCTGAAAACCCTAAAGAATTAAAAATAAGGATAGAAAGACTACAGTATAACATAGTTGTCGGAGTTAGTAAAAACTCAATAAATTCACAAAAAAAATATATATATATATCAAATTTAGAATCAACAATAGATAGTCTAGTATATATATATCAACATAACCTATATACATTTAAATAAAATGAACAAAGAAGAATTTATAATAGACGAAAAAACATATGAAAATCATGAAGGATTAAAAATAAAAATAGTATTCTCTAATTGAGGAAGAAGATATAAGAAAATAGGTGAACATTTATATTTAATGTTAGAAAAAAAAGAATTAAAATTAGAAGATAAGTTGGCAGCCATGGTAAGAATAGAAAGAGAAAACGAAGAAATAGATAGGAAAAAAATAGATAAAATAAAACAACAAACCACAGAAGAAATACGAAAAATAGAAGAAACTAAAAATAATATGATTGCTGAATTAGAAAAAGAACTACAAATGCTAAAAGATCTGTATGAAAAAAGACAGAAAGAAAAAGAAGAAAAAGATGAAGAACAAAAATTATTAAACGAGATAAATCAATTTAAAGAAAAATTAGAAATAAAAAATAAAGAATCAGAAACCAGTGAATTAGAAATAAATACAATAGATGTTGAAGAAACAGATAATTATGATTCGGAAGGTACTGAAACATATACAGAAATTCTAGAAAACATAGGAAAACTAAAAATTAATGAAAAACAAGAAGTAATTAATAAAGAAAACCTAGAAAATACAAACACAGAAATAAATACTCTTAATAAAGAAGATGATGAAAACATAATACCTAGTATATCAGAAATAAGAAAACCTACATATTATTATAAAGATAAGTTTAAAAAATATAACCTAAAAAATGAATATAACAAATGGACACCAAAACAAATAATTAATAAAAATTATAACTTTTTAGATTTAGACTATCTAATAGACACAAATAAAATAATACAATTATGGGCAAGATATATGTCAAAGTAATTATTAGATAATAATATAGATACAACAAATACACCAGAATATATAGAAAGGACATTAAAAGGAATGGTAAAATTATGTTTTTGAAACCTAGCCAAAGCAAGTAAAAAAGTTTTAAGATCTGATAATAAAACGGAAGGAACATCAACAACTACTAAAATATCACCAACATAAATATTGAAAAAAATATGAAGTAGCTATAAGAGATGAATTTAGCAGTATAACAACAGAAGAAGAAGAACAAAATAAAGAAAAAGATACAAATAGGAATTTAATGTTAAAATTAGAACTATGTAATATGTGTTATATAGATGAATATACGTGCGCATTTAAAGAATACTACTATAAGGGAACATATAATACAGAAGAAAGTAAAGAAATAAGAAGATTATATTTCAGCAAATTACCTGAATCATTTAGTTCAAAAATAATAAAGAGTTGGGATGAAGCAAAAATAGTAGATACCCTAGGAGCAAGAATAAAATTTTTACAACAATGGTATAGAAATCTATGTGAAAAATATAGAGAAGAAATAAAAATGGAAAAAACATTAATAAGAAATTTAGCATGTTGCAAAGATAAAATAACACCTCAATTTGGATGTAAAGAAAGATATTATAAGAAAAGAAAAAGACATAAGAAATATAAGAAATACAAAAAATCAAAATATAAATATAAGAAACCAAGAAAAAGATATTATGTAAAAAGTTATAAACATAAAAGACCATATAGGAAAAAGAAATCTATAAAAGAATGTACTTGTTATAATTGTGGAAAACTAGGACATTTAGCTAGAGATTGTAAAATGCCTAAAAATCCAAAAAGGAAACAAATATCAGAAATAAAAATAGAAAATATAGAATATATGCAAATAGATTATATAGATTACGAATTAGAAAGTGAAGATAGTATATATGAAATTTTGGAGAATGAAACAGATAATGAAATAGATAGTGATTTAGATGAATCAAATGACTGAAGAAGAAATAAAAATAAACCAAATAACTGAGGAAGATATAAAATAATAACAAAGGAAGAATATTTAAATGAAGAAGGAACAAATCAAAAAATTATATTTGATAATAATATATTCAACGAAATAAAAGAAAAAGAGTTAGACTTAAGTGTAGAAAAAATATTCAAAATACCAACAATAAAAAAATATATTTAGTAGAAAAAAGGAAGAATACTACGTAGTAAGCCAAAAGGAACATGTAATAGACTGTAGATATGCAAAAGGTAGAGCTAGTATACCACTAGTAACAAAAAGAATGATTAATAAAGAAATAAACGATATAAAAAGTAAAGACCCAATAAAATATGTACACCTTGGAGGAACAGAGATATTGATAAAAGCATGTTTTAGAAAAGGAATAGATACACCAATAGAATTATATTTAGCAGATGATAGAATTATAAAACCTATAGAAAAAAGTATAATAACTGCCATAAAAGGAAATTTAATATACCAAAAATTTAAATTTATAATAAGTGCAAATTATTCAGTAGCAATAACAGATAAAAATATAGATAAATCATTAGTATTATATTTAAAAAATATCAGGAATAGAACTAACCCCAGGAAGTAAAATATTTACAGCAAGATGTAAAAATCTATATGTATTAACAACAAAACATAAAATAAAGGGAAAAAATAAAATTAATAAAATACAAATAGAAAGTCCTTTCGAACAATTTGTAAAAATAATTGATAATAATGATTATAGTTACAAAGATATAGATATAGAAGAAGATTTAGAAATAATAAACGATAGAATAAGTACAACAAAAAGAATAGTTCATGAAAAAACAGAATCATCAAGCTCATAAAAAAGAACAAGTTATGAAACAACTTCAATATTATATAACAGGAACAACAAATGAAAAAGAATATTTAATACTCTTAAACACAGGACAATAAGAAAATTATATAGCAAAATATCTAGTAAAAAGTAAAGAAATAAAATCTAATAGTAATATATGTCCAGATCTACCAAGGAGTCTAACAAACATTAAAGATACGACAGAAAAAAAAATAATAGAAGTAAGAAAAATAAAAATAGAATTTGAAATAAAGGAAGAAATGCAAAAATCAGACATAATATTAGGAATAAAATGGTTAGAACAAGTAAAACCATACAATATAGAACATACACAATTATCTATAACATATAATAAAGAAAGATTATTCATAAAAAGAGCTTTAACATGATATGAAAATATATGTACTTGTAAAAATAATAGTAGAAGGATATTATAATAGGTATTATACACCTATGATAGATACAGGAGCAGAAGCAAACTTATGTAGATACAGTTGTTTACTAGAAAGTAAATGGGATAAACTAAAAACACCAATAGTAGTCAAAGGATTTAATAATGAAGGAAGTTTAATTACATATAAAGCTAAAAATGTAAAAATACAAATATGGAATAAAATAATAACGATAGAAGAAATTTATAATTATGAACTAACATCAAAAGATATGCTTTTAGGAATGCCATTTTTAGATAAATTATACCCACATATAATAACTAAAATAGATTGGTGGTTTACAACACTATGTAAACAAAAAGTAAGAGCAAAAAGAGTTATTAATAAAATAAGAAAGAAAACTGATTGGATAAAAGGAAGTGAAAAAATTACACAAAAGTTAGAAAATATAAAAAATACAGAAGACACAGTAGAACTAGTTGTATTTTCGATAAATAAAAAAGAAATAACTATATTTTCAATAGATAAGGTAGAAATAATACAGAAAAGATTAAGACAATTATATAGTGAAGATCCATTAAAAGGATGGGAAAAACATAAAACCACTATAAAAAATAAATTAATAGATAAAAATAGTATAATAACTCAAAAACCATTAACATATAATTTTGACGATTTAAAAGAATTTAAAATGCATATAGATGAATTATTAGAAAAACAGTATATACAAAGAAGCAATAGTAAACATAATAGCCCGGCGTTTATAGTAAATAAACATAGTGAACAAAAAAGAGGAAAAAGTAGAATGATGATTGACTATAGAAATTTAAATGCAAAAACTATGACATACAATTATCCAATACCAAATAAGATATTAAAAATAAGACAAATACAAGGATATAACTACTTTAGTAAATTTGATTGTAAATCAGGATTTTACCACTTAAAGTTAGATGAAAATTCTAAGGAATTAACTGCATTTACGGTACCACAAGGATTTTATGAATGGAACGTATTACCATTTGGATATAAAAATGCACCAGGTAGGTACCAACACTTTATGGATAGTTATTTTAAACAATTACCTAATTGTATAGTATACATAGATGATATACTACTATATACAAAAACTAAAGAGGAACATTTAAAATTATTAGAACAATTTACAGATATAATAGAAAAATCGGGAATAAGTTTAAGCGAAAAGAAAGCTGAAATAATGAAAAACCAGATAGAGTTTTTAGGAATACAAATAGATAAAAGTGGAGTAAAAATGCAACAACATATAGTACAAAAAATAATAAATTCAAAAGAAGAATTAGATACAAAAAACAAATTACAATCATTTTTAGGATTAGTAAATAAAGTAAGAGAATATATACCAAAATTAGCAGAAAACCTAAAGCCATTACAGAAAAAATTTAAAAAGCATGTAGAATATAATTACAACGAAGAAGATAAAGAACAAGTTCAGAAAATAAAAATACTTTGTAAAGAGTTACCAAAATTACAATTCTCAGACGAAAATAAATTTTTTTCATATATAGTAGAAGCAGATGCTAGTGAATATAGTTATGGAGGAGTACTTAAATATAGATATGAAGAAGAAAAATTAGAACATCATTGTAGATACTACTCAGGTACGTTTAATGAAACAAAAATAAAATGGGAAATAAATAGAAAAGAATTATGTCCATTATATAAATGTTTATTAGCATTTGAGCCAAAAATTGTATATAACAAGTTTATTGTACGAACAGATAATACACAGGTACGCTGGTGGTTAACAAAGAAAATATAAAATTCAGTTACAACGAAAGAGATTCGAAGACTATTATTAAATATATTAAATTTTACATTTACAATTGAAGTAATTAGTACTAACAAAAATGTTATTGCAGATTACATATCAAGACAAAGCTACACAGACTGATATAATAGAAGATGATGCTTTAGAAAAATACTCAAAACCCTAACTACGCTTTCAATGAAAGTGGACAGTATAGGTAATGAAATAGAAAAGATAAAGACTAATGAAGTTAAACTGAAGTCTAAAGCTATGAATCAGCTAACTCAACAAACAGTGTGCAGAGTTATGTCGATCGGAAAACATCAAAATTCCAGAGCTAAAAGGAGACTTTGGGACACTCCATAAAACCCATAACGTTTATCAATCTACAATTGCAGGTACAAACAAAGGAGTTAGTGGATAAAGATATCAGAACATGGACATGAATAAGATATTTGAGAAACCATTTATACCAAAAACACAAAAAGACCCCTTGTACATACCCCCACAAATTACCACATATCGAGAAAGTTTGAACCAGGATAAAAAAGCCTATAACTACATAATTTGAGCATACATAGAAAATATCCATAAAATACAGACTTATCTAAACCTTAAATCCAGAGTCACAGATATCCAAGAACCAAACACAAACTATATAACCCAAAAATTACATGTTACAACAAGTTAATCGCACTACCAAAAACCAACCCAAGCTTAGTTAAAACTTATTTCAGTTATGGATTATTAAATACCGTATATACCCATGGAGGAAATGAACTAACAGATATACCAGAATTATATAGAGCATTCACCACTTATAAAAGAATAACCAAAGGAAATCTATTTTTTATAAAGTTTTATACTGCACCAGCAGAGAAATTATATGATGAGATCAAACCAGTTATACAAATTGTAAAAATAGGATTAACCAGAGATATGATTATACCGGAAGATATTGTTCAGCAGTCAGAGATACCTAAAATCGAGATAACTGATTTTTATGCAAATAAATGACTTATTGGAATATCTACAATTGCTCAAGAATTAGCAAATAATTATATCAATGGAAACCCTATATGGAGCTATTATTCAAGAGACCATTAAATGATTTATTCAAATTCAAGAGAACTACGACAAACAGATATGGAAGATGCTAGACAATGAATTTTGACATTACTCAACCTAGAGAAACAACCAACTGCAAGAGCAATTAAGAAGGGATTTATTTCAGAAGAATTATTAACAAGATATTGTAAGATAATTAGACACAAATATCTAGACCATCAATGTTCGAGATGTAATGGAAAAGATAATATTATTCCAGAAGTTCAACTAGAATAAAAGGAGATAAGAACACCAGTTGGAAGATGGAAAGAAGATAAGAAACAATGGAGTAATGAAGGAATAAAGACAAAACACAAGATAATAAAAGATAGAAAGTGACATGTATAGTCTTAAAATTTTGTTATGTAAATTATTTTTGACTTTTTGGCCAAAGTGTCATTATTAGTCTAGTTTAGTCTAGTCCTTTTCTACTTTTGAAAAGAAAGACTTTTTTGTAAAAAGTAGGAATAGTATAGTTTACATGTAAAACGAGTAAAGTAGGAATGATTTTTTTCCTCTGATAAATATGTAAGTCATTCGGTAAGATAAAGGCAAGACTTTCATATGTTAAAAGCAAGCCTTCCCTCTTGTACACAAAAAACTTTTTGAATATTTAATAAAAAACAGATATATTTCTAAGGAAAACCTATGGATGAACAAAACCCAGAATTATCAAACCTACTAGAACAGGTATATTTATTTACGATTATGAATAGCTAAATTCATAAATTCCTTACAATCATGATATGATAAAATAAGTTCATGTTAGTTACTTTATAGTAGAATTATTCGAAGAATAGCTTATTAAAAAGTTCATTAGCAAAGTGGAAAAGAAAAAAAATTCCTAAGAACTATGCCATCCAAAGGTGAAACGGGTGAGGCAAGAAAGCCGTGATAAGGGAGTAGCCAGAGTAGAGGCGCTGTTTAAGGGAAAAGTATCCAGATTACCATGCTAATAGTGACCGAAGAACATGTTATTTAAGAATAATCTAGTATAAAGTAATCTAAAATGATCATATTTTGTTATGTGTATGGGAATATTTTAAAAAAAGCATCATATGAAAAATGAATACTTATTTATCTGACGAAATGGTAGATAAATTTAAAATACTTGTTTTGTATGTACTTAAGGATATAGAAAATATAGATATAAGAAAAATTTTATGGGAAAAAATATTTGATAAATATTTTATGACTAGAATAAATTATAAACCACACCTACCTACCTACTCTTACAAATATCTACATTCCAAACCTACACATCAACCATGAATCTAGAAAATATATAAGAACTAAAGATACAAAATATATGGAATTCCTTAATGAAAATATACAAGAATTATCAAGATTAAAACAAACAATCAGTAAATATTATGATAAAGCATTTAATAAATTATAAATTACTAAAATCTAACTCCAAGTTATCCAAGTTATTCATAGAAACCTAAGAATCATATGGACAATATGACAAGCTATATATCTGATGAAATTAAGATACTTGTTTTATATATCATAAAAGACTTAGAAATAGAAGACATAAAGAAAATAATATGGAAAAAAATATTTTATGAAGAATCATTAAGTCTAGAATGGTTAAAAGATATGCATGATCTTAGTTTATATTATTCAGATAGTTATTACTCAGATAATAATAGTTATTATTCAGATGGATATTATACAGATTAAAAATGTTAGAATATATTAAAAGAGTAAGAGAAAAACAAAGTTGGCTATACGAAGAAATTAATTATAGAAACCAGGTTAGAAAAGGAAGAAAATAATTAAAAGAAAGATTAATTTGGATAGATAAAACCATGAAACAACTAGAATTAAAAGACAGTTTAGAATATAGTTTAGACATAGAACTATTCATAGAAGAAAAAGACAGGATAATTAACGAAATAGATAACCTAGAATTTAATATAAGATATAGTACAATTATAATAAATTATTACAAAGAAATTTGCAGTATTACAACTACTTTAGGATAAAATGATAAACTATGAGTATTTAAAATATTGGAGACAAGATATGGAAGAAATAAGATTAACAGAAATACTTATGAAAGAGAATTTAATTGAATATTTTAGAACAAAAGATATAGAATATTTAGAATACCTTCAAAATAATATACAAGAATTACAAAGACTAAGAGAAAAAACTAAAGAATATTATAGTAAAGCATTTAATCAAATACCATTTAATCACCCCCCAACATATGAACATCAATAAAACTAAAATAAATAAATTAAAAATAAAAATATTTAGAAAAGTTATGAAACATCCACGCACAAATAAATATAGATCCATTAGAGTTATAATAGATCTATTTAAGTTACCCAAGTTATCCGCAACCCCTACAATTGGTATCAGAGTTATGTTGTTTAAAGTTACGGAAGTAGTATATATTTGGAAACTATATTCACTAGCATTTGCTTCTACTATATGTATAAATTTTTTATTTTCGTCTGAAAATTGTAACTTTGGTAACTCTTTACAAAGTATTTTTATTTTCTAAACTTGTTTTTTATCTTCTTCGTTGTAATTATATTCTACATCCTTTTTTAATTTTTTTCTGTACAGTTAAGCAATGAACTATTTTGAAGGGAAAATTTCAGAAGTAGCAACTATGTATTCTTAATTATAACTTTTATAGAAACTGTTTCTTAATTACGAAAAATAGCAAATTGTATTTTCTATTTAAGTAAAATGTTGATATATAAATACATATACAAATTGAATAATAGTTCCTATTTTAACTCCCATCAGTTAGAGTTAAATAAGGGAAGCAACCGTCTTTAATTCATGCTACATTTAATTATGAAGATTTCTTTTCCTAATATGACTCTTCTATCTCTCTTCTTTTTTTATCCTTTTTCTTTTTTTTTTTCTAATTTTTTGTTTTCTTATTTTTCTTTTTCTTTTCCTATTTTCATTCTTTTTATTGTTTTATTTTCTTATTTTGATTTCTTTTTCTTTTCACTTTTTTTAACTCTTTTATTTCTCTTCTTTTTTATCCTTTTTCATTTTTTTCTTTATTTTTTTTCTTTTCCATTTTCTTATTTTTTTCCTTTCTCATATTTTTCTTTTTCTTTTTCTATTTTTTTTTTCTTCTTCTTTTTTTCTATTTTTATTTTTTCATTTCTTTTTTTTTTCGGTTTTCACTTTTTTCTTTGGATTTTTCTTTTTTGTTTTTTTCTTTTTCTATTTTCATTTTTTTTTCATTTTTTTACCCTTCTATCTCTTGCTTTTATTTTTAAAAGATACATATCTATTATATCAAATATACATATTCAAAAAATATACAAACTACATAGACATACAAATTTGCGTATGTATTTATAGTACAAAACATACATATATATCTGTATGTGTATTTATAGAAATACATATTTGACTCATATGTATGTATAAACATATATGACATAAATTTTCTATAACAAAAAGTGACATAATACATTTGCCTAATTGCGCTTGAACTACACATTTCTTCTTCATGATGTAGACATCAAAAATATTATTATGATGAAAATTATGCATCATCCATAAATACATATGCATTAATCATAAATATTTATGAGTTATTCATAAATAGATATGCATAACTGGAAAAATACATATGCATTAGTCATAAATACATATGCACATTGAAAAAGTACATATGTATTATTCATAAATACATATCCATCTATAAAAACCTAAGCAGAACTAAAAATATATTTTCAAATCAATAAATATAGCATGCAGACCCATAAAAACGTATGAATAACTAGAAAATACATATGTATTATTCAAAAATACATATACATATCTGAAAAAATACATATGCATTAGTCATAAATACATATACAATCTAGTAAAATACATATGTATTATTCATAAATATATATGCATAACTGAAAAAATACATATGCATTACTCATAAATACATATGCACAACTGGAAAAATATATATTCTTTCTTTTCATTTGACTTCCTTTTTTTCACATATTTTTGCACTTTTTGAGATTTTGGAGATGGAGGTTTTCTCAATGTTTTCTGTTTCATGATTTTCCCAATATTTTCTGGCTTGTCACAATGCTTTGATCTGACCTTTTCTATGCCACCTTTTCTGTTCAACTGAATAGGAGTAGAAATCAACTTAACACAAAATCCCTCAATCTTTCAACAAAAAAAAATCATAAAAGCCCATCAAATAACATAGGAAAAGTTACAACAAACCTCCATCAAATAACGTATCCCTCAATTATAGAAGGCCTCCACAATCTTTCAACAAAAAAAATCACAACCTCCTCCCCCCTCCCCGAAAAAAAAAAAAAAAAAGACGAATGAAGAAAAAAATTCAAAAAAATAAAAATAATATAAATTATATGGAAAGATAACATGCAAATACTGTAAATATCAATTTACCTTATTTGATGGATCATAATTTAAAAAAAGAAAGAAAGAAAGGAATTGAAAAAAGTGGAGTAAAATATGGGAGAGAATTGAAAAAAGTGGAGTAAAATATGGGGGAATTGAATAAAGTGGAGTGAAAATAGAAAAAGGTAAAAAAGTGAGTGAAACCCACGCGCTTTTCAATATAATGGTTAAAATATTATTACTTTTTCTATAACTTATAATTTTGAGAAAGTGTTGTTATTTATTATAATTAACGTCTTAAGTATGTTAGTTTCTATAATTTTTCCTTGTAGTTCATCTTGACCCATCCAAATTCAATGCAGGTGACGACCCATTTTCCACCACTACAAGTTAAAACCACCAATTCACATTGTGAGACTTGTAAAATGAAGGAAAACAAATATATTAAACGAAGAAAGGATTTGGTATGGACAGGAATGGAATTCCCAGTTGTGTTTTGTGGAAGTGATCTTACAGAGACATGTACTCTTCGGTTTGTCAAATATGAATGTGATATAACTTTGAAGTAAACAATGTTAGTAATTTATTGTGATTGCATGAAAATAAAATTGCATATAACTTAATAATAATTAAAGTGATAAAACACAGAGAAAAAAAATACATGCCCTTATTCTTAAAGTTTGGTGCATGAACCAAGTACTTTCCACAGAATACATTTCAAATATTCGACAAATATTCTTCATTCGACTGTTACCTTAGTTTCCAACAAGCTACTTCATATGTTCTGGGATGTTTCATTTCTTTCCATCCCATGGGCTGCAGAAAATCTTCAAAGGCCACGTTCGTTAATTCTCAACTTCTTTTTAAGTGAGAACGAAAGATTCATGCATAGCTGCCTACTTGGGAGGTTAATTGCTTTTCCCCCTCTCTCTCTCTTCAATTCTTTCTGGTGGTGTAATCATTGTCCTAATTTAAACTTTATGGATTCGAGTTGTTTACTATATTTTTATTTGATTTAATTCTTTCCCTCCGTAAGTCTGGCCCTGCCGATAAAATCTTGAGGACAAGTTTTCCAAATCAAATTAGACCATATTTGTTTTGACTAACTAGAAGTCTTAATCTAAATAGCTCAGACCTCCCAGTAAATTAAGTTCATTATTTATTTTCAGTTTTTTTTTTATAATCGTAGTATACGGTGTTTGGATCAACTATTAGCTAACTATATTCTCCAAATTAGAACAAATAGGAAAGAATCACCTCGTCTTTTTGTTTCTATTAAAAATTGAACTTGAAATTTCATGGTGCTCAATCCACTTTATTTGCTTAAACTAATTTGAACTCTTGATTTACATAGTTTAGACCTCTTAGTTAATTAACTACGTTTATGTTATTTTTTTCCCAATCATGCTTGTGTTTTTTAACTTATTTAGTTTGGTTCATTCAGACCTTCCAATGCTATCTACTCAATGATCCTGCAAAGATAACCTTTTACTATCAGTATAATTTGTATACCAGCTCCAACCGTACAACAGTTCCCCCAAGCCACCGCTAATACAAAATGAAACTAATTTGTATATTTTTTTTTTGGGGGGGGGGAGGGGGGGGGGGTTCACTGAAAATAATTTTTTGAAAAATAATATATTGTTGAAAAATAATTTTATTTTCTATTTTCTATTTTTGATAAATAAATAAAAATATAAAAGTAAAATATATTAGATTAACATATTTATCCTTAACTGAGCAAACGATGGGAATCACTAGTGTATAATGTTAATAGATAAAATTTATTTTTTATAGGAAAGTTCTTTTTCATTCTAGGACGTTTTAGAAGGATAATTTTATAAATTTCAATCAATCAAATGTGAAAAGATTAAAAAATTCAGGTGAAACACGCATAACCTTGATTAAGAGTCAAATTTTAAGAAGTTTTTAAAAAATAATTTTATAAATTTCATCAATCAAATGTGAAAAAATTTAAAAATTCAAGCCAAACATGCACAACCTTGACAATAGTCAAAATTATCACTATAGAGAGCATTCTATACGACCTTTCTGTCAAAATATTACGCCACGTCTTTTAAATAAATATTATATGGTGCTTCAGCTAAGAGGGGCTAAAATTTAGAATAAGCAGCACGAAGCACACACAAACACATGGCTTCTTGTGACAGGTACGACATTGCCAGCGTAACTAGCTCACAAGTAAAACTTGGAAATTATTTGGACTTTAATTTCTTGTCGGTCATAAAATTGCTCTTCAAAAAGAATTCCAGTTTCTTTAATTGTCCCAGTTGTATGATATAAATACATGGCAACAATCAAGAAAAAAGAAAATTAAATGCTAATTTCGGGGATAAACTGATAGGGAAGATAGATTTTTTCCCCCACATATAGATTAAGTTTATGAAAAAAAAATCATCTAATAAAAAAATAGATACAAGTCAAAACAATCATATTTCAACTTACGTCGTTTTGATTTTAGACAGAATTCTTTAACAAAATTTTACCCTGACAAGTATATAATCACAAATTTCAAAATTTTTAGTTTCATTTAAGTATTCATTAAACTCCAAAATGATATTTTCTCTCGAAAACATAATTTCAATATTAACTGACTACTTATTTTTCTCTACTATTATTTACTAATATACAGTCAAATTAAACATTCTAAAATATTTTTCGAGCAAAACTCCATCGCATAAAATAACAAAAGAGAAATGCATTGCATTTCATGTATACACCCCTTTTATTTGAGTTGAAATTTCGAGATTCAGACGTCTAAACTTTGAAAGTATATTTGGACATAGAAGCTTGAAGTTTTTTTCTTTTGAAATAAAATTTGTATATTTAAAAACTATGTAAAAATGACTAGTAATTTAAAATATTTAAATGAAATATAAAAATATTTTGATTAAAAAAAACATACTTAACTCTTGAAATTCTAACTATACCATATAAATTAAACGGAGGAGTATGATATAAAAGGAGTTGCGCGACTTTCGTTTTGACTCTTGTAATAGTACAAGTTTCAACTTTTTATTTCATACTTTCAAATTAAACTCTTTAGTTTTTATCCTATATAGTGTCAAGTCAAACTAATATGGAGTAGTTGCCATAAGTTTCTAATCAAAAGATTATTTAATTTATCGCTTAATTACTTATGTTTGTTTTACACTGGTTGCTTATTCAATGCTTTGGTTTTGCTATGATCATTGCATGGTAAAAACTCTTCATCGAGAATTAGTTTTCTACTCCGTCCATCCCTAGTTATAACGTTTATCTTTTACATACATGTTTTTTTAGAAATCATAAATAATTTTTTTTTGACTAATTTACTTTTATTATGCAATAAAATATATAAAAGGGTCAAATTTATTCTTCTATTTTAGAAAATTAGCCAAATATATCCTTAATCATACTTTGGAGTCAAATTTATCCTTGTTGTCATACTTTAGGGCCAAATTAACTCTCTACTTTGAGAAAATGGCTAAATATACCCTTTCTCAAACTTTGGGCCCAAATTTGCCCTCGATGTCATACTTTGAGGTCAAATTTACCCTTATCGTTAAGAAAATTTTCACATGTACCCTTCCTTCAATAGAAAATCCTAAATCAACGTTAAATTCCTTATTTTTTTAAAAATAGAATGTACTCTAATATAACTCGCCGATCTGATTCACGTCATAAAAAAGATAAACAAATATACTCCCCTTTGTTTTATTGATCAAATTTTTCCAACGAGATTAAGTTATTGGATATTTATCATTGCATAGTTCATAAAAAATGGATCTGCATCAGTGCAAACACAAATAAATATATTTTTACCTCGGTTCATAGATCTGAATCAGCGCAGAGCTCGTGAAAAATGACACTTAGCGATCAAATGCAACAGATTAGACCCACTAGATATTTCTTTGGATTATTGAGTTAAGATGTCTCCTTATGTGTCAATGGTGACATCTCTTCATTCTTATGTCTTTGTATTTTTTAAATTTCCAGGTGTAATATCCTGGTGATGTATATTAATTATGCAGAAAAGCCAGGGAACTAAGCCTTACCCTCAATATACATCAAAGATTGCAAATCAATCCTGGCAAAAAAAAAAGTTTGACAAAACAGTGAAACTATTGTACAGTCACACTATCTACTAAACACTACACTTAGCTAACAAAGAAATTGGCTTTCTCATATCTAATCCTAAGATTAGGAAGCTGTAGTTTATTTATCCAAGAAATATGTGACTTTAGCTCCTGTTGGTAGTTGGTCAAAGTTGGTGTAAAGTATAGGTTCCCCACTTTTTGCTGCCAGTTTTTCCAGGAAATTCGAGACCGTGTTGGCTTCTCTGTAGTAGTGGGAGAATGCTATCTCATTTGAAATAATTAATCTTATGGTGTCTTCCACAATGGGTCTTAAATTCATATTATGGGAGGTCCTATTTTGCATCATATTTATAACTAATAAGGAGTCCATTTCGACAACAGAAGAATTATACCCTCTAACCTTTAGCTACTTTACTGTAAAATGTGCCGCCATGTCTTCGAAGTCATTCTGATCCCTACACTGTATAGGTAGAGCAAAAGCAAAAGAAAATTCCAGTGCTATCCCTTCCTGGTCCTTCTATGCCTGCTTTTCCATTGACTTCATAATAACTTTCATTGGCATTGAATTTTATCTGTCCCTATTGAGTCTTGATCCAAGAGATTGCTTTAACAATGGTTCTTGGCCTAAAATTCTCAACTATCTCACATAACTAGTTCAATTGTAGGTCTATTTTTGCATTGGAAAGGCTTTATCCATAGCAGACTTCATGTACCACAAGATTTGTTGCTCCTTTCCCCTAATATAAAACTTTTTTTGGGTGCCATATCTGCATGAACATCTAGTCTTCCATATTTTCCAGGATATCACAATTGGCACCACCTAGATCATTATTATCTAAATTGCATTTCTTTCAGTGTTTTCCCACTAATCATTTAAAACGTTTCTTACTAGGTTGCTCTGATATTTGATTCTCATAAGTTGTCCAAAATATTTCCACAAGTAGTGTGGGTTCACTGTCAATGAAGACATGTTTGATGGTTTAAAGTTGTAGATTATTACAACATAAACTTTCTTATGGCCTTCGGTCTCCATACCTACATATTACATCATTAAAAGGTAACTTAGATTTGGGTAATCTCCAGGAAAAAAATTTATTTTTAAAAGGGATACTATTATGTAAAACTCTTTTGGCCCAGGTACCCAACTCCCTAATGTCTCTGATGATATTCCAAGATATTTTATTTGTAAAGATACCATCGCTGGCGACATTCCAGAATATGAAATCCTCTTTGCTATTAGGATATATTTTGATGTCCGTAATATATTGTTTAAGCAAGACTGGGATAACTTCTTGCAGTTTTTAAAAGAGCCTATTCATGATTATTGAATAAATGATTCGCCAATTTTTTGGTAGAATGCCTTTGATTAGGACAGTAGGATGCTAGTAATCCAAGACCAGTCCAATTATCCTACTAGAAACAACAATCCCTACTATGAATACCTCAGATCATTGATCTCTGCTTTTCTTCTAATATTTGTAAACATCTTCTAAATATCAGAATTACCAGAAACCCAAACTTTGGACACTAGATGGGCAGTCACACAATATTTAAAATTTTTGAATATGTCCTATAAAGAGTCTTGTTCCCTAAACCTCCACCATTTTTTCATATTTAAAGCCTCACAAATATCAAATATACTTCTCACTCCTAATCCACCCTCATCCTTTAGGAAACAAATATTCTTTCAAGAATTTCATTGATATTTATCTTTGTCAGTAGATAATCCCTAAAAGAACCTGGCAAAATGTTTTTCCAAAAGTTTAATGATACTTTTAGGAGGTTTGAGAGTTGTTAGGATATATATAAGAAGAGATTGTAACACATATTTTATTGGGATTATTTTTCTCCCATATGAGTGCATATTGGTATGCTATCCACCAAAGTCTTTTTATAACTGTAGAGAGTATTTTCTTAAAATATTTGGGCTTTTCCTACTAATATAGATAGGAAAACTAAGATACTCAAAAAGGAATTCTTTATTCAGGAATCTAATAGTACTTCTCATCTTATTGATTCTAGAAGGCCATGTCCCTACAACAGTGAAAAAATCATTTTTGTAGCATTCATTGTTTATTCAGAACTCTTTCCGTACTTGTGTAACTATTTCAAGATCTTTTGATGGGTTTGGTATTTCTACTAGTGAAGATCACGATATCATCAGTATATAAAAGATGATTGATAACTATTCCTCTATCAAGAATAGAAAAAGGTAAGAAATATTCAATGCGAATAAGGTTACTAAGTAATCTAGATAACAATTCCACACCTATGATAAATAGAGAAGAGGATAAAGGGTCACCTTGCTTGAAACCTTGAGTGGAAGTAAAGAAACCCTTTCGAGTACTATTCCGATTAATTGAATACAAAATATTATTAATAGTGCCTATAAAAAAATTAATGAAGCACCCTAGGTTTCAGCCTTGGAAATTTCTTGAGTTTTGAGCTCACTGCCATGGTTACAAGTTGACCATATGAGTCATATGGTGTCTTCATGGGTCATTTGGCCCTAGTCGTAAAGTGTCTAGTAGATGGTTGTTGGATTTTCTTTCTTGGTTATGACTTGGTGATACGAGTCGTTAAGAATAGTGACGAGTCTTTAGGATGAACCTTGACTAAATCAGTAACTTAGTGCATTGACTCTGCTCTGAGTATGAATGGCTCACTAGGAGCCATGATGATAGGTTATGAGTCGTGAGGTGAAGTCATAGGTAGTCCAGTGTCTGAACTATTTGGGTTCTGTATTGGTTATGACTAGACCCTATGAGTTATTGAGTCAGGTTACGAGTGGGATCATGAAGTCATAAAGTGGATAATGTATGGGTGTCCAACTCACTGTGTAGGATACGACTCAAGGCTAGGAGTCATATGATATGGTGATGAGTCAATGGGTCGACTTGTAACCAAGGATGGCTTTTTACAACTTTTAAGCTGAGGGTATTTTGGACATTTCTCACTATAGCCCCTTGGACCCCACGACTTAAAACCTTTCTTGGGACTTCATTATCATATCATTCCTAATAAAAACATTCCCAAATTCTCTCTTAAACTCTCTGGTCAAGATAAGGCTAAGGTTTCAAAGAAAATAGCCATCTAGGGTTCTAAGGGTGTAATCTCTACCAAATTCCTTGGTATTTCAGGCATGTTACTCCCCCCTCATTGTTATTTTACTTAAAGAACATGTTTTGATGTATGGATTTCATAGTATTGTTATGGTTTTGAAATAAAGGTAAGGTTTTTTTGAATTTTTATTATTGATATATGTTTTCCCATGGTTTAATTATGGTTTTCCTTGTTTTAAATTTAGTTTTGAACATGTGGGTGCATGGGTATAGTGGCTAAACTTGATAATGATAACTTTCTATGAATTTGTGACTTTTGAAGTGATTATTATCCCAACCCTGTATTGTGAAACTATTTAGTAGTTATGAGAAAGGTGGGAATTTGAATTAGGGGCACAATGGAATCCCCAAAGTGATTGGTTTGACTTATTTCTTGAAACTAATGCATGGTAGAAATGGTTAAGGGTGATTTTGAAAACCTTACGGGGTACACGAAAATCCCTGAGGTGATTGTTAAAATTTAAACCTTTTGGGGTACATAGGAATCCCCCAAGTGATTTTAATAATGGAGTCTGCGGGGTACATAGGAATCCCCTAAGTGTTAGCCAATGACATTTCTTGAAAGCTATAGTCGGTATGACCATACCACTTAATAATGCCTTAATAATGACTCTGGAAATTGGTGGTTTGGTTATGTACTAAAGGTTTTAATTGGGAAATAATGAGGATTGTGATAGCTAACTGTGAAGGTGTGAGTTTGAAGGACGGACACTGAAAACTCATGTTAGCCAACATGAGGGTTGTTCTTGGTGAACATATGCTTGTAGGGTATATGGAAATCCCCCAGGTTTATATATATCTATATGTATCATGGAGGGTGAAGGGTACAAGGGAATCCTCGGCCATTTATGATATCTCTAGTTCGTGCGGCTACACGCACTGGAGCCCATTCAGGGGTTAACACTGGAACCATAAAGCCCGTGGGTGGATTTATAATGGCAAATATACATAATTCAGGTTAAGGTTTTAAAAATGCATGTTAAACCTTATTCCCTATCCCGATACGATATATATATATATATATATATATTTGCATGTGGTTATTTGCATTGGTTTGATTTGGTTTTTATTTAATGGCATTATTTTATCCTTATCCCTAAATTACATGCTAGCGTTCACCTCGCTAACCGTCTTTGGGAACTATATCCCCACGTGTTGTAGGAATCAACCATACTTCCACTCCTTCTGCTCAGTGACTTGGTGATTCGGGGACAACTGTTGAATCAGACTAAAGTGGTAAGCTTCTATACTCCGGAAGACTCCATTTTTATATTATTATTATTTCCTTGGTTTTGGTTTTGGCTATGGTTGGGGGCATGTCCTGATTGGATATTCTTTGGTTCTAACTAGAGGCTTTGTTGGACTATTATGGGCATGGGCGGTGTCGGTATTAGTGTTAGCATTGGTATTAGTATTGGCATTAGGATTGGTATTGGATGGTTAACTGGTTGTGGCTCTCGATTTTGATTTTAGACTTATAATTATGCCATTAATTTAATATTGCCTTATCTTATTATATGTTTGGAATTCATCCGATGTGGGGTATAGGGAAGTTAATGTTTAAGGTATTAGGGGTGGTCTTCGGTCCTGGTTGAACTTGAGATACCCGACACGATTAGGCCTTGGTTTGGATCATGTCAGATTGGTATCAAATCCCTAGGTTCATGGTCAATTGGGTGTCCGCAAAGTCATGTCGAGTAGAGTCTCTTTAAAGGTTGTGTAGTGTGCCACACTTATAAGAGAGAGGATACAAGGCATTGAGGAATGTTTCTCTTTCTTGTGTTCTATTTTTGGGCTGTAGAGTCTAAGGTCCTAAAATCTTTGCAACCGCTTGTTCTCTTTCCAAATCATGCCTCCCAAGCGATTTGAATCTCATGGAACTATCTCTGTCCTAGCTAAGGACAACGTTGATAGAACGCATCTTGCTTAAGGGGTCTATACCCGATCTAGGGGTCCAGTTCCTGATTTCCCTTTTGGAGTTCCACCGATCCCCTCCAGTCTTTTTTGAGCTCCTTATGCTGATGTGATGAATGTTGAGTTTCGTCAGTCTATTCATATATTAGCTCAGGTGGTAGCTTCTCAGCCTGAGCGTGGTGCTTCTACTACTCCATCTTCTGAGGCCATAAGGGTTGGGCAGTTTATGAGGCTGCCTTGCTGAACAAAGACATAGACATCTCCAAGTTGACTGTGTATATGCAACAACTGGAGAAAGAGAAGAGAAAGCAAGTTGAAATTGGGGAAAGACAGAGCAAGAAATTCTAGTATTCCAAGCAAGGGGGAGGTCAACAACGGAGTGGCAGAGATGTTGGAAAGTGGTCCAAAAAGTGGTGGGGCAATTCTGGGTCCTACTTGATGGCTTGTGCTTCCTAACCAAAGTCGTCTGGTAAAAGACATTTTTAGAGTGATAACAGTTATAGGGCACAGAGTGCCCAATCTCAGGCTAGTGGGGCCTAATCAACTCCATCGTATCCTTCTACAAATTTTATAGTCGATTGCATTTGGGTTTTTATGATGAGAAAATGTACAAGTGCTTTAACTATGGTCAGCTAGGGCATATGCTTAGAAACTATCCAGTGTCCAAGGTTGCTTCTGGGGCAAACAAGGTTCTGGTTGCCTCTTATCAGCTTCAACACAAAAGGGTGAACCATCTGGCTACGACACTAGTCAAAACTGACTCTCTGCTCTCACGACCCGCTAGGAGTTTGAGGCATCGCCTGATGTCGTTACTGGTACATTAAAACTTTTTTCCGTGATGTGTACTGTTTACTTGATATGGGGTCCACTCTTTCTTATGTGACCTCATTTGTGGCTGTGATTTTAGTTTCAGTCCCAAGTGTATTTCAGACTCTTTTTTTATTTCTAATCTGGTGGGTGACTCTGTGGTTGCTAAAAGTGTCTATAGGTGTTGTGTAATATCTGTGGGTGGTCGGGAGACTTTGGTGAATCTATTTGAATTAGACATGGTTGATTTTGATGTCATATTGGGGATGGATTAGTTGTACCTATGTTATGCTTCTCTATATTGTCGGACCCTTAAGGTCAACTTTGAATTCCCTACGGTTATTGAATGGGATAGTAGTTCTCTAGCACCCAATAGAAGGTTCATATTGTACCTTAGATCACGAGATTGATCTTCAAGGGGTGTCTCTATCATTTGGTCCAGGTTGTCCTTCTTTACATTCTATTCTGTTGAGTTAGACTGAAGTGATAAGCTTCCATACTCTGGAAGACCCCATTTCATGATATGGACTTCTTTATGTTATTATTATTTCCTTGGTTTAGGTTTTGGCTATGGTCAAATCATGTCTTGACTGGATATTCTTTGGTTCTAACTAAAGGCTTTGTTGGACTACTATAGGCATGGGCAGTGTTGGAATTAGTGTTAGCATTAGTATTGGTATTGGGATTGGGATTCGTATTGGATGGTTAATTGATTGTGGCTCTCGGTTTTTATTTTAGACTTTTGATCATGTGATACGAGTCAAAGGGGCATCATAGCTTTCAACGACATCATTGGAGGCCAAGACCTAAAGACTCAAGCTTGGGGCTGCCTAACTAGGATGCACAAGTGTTAAAGTGTGAAGAATATCCCATTACACCCCAAAGGCACCCTCATCAAGGGCCCTTTTGTCATTTCCTTGTAGCATGAGGCACCTATGGAGTGTAGGAACTCATTAAGGGCCTTTTAGTTATTTTGCTATGTAATAAGTTTAGCCAAGACTTTAAATAGCTTTTATTAGTTCATTTTCAGCAACTTGGATATTATTTTGAAAGAATACTCTTAAGAGTGTCTTTGCAAGTATGGATTCACTTTTGGTAACGTGGAATCAATGTGTCAGTTGCCCGTTTAGAAATGAGGGTTGCTTGGGGATTTCGGTTCCCTTGAGGTCTTCGTTATGGTGTTGATATTGTGGGTCTTAGGGGTTCTAGTGTTTGATACACACTTTACTTCCTAAGGCTTCTAATATTTTATATCTCACTATCTATCCTTTTACTTTCTTGCAAATTAGTTTGGTGTTGTTGCTTGTTGGCTTTTTATCTTCTTATTCTTCTACTTTGTGTTGCTGCCGTGTTGTTTTCACCTTGTTTCCGTGTTTCTAGAGTATATTTTGTATCATTGGTATTAGAGCAAGGCTTGATTTTGTTCCAACAAAATCACTCTTGGGATTGTTGCCTAGAAAATAAAAAAATAGTGTTGAAAATCGAAAATCCCAAAAGAAAACAATCTATCCCATTTTTGTGTTTTGGCCAAAATTTTGAACTTAGATTTAGGAGTTTTTTTGTGTTTTGATTATTTCTAGTGTTAGGTTCTTCTTAACTTACACTACTAGAGTCTAGATCTGAAGTTTGAGCTATTTCCGAGTTCTTGAATTTTGAAGGTTGTTGTTGTTGTGGATTTGAACTTGAAAATATGTTGTTGATGTTTGTAGTTGAAGATTGGTGTCTTGAATATGTGTTGTTGATTTTTTTGGGGGCCCAACATGTACCTACAACTTTAAATTTCAAAGGTGGTGTTCTTGGTATTCTTGGTGTCCTTCACCATCTTCATGTCTTTTTGAAGAAGAGTCTTAAAAAAAGAGTGGTTTGATCTAAAACAAAGTGGGAAAAGAGTGTAGTCTTGTTAGTCTTGAAACATATTCCAAGACTATTACAAAAGAGGAAAGGAGACAAAGGGCTTCCTAAAAAGGTGTCTTACCAAAAGGGAGAAAGGGCACTTTCCAAGACTAACAAAAGAAGAAAGAGCCAAAAAACTTTCAAAAAGGTGCAAGGAAAGTCCAAGCCCTTTTGAATTTGAAAAGACTCCAAACCTTGTTGTTTCCCTCACAAAACCGAAATTCAACTCTTCCAATTGAATATTGATCAATACAAATTGAAGACGAGAATTTTTTTCAAAATTTCAACAACCACTGAGAGGTTGCCATGTCATCCCCCTACCGAAATTGCTTAAGCTCAAAATTTTGGATTTATAAGTTTCTCTTCTTATTTCTTTAGTTTAATTTCTTGATTTAAGTGTTAATTATCAACTAGTAATCTTCTACTTAGTTTTGAGTTAGTTGTTTGAGTACATTTCTTTCGTGTTAACTTCTGTGTGTGCTTTTATCTTTTTGTGATTCGTTGTAGTTCTTGATTTAAGTCCGTACAATTTTCTTTGAGTTGTTTCAAACAAGAATCTATTCCGACCTCAAGCCACAATTGGTACCAAGTAAACTCATTGGAGTATAAACGAGATACCAAAACTTGTGATGCCTATTGAGTGACATTTCAAAGGTGTAAGTTTGAGAGTTTGTGAGGTTGTTTTTTTTTTCTAACATTAACTAGTTTGCTGGTTTTCTTTTGTTTTGTTTAGTGTTTCTTTTGATAGGTACAATGGAGGATGAAGGTGAGATGCCTAGTTGGGCTAGTTCATTCTTGGAAAAGTTTACCAATGCTATGGATAGCCGATTAAGATCTTTTGAAAGAAGAATAGAAGGAATAATCTCTTTCAAAGAGGTTGGATAACATGATATAGCATCCAAGTTTTTCCAAGTCCACCCTTTCCAATCCACCAAATTATCAAGTTCTCGTGAGTGGACATGTTCCAAATGAGCTACAAGTTAATCAAACCAACTCTTGTACTCTAGTGAATGAGGCTAGTAGCCAACTAAGTGTGAATGATAGTTTGTCTTTAGGTGAATCGGATGTTTCTTCACTTTATGATGATAATGTACAACATGAGATTGTGGATACACTAGTTGATCCTAATGATGACAAAATTGATTCTTCTAGTAAGATTGATTTGTGTCCACCTAGTGTTGAAGCCATTATGACAAGTGATAGTACATTGTCTTGTGGAAGTCATGAAGACCAACTTGTGTGTGAAAATGGTGATGTTGAAAATGTTGTTAAATGGGAATAACCCTCAATTGCCTTTGTTGTTGATCATGCTAGAATAGAGGATACAAATGATGTATTAGTGGTAATCTTGGGGAAAGGAAGTGTTTCCTAACCCATGTCCATGGACAGTCTACCTATTTGATCCCGATTATCATTTCAAATATGGTGATGATGATGTATTTTAGAATGACTTGAATATGCATGGAATGTATGGCCTTCCTATCTCAGTTTGCAAGTCTATTTGTTGTTCCAAGAAGAGCCTATGTTTTTCACTTGATAAATAACTCTTGTTCCTTGTTTCTTGTCACACTTATGTGAATAGACTAGTTGATTCTTTCTTGGAAGGGTATTCGGGTAAGAAGGAGGTGTGGTATTTAGACATGGTTTCTTGTGATTGAAAAGGTAGTCAACTTCCTAAAGACTCCTTTCTTCCACCCTTAGTTGCTCTAATATGTGATGATTTTCTTGGTTATATTGTTAATGGAACTCACTTAAGGGAAATTCTTGATATTAGTCATAGCCAACCCCTTTGCACTTTAAATATTTACTTTTCTCCTAATATCGTGTAGAATGTTTGGTTATATGTGAAGTTTCTGCAACCTTAACATGATACTATGATTGATTGTGCTAACCCTAACCCTTATTCCATTAGGAAAGTATGTTTGTTTATGTCTCATACTGTTTTACAAGATTTGGATTCGATGTCGAATCCTTTTCAAGAAGGGGAAGATGATACGAGTCAAAGGGAATCATAGCTTTCAACAACATCATTAGAGGCCAAGACGTAAAGACTCAAGATTGGGGATTCCTAGCCAAGATGCACAAGTGTTGAAGTTGTGAATAATAGCTCATTACACCCCAAATCCACCCTCATTAAGGGTCCTTTTGTCATTTCCTTGGAGCATGAAGCGCCTATGGAGTGTAGGAACTCATTAACGGACTTTTGGTTATTTTTTTATTTAATAAGTTTAGCCAAGACTTTAAATACCCTTAAGAGTGTCTTTGCAAGTGTGGAATCACTTGTGCAAGTATGGATTCACTTGTGGCAACGTGGAATCATTGTGTTGGTTACTTATTTAGAAACGAGGTTTGCTTGGGGATTCCAGTTCCTTTGAGGTCTTGTAAGAGTGGTGTTGATATTATGGGTCTTAGGGGTTCTAGTTTTTGATACACACTTTAGTTCCTAAAGTTTCTAATATTTTATGTCTCACTATCTATCCTTTTAATTTCTTGAAATTTAATTTGGTGTTGTTGCTTGTTGGCTTCTAATCTTTTTGTTCTTCTACTTTGTGTTGCTGTCGTGGTGTTGTTGTCACCTTGTTTCCGTGTTTCCATAGTAGATTTTGTATCATCATGCCTTTAATTTAATATTATCTTATCTTGTTATATGTTTAAATTCATCCGACATGGGGTGTAGGGCGATTAATGGTTTAGGTATTGGGTGTGCTCTATGGTCCTGGTTGGACTTGAGATACCCCGCACGACTAGGCCCTGGTTCAGGTCATGTCAATTAATGGCCTCCATACTAAAATCAAATTTATTCAAAACAGAGATAATAAAACACCAAGACATTCGATCATAAGGTTTAGTCATATCTTATTTGATAACCATATTACCCCTTTTGTTCTTAGACTTAATACTCTGGACAATTTCTTGTGTCAGCAAAATGTTCTCGATAATAAGTCTGCCTTTTAAGAATCCATTTTGATTTTCAAAAATCATGCTAAGAAGTAATGGATTAAGTCTCTTAGATAAGATCTTAAGCCTATCTAAGCCTATTTATTTGACCCGACCCAACCCAGATCCAATTACAACAAATATAATCAGTAAGGTTTCTAAAATAGACAAGTTTCCTAATCCCTATCTCATTCACGCCTCCTTTCAACATATTTCTTTCCTCCTTCAATTGTAGATTCCTTTGATTATTTCTCTGGATAATCAATCTGGTACCACCTTCTTGTTGATGATTCTCCTACTGATTCAGCTTCCAAAAGTAAGTATTTCCTTCTTTACTTTGTTGTTTGAGCTTCCTGTTTCTTGAATATTGATACTTCCTCTGTTGTGCTGATTTCTCCGATATATGGAACTTTGAAAGGCTTTTTGATTAGTTCTGAGGGATCTAGTCGACTGTGTTAAGTTACTACCTCTAGGTATGATATTTCTTATTGTCTTTGTGAATTCCTTGTTATACCGATGCTTGCCTTAGTGTTTCCTGCTTATGATGCTCAAATCTGGAAGGGATGAAGTAAGGGATGCTTGGACCCATGAAGATTCTGGTAACGGCTTAACACCCAGGTTAAGAAGCTCAAATCAACCCATAGATCCTCCAATAAAGTTGAGAATATATTTTGTTGGCTGAGGTAGACTAGGCTAGCTATAGCATGCTTTGATTTTGCTGATTTTCTATCTTTACATATGTAGCATGTACACTAAGTAGCCTACACCCCCCATTTTCCCTCTATCCCTTTAGTGGTGTGATTCTCAAGTCAGGGCACTACCATTTATCACTATTAAGGATAGCTTTTCCTCTCTTATGAAGTTGCTGAAAATTAGTAATAGTGACTGCTCCTGAATCTATGGCTAGATTAGCAAGATGATTAGCTAATTGAGTCCCTTCTCTGTAGATGTGTTGATATTTGACTTGCTTATCTTGCATTTGTTTTTCTATCTCCTTGACTATACTTGCAATGTTCCATGGACACTTCTAACTTCTTGTTAATATCTTCTGCATAACAAGAGAGTCCATCTAAATTATTACCTTATCAAAGTGTGCTTGATTACAATGCTTAGCTAGACGTAGAATAGCATTTGCCTTTGCCTGCATACTTTCTGCATATTGTTGTGGTTCTTCTTTATCATATAGAATATCTCCATTCCCACCCCTAAGACAAAAAGCATATGAACTACCACCCTCTTTACCTATGAATGCACCATCCATATTATATTTCACCCATCTATTTTTTAGAATCTCCCACATCACTCTAGTCACCTTGATCTTACTTTTAGTCTTAGCCAAATCCTGTAAAATTTGAGGCCATTCAACAGGGAAAACTCTTTTAGGTTTTCTGACCATCAATAATAGCCTCAAATTTCTTGTTATGTTATAAATGAGTCTCAATCCTGTAGTGTTATTTTTATCATACTTCTTTCTGTTTCTTCTCCTCCAAAGTTCCCATAGAATGATGCTGGGTAGAGCATGGAAATATGGTTGGTCTCTCATTTTCACCTCAGCCTCCCACCACTTGAGAATAGTACACCTTAGTGTCAAGTCTTGAATATATATACCTGTAAAAGAATAAAAGTAGGACCAAGTCCTGTTAGCATAATGTGACCTTCTGAAGACATGTGCAAGTGTCTCCACTGCAGGTTCCCCACAACACCAATATTTAGATGGACCTGCATTCCCCATCTTCTAGCATTATCATTAACTGGTATTCTTCTTTTCCATAACCTTGACATAAAGAAGAATATTTTAAAAGGTAACCCTTTAACTCAAATATACTGATAAATGTTACTTAGGTGACTCTTGTTCCTGATATACTGTCAAGCATTATTAACTTTGAACTCTCCTTTTGAATCTATACTTCATACTGGAATGTCCTAACCTTCACCTATAGGTGGTTGAACTTTAGTAAGAATATGCTCAGCCATTTCTGGTGTGAACATATTTGTGATCAAATATTCATCCTATCTTCCCTCTCTTGCCATATCTTTGACTGGTTGATACTGCATATTCTTCTCCCAGTTGCCTTCTATTAAGGAGAATAAATCACCATGTCCAGTCCAATTATCTAACCATAAATCAGTATTTCCTTTCCTTAGTTGCCACACTATCAAATGTTTCACCAATTCTCTAGGAATTAGCATCTTTTTCCACACTTGTGATCCCCCTGAGCTAGTTTTCCATACAATCATTGTTGGATGATCCTTTTTACAATATTTATTGAACATCTAATCTGTTAAAATGGGTTTTGTTGTCCTAAAGGTCCACCATAGTTTACAGAATAATGCCATAGAAATATCAAACAATCTTCTAAAACCTAACCCTTTTTCCTCTTATGGTAGACACACATCCTGCCACTTCACCCAATGCCTACCCTTTTCCCTAATTTTGCTACTCCAAAAAAATTAAGCTAGAACCTTTTGCATAGAATTCAGGACATTCAGAGGTGGATTCATCACTGATAAATAGTGAATAGGAACACTCTGCAACACATGCTTAATCAATACTGCTCTACCTTTATATGGGAGAAGTTTTTCTTTCCAATTTTATCTCTTAATCCATCACTAATAAATAGTGAATAGGAACACACTGCAACACATACTTAATTAACACTGCTCTACCTTCATATGAGAGAAGTTTTCCTTTCCAATTTTGTCTCTTATTTGCTATCTTATTCATCAACTGTTGATAATACTCTTTTTTCTTCTTCATATAGAAAATAGGACAACCAAGGTATGTGAAAGGAAAATCTTTCCTCAAAATTCTTGTAGCAACTTCTACTAATATTCTCACTCTATTAGAAACCCCCTTGTGCAGATAGATTGCACTTCTTTCATTTTTAATCTTTTGTCCAGATACTGCTTCATATTTGTCCAAAGTATTAGACACTAACTGGAATGTTCTCACTTCATCTTTGCATAATATAATCATATCATCTGCAAAAACTATGTGATTCAATTTAGGACTTCCTCTTGGCATACCAAACAACTTAAACTCCTTTTCCTGCATCAGTTTCTTCAGATTCCTAGACAGAACTTCAGCTGTAATAAAGAACAAAGTAGGTGATAAAGGACCACCCTACTTCAATCCTCTTGATGAATTAAAAAATCATTTTGGCTGCCCATTTAATAAAATTGAATACCAGTTGTTGTCTAACAATCTATACACCATGTCTATAAGAACTTTTGAGAAACCCATTTTCCTCAACACCTTGGTAAGAAAAATCCATTCCACCCTATCATGTGCCTTCATCATATCTAATTTCATGAACATATTAGGAGGTTTACCCCTTTTTCTTATACCTAAAACTATTTCCTGAACCACCAATACATTCTTAGCTATGCTTATTCCCTGAATAAAACCTGTTTGTTCTGGTGATATCAATTGAGGTAATAATCCTTTAATCCTCTCATGAATAATTCTTGAGAAAATTTTATTCACAAAATTACTAAGTGATAGAGGCCTCATATCTGAAAAAGTATTAACTACTAACTTTTCTGGTAACAATACCAAATTAGTATGAGTAATGAATCTAGGAAGTTGGTATCCATAAAAGAAAGCTATTACCATTTTATGTATGTCCTGCTTTATAATTTCCCATGCATCCTGATAAAAGGCTCCAGTAATTCCATCAGGTCCCCCTGCACTGTTCCTGTTCAAGCCCATTACTGTATTTTTTTACTTCATCTTCAATAGGAATCCTCAAGATCTCCTTATTCTGCTACTCAGTTACTAGGTTTGGTATTTCATCTGGCATAGAAAAATCCTCTGCATCTTCCTGTTTAATAAACAGATTATGAAAGAAATTAATAGTTGAATTAACTATCTCTTGTTCTTCTTTCATCCACTTACCTTCTCCATTCTGTATTCTTCTGATTCTTAATCTACCCCTTCTTCCTTTAATAATTGTATAGAAGAGTCTTGTGTTCCTTTCTCCATCTTTAAACCATTCATACCCTGCTTTCTGTCCCCAAAATTCTTCTTCCCTCTTTAATTGTAAATTTAACTCAGCTTGAGCTTACTCAAATTTTCCCTGTTTATTCCACTAGGATTCTCCTCAAATTGCTTCTCTTTAACTTTGATAATATCTTCCAGTGTTGCTATTTCCTGGAATATATTACCAAAAGTTTCTTCACTCCACCGTGTCAATGCTGCTTTAGTTTTCTTCAGCTTCTATTGAAACACAATGAAAGGATTCCCTTCTATCTCCACTGTCCAATTCTGTTTGATCACTTCCAAGCATGATTCTTCCTTCAACCACCAAATTTGAATGATCTGATTATCTGCTCTCTTTCTATTCCGAAATGAATTAGCATAGGAGAATGATCTGATCCACTTCTAGATAAATGCTCCACATCCATAGTCTAAAATAAATTTTGTAGCCTATCATTGCACAACACTCTATCCAACCTTTTAAATATGTAATCTTCATTAGTTCTTCTATTCCATCAAGTATATCTGTTTTCTTTAAATTGAGGTTTTTCCAGATTACACAAATTTATACAATGGTTAAAATCTTGTGTTTCATTGAATATAACTGGTAACCCCCCTAATTTTTCTTCTTCATTTCTTATGACTTTGAAATCACCCCCTATTATCCATGGCATATGCATCTGCCATGTCTAATAATGAGTCCCATAATTCTTTCCTTGCTCTTGAGCTACATTTGGCGTTTACTAATGTAGCTATCAAAGAAACATCAGTATTTTGACTTTGAAGCTTCAGAGATAATTTTTGCTCCTCATCTTTAACTATACTAAATTCCATATTTTCATCCATGAATGCCCATATCTTACCACTTACATTTACTACTGCATGCTTTATCCCCAATCTTCTCCTGTATTCCTCTATATACTGCCTATCTTAAAAAGGTTCCATAATCCCTATAAAATAGAAATGATGTCTTCTCTGCATTGTAATTAATCTGGTAAAGGCCTGCTATGTATTAACAGACCTTATATTCCATATTAATGTATTCATAGTTTAATCTTAGAAGTATGACTCCTTGTATGAATTGTGACTGAGGTTGAACTACTACCCTTATTCTTCTTTTTTGTTTTTCCTTGCTTGTTTTTCAGAGACTCTATTTGCTTTGGTGAAAAATCTGCAGCTTTAGCTACTTGATTGATATTGTCTTCCAAGTTATTTCCATCCATGTCTTCTTTCTTTTCATTGCAACTCTCCATTAACTTATCTGATTGAATAGCTAAAGAAGAAATCCCTTCCAATACCATCAATTCATTTGTTTCTCCATCAGACAACTGTATTTGTTTCTCTTTTTCATCCTTCTTCAACCCTTCTGTGTTACTTTCCCTCTGATATTCTATTTTTTTTATCATTCTCATCATGATGAACATCTCCTTGTTGATTCCCTTCTTCCTTGTCATTCTTATCATTTGTTGCCTTTCCTTTATCAGTTTCCTGAATATCTTACTGTAATTCTGTACTTTTTCCAAAGCTTTTGTTAACCCAGTCTTTTGTACTGAGTTTCTCTCCTTCTACTTGGACTTCCCTTTGTTTTTCTTTGTCTGCAATTTTTGAATCAACTTTATTACCTTCATCTTGACCTTTCTTATCCTTTAAAACATTAAAAGAATTGGAAACTTAAAGGTCCTCATTATTTTTCTCATTTACCTCTCCTAGAATACGACCATACCTGTCTTCATGTATCTATTCTTCCTTGTGAGCCACTGATGATTATTTGTGTTTTTTCTTCTTATGTTACCCTGATGCTGAGGCTGTTGATTCCTTTGTTCAACAAGTTCCTTATTCATTGGTTTTCCTTCTGTACCTTTGCTTTCCTCCTTCATTTTTTCATATAATTCCGGATGATTATTCCAACAACTTCCCTTATCATGCCCTTGTAAACAACAATCTTGACAATACTTTAGAATATAATCATACTGAATCTATATCCATTTGGACTTGATTTCCCAGTGATATCATTCTCCTCATTAATTCGTATTCTTTGAGGTAATTTTACAAGTAAATCCACCTCTACATTGACTCTTGCACAACAAGGTCTAGTATGATTTTTAGTTGCCATGTCTACTGTGAGTGGCCTCTCTAATGCTGCTATAACTGAAAATATTGCATCTTTGGCAAAAAAAAAATCGGAGAAAGATCTGGCATGGAAACCTAAGCTACTGCAATTGAAGTTTTAACATCAGGCTAGAACCATGGATCCCACTTCAAAGTCCTTATTTGCCAATATCTATCTCTTGAATTAATGTAAGAGGTTGTTGTTGACAATAATTAAACATAATCTTCTAACATCTCAAGCCTTATTAATACATGTCTTTCATCCATAACTCATATATTGCACTGGCATTTGATTCCACACTTATTAGGAATTATTTTTCTCAGTATGTCAATATGTGGCTTACCATAAGAAAACTTACCAATGATTGCATTTTGAAGTTTTTCCTTCATGATTAGGTTTTGAACTTTGGATGTTTTCCACGTAATATTAGGTCCCCCATGCAATATTATTACTATGGGTTTTGGAGGAACCCTAATACTAGTATTATTCTCTACGTTTGGCTTCAACAGATCTACATACATTGAACTAATTATTCATCATTTGATGCTCATTACTTGACTCTTCTATACTACGCTTGCTACTGTCGTCATGTGGGATATTCCCACCAGCTATGGTGGCCATGCTGGTAAAAAACTATGGATTTTTTTGGTTGTTGACGGCTAGAGTTTAGTTGGGTTTCGTAGGCTTCTTCTCACTACTTCGATACATGGAAAACCAGATGAATAGCTTACCTTAACCTATTCAAGATGGTACACCCAATTAGGTTAGATGTATAACAAGCCACCATAAGCCCTAAGATAGATGTTCTCACTCAAGCACTTTCACCAAGTCCTCTTAGTAATAATTTTACATGAAAAATTACTAAGACTAAAAGGTCTTAAGTCAGAAAAATTAATAAAATTATCAATTTTCGGGATAAGAATTAACAAGCTATGTGTAAGGAATTTAGTTAGTTTTCCTTAATGAAAGTAAAACAGTACAAATTCTACCACATCCTTTTTAATTATGTCCCAACATAATTGAAAAAACTTACTTGAAAATTCATCTGATCCTGCTGCACTATTAGGATTCATTTCGAGATATATTTCATCCTCTCGAGGACATTTCTTTTTTTGGTTGAAATGAATAGATTTTATTTCCTTCAAATTTCCTGTGTTACATGTTCTCATTTTTTGGACATCTCACCATATAGTTTCCCTATCTAGTTTCTATCTTTACAAGTTATCCTACTATGTGGAAATTCGATACTACGATAATTACAAACTTCCTTTATTCGTTTCACCACCATCCGGGGACTTGGAACATTTTTCTCCTACAGGGATTCATTCCTATATTTACATATGTTGTAGATCAGGGTTGTTATTATTGCCCAAAGAAGCCGTCGACTTGTTCTTCCTACTGCATACATTGGAATTCTTCTCTAGATTCCTTTTACATCTCTCATTTGCATTGCTATTCATAGCCACAATAGTATTTCATTGAGACATCTCTTTGAGAATGGACAGTTGAAGAATAGGTGCTTGATTGTTTCAGGCTTATTGTCACATAGTAAAGATGAATTAGTGTTACATACACCCCACTGTATTAGCTTCACTCTTGTCTATATTCTTTCTTGCATCACCAGCCAACATATGAAGCTCTGTTTTGGGAGATTTTTCATGTTCCATATACCTCTCCACCATGCTCATTCTTGTAACCTGCCCCTTCTCTACAAATATCCACTCTTTATAGTTTAGATTTCTCTATTTTTCAACCAGATATTTTACACATATCCAGGCATAAACTTTTCTTTCATGGAGCATATTTTTTTCCAATACTAGCTGCAGTACTTTGGTACCTGATAATCTCTCCATTGTGTACCTTTACACATGATCCACCCATTTCACCCATAAATTGTCGGCCTTGTTTGCTTTATTCCATACATACTTTGCACTTCATTCCATACTATACAATTAGTGATCCTAAGTCCTCCCTCTGTTTTGTCTCTACACTCCACCTTCCAAGCCATTAATGGTAATCTATTTATGTGTACGCGACCACTCCATAAGAAATTTCTACATATGGATATGATATTCTTTAACACCCCTTTTGGTAATTGGAACATAGTGGATAGTAGGTTTGTAGGTGCATTAGAACTGAGTTTATCAATTGGATTTTCCCTGAATATGAAAGGTTCCTCCTCCCCTAAGTGTATATTTTGCACGTCAATTTGTCAACTAGCGTCTCACAGTCTAAGCTGAGAGTTTCTTTGGTGATATTGGCACCCCCGAGTATTTAAAAGGTAATTTACCTATTGTGTACTCAGTAATCTCACATAAATCCTGTAACACTTGTGCATCCATATTTACTGAAAATATATTTGACTTACTTGCATTTGTGATCAGCCTTGATGAGGCAGAAAATGCACCCAGTCCCCTTAATATCAACACAAGAGGTATCAGCTCTCCTTTGAAGAACACCGACATGTCATCAACAAAGCACAGATGATTTAGTGTCAAACTCTTTCACTTTGTGTGAAATTCAAATCCTTCTATAGTGACCACCCAGTTCATGATTCTTGAGAAGTATTTTGTGTATATTACAAACAGCAATGGGGACAAAGGGTCTCATTGTATCAACCCTCTTTTTCCTTGTATGTTTCCATATACTCCACTAATAATAGCAATTGTGCATTGGGGTGTTATGATGCACTCCATGATTAGTTTGATAAAACCATATGGAAATTCATCCAGTACAACATTTCTTCTACAAACTTCCATTCCACATTTTCATATGCATTCCTTTGGTTGATTTTGATCAAGCAACTCTTAGTGGTAGCTTTTCTATTGTATAGATGCACCGAATCTTGAAATATCATAATATTCTGGACTATGGATCTTCCTGCAACAAATGCACTCTGTGTGTTGGATATGATCTCGAAAAACACTTTCTATAGTTTCTTACATAGCATCTTTGAGATTATCTTGTATAAGGTGTTACAACAGAATATAGGTCTATAATCCATCACTAATTCTGCATGCGAGCTCTTAGGAATTAAAGTTATAATAGTGTTATTTATCCCTTTTAACAACTGACCTATTTGAAAGAATTCCAGCACCTCTCTTGTCACGTTTTCTCCTATTATATCCTATGTATCTTTGTAAAATTTGCTTCCATACCCATTGGCACAAACTTAGGCTACCCCCTAGTCAAGACAACGGTGCTTACTACCACAAGTGACCACAAGATAACCCATGAGCTGGTACCTGCTATGAGCACTGAGTAAAATAGTAATACAATACATGTACAAAAGATAAGTTGATAAGACACTATAAATCTGAATACTGAAATATGTAGTAATGACATGTCTGAAATATCAGATAAAAATACTGGAAACCAAATTGTCTATCTAAAACAACCGATAAAAACTGAAAGAACTGACCGACTATCTAACTGATTATCTGAAAGCCTCTAAACATCATGAGGAGTTGATGGTACAAACCCCCAACTAACTTCGACTGATTAAACATAAGAAAATACTGAAATAACTGAGTAAAATATGTCATGTCCTCGATGGATGAGGACTCACCACTACTGCTGCTGGGTAACACTGAGCTGTCTAAGAATGGTTGGGAAACTAAGCATCCAAACCTATGTTATAACACAATATAGTACAAGAAAAAGTATGCAATCAGTACCTTGAATGTACTGTATATGGGATAAGGACTGATTGAAATGCATGAGATAACTGAGCATGAATGCATGAACATGTAATATCTGATAATGCAAGACCAAGCATAAATATGTTTCTGAGATAATCTGTAATCTGAAAGACTGAATTTAGTATAACTGAATAACTATATATTCGTATGCTTTGGTCAAGCAAACATGAGATAAGACATACTAAATACTGATTGAGACTTTGGGAGGTATCATGTACCTAACATGCCCTAATCTGAACTAATCGGGGTCAAACCTATAACCCCAGTTGGAAGGGCGTAAGTACCGTGCCACGATACTAACACTGGCTGTGTGGATCCACTAAACTGGTGTCCCAAAGGACTAAGGAGTCACCTTTTACTGGCAGGTTCTATCATTAGATATGTGTCAACCCTCAACAGGCAAGAATACATCTCAAACCTATGTTGGCTAACACCCCCTCCAGCGCCCTCACCTGATCCTGAGCCAGAGGCCTCCACCTAAAGTTCTGACCCTTGCTTCAAGCTCTGCTCTGGGAGAATGGCCCTACCCGAGATGATCGACGTCGCATCTCGACCTGTTCGTGTTGCGGAGTGAACACCTACTTTGAGGAGAAATAAATCCTTTCCTAAAGTGAAAGTGAATTCAAGCCGGTACATCATAAATAAAAAGAGAGGCTTCAGTTTCTTGCTTATCTATGGAATATCGCATTGTTACTGGCCTTTCCAAAAATGCATTTTATTGTTAGGAAATAAGGGAGACTGCGACTCTCCGCCTTTATGTGTTCTATATCAAAGTCAAAGAGGGTCTTGACATCTTTCTTAAGGGTTTCTTTCAACGCCGTAAAATTTTTTCTCATCAGGAACCTCTAGTGTTGGATGTAGATTTGGAACTTTAGGATGGACTTCACCATTTTTTTTTATTTTAAAGGGAAAGAGGAAGCCCCGGACGTCAACTTCTTTGATGACAACCAAGAAGATATTTCCCAATAGCGGTCCTCCTTTTGTCAAAATTATAGACCAGGTATTTATTCCTCTCCTTCAAGTTCTACTGCACCCTTCAGTCAAGTAAATCACGCTCACAGAAAAAAGGAAATCTTTTACACCGATCTATCGTACTCTCTCGACTAGGTCATCATAAGAAAATACTGAAAAATCTTTCCAAAGTGAGAGAAGGAGGGAAAGCGTGCTACAACTAACATAACAGCCAGCTAAAAAACATTAGCTAGCTAGGCTAGCGCGCAATGGCTTTCTCTGATAGAGGTTTGCTTCTTTAAGCTCCGTCCAACCTATATAAGGTACTGCTTGCTTTCTCTCTCAGCCACTAGTGGCTTATGTAGTGGTTGGCATTCCTATGTGCTCCTCCTTGCCCCCACTTAAGAACCCAAAGGTTACCTTTGGATGTTGTCGTGACGCTTTGTTTATGAAGGTTACCGTGGTCTAGGGGATGGATTCAGTCAGTGAAAGTTCCTCCAACTCAATCAATATCAACAAGATGTCGTGACCACTTAGGCTTGGTTTATTTTGTCATAAAAGAAGGTTGGTTTCGTGGGTTCATTGATTACTACACCTCCGGTGCTGGTAAGGCCGGGACCGTGGTCGTCCGTTTCCGTTTTGCCGTCCGATAAGATCTCTGAGATTGACCGGCCATCTAGGTTGGTTTGGCTATTCTTTTTTATTGCAAAGGAGTCAGCTGTCTGCGTGAGTCACCTTCTTCTAGGCTCCGCTGGACGACACGACATTTTCGTTCAAATATATATAGGCCGGCCGTACTTGTGATGGTTCCCAAGGATCCAATATGACCACTTAGGTCTACGTTTCCACAATATTGTTCTATGGAAACGGGCGGTTTAGAAGTTTGGCCCAATTTTTTTGGTGTCGTAGGGGAGGGATTGACCTTTCTAACGCATATTCAGTCGTACCGGCATGGCCCTACTAATTTGTTTTCGATCAGAGCATCAAGCAGCGCAACCCGATTCTACTTGACTAAGCCTGTGCTCCTCCAAGGAGAGAGTTTGCACCCAACTCCCTTTTTTATAACAAGGAGGAAATCCTCGACCCGACACTTGTTAGTTTCGAATGAAGAATGAAAAGTACCCTGCCCTAGCAAAAACCTACTCCTATCAAAAAGAGGAACTTTACTAAAAAAACAAGAAAGGCTCTTTCTATCGTCATTAGTCAAGCGCTAATGAGTAAGAAAGGGGATGCGCTAAGAAGCAAGGGCTTTCGTGCAGCTGTTGCGCCCTTGCTTCTTGCCTTATCTTACCTAGTTAAGTAACATTTTGTGCTAGGCGCTCACCTTTTCCCTAAAATAGAATATTTGGAAGTTGGTAAAGACCCGCCCCTTGTTTCAGTCAGAATAAGTCCCCGAGACCCCGGGACATTGGCTTCCGCCAACAGTGAACTATTAAGGATCACATCCCGCGCATATTCTACATTATAGCCTGCAACTGATTCAGCTTCCGCTTCTGGGAGATCAAACGGAGCTCGATTAGTTTTTTCTAGATGAGATATAAAGAACATAACCAATACAGGGAATAAGGGAATACCGAACCATATCTGTTTTTGAGCCATGACAATCTCACTCGAATTACGGGAACCTATACATATTAGTACAGTATGCCGGGGTTACACCCTCACTCAAATTACGACAACATGAACTTGTGCCATGTTCAAGTTCTAGAACTCAGGGACTGCTACTAAAGCTCACACCCTCTATTGGCAGGTGAGCCCCCATCCCTAGGTTTGCTTGGTGCTAAATCATACTCCCAATTGAACTGACACTTGTATGAACTAAACTAAGTTTAACTGAATATTAGTTTTGATAGTGCTCATCATGATCATAAATATCTAAGTATAATGAAAAGATTCATGGCTTAACTGACTTATTACTTAAAAATCTAAAATCATGTAAAACAAATAGGTATCGGGTTTTCATAACCCGCCAGCACTGAATGATCATAAAAACACGATATTAAAACTTAAAACTGTAGTATGGAATCATGGTTCAAAGACCCAAAACATGAAAATTTCACCAAATGAGTGATAATCACGAACTTGAACATGAGAATGTGTTAAACATGAGGAAACAACATGATTACATGGCTAAATTCATAATTTGATATTGCTACATGAAATTCACTTGAACATGACATGGGAAAATATAGTTTAAAACATGAATTAACCTAACCTTTCATGGGATCATCCATGGACATAAAACTGAGTTCAATTACTAAGGAAAGACATGAATTTAACCCATCTTGAACATTTAAAACTCCATAATAAAGCAAAAACCCATATTTTATTCAAAGAGAAGGTTACCCATTGATGAGTACCCCACATACCTCAATTATTAGGTTCTTAAAGATTGCTTGGGCTTGGGATCTTGGATTCTTAAAGAAAGAGCTTGGGTTTTGTTCTTGGGAAGGAGGAGGGTTTTTCTTGAGAGTAATTTTTTGAGAAAGGGGAAAATAATGCCCCTATGGATGCCCCAAATCATGTTATGGACGAATTGGGTTGAGGGTAAAAGACTTACTTTCCCCTTGGTTTCATTAATCAAAGAGTTGGATGGGAGAGAGCAACACACCGTATCACTTACTTTGGGGGAGAAAGTAACGAGTTGTGGACCTTATCCCCACGGGAGAGACCAATGCACTGCGGGCTTATCGCGTTAGCTCACTGTTCAGCTATCCAAACACATCCCAAACCTCATCCAAAAATCCTAAAACTATCCCGAGACATAATATTAACCTTCCTAAACATGAATCAACTCAAAAACCAATGTCTCAGGGTTGGGAAGACTAAAATAAAAATCCGTGAAGTTTAGGGGTCTTGAAAATGGCTAAGTCCTTAACAAAATGAAAATTTCAAGACTTGGACCCCTTAAGTATGGAACTACAAATGAACCGAGCTTAGGATCTTACGGGGTATTACAATAGCTCCCCCTTGGGAACATTCATCCTAGAATGAGACTGGTTAGACTAAGAATACTAAGGCAACTGAGACCATCTACTAAACATGAATGAATTGGAACATGATTACATAGTTGAGCCTAAATTATGATACATGAACTGAACTAATTTCGTGGATGCATGCAATGAAATGAGATTGGTTACATAGATAAAATAGAGAACAAAAAGAGTCAATCTAAGGAAAATAGTTACCTCAAACTAAATCTGAGTTTGCGAAGAAAAGATGATGGCACTTGGCTCGCATATCTGATTCTACTTCCCAAGTAGCTTCCTCAATAGACTGATTTCTCCAAAGAACTTTAACAAAGGGAAATTCTTTATTCCTTAGCCTACAAATTTAACGATCAAGGATCTCAATTGGGACTTCTTTATAGGAAAGGCTATCCTTAACTTCCACGCTTTCTAAAGGAACAACATAAACTAAATCACCGATGCATCTCTTTAACAAGGAAACATGAAACACTGGATGCATTGGTTCAAGATTCTATATGGGCCAACATACCGGGGACTGAGTTTCCTCTTCTTGCCAAATCTCTTTACTCCCTTCATAGGAAAAATCTTCAAATAGACCAAATCACCAACTTCAAACTCAAGATCCCTTCTCCTCATGTCTGTATAAGATTTCTAACGGCTTTGGGCTATTTTCAGCCTTTCCCGAATCAACTAAACTTTCTCCATTGCCTTAAACACTGAATCTGGCCCTATCAAAGTACCTCACCTGCCTCAAACCATCCAATAGGAGATCTACATCTTCTTTCATAAAGAGCTTTAAATGGAGCCATCTGAACACTAGAGTGATAATTATTGTTGTAAGCAAACTCAATCAAAGGTAAGTGCTCATCCCCACAACTTTTAAAGTCAATAACTCAGGCTCTCAACATGTGCTCTAAAGTCTGAATGGTCCATTCTACCTGACTATCTATCTAAGGATGAAAAGTTATACTGAGATGAACTTGGCTACCAAACTGGGTAAATTGGGTACCAAACTGGGTAAACTGGGTACCCTTTTGAAAAGCCTTCCAAAAGTAAGGGGTAAACTCGGTACCTTTATCTAAAATGATAGAAAAATAAATCCCATGGAACTTAACAAACTCTCTAAGATAGAGTCTAGCATAATCCTTGGCTGAAAAAGATGTATGAACTAGAAAGAAATGAGTTGATTTGTTCATTCTATCTACTATAACCTAAATCGAATCATGCTGACAACGCGTATGAGGCAACCCTATCACAAAATCCATGTTCACCACTTTCCACTTCTAAGTAGGGATGTTAAACTCCTACAATGTACCACTAGGCCTTTGGTACTCAACTTTGACCTATTTACAATTTGAACACTTAGCCATAAACTCTGCAATATCCTTCTTCATACCATTCCACAAATAGATTTCCCACAAATCATGATACATCTTAGTTGTTCCTGGATGAATATAGTACCGCACACCATACGCTTCTGCTAAAATTCATTGTCATAAACCATCAACACATAGAACACATATCCTACCTTGAAACTAAGCACACTATCTCCCCCTTGGGAGAAAACCTCCACCTTCTGGTCTCTAACTGTCTCTTTCAACTTAACCAAACTGGGATCCCTATCTTGATTTTCTTTCACTTCGGCAACCAATGAAGATTTCGAACCATTCTAAAACCATATACTACCTTCAGCAGAATTAACCAAACAAACACCTCATCTAGCAAGTTAATAAACCTCACGGACTAACTCCTTCTTATCTCCATTAACATGAGCAATACTACCCATACACAATCTACTAAGGGCATCTTCCACTACATTGGACTTGCCTGTATAATACAACACACTCATATCACAATCTTTTAGCAACTCAAGCCACTTTCTCTAACTAATATTCAGATCTTTATGCATGAACACTTACTGTAAACTCTTTTGATCTGTGAACACATCAACATGAACCCCATAAATATAATGCCTCCAAATTTGTAAGGAAAAAAGAACAACTGCCAACTCAAAATCATAAGTAGGATAATTATTTTATGGGATTTAAGTGTATAGAGGCATATGCTTCTCTACATCAAAACATAACCAGGACCAACTCTGGAAGCATCACAATAAACTAAAATCCATCTGAACCATCTGGTAAGGTCAAGATTAGGGCAGAAGTGAGTCGAGTCTTTAACTCTTGAAAACTTTTCTTGCAGGAATCTGACCATTGAAATTTGACTTTCTTATAAGTTAATCGAGACATGGGGGGAGCAATGGAAGAAAATCCTTTAACAAACCATCTGTTATTGCCATCCAAACCCAAGAAACTCCTGATGTTTGATAGAGAGATAGGTTTAGGCCAGTTTCTCACTACTTTGGTCTTTTGAGGATCAACTCAGATGCCATCACCGGAAATTATATGGCCAAGGAAATCTACTAATCTTAGCCAAAATTTGCACTTATTGAAGTTAGCAAAAAATAGATGATCTCTAAGGGTCTGCAACACAACCCTCAGATGATTTTCATGATCAATCTTATTACAGAAATAGACAAGGATATCATCAATGAAGACTATGATGAACATGTCCAAGTACTGCTTGACACCCTATTCATCAAGTCCATGAAAGTTGCAGGGGTATTTGTTAGTTCGAAGGACATAAATAGGAATTCAAAGTGACCATACCGAGTTCTAAAGGCTGTCTTTGGAATGTCACATTCTCTGACTCTAAGATAATGATAGCCAGATCTGAGGTCGATCTTAGATAATTAACTGGCACCCAAAAGTTGGTCGAACAAGTCATCAATTCTGGGGAGTGGATACTTATTCTTGATTGTGACTTTATTCAAATGACAGTAATCGATGCACATTCTAAGAGAACAGTCTTTCTTATGCACGAAAGGACTGGAGCACCTTATAGAGAAATACTAGGCTTGATGAAATCCTTATATAGGAGATCTTTTAACTATTTCTTCAATTTTGTAAGCTCAATTAGAACTATTTTGTAGGATGGAATAGAGATGGGTTGGGTGTCTAGAAGGAGATCTATTCTGAAGTTGATTTCCCTCTCGGGAAGAACTCAAGGAAGATATTCTAAGAACACATCTAGAAATTTATTTACTACTGGAAATGACTCAAGACTCGAAGTCTCAGAATTTGAGTCTTTGACTCAGAAAAAATGATAAATACATCCCTTGGATATCATCTTTCTTGTTGTACGATAAAAAAACAAACTGACATTTATGTACTGAAGTACTAACTCTCCATTCAATAACTGGTTCATTAGGAAACTAAAACTGAATGCTCTATTTCTATAGTCAACTGAAGCATAGCCTGAGTGGAGCCCATCCATGCAGAGAATGACATCAAAATTAGTCATCTCTAACTGCACAAGATCAACTGAAGTGATTTTCTTAGATACTGTGATTGAATAATTTCTGTATACCCGCTTGGATATAATAGATTTACCCACCGGGGTAGAAACTGAGAAAAGTTCTGCTAATATTTCAGGACTGACACCAAAGTTGATGGCTATATAAGGAGTCCCTAAAACAGTGAAGCTCTGGGGTCTAATAAAACATAAATATGAAGATGAAAAATCGATAACGTATCCATAACCACATCAGGAGAACTTTTCTAATCATGCCGAGTCTGGAGAGCATAAAATCTATTCTGGCGCTGCCCACTGGTTGTACTGGAAGTGGCACCCTGCTGAGTCGGGCGACTGACTGGAGCTAAAGAATGATTGGATTGACCCTTCTGACCATCCCCCGGGAAATACCTTAACCTATGGCCTGGCTTGCCACATCCAAAACATATATCACTACTAGCCTTATACTTACCCTGATAAATCCTACCATATTTTTGGAACAACGGATTAGTACGGACACTGTTCACACATCCCTGGGACTTAGATCGGGTGCCTTATCCTGATTTTCTTGCCTGAACTTAGGCACTGGCGCACTAGCTGAAGATGAAACCTGGGCTAAAAATTTCTAAAGGAACTAAGAATCATACCGCCTTCTGACCTTGGCTAAGAGAAGTTGAAACTACTTGTTCTGGACCTCTTATTCTTTCTATCCTTCTCCTCCTTAATCTATTGAGCATGGCCCATAAGTCTAGATAGGTCTATCTCCTTAATCAACATGACGGTCCTATACTTCTTAACTACACTATCAGCTACACCAGATACAAACTTACTTATTCTAGACCTATTATATCCCACCATTGTAGAAGCATACCTCGCCAACTGAGTGAAATTAAGTGATTACTCCTTCAACTCTAGGGGGAAGAACCAATTTAAGAAAGCTGTGGCAAACTTTTCCAACTCTACAGGCCCTGCATCAAAACCTCAGTCCTGCTTCCATGCTTAACCCAGGTGTGAGATACACCCTATAATTGATATGCAGCTAACTCTGCACTTTCACTCGAAGTGACACCCATGATATCTGTTATTTTCTGCACTATTTTTAGAAACTCCTGTGGATCCTCCTTAGACTTGTATCTAGAAAATAGAGGAGGATTCATCCAAGTAAAATCCAAATCCTAACTGTAGTTGTATTTGCCACTGGATTGGTTGGGGCAACAGCCTGCTGGTAATTTTAAGCAGCTACAGAATGGGCTAGGGTAGTGAAAGCAGCCTTGAATTTGATATGAGAGACATGATTATTCAAGGGATCTTCTTGAAAAGATGGGGTACAAGCTGATCCCCATTCCTTCATTCATAATTTCTTCTGGAAGGCATTGTCTATAAACGGAAGAAAGAATAAGTTAGAAAGAGGAATTAAATTGAACTCATGCTCTTTTGCATGGCATGAACACTGAAAGAAGGGAAACTTTCCTAAGACTTCTTGTAGCCTCTTAACCATAAGTGTGGCGCTCTTCACTCCCATGCAGAAGACTCTACTCAACGCAACTTTTAGACACCCTAGGATACTTTAAGACCTTAGGATCCGATACCAAAATTTTTCACAACCCGAGGCTACCCTCTAGTCGAGACAACGGTGCTGTGCTTACTACCACAAGTTCCACAAGCCAACCCATGAGCTGGAGCACTGAGAAAATAGTAACACAACACATGTACGAAACATAAGATAATAAGATACTATAAATATAAATACTAAAATATGTAGCAATGACATGTCTGAAATATCTGATAAAAATATTGGAAACCAAATCGTTTGTTGGAAACAACAGATAAAAACTAAAAGAACGGACTGAATATCTAATTGATTTTTCTGAAATCCTTTAGACATCATGAGGATTTAATGGTATAAACTCCCAACTAACTTTGACTGACTGAACATAAGAAAATACTTAAATAACTCAAAAAAGCATGTTATGTCCTTAATGGAGGAGGACTCACTACCACTGTTGTTGGGTAGCGCTGAGTTATCTAAGAACGGTTGGGAAACTGAGTGTCCAAACCTATGTTATATGACAACATAGCGCAAAGAAAGTATGCAATTAGTACTTTCAATATACTCGTATGTAAGATACGGACTGAGTGAAATGCATGAGATAACTAAGTATGAAAACATAAACATGTAATATCTGATAATGCAGGACCAAGCATAAAAATGCTTCTAAGATATTTTGTAATCTAAAGACTGAATTCTATATAACTGAATAACTAAAAATTTGTATGCTTTGGTCAAGCAAACCTGAGCTGAGACATACTAAATATAGACCGAGACTGTGGGAGGTATCATGTAACCGACATGACCCAAAATGAGTTAATCAAGGTCCAACCTGTAACCCCAGTTGGAAGAGCATCAGTACTGTGCCACAAATACTAACATTGGCTGTGTGGATCCACTAAACTAGTGTCCCGAAGGACTAGGGAGTCACCCTCTAGTGGCAGGTGCTCTCATGAGATTTGTGTCAACCCTCAACTGGTAGGAAGACATCTCAAACCTATGCTGGATACGTAATTCTTGAACTCAGGAACTGCTACTAAAGGTCACACCCTCTACTGGAAGGTGAGCCCCCATCCCTGGGTTCTCTCGGTGCTAAATCCTACTTCTAACTAAACTAACAGTGGTACTGAACTAAACTAAGTTTAACTGAACAATATTTCTGATAGTGCTCATCATGGTCATAATATCTGAGTATAACGAAAATATTCATGGCTATTACTTGAAAATCTAAATTCATGTAAAACACATTGGTATCGAGTGTTCATAACCCGCCAGTACTGAATAATCATAAAATATGATATCAAAATTTAAAATTGTATTATGGAATCATGGTTCAAAGACAAACATGAACATTTCACCAAATGAGTGAGAATCATGAACTTGAACATGGGAATTTGTTAAACATGAGAAAACAACATGATAACATGGCTAAATTCATCAGTTGATATTACAACATGAAATTGAATTTTATGTAGAATTCAACATGAATATGTACTTCCTGCCAGTTGAATTTTATGTTGCAATATCAACTTATGAATTTAGCCATGTAATCATGTTGTTTCCTCACGTTTAACATATTCTCATGTTCAAGTTCATGATCCTCCCTTATTTGGTGAAATGTTCATGTTTTAGGTTTCTGAATAATGATTCCATACTGTAATTTTAAGTTATGATATTATATTTTTATGATCATTTAGTGTTGGCAGGTTATAGACACCCGATACCTATGTATTTTACATGATTTTAGATTTTCAAGTAATGGCCATGAATATTTTCATTGTACTCAGATATTTATGACCATGATAAGCACTATCATAAATAATGTTCAATTAAACTTAGTTCAGTTCAGTACCAGTGTCAGTTTAGTTGGGAGTAGGATTTAGCACCGACCGAACCTAGGGATGGGGGCTCACCTGATAGTAGAGGGTGTGACCTTTAGTAGTAGTCCCTGAGTTCCAGAATTACGTAGCCAGTGTAGGTTTAAGATGTCTTCCTGCCAGTTGAGGGTTGATGTATATCTCATGAGAGCACCTGCAACTAGAGGAAGACTCCCTAGTCCTTCAAGACACCAGTTTAGTGTATCCACATAACCAGTGTTAGTATTTATAGCACGGTACTGATGTCATTCCAACTGGGATTATAGGTTGGACCTCGATTAGCTCAAATTGGGGCAGGTCAGATACATAATACCTTCCACAGTCTGGATCTGTATTCAGTATGTCTCAGCTCAGATTTGCTTGATCAAAGCATACAAATTTTTAGTTATTTAATTTTATAGAATTCAGTCTTTCAGATTACAGAATATATTAGAAGCATTTTCTGCCTGGTCTTGCATTATCAGATATTACAATGTATTTTGTCTTACTTATCTCATGCATTTCAGTCAGTCCTTATCTCACATACCATTATATTAAAAGTACTGATCACATACTTTTTTTGTATTATGTTGTCATATAACATAGGTTTGGACACTCAGTTTCCCGATACATTCTTAAATCGCTCAACGTTATCCAGCAGTAGTTGTGGCGAGTCCTTATCCATCGAGGACATGATATGTTTTTCTCAGTTATTTTAGTATTTCCTTATGTTCAATCCAATCAAAGTTAGTTGGGGGGTTTTCCCATCAACTCTTCTTGATGTTTAGAGTCTTTCAGAAAATCAATTAGACAGTTAGTCAATTTTTTCAGTTTTTATCTGTTATTTCAGACAGACAATTTAGTTTCCAGTATTTTAATCAGATATTTCAAACATATCATTTCTATGTATTTTAGTATTCAGATAGATGATTCAGATTTCAGACATGAATTAAGGTATGTTGGGTATTTATGTGGGGTATTACCATAAGTTCTTGCTTTATTATGGAATATGAACTGGTTTATCTATAATTGTGCATATTCCTTGGACAACATCATTTCTTCCAAGATCAATCTTTCATTTAGGCCCTATTGTATCTTTATTTAATAGTCATTCAGTTTTATTCTTGCTACTTAAGTTCTCTGTTATATTGCACTAAACATCTCTTTTCTTAACTTCAGCATTATATGTTTTAATCTATTCATCTTCCTAACCACTTGAAAAAGTTTCCTCCCTCTTGCTGCACCCGACCAACTATTTTCCATCTTATTATTAAAAGTTAGAGCAATACTCCATATATTAAAGTACTTAAACTGAGATTTCTGCGTTATTTTCCCTTGTTCCCATCTAATTATCACAGGGCAGTGATCATACAGACCCTCTGTTAAATTTTAGCTTCTGATGCAGATAGTGCTATCATCCAGTTGTTATTTACTAGAACTCTATGAATCTTGTTGTATACTCTATATACCCCTTGGTGCTTGTTATTACATGTAAAGAAAGCCCCATATCATTTCAGGTCTTGTAACCCACAAGTTGTTACATAATTTTGGAACTTCTTTGTCTCAGCCACAGATACTAGTCCGCCTATTCTTTCTTTCCTACATAAAATACAATTGAAGTCACCTAGGAGTTCCCATGGGCCCGTTATGTTTCCATGGATATCCTTAATGTCTTCCCATATCCCCCTTCTTAATTCTGGTTCATTGAAACCATATACTACTCTTATACCAAACATTTCCCCTATATTTCTTGCTTGCACAGAGTAGTGGATCATTTGGGTAGCGTACTTCAAAATAGTCATTGGATATACATGTGGCTTCCATAACAACCCTATTCTACCTCTTTCATGTTCATTCAGATTTATGGTATATGACCAGCCATCACAAAGAATAAGAGATGCTCGTTGAGTTTTTATTATCTCAATCTTTGTCTCCAAGAGACCAAATAGACTTATTCTAGTGTTGTTCATAAAAGTATACATTTCTCACTATTTTCAGTCCTAATTAGTCCCCTAGAGTTCCAAAATCCAATGTTATCCATTGGATGGGGATGGCCTTCCACCATCCCTGGCATTATGTGGTGTTTTCCTACCTATTTTTGCTTCTTTCTTTTATTTTGTTCCTTCTTCCTAATAAGGGTTTTTATCCAGTATATCATATTTATTCTTTGTATTCATCATTGTACCTAAGGATTGTGGTACTTGTATCTTGCTCTGCCTTTGTTCCCTATTTTTAGTTGCTTTCATTAGACTTTCTTTTGGACGACCCTCTTGCTGTGTCTCCTTTCTTTTCTCTTGTTGTTTATTCTAGTCCACCTGCTGTTTTTCCTATCTATATTCCTTTAATTGTGTCCTGCAATTTTCAGCTTTATGCCCAAAGTTTTTGTAATATGTGCACATGGTCGGCTTCCATTCATACTCCACTCATTGTTCAACAATACATCCTACCCCATTCACAAATATCACCCTCGTTGGGTTCACTTTTTCCATGGGTAACTTCACTAGAAATCATGCATAAGTCATACGCTTCTTGATTGATGTAGATCTATCCGCTCGCAGTGGCATTCCAATTAGGATGGCTATTTTGGTCAATGCTGCTTTACCCCAGTATTTAAGGTTCAAGTTTGGTAACCGAACCCATACTGGCACCCTAGTAATTGTCTCCTTTATGGAATCACAATCTGATTCCCATATTTTTACCACTATTAGCTTATAATCAAATAACAGTACACCCTCTTCTACTACTCTCACTTTCTCCTCTTATAAACTGAATCTCACAAGGAAGACACCTCTATTACTTGGGTTACCCTTTCAATTCCCCTTCCTTTTAATATGCAATTGAAGTATCCCTCCATTACTACTTGAGGTAGATTTGACCCCATCACATAGCAAATCATTGTCGATTTCCAAAAACTAACCTCCTCTTGTATATCCTCCATCGTAATCTTTACCGTACTACTTTATGCACCTTTATTCTATAGCTCAAATCCTTATTAACTCCTATCCCTCCATGATATTTCTCCACATCCATAGTTTGCTCATTGGTGGTTTGGGATTTGGCTCTTCTTCTACTGGATCGTCCCATTTTGAAGCCCCTGAGCTTCTTTGTTCCTACATCTTCTCTACATCTACCTTTTTTTATGCATTCTCCCTTGGAGTGGTCAGTAGCGGTGGAAATAGTTCAATTCCTAGCAGAGCAGTCATACTCTTCATATTCTTTGTATCCCTAGATGTTGGAATCAACTTTGTCATTGTCGTATTTTTCCTGTGTTCACTTTGGTTCTGCGAATTCATCCCTTTGAGCTTTGATTTTTTTGCTATTTGAGTAATTGTTGAGAGAAACCTCGAGGACATTTCAAAAGATTGAAATTATCCTTATAGGTAATACATTCTGAAATAACCTCAAGGATGTTGGGATCAACTATGCTAGGATTAAGATTAAACATATGCTCATAATGCTAACAACAACCTTCCCAATCTTCTCATAATCAGATACCCATTTACCTTTCTTGTTTTAAATTCTTTAAATGCATGGCCTTTATCTTCTATCTTTAATGACAGGATGGAAATATTTTTTTAGAATCACCCTCTTCAAACTACCTGGTTCTTGCCTTCCATTTCATTAAAGAGTCTTTCTTGCTGAGAAAATATATATGTTCTACATGCCCTTTATTTAAATCATATCTACTATCGTCAATTCTGTTCATGATATCCAAGTCCTATAGGTACTGGACTTTATCCTCCCAGGTTTCAACTTGTTCATTAACATCTCCTACGTCATTATGTTATTTTTTCAAAAGATTTTTGAGTTTATCTTGTAATCTCCACATTAGGTTGTCGTTTGTATATTTGCTTCACTCACTTGAAACCATATTCTAAAAATTATTATGGGTGGTCCAAAAGTCTAGGAATTTAAAGTACTTGTAGCCATTTTTTTGTCCATTATTAAACACCAGTAGCATTGGTCAATGGTCAGACCCTATCCTGTCCATGTATTCACAGTATTGTTGGAATGATTTTGAGCTTATAAATAATTTATAAGGACCTTTTTCAATCACTTCCAAACCCTCTTGAAAGGCCTCCAATTGTTACACCAAGTGTACCTCGACCCAGTATAACCAATGTGTATTATGCCACAAAAGTTATAACGACCCAAAATCACCTCCTAGGACGTCACACGGTGCTTAGGGATACAAGTAGCCCAAGCTAACCCTTTGAGCCTATCACTTCTCATAATAATAACTTATTCAAGAAGAAATAAACAAAACACTGGCACTATCATATCAAATGAAAGGAAATAGGAAGATAATAATCGGTCCAAACGACCACAATATTGAAAATCTCAACGCAACCACAGTCTGATAACTAGTCTGACAAAGCCTTTACTACTCCATGAACTTGAGAGCCGTTGGGACAGGTCCCCAACTGACTCAAACTAAACTGAAAGTACTAACATAAAAACTCAAGTATTGAAATATCTGAATATAGGGCCTAGAACCATGAGGACTCACCACTGGAGAAATGTAGACAAAGGTACTTGAGAATTACTGACGAGGCTAGGACTGAGCACCTGAACCTACATTATAAGAAAATATAGCACATAGACGTATATGTGGATCAACAGTTGGGAATGTACTGAGTATGTGGGGGTGTATGCATTTATATAAAAACAGTACAATACTTTACAATCAAATCATGCATGCAATTAGGAATGACTCGCATAGCTTGAATAAGTCAAAATGTAAAGCTTATAAATCATGTAGAATGAAGCATGTAACACAAATCTCGTGATTCATTATACTTTAGCATTAAAATCTGTGCTCTCCTCTTATTCTTATTACTCATAGGATGAAGGAAACTTTAGGCAATACTTTCAACCCATGCATATATCTCATGGAGAGTAAAACCGTTTTAATGCTCAAGGACTTATAACTCTTTTGAACTCAAATACTTGGAACTCAGAACCGTATAACTTTGGTTTAAAAATCAATGATCAACTCGTATTAGTAGAGAAAACTACTTCCTTCTTTGCAAAATACTCAAAGCAGTTCATTCATTTTAGAAAATATCTCATCCCAAAGCTTTAGGGGAAATATTCTATCTCAATAGAAAATACTTTAGTTTAGGGAGGTTCTCTTAACTGACATAAATCATGCGAGCTACATGGATTCCAACGTCTTTTCCTACTAAGGAAGAAACCTCACATTGGGGAGAGGTGTCATACTCTTGCCAAGGAGTATAACCTTAATTCAGTGATCACTTATCTCGTCCTCGAGCCCAATCATCTCGGCCTCAGGCCCAAAATCTCAAACCTACAGTGGCACGTAGTTCTGGGGTAAGAAATCGTGGTAACTTACCCTACTCGGTGCTAAATACTACTCCCTTTAGTTTATCTCACTCATCTCATGGAAATCCACTTTCAAAATAATCTCATGGTTTATAAGAACCCAACAATCAAATCTATAATCTCATGTGGTAGAGTGGATTTCAAAACTCTATGACCATTAGGTCAAAACATTTCTCAATAATATCAAAATACTCAAATCATGGGTGCTTATAGCACAATAGTTCATAAAATTGTAAGTCTCAAGTAGGGCTTAAAGACCCATAATTCAATCTCAAGTTAAAACTCATCATAATGCATAATAGATAGCATATAGATTCATAATTCATGTAGAAATCTGGAATTTACAGCAATTTGTCTCAAAATCTCAACATACTCATATACTTCAATATCTCAAACATTGCAACTATTAACTTCTCAAGGATTAAAATCATGAGGTATAAACCCAGCTTCAATTTCTCAAGAAAACATGTAAAAATCATGCCATTAGACTCTCAATTCATGGGAAACATCAAAAGCTTGCAACCAATAACAATGGGTGAAAAACCCTAATTCAATTTTATGTAAAATCTCATAAGTTGCAGAAAATTATAGTTTAAATAAACCTTTGGGCACAAGGGTGAAAGGATTACCCATGTTCAAAACCCCACATACCTTAGATTATGAAATTGGATGAACAAACTTGCTTCAACTCTTCTTCTTACTCTTGAGAGAGGGTTCTTGCAACCCTTGAACTTGGGGAATTCAAATCTCAACTCAATTTGTGGAATCTATGATAAGTTCTCGGATTTCTTGGAGAAGGGTTTTAGATTTGATCTTGAGGGAGAAACCCTAGCTCTCTTGTGTTTTGGATGATGAATGAAGCCATTTCTTTTGCTTGGAATATATATATAGTAAATAAAAGAGTGAAAAAGACCAAAAATCCCCTTTAGAAATGACTTAAAAATACTAAACGGAGGCTGCGACGGTCAAAGCGATGGTCCGTCGCTAGCCTGATGGTCCATCGGATTGTCCATCGCATGTCGGTCAGGAAAAGAACACACTGTCTCAATGCGACGATCGAAGCGATGGTCCGTCATAGTCTTGACGGTCCGTCAGATCGTCCGTCGCACGTTGTCTAGGATGAGACCACATTGCCTCAGTGGCGACGGTCTCAGCAATGGTCCATCGCAGCATTGACGCTCCGTCGTCCTGGCCGTCGCACTTGGGCCAGAGAAGGGAGTTACTGCATTGGTTAGAATGGGTCGAGCGATGGTCTGTCACAGACTCGACGGTCCGTTGGATCGTCTGTCGCACCTGGGCGGTTCCAACAACTCTCAGTAAAATGGCCATAACTTCTCACCCCGATGCCGGATTTGGACGAAATTGGTATCGTTGGAAAGATAATTCAATTCTCTACAAGACAAAAAGTCAAATTTAAGAAAATTCTATATGGTTTAAATACCAATCACTTGGGAAGTCTCTTCTCAATCTTTTAGGGCCGGAATTACACGTCACTTGACACGCTCTAAGACTCAGACTACGAGAGAACTTTGCGGGGTTTTACGATATCTCCCCCTTGAAAACATTCATCCTCGAATGTTGCTAGTTAGACTAGGAACACAGGAAAAACAAAGTACACATAGCTGAAGCAATTTGCTAAACGGGCTCAAAATCTTTCTATTCTCTTAAATACCTCGGAAATTGCAAGAACTCATGCAAGAATAGATATAGCTGAACTTTAGATTAGAAGGTCTGAATTAAGGAAGAATAATACCTTCGGATCAATCTGAACTCGCAGAAAAGAGGTGCGGGTAATTGGCTCGCATGTCTTCTTCTGCCTCCCAAGTAGCACCCTCAACTGACTGGTTCCGCCACAACACTTTGACCAAGAGAACCTCTTGTTCCTTAGTCTATGGATCTGAAAATCTAGAATCTCAATAGGAATCTCATCGAATGAAACTATTCTGATTATCAGCACTCTCTGAGGGATCTACTACAACAGAATCACCAATATACTTTTTAAGTATGGAGACATGAAAAATAGGATGAACAGCTGACAACTCCGAGGGCAACTCAACCTCATAGGCTACTTTACCAACACGGCTCAAGACTCTATATAGGCCAACATAATGGGGACTAAACTTTCCCTTTTTACCAAACTTCTTCACCCCTTTCATAGGTGAAATTTTCAAGTACACCAAATCACCCACCTTAAATTCAAGATCTCTTCTCCTCACATCGGCATATGACTTTTAACGACTCTGAGTTGTCTTTAACCTCTCTCTAATCAACTTAACTTTCTCCATAGCTTCAAATACTATAGTAGGCCCAATCAAAGCAGCTTCACCCACTTCAAACCAACCTATGGGTGGTCTACATCTTCTACCATACAAGGCCTTAAATGGTGCCATCCCGATGCTAGCATGGTAACTATTATTATAGGCAAACTCTATCAATGTCAAATGCTCATCCCAACTTCCTTTGAAATCAAGAACACACGCCCTCAACATGTATTCTAGGGTTTGAATGGTCCTCTCAGCCTGACCATCAGTCTGCGGATGAAAAACGAAACTAAAAAAAACTTGGGTACCAAGACCCTACTGAAATGCCCTCTAAAACTGAGAAGTAAATTGAGTACCCCTATCTGAAATAATAGACAAGGGAATTCTATGTAGCCTAACTAACTCCCGAATATACAATCTAGCATAATCCTCAGTTGTATAAGATGTATGCATAGGCAAGAAATGCGCGAACTTAGTCAGCCTATCTACAACAACCCAAATAGAATCATGACGACGGCGCGAAAGAGGTAACCCAGTCACGAAGTCCATATTCACCACCTTCTACTTCCAAGTGGGTATACCAAACTCTTGCATCACACCACCAGGTCTTTAGTGCTCTACCTTAACCTGTTGGCACGTTGCATACTTTGCTACAAACTCAGTTATATCTTTCTTCATACTATTCCACCAATAAATTTCCCGCAAGTCACGATATATCTTGGTAGTGCCGGGATGAATGAAATACCGTGCGCCATATGATTCATCCATAATCCTCTGCCTCAGATCATCAACACATAAAATGAACAATCTACCCTGCGATCTCAACACGCCATCTCCCCCTTAGGAGAAAACCTCTACTTTTTGGTCCTTAACTGTCTCCTTCAATCTGACCAAACTAGGATCTCTATCTTGCTTCTCCTTCACTTCCGAAACTAAAGAGGATTCGGAACTACTTTGTACCAAAGTACTTCTCTCAAATGAATCAAGTAACCTAACACCTAATCTAGCCAGACAATGCACATCACGAGCTAATTTTTTCTTACTCTCCTCTACATGAGCAACACTACCCATAGACAATATGTTAAGGGCATCCGCTACTACATTGGCCTTGCTCGGGTGATACAACATACTCATATCATAGTCTTTTAACAACTCTAACCACCTCCTCTGCCTAAGATTCAACTCCCTCTGAGTAAACACATACTGCAAGCTCTTATGATCAGTAAAAACATCAATATGAACACCATAAAGATAATGTCTCTAGATTTTCAAAGCAAAGACCACAATAGCTAACTCAAGATAATGGGTTGGGTAATTCTTTTCATACGGTTTCAACTGTCTAGAGTCATAGGCTATAACCTTACCTCTTTGAATCAACACACTTTCCAAACCAATTCTAGAGGCATCACAATACACCACAAAACTATCTGTACCATCAAGCAAAGTCAACACAGGGGCTGAAGTAAGTCGAGTCTTCAACTCCTGAAAACTCTTCTCATAGGAATCTGACCACTGGAACTTAACTTTCTTTTGGGTCAATCGGGTCATGGTGGATGCAATAGAAGAGAAACCTTCAACAAAAAACAACAAAAATAGCCCTTTAGACCCAAGAAACTTCTAATATCAAACGGAGAGATAGGTCTAGGCTAATTTTTTACAGCTTCTGTCTTTTGGGGGATCAACTCTAATACCTTCGACTGAAATAATATGACCCAGAAAGGCTACAGAACTTAGCCAAAATTCACACTTACTGAATTTGGCGAACAACTGATGACCTCTAAGAGTTTGCAAGACAATTCTAAGGTGATCTGCATGATCATGCTCACTGCGGAAGTACACAAGGAAGTCATCTATGAACACTATAACAAGCATATCAAGATATTGCTTGAACACTCGATTCATGAGGTCCATAAAAGTTGTTGGGGCATTGGTTAGCTCGAAAGACATGACTAGAAATTGAAAGTGACCATAGCGGGTTCGGTAGGCTGTCTTTGGAATATCACATTCACTCACTTTAAGTTGATAATAGCCAGATCTAAGGTCTATCTTTGAGAAATAACTTGCACCTTGCAACTGATCAAACAGGTCATCAATTCTTGGAAGAGGATACTTATTTTTTACTGTGACCTTGTTAAGATGATGATAGTCAATGCATATATGCAAATAACAATCTTTCTTTCGCATGAATAGAACAGGTGCGCCCGAGGGAGAAATACTGGGCCTTATGAAACCTTTGTCTAAAAGCTCTTTAAGTTGCTCTTTCAACTCCTTAAGCTTAGCAGGTACCATACGGTATGGCAAAATAGAAATGGGATGAGTGTCAGAAAGAAAGTCAATCCCAAATTCTATCTCTCTATTGGGAGGTACCCCTGGGAGATCTTCTGGAAAAACATTTGGAAACTCATTAACAATGTTGACTGGCTGAATAGTTGGAACCTCGGACTTAGTGTCTTTGACTCTAACTAGGTGATAGATACATCCTTTGGATATTAGCTTTTTGGCTTTGAGATAGGAGATAAAATGACTCTTGGGAGATACCGAATGCCCAGACCACTCAAAAACTGGCTCATCAGGGAATTGAAACTTGACCACACGGGTACGACAGTCTATAGATGCATAACAAGAATGAAGCCAATCCATACCCAGAATAAGTTCAAAATCTGCCATGTCTAACTCTATCAAATCAGCAAGTATAACTCTATGAAGAACAGTAATAGGACAATCTTTATACACTTGTTTAGCAACAACTGACTCCCCTACTGGTGTGGAGACTAAGAAAGACTTAGGAATCTTTTTGGGACTTATTTTGAAATTCACAGCCACAAGTGGGGTCACATAGGAGAGACTTGACCCAGGGTCCAACAACACATAAACATCAAAACAAAAGATGTGAAGCATACCAGTAACAACATCGGGAGAGTCCTCCTGCTACTGATGGGGTGGTAAGGCATAGAATCTATTTTGGCGCTGACCGCCAGCAGTGCTAGATGAAGCGTCCTGAGCAGGGGCGGGACAAGGTATAGGAGCTGGTGCACTAGAAGTTTATGCCTAAGGTCGGGCATCTCTAGTCTCCTGCCTAGCATGTAGACAATCTCTAAATCTGTGTCCCTGCTTGCCACAACCAAAACAACCCCTAAAATCTGTGAAACACTCACCGGGATAATCCCTACCACACTTAGCACGAGGAGGATAACGGGGCCTGTTACCAACACTGTTCTGCGACCTAGACATAAAAGACCTGCTCCCTTGCTCCTGCCTCTAGGCGCGGGAGCACTAGCTGATGAAGCACGAGAATAGATGGATGTCTCTGAAACTGAGGGTGGTTCCCTCCATAGAACCTAGGCTGACTATACTCATGCTGCTCTGATAGCCTAAAGGAAGGCTCAAATATGAAATTGACAATAGAAGATAAAAATCAGCAAACACACAAAAGGAAAAACAACACACATAGAAGAAAAGAGATGAAGAAGAGATAATGCATAAAGTAAAGATATTATAGAGACCCTTACTTCCACTATATGATTAACAATAGGAGATGTATCAAATATCTAAGCACACCTCACTAATGAGAGCTCAAACCACTCTCTTAGGTGACCCAAATGACTCACACTTCCTCAAGCACACCTTTCTTGCCAAATAACCCAATACAAGTAGAAAACTAATTCCAAATGTATTCAAAGTCCAAGTTTCGGTTTTCCTCTCTTAAGGAGAAGGAGAATACTACAATCTAACACTAAGATTACAATCTAAAAAGTCACTCAATTCTTTATTTCAAAACTAATGAAAATGGAAGCTAAAAGGTCTATTTATACTATTACATAACAATGACTAAAATTCCCTTAATGAAGGGTGCTCCTTGGGAGTGTAAAATGGAGGTCTTAAAAGACCACAATGCCCTTAGTTGAGGCTCCTATGTGATGTAGAAATCCCACCTTCTCTCTTTAATTTGGACAAGTCTTTGGAATGGTTCCAAAAAGGTCTTCAAGCACTTGCAAATTCGAGACTTGATCATTGACAATCCAAAGCTTGAACCTTCTACAAGACCTTGTAAACCATGTGCTCTTTATGCTTGTATCATCCTCTCCATGTTGACAGGAATTTGTCCTCAAATTCAAATCTTGCAAAACCAAAGAGAGAGAAAAAGCACACGATCCTCTTGGTAAGAGGGTTAGAATTAGAACCACAATTATATCATTACTCCAAGGTGGTTCACACTTAACATACATCCATGTATCCTTGGTATTTGGCATGAAAATCTTGGCATAAAGGATACAAATGAATTGAATGGCATCAACATCAAAAGTAATTGAGAATGACCCGAAACTATAACTTTCACATCTCAAAAGTATTTTGGGGTCAAAGGGAAATAGTAAGCAAGGGTCTAGGCCATGGTTAAGCATCCCTTGCACTAGAGTATCATACCAAGGGGGTACATATTTGACATACAACCAGAAATCCCTTGTTTTGTCCATGAAATAATTAGTATATGCATCACAAAGGATAGGGCTAAGGTAAACATCAAGGAAAATAAGGACAAGCCAAAACAATCCCTTCCCCACCCCACTAGTACACCGAGATCAAATAGGTGAAGTGGCCAAGGAAATAATCCGAAGCAACTTATTTCATTTATTAAGGTATCACACTCACCCAAAGCATTTGTTCTTAAGGGAAGACTAGCACACAAGGATAAGGACCTACGGCTTAGTAGGCCTTCCTTAACAACATACATTTCATCATCCGCAATCTCTCCATACACAAGATCACCAAGAACACAATTAATAGTAAGGTTCTCACCACACAAGAAGTTCAAGGGATCATATTTATTATCAAGTTCAACATTATAAACATCAACACTAACTTGAGGCTTTTTAATTCCATAATTCCCATATTTAAGTAGTAAACTAGTTTTAAGAGAAAGTTGATCATTATTCACAATAAAAGAGTTACTAAGGAAAGAGGTAAGCACTTGCAAACCCAAAACCACTTTACTAGACACTAAATCACAACATTTTGAATTCAAGGAAGTGTAGAGAGTAGTAAAGTCACCTTGGGTAAGGCTTGGGCAGTCCACTTTTTTGGCGCTCTTGGTCAAAGGAGTCTCTAGTTCAGTTCTCATGATCCTTCTTGATTATTATTTCATCTAGTACCTGCACATAAGAAGAATCAAATCTAGGAAAAATGCTAGATTTTGGGTTAGGAAGTGAAAAAGGTTCTTTGTGGACAAGATCCACAATCAAGCAATTTTTTTTTTCTTTTCTACTTTGACCCGCGGTTTCGCTTTCCCTTTCTTCTTTTCTTCATATTTTTCTTGTACCTCAACATCAAGCTTCTCTCCATCTTTAAAACCAACCTCATCACCCTCAGATTCTATCACCATCTCTTCTCTTAGTCATATGGGGTGATTTTGATTTAGTGGATCTTGGAGAGGAGGCATTGGATTACATTAGTGATGTATTTGGATTTATGGCATGGGATTTTGTAGCGTATGGTGTCCTTGGTAAAGTGGATTTGGGACTTGGTGGTTTGAATTTTGTGGAGGCTTTGGTGGATATAATCTATCAACTCTCGCTTTTATTCTAATCACACCACCCATCAAGGATGCCATGTCACTCCTCATAGAATCCATATCACCCATTATAGCATCGTGATTATCATCAATTTTTCAGCCTCACTTCACTCACACTCAACCTCACCTCACACTTGGCCTCATAAGTGTTGGGAAATTGGTAATACTTGGCAAGTTACTTGAGAGGTGAGAAGCTTTGGTCCGAAATTGATCTTTGTTTGAAACGACTCAAATAAAGTGATGCACGAACTTGAACCAACAAAATACTACGACTTTAAAAAGAGAAAAGCATACAAAAAGCGAAGACACAAACAAACAGACTCAAGACTAATTACCAACCTAGTAGGTACTTACTAGTTTGCTAATTAGTGATAGAATTTAACACACAAGAAACTAGAATCAAAAAGGAGAAACTAAGAAATCTAGTTTAGAGCTTAATTAGGTTGATCAACTAGTGATGATGTGGCATAATGTGGTTAGTTGTCGTTTGCAATTTTTTTTCATATTCCAAATTTGAGTTTCGGCCAAAGATCCACTTAGGAGAGTGTTTTTTTTGGACGAAAATTAGGGAAGAAATGGTGGGTTGGAGCCTTTTTCTCAAGTTCAAATGGATTGGAATACAATGGTCCCCCCCCCCCTTGTACTTTCAATTGTACTTTGTTGTCCCCTTGTCTCCTCTTATTTTTGGAAGACTTGAATATTCTTGGAATATGCTTTTGGACAAACAACTTTTTCACTCTCCCTCTTTCCTTTTGGGGATCTAACACTTTTTTTGAATATTGTTCTTCAATAAGACATGAATATGGTGAAGAACAATATGAATATTCAAGAGTTGACCGAAGTTTGACCACAAGGCAAATGAAACCAGTTTTAATTTTTCTTTTAGATCTAGGTTCCTTGGCTCAAGGCAAGCTCAAATATCCACAAATCAACCACAACACGTCACAAAAAAGATGCCCACCATGAGATCCTCCTCGAAAAAGCTTCAAACAAGGCCCAACAATGGTGGATCTAGCTCAAATTCAACCAAATCTTGCTCCAAACTTAGATCTAGACACCCTATGTGCTAGAGAGAAAGGATCTAGCACTAGAAACCTTCAAAACACAATAAAAACTTATAGATCTAACTTGGAAATTTCGGATCTACACAAGACAACACTTTTATTTTGTATTTTTGGATTTTTGACTCTTTTTTGTTGAGATTTTCTTAATAAGAACACTAAAACCAAGATTTAGGAATGTTGGAACAACCCTAAGCAAGGCTTTGATACCAAATGATAGCCTAAAGGAAGGCTAAAATATGAAATTGACAATAAAATCTAAAAATCAGCAAACACACAAAAGGAAAAACAACACACATGGAAGAAAAGAGATGAAGAAGAGATGCATAAAGTAAAGATAGTAGAGAAACCCTTACTTCCACTATGTGATTAACAAAATGAGATGTATCAAATCTCCAATCACACCTCACTAATGGGAGCTAAAACCACTCTCTTAGATGACCCAAAGGACTCATACTTCCTCAAGCACACCTTTCTTGCCAAATAACCCAATACAAGTAAAAAAAACTAATTCTAAATGTATTCAAGGTCCAAGTTTTGGTTTTTCTCTCTTAAGGAGAAGGAGAAGACTACAATCTAACACTAAGATTACAATCTAAAAAGTCACTCAATTCATTATGTCAAAACTAATGAAAATGGAAGCTAAAAGGTCTATTTATACTATTACATAACAATGACTAAAATTCCCTTAATGAAGGGTGCTCCTTTGGAGTGTAAAAGAGAGGTCTTAAAAGACCACAATGCCCTTAGTTGAGGCTCCTATGTGATTTAGAAATCCCACCTTCTCTCTTCAATTTGGACAAGTCTTTGGAATGGTTCCAAAAGGTTTTCAAGCACTTGCAAATCCGAGACTTGATCCTTGACAATCCAAAGCTTGAACCTTCTACAAGACCCTGTAAACCTTGTTCTCTTTATGGTTGTATCATGCTCAGATCTATCCCTCTTGTTACCCCCCACTCTATCTCTCTCCCTTATCTTATCTGTCTCTATCTGTTGTGCATACATCATTAACCTAGCCAGATCTATATCCCTATGCAGCATCGCAACCCTATATTTCTTCAGCATCAAACTAGAAATATTGGTCATAAATTTACTCATACTAGCTCGAGTGTCAGAAATCAAATCAGGAGCATACTTGGCCAACTGGTTGAACTTCAAGCAGTACTCTTTAACAGTCATGAAGCCCTACCTCAAGTTTATACACTCCTCAATATTTTCTTTCCTCATCTCAAGCAGAAAGAACTTTTCCAAGAATGCATCTTGGAACACATGCCAAGTCATAAGAGTAGCATCCTCACCTCTACTCTTCCTCCACGATACAACCTAGTCATAAGCTATGTCTTTCAACCTGTAAGATGCCAACTTAACACTTTTTTCCTCAAAAACATGCATCACCTACGTGATTTTTCTCACCTCCTCAAGGTACAACTGTGAGTCCTCACCTGCCTTAGACCCATAAAACTCTAGCGGATTCATCTGCATGAAATCACAGATCTTAGAGGAAGCTATATTACCTCCTTGCTGATTTGCAACTACGACCTGGTTATTAGCCCAAATATTAGTGGTGACTGCTTGGGCTAATGCCTGAAAGGCCGCCTGAAACTTAGCACGAGACGCAGTCTCATTCAAAGGATCAATAGGTGGGGGTTACTCATTATCATTTTCGTGGGCATTCACTCTTCGAAGAGGCATTTTTTGAAATAAGAGAGCACAAATTATTAGATGAGAAGAAAAACTGAAGGCACGATGGAATCTGAAAGAAAGAAATAACTTTTTCTGAAAACGTCTTGTAGCCTCTTACTCATAGATGTGGCGCGCTACACAGCGATGATCAAGACTCTACTCAATGCACTTGTCAGACTCCATAGGACTCCTTTAAAACCTTAGGCTCTAATACCAAGTTTGTAACAACCCAAAATTACCTCCCGGAACGTCGCACGATGTTTAGGGCTAAAAGTAGCCCCATGCTAACCCTTTGAGCCTATCACTTCTCATAATAATAACTCATTCAAGAATGAATATACAAAATACTGGCACTATTATATCAAATTAAAGGAAATACAAAGATAATACTCGGTCCAAATGACCACAATACTGGAAATCTCAACACAACCACAGTCTGATAACTAGTCCGACAAAGCCTCTATACTCCATGAACTTGAGAGCCATTGGGACAGGTCCCCAACTGACTCAAACTGAACTGAAAGTAATGACATAAACACTCAAGTATTAAAATCTGTAGATAGGCCCTCGAACCATGAGGACTCACCACTGGAGAAATGTAGACAAAGGTACTCGGGAATCACTGACGAGGCTGGGACTAAGCATCTAAACCTACATTATAAGATGATGTAGCACATAGACGTATATGTGGATCAGGACTTGGGAATGTACTGAGTATGTGGGGGTGTATGCATTTATATAAAAATAGTATCAATACTCTTCAATCAAATCATGCATGCAATTAGGAATGACTCACATGGCTTGAATAAGTCAAAATGTAAAGCTCAGAAATCATGTAGAATGAAGCATGTAACACAAATTTCGTGAGTCATTATACTTTAGCTTTAAAATTTGGGCTCTCCTCTTATTCTCATTACTCATAGGATAAAGGAAACTTTAGGCAATACTTTAAACTCATGCATATATCTCATGGAGTGTAAAATTGCTTTAATGCTCAAGGACTTATAACTATTTTGAACTCAAATACTTGAAACTCGGAATCGTATAACTTTGGTTTAAAAATCGATGATCAACTCGTATTAGCAGAGAAAACTACTTCCTTGTTTAGAAAATACTCAAAGCAGTTCATTTATTTTAGAAAATATTTCATCCAAAGCTTTAGGGAAAATATTCTATCTCAATGGAAAATACTTTAGTTTAAGGAGGTTCTCTTAACCGACATAAACCATGCGAGCTACATGGAGTCCAACGTCTTGTCCTCCTAAGAAAGAAACCTCACATTGGCGAGAGGCGTCATACTCTTGCTAAGGAGTATAACCTCAATTCAGTGATCACTTATCACCTCGGGCCCAATCATCTCAACCTTAAGCCCAAAATCTCAAACCTACGATGGAACTTTGTTCTAGGATAAGAAACCGTGGTAACTTACCTAACTCGGTGCTAAATACTATTCCCTTTAATTTATCTCGCTTATCTCATAGAAATCCACTTTTAAAATAATCTCATGGTTAATAAGAACCCAACAAGCAAATCTGTAATCTCTTATGGTAGAGTGGATTTCAAAACACTATGACCATTAGGTCAAAATATTTCTCAATAATCTCAAAATACTCAAATCATGGGTGCTTATAGCACAATAGTTCATAAAATTGCAAGTCTCAAGTAGAGCTTAATGACCCATAATTCAATCTCAAGTTAAAACTCATCATAATGCATAATAGATAGCATATAGATTCATAATTCATATAGAAATCTAGAATTTACAGCAATTTATCTTAAAATATCAACATAGTCATATACTTCAATATCTCAAACATTGCAACTATTAACTTCTCAAGGATTAAAATCATGACGAATAAACCCAGCTTTATCTTGTCAAGAAAACATGTAAAAATCATGCCATTAGACTCTCAATTAATGGAAAACATCAAAATCTTACAACCAATAACAATGGGTGAAAAACCCTAATTCAATTTCATGTAAAATCTCGTAAGAGTCAGAAAATTGTAGTTTGAATAAGCCTTTGGGCACAAGGGTGAAAGGATTACCCATGTTCAAAACCCCACATACCTTAGATTATGAAATTGGATGAAGAAGCTAGCTTCAACTCTTCTTCTTACTCTTGAGAGAGGGTTCTTGCAACCTTTGAACTTGGGGAATTTAAATCTCAACTCAATTTGTAGAATATATGATAAGTTCTTGGATTTCTTGGAGAAGAATTTTAGATTTGATCTTGAGTGAGAAACCCTGGCTCTCTTATGTTTTGGATCATGAATAAAGCCATTTTATTCACTTGGAATATATATTTGGTTGATAAAAGAGTGGAAAATACCGAAAAGCACCTTTAGAAATGACTTAAAAATACTGAACGGGGGCTGCAACGGTCAAAGTAATGGTCCGTCGCTAGCCTGATGGTCCGTTGGATCGTCCGTCGCACATCAGTCAGGAAAAGAATATACTATCTCAATGCGATGGTCCATTGCAGTCTTGACAGTCCGTCGGATCGTCCATCGCATGTTGGCCAGGATGACACCACACTGCCTCAGCGGCGACGGTCTCAGCGATGTTCCATCACAGCCTTGACGGTCCGTCGTCCTGGCCATCGCACTTCGGCCATAGAATGGAGTTAGTACCTTTGTTATGACGGGCTGTGCGATGGTCCATCACAAACTCGATAGTTCGTCGGATCGTTCGTTGCACCTGGGTCGTTCTGATAACTCTCAGTAAAATGACCATAACTTCTCACCCCGATGCCGGATTTGGATGAAATTTGTATCGTTGGAAAGTGATACGGGTGTAGCAAGCTGTCCAACAAGTTCATAACCATTTACACGTAGCCAAGCTCCGGAGTTACAAAAACTCCAAGCCTTGTTCATACAAATAGCCGTTTGTGAGTTGGTGATTGATCCACCTAATGGTCTAAATGTTTTTAAGTGTGAAGAGGGGCCTCGAAGTGTAATAAACTTACACTCCAAGGCCACCCCATGGAAAGGGAAATCTAGTCATTTTCTCCTACATTTATGGTGTAATATAAATAAATAATACTAGGGTTATTTGGCAGCTAGTTCTTTCATAATATTTTGAGACAAACACTTGTAATATTGAGGAACTTCTCACTCTTCCATTGGAGATGCCCCAAATCTGAAAACTCACAAGTAGAGTGATACTTTTGTTGTATCTTAGCTAGAAACAAGGATCTTGAGGTTATAGAGTTCCTCTTGGTCCAAGTAAGAACTTGGTGTTAATATTCTTTAGTCTTAAGGTCCTCTTTTGTTGTTAGGATTCTTAGACTATTGAATATTACATGTCAAGTTACTATTTTCTTGTAATCTTGTTAAGATTGTGTTTTGTAATCTTGAAGTCTAGTGAAGCCGTGTGGGGCTCTTTCGATTCACTAGAACCTTGTTGACTTTCTGGTTCTTATTGAAAACTTCATCATCTTGTTCTAAAAATGTGATTCTTAAAGCCTAGTGAAGCCATTTGTGGCCTATTTCGATTCACTAGCACTTGTTGTTCAACTTGTTGTTTTTTGTGTTAGTTTGTTCATCTTGTTGTTCTTGCTGGATTCTTGCATTGTGGACTTGATATTGTATCAAAAAGCTAATTCAATTCTCTACATGACAAAAAGTCAAATTTAAGAAAATTTTATATGGTTTAAATACCAATCACTTGGGAAGTCTCTTTTTAATCTTTTAAGGTCGGAATTACACGTCACTTGACACGCTCTAAGACTCGGACTACGAGAAAACTTTAGGGGGTCTTACAAAAGTCCATACATGTAACACCCTAAATTTTTGGCCCAAAATTTAAAAAAATTTATCCTCACTATTGTGATTACGACTCACCCTACGAGTCGTAGGGTGTTTTGACTAGTTATATGACCCTAGTCGTAAGGTGTCCAGTGAATGGTGCCCGAGTTACTGTCCAGATTATGATTTGAAACCCCAAGTCATAAGATCCCATGATGAGTCATTGGGTGGTAGTTGTAAGGTGATCATTAGATGCCTCAAAAGTTTTTGTATTGGTAATAAGTGGTGCGTGTGAGTCGTAGGGACTATTTATGAGTCGTATGGTATGACTCGTGGACAGACTAGTGGGGATGCCCAGGGGTACTATCTTGACTACGACAGAAGCAAGTCATAAGGAGTTCTAACAAGTTGTTGGGAGACTCATAGTGACTGGGCGGTATTTTCACAATCTTTTAATGAAGGGCGTCTTGGTAAATTTTCCTTTTCTGCACTTAAACCCCACGACATATAAACACAATTGGGACTTATTTCTCACCCATAATACATTAAAGAACTCTCAAATTCTCCATTCAAGTCAGGTCTTGGGTTTCAAGGGAAGTGGTTATCTAGGGTTCTAAAGGTGCTATCTTCTTCAAAAATCCTTGGTAATTAAGGCATGTATCTCTTTTTCTTTACTTGTTTTTTCTTAATGGCATGAAGTTAGTTTATTATTCACATGGTTTTGATGTTGGATTTGACTTATGGGTTGAGGGTTTTGGATATAAATTGTTTAAATATTTTCTCATGATACAATTGAACTATTATGCATTGAATTATTGGTTTGTACACTCATTGTGATGCATGGGAATGGGGGATGGAATACAGGTACAATGGATCCCCAAATTTGAATACTATGGCAATGGGGGTACAATAAAATCCCTAAATAATTGGTTTTATTATGGAAAATAATGTAACCTCAACCCACTTACATAAATGATTTTAAAATATGCATTATCATTTGGTGTGGCTTATTTCTTAAAACTAATGCTGGGCAAAATGGCAAACTGGATAATAGGAGTAATGATCTTGAAAACCCTCTGGGATAAAAAGGAGCCCAAGTGATTTTATAAGTAAAGTCCGTTGGGTACAAAGTAATCCCCAAAGTGTTGGCTAAAGACACTACTTGCAAGCTATAGTCGGTATGACGATGCCACTTAATAATGCCTTAATAATTGACTCCCAGAATTGGTAGATGGGTTATGTGGTAAATTATTTAATTGGACATTAATGGGGTTATGTTAGCTAGCCATAAAGGTATGAGTCTGAAGGACTAATACTAGAAAATCATATTTGTTGATATGAGGGTTGGTCTTAATGACTGTGTGGTTATGGGGTACAGTGGAATTCCCAAAGTGTATATAAAATTATATCATGGTTGGAGAAGGGTACATGAGAATCCCCTACCTTCGATGATATCTCTAGTTCGTGTAGCTAAAACGCACTGGGGACTGACCATGGGGTTATAACTAGACCCATATAGACCATGGATGGATTTAATGATGGTCAAGCTACATAACCCACGCTAAGGTTTTAAATTGCATGCTACGCCCTATTCCCTCTCCCGACATCTTATATATATGTAAGTATGTAGATATACATGAATGTGTACTTATGCATGGATTTTGACTAGATTTGAATTTATGGAATTACTTTATCCCTTATCCTTGAGTTACATGCTATCACTCCAATCGCTAACTATTTTCGGATGATGTATCCCCATGCGATGCAGGAATTGGCCATACTTCTACTCCTCCTAAACAGTGACTAGGTTATTTGGGGAACAACTTGTAAGTCAGACTAAAATGGTGAGATTCCATACTCCGGAAGACCCATTTTATGCTTTGGATTTCCTTATATTTTGACTATTTCTTTGGACTTTGTTTTTTGCTATGGTCGGGGGAATGTCCCAACTAGATATTCTATGGTTTTGTTAGAGGCTTTGTTGGACATTACTATGGACATAGGTGTTTGAATCGATGGTCGATATCAGAATTATTATTAGTTATTAGTACTGATTATCGGATAGAGACTTATCTTAAAGTCTTTTAGTTTCTTATATTTTATCTTATTATATGTTAAGAATTCATCCGCAGCTAAGTGTATCAAGTTCTATTGGATTAGGCTAAGGGAGTGGTCTCCAGTCCACGGAGGACTTGAGATACCTGTCTCGGCTAGGCCCTAGTTTGGGTCGTGACAAAGTTGGTATCATATATACTAAGTTCATGATCAATTGGGTATCCACAAAGACGTTTCAAGTAGAGTCTCTTTTGTGGGTGTGTAGCATGCTACACTTATAAAAGAGAGGGTATGAGGTACTTAGGAATATTTCCCTTTCTTGTGGTCTTATTTTCGAGCTATAGAGTCTAAGGCCTTGAATCTCTCTAATCCCCATTTGTTTGCATTTCAGATCATGCCTCCAAGAAGATTTGATACTCGTGGAAACTCTTTTATCCCATCTTAGGACTATGCGGATGAAACTCGTTCTACCCCTAGGGTAAAGACCTGGTATAGGATCGCTGCTATCGATTATCCTCGTAGAGTTCCACTGATCCCCTTGATCCTTCTCCCGTGGGTGATACTCCTGCCTAGTTACCTCAAGAGAATATTACCAATTTAGAGTTTCATCAGTCTATTCATCTGTTGCCTAGTTGGTGATATCTTAGTCACAACAATCGGGTCCTGCTGGTATTACTGTGAGTTCTTTTGAGGCCACTAGAGCTGGCTAGTTTATGAGATTATATCTTTCGATTTTCACTGGCTCTAGGGTTGAGGAGGATCCTCAAGGGTTCATAGATGAAATAAAAAAGATCTTTCGAGTGATACATGTTACTGATGTAGAGAGTGTGGAGTTCGCCCTTATCAATTAAAGGATGTAGCGTACCAATGTGGGAGCATCTTAGGGGTGATGGTGTTGAGTTTTCCTTATGGAATGATTTTTTGAGTGCTTTTCTTGACTGTTTCTTTCCTTAGGAATTGAGGGAGGTAAAAGCGAAGGAATTCATAAATTTGAAGCAAGGCAAGATAATGGTAAATGAGTATGCTCTAAATATCCATGAGTTATCTCGATACACTCCTGAGTTGGTGTCTAGCATGAGGGATAGAATGAGGAAATTTGCTTTTGGTTTATCTCATGAGTTGGTTTTGGAGAGTAGGGTTGCCTTGTTGAACAAGTACATGGATATCTCTCGACTTATGGTATATATGCAACAAGTTGAAGAGGAAAAGAAGAAGCAAGCTAAGATGGGAGAAAGACAAAGTAAGAGGTTTAGATATTTAGAATAGGGTAGAGGACAGAAGTAGAGTGGTAGAGATGTCAAGAAATAGTCTAAGAAGAAGAATTGGGGAGTCCTAACATGCATTCGATGTCTAGTGCTCCTTATCCAATGTCGTCCAGTGAATAACGTTTTTAGGGTAGGGATACTTTAGGGCATAGGGTACCCAATCTCAGGCTAATAGGGCCCAGTTAGCTCTATAATATCTTCCCTGCAGATTTTGTAGTCGGTTGCATCATGGTTTCTGTGATGAGGAAAAGGACAGGTATTTTAATTATGGTCATCCGAGACATATACTGAGAAATTATCCCATGGGTAAGGTTTCATCTGAGGTGAATAAGGTTCCTACTTCCTCTTCATCAAGTCCTACAACAATGGGTCCCACTTCTAATACAAGCACTGGCTGGAATCATCTATATGCTCTTGCTACCTGTCAGAAGTCAGAGGCATCTCCGGATGTCGTCAATGGCATGCTAAATCTTTTCTATCGTGATGTATGTTGTTTACTTGATCCCGGGTCTACTCTCTCTTATGTGACCCCTTATGTGTCTGTTTATTTTAGTTTTGATCCTGAGTGTATTCTGGATCCTTTTTATATTTCTAACCCGGTGGGTGACTCTACGATTTCTAGATGAGTCTATAGGGGTTGTGTGGTATCTGTGGGTGGTAGGGAAACTTTGGTGGATTTTATTGAATTAGACATAGTTGATTTTGATATCATCTTGGGAATGGACTGGTTGCATTTGTGCTATGTCTCTTTAGATTGTCGGACTAGTAAGGTCATTTACAATTCCCTAATGAGATGGTTATTGAGTCAAAAGAGAGTTACCTAATGACTTAGGGGAAGTTTATATCATATCTTAGAGCCCAAAAATTGATTTCCAAGGGGTGTCTTTATCATATAGTCCCAGTTAAAGATTCTAACTCAGAAAGTCCTTTGTTGCAATCCATACCCGTGGTTAGTGAGTTCCCTGAGGTTTTCTCTGATGATCTTTCTGGTGTTCCTCCAGATAGGGAAATTGATTTTAGTATTAATATTCTTCCGAACACTCGTCCTACTCTATCCCTCCCTATAGAATGGCTTCACCTGAGTTAAAAGAGGTTAAGGAGCAGTTGAAAGATCTTATTGACAAGGGTTTTACTCTCCTAGTGTGTCTCTGTAGGGTTCTTCTATTTTTTTTATGCGTAAGAAGGATGGTTCCCTGAGGATGTGTATAGATTACCGTCGGTTGAATAAGTTGACGGTGAAGAATAAGTATCATCTTCATAGGATTGATGATCTATTTGACTAGATTCAAGGTGCTGAGTATTTCTCCAAGACTGATCTCCATTTTGGGTATCATCAGTTAAACATTAAGGAAGTGGACATCCCTAAGATGACTTTCCATACCCATTATGGTCATTTCGAGTTCTTGATCATGTCCTTTGGTTTGACTAATGCCCCAGCGATATTTATGGATCTCATAAATTGGGTATTTTGCCAGTTCCTAGATTTTTGTCATTATGTTTATCGATGATATTCTGGTTTATTCGAGAAGAGAGGCAGATCATGTTGGTCTCCTCCGTATTGTGTTGCAGACCCTAAAGAATTAGCGTTTGTATGCTAAAATTTTGAAGTGTGAATTTTGGTTGAACGCTACTACTTTTCTAGGTCATGTTGTTTCTAGTAAAGGGATCATGGTGGATCCACAAAAAGTCGTGGCGGTTAAAAAGTGGCCTAGACCCACGACTCCAACCAATATTTAGAGCTTTTGGGGTTTAGTCAGCTATTATTAAAGGTTTGTGAAAAGCTTCTCGTCGATTGCTACACCTTTGACTAAGTTGACTCAGAAGAAGGTGAAGTTCCTGCGGTTGGATGCTTGCGAATATAGTTTTGAGAAATTGAAGGATTAGTCAACTTCGACTTCAGTTTTGACTCTACCTAAGGGTACCAATGGTTTTTTTGTTTATTATGATTCATCTCGAGTGGGACTAGGTAGTGCATTAATGCAAAATAGTAAAGTAGTTGCATATGCTTCTAGGAGGCTGAAGGTGCAAGAGAAAAATTATCCGACGCATGATTTGGAGTTATTGATAGTGGTCTTTGATTTAAATATTTTACATCACTATTTGTATGGTATCCATGTTGAAATCTTCTCAGATCGTAAGAGTTTGCAGTATGTGTTCACCCAGAATGAGCTGAATCTCAGGCAAAAGAGATGGCTTGAGTTGCTCAAGGACTATGACAAGAGTCTTCACTATCATCCAGAAAAAGCTAATGTGGTGGCTAATGCCCTCAGCAGATTGTCCATGAGGAGTTTATCTTATCTAGATAAAGAGAACTAAGCTTTGGTAAAATATATTCACCTTTTGGCTAATCTTAGAGTTTATTTGTTAGTTTCCAAAGATGGTGGTGGGATTTTTCAAGAGGTGGCAAAGTCATCTCTCGGTGCTGAAGTGAAGGAGAAATAAATTTTTAACGTTATTTTGATGCAGATCAAGGATTGTATAGGTCGCCAGAAGGTGATGGTTTTTGAGATTGGTGGTGATAGTATCTTAAGGTACCAAAAGAGGTTGTGTGTTCCCAATATTGATGGGTTACGAGAAAGGATTTTGGCCAAAGCTCATGAGACGCGTTATACGGTTCATCCTGGTTTGACAAAGATTTATCATGACTTAAAGGAAATTTATTGATAGAAAAACTTGAAGAGGTATGTGACCAATTTTGTGGTTAAGTGCATGGTGTGTCAAAAGTGAAGGTGGAGCAGTTAAGGGCCAGTAGGTTAACTCAGAAGATTGAACTATCGATGTGGAAATGGGAAATAATTAATATGAATTTTATTGCTGGTCTACCACAATATTGGAAATAGTTTGACTCAATTTTTATGATCGTGGATAGGATGACTAAGTCCGATCATTTCTTGCTAGTGAGGAATAATTATTCTGTTGAGGATTACGCAAAGTTTTACATCCAAGAGATAGTGAAGTTTCATGGTGCTCTAGTTTCAATCATTTCTAATCGTGGTACCCAGTTGTCTTCCTACTTTTGGAGGTCATTCCAGGGAGGTTTGGGGATACCCTTAGTACCGCTTTCCACCCGCAGATAGATGGGCAAATGGAAAGGACAATTCAGGCCTTTGAATACATGTTTAGGGTTCGTGTATTTGATTTCGACGGTAGTTGGGTTGATCACTTATTTCTCATTGAGTTTTCTTATAATAAGAACTATCACTCTAGTATCGGCATGGCTCCTTTAGAGGCGTTGTATCATAGGAGGTGTCATTCTCCTATTGGGTGGTTTAAAGTTGGTGAGGCTAGATTATTTGGCCCTGACTTGGATCACCAAGCTATGGAAAAAGTAAAAGTGATAAGGGATAGGCTTAAGATCGCACAACGTCGCCAAAAGTACTACACAGATGTGAGGCAAAAGGAGTTGGAATTTAATGTTGGTAATTGGGTGTTCCTGAAGGTATCTCTTATAAAGGGAGTGATGTGGTTTAGAAAGAAGGAAAAGCTCTTCCTCCGTTATGTTGGTCCGTATATGGTTTTAAGGAGGGCTGGTAATGTTGCATATGAGTAGGATTTGCCCTCTAGTTTTAGTTCCATCCACCTGGTGTTTCATATTTTGATATTGAGAAGGTGTGTGGGTGATCCTTCGATGGTTATTCCTTTTGAAACTATGGGCATTTCAGATTCCTTGTCTTTTGAGGAAGTTCCACTGGAGATCTTGGATTGACAAGTCAATCGATCTTGGACGAAGGACGTGGCTTAGATAAAGGTTCCTTGGAGAAACCAAAAGGTTGAGGAAGCTACTTGGGAAGCCGAAGAGGACATGAAATCCAAGTATTCCTTAACAACTTTGTTTTTTGTTTTTGTTAAAGGTAAGTGTGGGAGTGTTTCTATGTTAAATCATGCTAACGTATGACTTGACCCATCATTCGAGGATGAATGATCCTAAAGGAAGAGAATGTAACACCCCAGGTTTTTGGTCCTTGAAAATTTCAAAAATTTTATCCTCACACTTTTGATTACGACTCATAGGTATTTTGACAAGTCATATGACCCTAGTTGTAAGGTGTCCAGTGAATGGTGCTTGAGTTGCTATCCTGATTATGAATTGAGGCCCCAAGTCGTAAGATCTCATGGCGAGTCATTAGGTGGTATTCGTAAGGTGATTAGTGCATGCCTCAAAGTTTTTGTCTTGGTAACGAGTGGCTCGTGCAAGTCGTATGAACTGGTTACGAGTCATATGGTACAAATCATAGCTAGACCAGTATGGGTGCTCAGGGGTACTGTCTTGACTACAACTCGAGGAGGTGAGTCATAAGGAGTCGTAACGAGTCGTTTGGATACTTGTAGCGAATGAGCGGTATTTTTACAGTCTTTTAATTAAGGCCATCTTGGTAATTTCCCCTTTTCCCCACTTAAAACCCACGACCTATAAACATAATTAAGACTTATTTCTCACCCATAATACATTAAAGCACTCTCAAATTCTATCTTAAATTCCCCATTCAAGTCAGGACTAGGGTTTAAAAGGAAGTAGTCATCTAGGGTTCTAAGGTTGCTATCTTTTTCCAAATTCCTTGGTAATTAAGGCATGTATCTCTTTCGCTCTACTCGTATTTTATTAATGGCATGAAGTTAATTTATTATTCATATGGTTTTGATGTTGGGTTTGAACTATGGGTTGAGGGTTTTTGATATAAATTATTTAAATGTTTTCTCATGATACAATTGAACTATTATGCATTGAATTATTGGTTTGTACACTCATTAGGGTTCATAGGAATGGTGGATGGAATAGGGGTACAATGGACTCCCCATATTTGTAAACTATGGCAATAGAGGTACAACAGAATCCCCAAATAATTGTTTTTGGTATGGAAATTAATTGTAACCTCAACCCTCTTGCATAATTGATTTTTGGAATATGCATTATCATTTGGTGCGGTTTATTTCTTGAAACTAAAGCTTGGCATAAATGGCTAACTAGATAATAACAATAATGATTTTAAAAACCTTACGAGGTATGAAGGAATCCCCTAAGTGATTTTATTAGTGGAGTCTGTGGGGTACAAAAGAATCCCCAAAGTGTTGGCTAGTGACATTGCTTGCAAACTATAGTCGGTATGACAATACCACTCATTGATACCTTAATAATTGACTCCCAAAATTGGTGAATTAGTTATGTGGTAAATGTTTGATTATATGGGTACAACAAGCTCAAGACCATTCACAAGGAGCCAAGCTCCGGAGATACAAAAACTCCAAGGAATGTTCATTAATATGGCCGTGTGTGAGTGTGTTATAAATCCATCTAAGAGATTACATATTCTTAAGTGTGAAGAGGGACTTTGAAGTATAAAAATGGACCTAAACTTACACTCCAAATCCTCCCCTTGGACCAAGGACAACTTGGTTATTTTCCACTTATTTTGTAATATACTGTATATAGAACATGTTGGAGTTATTTTAGTTTTAGTTCATCATTATTATTACACTAAAAAACTTATAACATTTTGAAGCTTCTCTCTCTGTCTCTTGAGAAGTGGAAACCTAAAACTTGTAGTAGCAAGTGTAGTGACACTTGTGTTGTTCTTTGGCTAGAAACTTGGGTTCTTGAGGTGATTGAGTTCCTCTTGGGTCCAAGTAAGAGTTTGGAGTTGATATCTCTTAGTATTAGGGTTCTTATATTTGATACATATTAGGGTTCTTAGACTTTGGGATATTGTATGTCAAACTATCTATCTTCTTGTTGTTGTAATCTTGTTGTTGTTCTCTCTTAATCTATTAAAGACGTGTGGGGCCTTGTTTCTATATTGTTGTTGTTCTCTTGTTTTCCTTGTGTTGTTGGTCGATTTCTATATCAATACCATCAAGTTGAGTATTCCAATCTTCAAGGGTGACAGTGACCTCGAGGCCTACCTTGCTTGGGATTCATCTTGTTACAAGATCTTCCAAGTCAATGATCTCTCGAAAGAAAAGAAAAGTTGCTATGTCGTGGCTCATTTTGAGGGCTTTGCTAACAGTTGGTGGGAATATGTCAAAAGGTTTGGGAATGAATTGATTGATGAGCAGAATCCACCTTGGTTTAGATTGAGGAATCTTATGAGACAAAAATACCTACCCGAGAGTTATAGACATGATCTCTTTACCAAGTTGTACAATTTGAGGCAAGGTGGAAAGAGTGTCATAGATTACTATGACGAGTTCCAACAATTGATGTTAAAACTTGATCATCGAGGGGAACAAGTAGGTCATGAATTATCCAATTTAAGGTTGGGTTGAACAAGGACATTTCTAATCACTTGACTTTTCTCAAGTTTGATACGATTGATGGCATTTTCCAAGCAGCCCTAGAGATTGAACAGAGCTTAAAAAGAAATCAAATTACAAAGTAAGGGGACAAGCACCCTCAGGTTGGTCTAGAAACAAAGAAATAGCTCAACCTTTCTCGAGTTGGAACAAGAGCAAAGATCAACCCTCCAAGGTTGTCCAACCCAAGAACAAAGCCATCCAAAAATATCATCCGAGGCAAGAAGGTAGCAAGTATACTACTCTTAATCCTAAGGGGTTTCGATGATTCAAGTGTCAAGGGTGGAGACATAAAGCCAATGAATGTCCAAACCATCAAAATGTGATCCTTAAGAAAGGAAAGATATACTATCTTAGAGAGAAGGTAGGCATTGAATTCGGGAAGAATGAGGTTGAACCTCAAGATGGAGATCAAGTTGAGAATTAAACACGGGAGAAAGATGATGGAGAAGATATTTGGTGGCAAAAGAGTGAGTGTCTAGTTCCAAATTTTATGGCGAGAAGATCCATCATGACAAGGAACTCCCACTATCTATTCCATACTAAATTCCTTGTCAAGGAAGGTTTGTGTATCGTGTTAATTGATAGTGGGAGTTGTGCCAATGTTTCTAGTGCCACTATGGTGGATTTCTTAAAAATACCTACTACTCCACATGCTAGTCCTTACAAGTTATAATGGTCGAACGAGTATGGAGAATTGTAAGTCACAAGGCAATGTATGATTCGGTTCAAGGTGAGAAACTACCATGATGAAGTTCTTTATTATGTGATTTCGATGCAAGCATGTCACTTGTTGTTGGGTAGACCTTGGCAATATGATAGGTCTACCAAGCATGGTGGGAGAATTAACCAGTACTCTCTTGAATTGAATGGTCGCAAGTTCACTTTTCACCCCCTCTCACCATCTCAAGTGAATAAATTACATCAACAAATGAGAGAGTTGAAGGTGAAAGGCAAGAAGACCAAAAAGAAGGTGAAACCTAAGAGTGGGAAAAGGGAGGAAACCAAAAGGGTTTCAACTTCAAAGGGCGAGAATACTATGGTAATATTGGCTAGGAAGAGGGAATTCTTCTTGGAACATGATGACAACACTCGTATGCTTCTATTATCTAATACTTTTAACACTAACCCCTCTAATATTTCTATTCCACATTCTATTTCTCTTGTGTTGCAGGAATTCGAGGATGTTTTTCCCAAGGAACTTCCACAAGGTTTACCCCTACTTCGGGACATTGAGAACCAAATTGACTTCATGTCGGGCTCACAATTGACAAACAAACCATCTTATCGAAGCAACCCTATAGACACCAAAGAGCTACAACATCAAGTTGAGGAACTCCTAAACAAAGGATACATCAAAGAGAGCATAAGTACATGCGCAGTTTTGGTGTTGTTAGTGCCGAAGAAGGATGGAACTTGGTGCATGTGTGTGGACTGTCGAGCCATCAATAAAACCATAATAAAGTATCGCCATCCCATTCCTAGATTAGATAATATGCTTGATGAGTTGAATGATGATTCTTGTGTGTTTTCAAAGATTGACCTTAGGAGTGGCTATCACCAAATTAGAATGCAATCCAGTGATGAGTGGAAGACCGCCTTCAAGACCAAATTTGCTCTCTGTAATAGATGGTCATGCCATTCGTCCTAACTAATGCTCCTAGCACTTTCATGCGGTTAATGAATCATGTGATGAAGTCATTCATTAGAAAGTTTGTTGTTGTGTATTTTGATGATGTCTTGGTTTATAGTAAGTCCATAGTCGAACATGTGTTGCATTTGAGAAGTATCTTTGATGTCCGTAGAAAGGAGAAATTATATGCTAATCTTGAGAAGTGTTCTTTGGTGTTGATGAAGTTTTTTTCTTGGGTTTCTTTGTTAGTTCAAGAGGGGTCGAAGTGGATGAATCCATGATAAACGCTATTAAAAATTGGCCAACTCTACAATCTATGGGTGAAGTTTGAAGTTTCCACAGATTGGCTAGTTATTATAGACGGTTTGTCAAAGGATTTAGCACCATTGCTACCTCCTTGACCGAAGTCATTTGGAAAGACTAATCATTTAAGTAGGGTGATGAACAAGCTAAGGCCTTTGAGACCTTGAAAGTTATGCTCATTTCTACCCCTTTGTTATAATTACCCAACTTTTATAAAATATTTGAAGTTGAATGTGATGCTAGTAAAGTAGGTCTAGGGGCTATTTTGACGCAAGACCTTAAACCCATTACCTACTTTAGTGAAAAGATCAAAGGCGCCACTCTAAATTATTCCACTTATGATCTAGAGTTATACGCCTTGATTAGAGCTTTGGGTAATTGACAACACTACTTGTGGCCCAAATAATTTATGATCCGAACGGACCATGAATCCTTGAAACATCTTAGGGACCAAGATAAGCTCCACAAATGGCATGCTAAGTGGATTGAGTTCCTAGAAACATTCTCTTATATTATTCAATACAAAATGGGAAAGAACAATGTGGTTGCCGATGGATTGTCTAGGAAATATGTACTTGTGTCTACTTTGTCTTACAAGTTAATGGGATTTGAAAGCCTCAAATCACTATACCCTGAGGACCCTCACTTTGCTTCTATCTTTAGGGATTATGAAGAATTGGGTAGGGAGAAGTGGCTCACGAATAGAGGATCCATTCCTTATTCTAAGTTTGATGGCTATTTGTTCAAAGAAAGTCAGTTATGTGTGCCCTGTAGTTATTGGAGAGAGTTATTTGTAAGAGAGGCATATAATGATGGCCTAATGGGGCACTTTGGGGTTGAAAAGACCCTCAGAATCTTGGAGGAAAAATTCTATTGGCTTAAGATACACAAAAAAATTGCTAAAATTTGTGGCCAATTTATGGATTGTAGGAGTGCCAAGTCACGACTCCTTCCTCAAGGTTGTATACCCCATTTCCCACTCTTTTACGTCCTTGGTTTGATATATCTATGATTTTGTGTTGGGACTTATAAGGACTAGAAAAGGTAGGGATAGTATTTTTGAAGTGGTTGACCGGTTCTCTAAGATGGCACATTTCATTTCATGCTTTAAAAGTGAGGATGCATCTAGTGTAGCCTCATTGTTTGTTGAAAATGTTGTCAAGTTGCATGGCATTTCGAGAACCATTGTGAATGATAGGGACTCCAAGTTTCTTAGTCATTTTTGGAATCGATGTGGGGTAGGCTTGGTACAAAGTTGCTATTCTCAAGATCTTGCCACCCACAAACCGATGGCCAAACAAAAGTAGTAAATAGGACCTTGGGTTCTATGCTACGATCCATGGTTAAGGTAAGATGGCTTCTTGGGAGGATCACCTACCCTTATCGAATTTTCTTACAATCGTGTTATCCATTCAAGTACGGGCATGACTCTTTTTGAGTGTGTATACAGCCTAAACCCCCTTACCCCTTTAGATCTAACCCCTTTGTTAAGTGATCGCAAAAGAGTCGAAGCTATGAAGAGATTGCATAAGAAGGTGAAGCTACGGCTTGAGAAGAAAAATCAAGAAGTTGCTAAGTGGGTCAACAAAGGGAGGAAAAAGTTTATTCTAGAACCGAGAGATTGGGTATGGGTGCACCTTAGAAAAGATCAATTTCCATCATAAAGGAAAACCAAGTTGATACGAGGGGTGATGGTCCTTTTTAAGTGCTTAAAAGGATCAATAACAATGCATACAAGATTGACCTTCCTCCGGAGTATCAAGTGCACAACACATTCAATGTATGTGATTTATTTCTTATTGGCACGGTTGAGGATGATCAAGCAATGAATTTGAGATCAAAATTCTTTCAAGATGGAGAGGATAATACGAGTACAACAAGCTCAAGACCATTCATAAGGAGCCAAGCTTGGGAGTTACAAAAACTCCAAGGAATGTTCATGAATATGGCCGTGTGAGTGTGTTATAAATCCATCTAAGGGATTACATATTTTGAAGTGTGAAGAGGTACTTTGAAGTGTAAAGATGGACCTAAACTTACACTCACCTTGGACCAAGGACAACTTGGTCATTTTTCACTCATTTTGTAATATACTATATATAGAACATGTTAGAGTTATTTTAGTTTTAGTTCATCATTGTTATTACACTAAAAAACTTGTAACATTTTGAAGCTTCTCTCTCTCTCTTGAGAAATGGAAACCTGAAACTTGTAGTAGCAAGTGTAGTGACACTTGTGTTGTTCTTTGGCTAGAAACTTGGGTTCTTGAGGTGATTGAGTTCCTCTTGGGTCTAAGTAAGAGTTTGGAGTTGATATCTCTTAGTATTAGGATTCTTATATTTGATACATATTAGGGTTCTTAGACTTTGGGATATTGTAAGTCAAACTATCTATCTTCTTGTTGTTGTAATCTTGTTGTTGTTCTCTCTTAATCTAGTGAAGCCATGTGGGGCCTTGTTTCTATATTATTGTTATTCTCTTGTTTTCCTTGTGTTGTTGGTTGATTGCTATCATAATTGGACATTAATGGGGGTTATGTTAGCAAGGTGTGAGGGTGTGAGTCCGAAGGACTGATATTGAAAACTCATATTTGTCGGCGTGAGGGTTGGTCTTAATGACTGTGTGCTTATGGGATACAAGGAAATCCCAAAGTGTATATACAATTGTATCATGGTTGGTGAAGGGTACATGGGAATCCCCGGCCTTCGATGGTATCTCTGATTCATGCGGCTAACACGCATTAGGGACTAGGGTTACAACTGGACCCATATAGCCCGTGGGTGGATTTCATGACGGTCAAGCTACATAATCCAGGCTAAGGTTTTAAATTACATACTAAGCCTTGTTCCCACTCCCAACATCTTTATATGTGTGTGTGTGTGTGGATATATGTGGATATGCATGAATGTGTGCATGTGTATGGATTTTGACTTGGTTTGAATTTATGGCATTACTTTATCCCTCATCCCTGAGTTACATGCTAGTGCCCAACCGTTAACTTTCTTTAGATATTATATCCCCATGCAATGCAGGAACTGGACAGACTTCTTCTCCTAGTTTCATGCTTCTGTGTTATTCCATTCCATTTTACTTTTTGTTTATTTATAAACAATCTACTAGTGTTGCATGTTGAAAGAGAAGTATATTTTTTTTATTGAAAAAATTCGACCAAAAGAATAGAGGAAAGTTATATTTATTTGTGTATTTTTGTAGGTCAAATCGAGCGGGTTAGATTAAGGTGTATTTTATTTTTAAAAATTGAATCATTTAACGTTGATTTGAGTTTTTTGTTAAAAGAAGGGTACGTGTGAAATTTTTTTAACAATGAGGGTAAATATGACCCTAACGTATATTAAGGGTAAATTTGGCCCCAAAGTATGACAACGAGGTAAATTTAATTTCAAAGTATGAAAAAGGATATATTTAGCCAATTTTCAAAATAGAGAGATAAATCTGACCCTTTTCTCAAATATATATAAGGCCAAGGTAATCTTATTGATATTTGAACAATTGTAATATCAATCAATAACTACTTGTTGATCTCTTCATACTTATAATTTCTATGATTTATAGTAGTTGTTGCTTTCAAGAACACAATATTGAAGGCAAAACGGGATGAAACTTATAAAGCAAAAGTCATAAGTTGGTACTATCCTATTTTTTACTTTTGGCTTATTTTGACACTTTTTAACTTAAAAATAAGTGTTTAAAAGCACTTTTTGACTTTGCGAAACACTATCAAAATGAAAAAAGTATTTAAAAGCTAAAAGCACCTAAAAGTAAGCTAAAAGTAAGTCAATCCAAACACCCACTTACTAATATTATTTTGATTTTGTAAAATCACACGTATATGTTGGGACAAATAATTTTAGTAATTTTGATAACTAGTATGAAACAAGGGATAGTACTCCCTATGTCCTAATTTAGGTGTCACCGTTGGAAATTTGAGATTGAAACTTTTAAATTTTAATGGTAATAGAAATTTTAATCAAGCCTCCTGAGATAAAATCTATATATTTGAAAACTAGTTAAAAAGTATTATAAATCACACAAATTAATTAATCAATTAAAATATTTAAAAGTTATAAGAAAAATTCCAATGAAAGAAAAACTTGATTATTGACTCTCGAAATTTTACTTGTGCCGCTTAAATTGGGACAGAGGAAGTAAAAAATTAGGCAGCAAACTTGATCTTCCGACCGGCTGTGGAATTCTCGGAAAGTCAGATGCTAAAGAAAAGCGCCGAAAGATGCAATGAAGTTTAACAGATACACATTTTAGAATATAATTAAGGAGATTGAATAATTTGACCCGAAGAAATTTCCATTTCATAACTAACAAACTTCCCATAACAACGATACTAGTACTATAACACAATAAACAATTGCCAAGGAGGTAAAGGTCAATGATATCATAAAATATGTTAGTTTGAGGTACTTATTAACGCTAACTATACATTAAGTATAAATAATTAAGTTTACGTTAATCATAAAATCGTGTGTTATAAGAATGTTTTTTACATCATCATGTTACTTATTCTTGTTTTATCAAGTAATTTGTTTTATATTCTAGATCGCAAATTCCACATTTTCAAAGATAATCTGATGGTAAATTCTTTACAGGTATATAACTTGATTACCTTTCTTAGCTAATATGAAGATTGTTTTGGATTCCTTCTTTCAAGTCTAATCACGTGCCTTCAAGCAATGACCTCTCTTATTTCTCACTTCATTTCACATCTCATCTCATGCAAACACCTATAAATACCACCTTAAACCATCACTTCCAAACCACCCTATTTCTCTAGCGATAAACTCCTGTCATTTCCAACTTCTACTTTAATATCCTTGAAAATTGGGTAATGGCGATCATCCGTTCCAAAATTGGAATAATTGGTGCTGGAATAAGCGGAATAGCAGCCGCTAAACAGCTAGCCAAGTACGAGCCAATGGTGTTCGAGGCCACGGACTGTATAGGAGGTGTGTGGAAGCACTGTTCTTATAGATCCACTAAATTGCAGACCCCTCGATGTGACTATGAATTCTCTGATTTCCCATGGACTCAAAGGGATAATACCAGTTTCCCTACTTATGAGGAAATATTGGAATACTTGTACTCCTATGCTCAACATTTTGATGTCTTGAAATTTGTCAACTTCAACTCTAAGGTGGTGGAAATCAAGTTCGTGGGTGACCGAGAAATGAATTATTTTGCTGGTAGCAGAAATGGAAAATATGGAAGTTTGTTGACTGGCAATCCAGTCTGGAAGGTTGCTGTTCGAACCAATCAATATGAAACCCTACAGGTTCTTCTTTCTCTTCATTATAAATTTAAAGTATCATAAAACACCATTTTTTTCTCTCTAGGTTTTGTATGGAATTATGAGTTGTTTCCTTTGGTTGCTCCCGTCCGTCCTAATTTATGTGTTACAATGAAATTCAAGATTCTAACTTGTAAATTTTGCCATAAATTCTGACATGGAATCTTTCCATCATTTTAAATGATTGAATATTTGAATTCCGTTTGTCTTATTTTATGTAAAAAATGAATTTCAAGAATCTAACTTGCTAGTTTTGGCCATATATAAATTCTGGCATGGAATCTTTTTATGTTTTAAAATATATACATATTTGAAAACTATCTAAAAGAAGTTATTAAGTCCTAGTAATTGACAATTCATAGTATTTAAATGCGTATGGAAAAAAAATTGCATTTAAAGAAAAAATTATTTGACTCTCGAAATTCGAAAGATACCACATAAATTGAGGGAAGAGGGTTTAGTACTAAGAACTCCTTTAGCGGTCAGCCGGTGTTGAGTCTATTTAAGGGATGGGGGATTTGGTCTATTTATATAGCGTGGATAATCCTCTCCTTATAAGCTAACTTTTGTGGTTGAGTTAAGCTCAATATACATTCTTTATCATGGTATCAGAATCAATTCCATTCCAATTCATGATTTATGGATGTCCGGTCCTTTATTAAATTGTTCGCACTTCAAATGTCCAGTCTCTAGTGTGAGCCGCAGTGTTGAGTCTCCCATATCGGCTAAGAGATGGGGATTTGGTCTCTGGCTTGCACTATCCTCTTCTCATGTACAGAAGTTTGGGCCAAGATACACTAATTCTTTGTCAGCCGAGAACATTTGCGAGTGATGTTTGGTCCTTTTGGTTAGGTTTCTGGATTTTAATACAGTGATCAAATTCTTATAGAATATACTTCAAAAAAGTTTGGAAAAACATTATCTAATTTTTTACGCAATTTCTTGTGCTAATCAGAATCAACATTTCATGTTTTATTTCCTTCAGTGGTATGCCTTTCAGTTTCTTGTGATGTGTACCGGTAAATACGGAGATATTCCAAATATACCGAATTTCCCACAGAAAAAAGGGCCAGAAGTGTTCAAGGGTGAAGTCCTACATACCCTTGATTACTCTAAACTTGACCAAGAAGCCTCTACTAAACTTGTGAAAGGGAAGAGCGTTGTGGTCGTGGGCTATAAAAAATCAGCTATTGATCTTGCTGTTGAATGTGCTGAAGCTAATCAAGGTAAAACTTTTATCTTCCTTATTTTTAAGTCAAACAATACGCTCCTTATTGTTAAACATTGTTCTGTAACTTCTGTTAGTATTACCTAACAGAACATTTTATTAATAATATGCAAGAAAGAATAAAGAATACAAAAATCCTAAATTTGAACTAAAAGAAATAATAAAACGTTGATGACTCTATAGAGAGTTTTATGAATTGCTAGATTATGTATAAAAAACCTTATATCGTTTGTCCTAATTAAGGATATGAGTTATGATCAACCTAGTGTATCGAATAGGAATTTTGCTTGTTGATTAAGATGCTGAAATTATATGCACTAAAGAAATTAAATATCTTATACTACTGTATTAAATAATTTATGATATTATATAAAATGAGATAGTGCTTTTTATTTGAAAAGACTTGGTAATTTCAGTGTTTAAAATTTGATTTTCAGTTTAACTTTAAATATCAACAATTTCAGAATAGCCTATTTTTCAAATCTATAAATTCAAGCCACTTCATAGAAAAAGTGGCAAAGCCAATTTGTATTATATTATTGCTTTCTTGGATCCTGAAGGGAACTTGCCTGTATTTTTTCCAAATAGTATGTCAGACAATATCGGATGGTGTCACGTCAACATCTTTCTCATTCAATTCTTTTTTTCTCCAATTTCTTAACAATATGAAATGGCTTCTCATCTATTGATTGTTTGGTGGTGTGCTTGTGTTGTGGTGTGTTTGTATTCCATTTTGGGCTCTAAATAGTAACTGAAAGTGCGGTGGGCGTAACAATTTGAGCAACTAGAGATTGATACAATCAGCAAAATATAGCATCAAAAATATAAAATAGCGTAATGTCCAAAAAGGGGCAACGAGAGGGACGTTGGTTTGTCTAACTCCATAAAAGGAAAATTAAATTGTGGTGGGTGACTCGCCATAGTTATCATACTGATTAAATCAACTCCAACAAACTCATGAATGTCCAAGTAAGCCTCAACTTTATAACAACTCCTCTTGAGTTATCTCTAATGTGGTTTATAAAAATATCTATCTCAAATTATTTATCATTTTACAAGTTCAAAATAAGAGTAATTATCTTTTTTTTTTATTTTCCTCTTAATAGTAATTGTTCTTGAAGAATACTACAAACAACTCAACGGGGGTGATGATACATAAATTGAGTAAATATTCAATCAACAGAAATTATATCTTAAAATATTAGTAAGGATAAGATAGTCAAAATCTTTCATAATTATTGGAGTAATTTTTCGTGGCGTAAAGCAAGGCAGTATATTTGTTTTTCTGAGATGTCGCCAAAAAAGGAGGACCAAAATAAGGGGTGAAACACTTGAAATTTTTCTAAAATGTTAAAGGCACCTTTTTGATTTTTCAGGTCTGATGCTTTGACATCAGGACAACATCACAGATATGTTTTCCTTTCAAAGCCACACGTATTAAATACAGAATTTTGGCAGTAGAAATGAAAACGGTACTTTGACCTTAGAAAACGTGCTCCAAGTACTGTATGATTGTGTACAAGGGAAAAAAATGATAATGGTCCAGATTTAGCTGAAGACTAACACATAATTAACTTTTGTTTGTAACTGCTTATAGGACCTGAAGGCCAACCCTGTACAATGGTAGTTCGGACTTTGCATTGGACAGTTCCACACTACTCTATTTGGGGTCTGCCATTTTATTTGTTCTATTCAACTAGATCTTCTCAGTTTCTCCATCAAAGACCTAATCAAGGCCTGTTTAGGACCATGCTTTGTCACATGCTTTCTCCCATGGTGAGTCCCATTTTTTTTTTCTATGTATTTTTCTTTCTCAATCTAGTGCATCATTTGGCTCAGGACTAACAAAAGTGTGCTTATATATCGGGACAGAGAAGAGCTGCTTCCAAATTAATCGAGTCATATTTGGAATGGAAACTTCCACTAGAGAAGTATGGACTGAAACCAGAGCACCCCTTTGAAGAAGATTATGCATCATGTCAGATGGCTATCTTGCCGGAGAATTTCTTCACCGAGGCTGATAAGGGTAAAATCGTGTTCAAAAGAACATCAAAGTGGTGGTTCTGGGAAGGAGGAGTTGAATTCGAGGACAGCACCAAGTTGGAAGCTGATGTTGTCATACTTGCAACTGGTTTTGATGGGAACAAAAAGCTCAAAGCCATATTACCAGATCCGTTTCGCAGTCTGGTAGAGTTCCCCTCGGGCATGATACCCTTGTACAGGTAATTAAGGCACTCTCCTAATGAAACACTTCTATGAGAATATCACCGTGCATATACTGAAAAGTCTTTATTTTGACAGGGGTACAATCCACCCATTGATTCCAAATATGGCTTTCGTGGGTTACCTCGAAAGTGTTTCAAACCTGCATTCAGCCGAGATACGTTGCATATGGCTCTCACGACTTGTAGATGATCTATTTAAACTTCCATCTGTTGAGAAAATGCTTGAACAGATAACACAAGAGATGGAGATTATGAAGAGGACGACAAGATTCTACAAGAGAAATTGCATTTCCACTTTCAGTATCAACCATAGTGATGAAATCTGCCAAGAGATGGGATGGCAATTTTGGAGGAAGACGAACTGGTTGGCTGAAGCCTTTAGCCCTTACAACAGCCAAGACTATGCAGAGGGGAAGTAGCGTCATTTGAAAGATTCCTACTTAATTAGTTCATGTATACCTACTGCTTATGCAGTATATTTATCTGATCATAATGAATAAACATCACATGTATGAAGGGTCAAGCAAGGTATCCACAAATGTAAAATACCGCAGCTTATGACTAAATTCTGTTTTTATCAGAATAAGGAATAAAGGTTAATATTTCAAGATCATGATGAGTGACTCCATTCTCATTTGCAATTACTCATATGATCCACTATTGTCGGGGTTTCAACAACTGTAAGAAGTGTCAAAGTTAAAGCAATTGAAGAAAATTCTCCATTATTCAGTTACTACAACCTGAGCAAAGGCCCATATACAAAATTCTCTCTCACGGGAGACCCGAATTCAACATTCTACAACATAATTGTAGCAAGACTCTAAAGTCTAAACTAACAGATCCTTTAACATCTATTAAATAAAAGGGGTTGCACAGCTTATCAGATCACATACAATTGGCACACATTTAGTGGCAGCAAAAGTGCAAGAAATCATTGGCTAGAGGTAAGAAATGAATGTAGAAAGGAAAACCTTGATGTTTAAAGACTTTGAAGTAACTTCAATGTCTCATCAATATGCTTTTCAGGTTGAAACTGATTGTTGTATATGAGTTGAACCACTCCATTCATGTCAAGAACATAAGTCTGTCTTCCGGGCAATGTACCAAAAAGGTCTCCTGGGATTCCCCACTCTTTCCTCACTTTGTTGCCTTCATCGCACAACAAGGTAAATGGGAGTCTATACTTTTTTGCAAATGCCTGCAGAATCAAACACCTCGGTTATCCTCAAAGGAGTTGGCAACAAATGCAACTTAATCTAGAGGAGACATTAAACAAAGGTGATGGGAATACAACAGAAAAGAATAAATAAAGAAGCCCAAAATACAGGATTAATTGGAGTTTATCCTTGACATGAGAAGAAATGAAATACAATCACAAATTCAGACATTTCGTTTGGACTGTACTTTGGCAGAAATCATAACAGATGCTCCTTGAAATTTTTTTACCATGTTAATCACCCAAAGGATCCTCATAATTTAAAAGGAACAGTTAGACTACTACTTTTCCTTTTTTTTTTCCTTTTTCATCGGGCAATGCATAAGTTATGCTAGAATTCCCTAATAACAAATTGTATCTCAACTCTGCGACACTAAGCCACCAGGTTGTTTACCTGTTGACTAGTTGAAGAACATATAAAAATTACTCCTAACTATTCGCATATATAATTCTTTGTGGAATAGAACAGATGTTTCAAATAATTAATGTCCTACACAACGATACAAAGGAAGATCAAGGACAATGTAATTTGGTTTAAGAGAACTAGCACACTCCAGTTAACTGATAACCTATAATAGAAAAAGAGTTCCGGACAAAAGAATATTTAGCTGTTTAACACACTAAGTAAATCTGCAATACCTTGTGGGACTCAGGACCATCACCACTAATCCCAACAACTTGAGCCCCTGCTTTCTTGAATTTTTCATAAGAGTCCCTGAAGGCACATGCCTGCAGACAGTTTTCACATATGGGTTAGCACCAAGCAAAATTTGAAAATCATTGCTACGAAGATATGAAACTGAAAATAATAGCTCAATGTAAATCTATCAACTACTCATGAATTTGTTGCCGTAACTCGACAAGTTCAATTTTCAACAACTATAATATAGAAAGGAGAAAAAACTTTTGGTCAGGATTGTAGAAATTTAATCCCATTCTAGAAAGATATAAAATGAGAAGGATGAAGCAATTCTCCGGTGATTTCTAGACGATGGTTCAAACAGTAAGTCGATCTTGTTACTTGTACGAGGAAGAGAAACCAAAGTCATTAAAATGGAATTCGTCTCCTACACTAGCCTTTGATTATCCCGGGATTGTTAACCCACCCTCAATAGGGATAAAAATAACACTACAATCCCGGATAACTAATCCAGGGATAAGTTATCCGGTGATTTTATCCCAAGCAAACTTGGAATAAACTCATCCTAAAATTAATCCGGGGATTAGTAGTCCCTTATCCCTCGTACCAAATGAGCCCTAAAGGTGTTTAGGCACATAATGACATTGTTCAAATAGTTCATTTATATCCATGTTTGGCTACCACTTAAAATCAACCTCTCATGACAATGTCCTTTAAAGGGTTGCAATAATTAATTTCTATTAGTTGGTTTGAGACGAGAGACATCTGAATAAACTTTCTACAGAGGATATTTCGAAAGAGTAAAATGCAATGAGACAGAGGACCTAATGTATTGACAAGCTACAAATAGGTCAGAATGTAAGGTAATTCAATACATGACCTTGCAACTTAAGTACCTTATCATTTCTAGTCCGAGCCAAGCTTCATATAATCATTAACCATGTACCTAAGTTTAATCTAGAACTCATGATTTTCAAGAATTTGTTCATCAGTACACTATGTAGGATAATTATTTCTCCAATTCAATACACGAGCAGAGTGATGTCTCAAACAACTTGTTTTAATTCTTTTTCCCATAAATGTGAAATTTCACAGCTAACACTAAAAACAACCAAAAGGAATGACTCGAAGAAGTGTCACTGTAGTGGCCTAGTGGTCGATGAGGTAGGTTGAGAACTATGAAGTCTAGGGTTCAAATCCCCAGTAGAAACAGAAATATTGCTAGCTGGTTGCTTTACTTCTGTCCTAGTCGTTAACAGAAAGTGGCAGGTATGAGTGAAACTAGTCGAGGTACTTGCAAGTTGTCTTGGGCACCACAGTTATAAAAAAAATCAGTTTCATGGGCTTTACCTGTTTGGTACAACCAGGAGTTTCATCAGCAGGATAGAAATAAACCACCACGGGCTTGCCTTTAAACTTGGAGAGGCTCACATTTTTTCCATCTTGATCTTTTAATGTGAATGATGGAGGCACTGAACCTTTATTCACCTACAACCATAAAACAAATTCATCCGAAAAAACAAGAAAATGGAAGAGCCAAGAGAAGGTAAAGAAAAACAAAAAATGCAATGCAATGCACTTTACCTTAGCAACAATGGAAGTTCTAGTAGAAGATGGGGTTGGAAAAGAAGGTGGATGAAGGAGTTTAAGACCATAAATCTGTGATTGTGATGATCTGGAGACAATGCTGAGGTTCTGAGAGAGAGGGTTTTTAGGGATTTGAGCATGTTGGACCAGAGAAGGAAGACTGTGCTTGATGGATAGAGAAGCCATTTTGGAATATGTGATGGTGAAGAAAGACGCAACTGAGATTGTTGGTCTTGTATACTAGACAGATAAGGAGAAAGAGGAAAGCTTGTGACTAGAGTTTGGCTACCGAAGATGAGATGGGATTATTGACGTGGTGCATTGTTCACCCTCAATATATGTCCGATTGCGACCCTACTAAAAAAATACAGAAATTTTACTTCGTGTGGTACACAAATTTTATCAGTTACTCTTTATGCTATGAGTGTCCTTTTTTGGCAGGGATGGATCTAGGATGGGCAGGGTTGTTCACTTGAACTCTTGTGATAAAAAATTATTCTTGGTCAAAAAAAAAAAAAAAAATTATTTTATGTAGTTATTTTTTTAATTTTGAATGTGTCGTATACACACACTCACATACACACACTGTGTGTGCGTTAAATATACAAGATTAGAGATTGACTTAGTGATAGTTTAAGGGGTTCAAAATTCATCTTGAGGTTTTAAGTTCAAATTCCCATACCTTTTTCTTTTCCATTCGCCACTACATCCTTTGCTTTCTCTGTTCAACTACTAATTTTCTCAATAAACGAAAATACAAATGAGAAACTATTTGGAAACACAAATAGTATGATTAAATATAACAATTAGTCTTTAAGCTGAAGTGTTTATGATTGTGGTTTAATTGATTTTCTACTAAAAGTATGTGATATGTTCTCAAACATATATTCCAATTGATCACAACAACTAAGTATGGAATGAAGATGAAGAAGAGTAACAGAAGAGAAGACAGGAGGAAGAAGAAGAGGAATTAGAGAAATATTATCATTAATCTCTTGAGAGTACAATGAGTATCATCTACTATATATAGTAAGTCGATCCTTCTAGAATAAGCAGAAGTTTTAACTACTTTTAACTAATGTTATAGCTCCTTTCCTATTTACAATTAACACAATCAAAATAGTAGTATTGTTTATAATTGCGTAGTACATAGTTTCAACTTTCTTTTTTATTTTAACACTCCCTCTCAATTTAGATAATACCAAAAATGTTTAAGATACCTAGCTTGGACAAAATATACCCTTGTTGTACTTTTTGAAGTCCTTTAGTAAGGATATCTGCAAACTAGTCTTTGGTAGATATGTAGTTGACTATTACCAAACCTTTTTTTATTTTTTCCCTTATGAAATGATGGTCTATTTAATGTGTTTGGTTTTCTCATGATATGCAGTATTATAGGAAATTATCATAGCTGACTTGCTATCAGTATAAATCTCAGTATGTAGTTTGGTGTCAATACCCAGCTCCTTCATAAGACCTAGTAGCCAAATTAGTTCAAATACTATCGCAGCAATGCTTTTGTATTCTACTTCAGCTGAGCTTCTAGATATGATGTTTTGTTTCTTACATTTCTAAGATACAATAAAATCTCTTAGTTTCACACAATAACCAGTGATAGACCTTTTTAAGTTTTGACATGATGCCCGATCAGCATCACAATATGTTGTTATTTCATTTTTCCCCTAACTAGATAGTAGCACTTCCTTCTTGATATATCTAACAAATCTGATAGTTTCATCCATGTAAGACTTCTTTGGTACTTAAAAAAATTGGCTTAATGTATGTACAATATAAGTAATGTCTTGTTTGATCATGGTAAGGTACAAGAGTTTTCCTATGAGCCTTTGATAGCCATATTGATTTGTCAATGGATCATTAACTATTGTATCATTAATATAGACATAACCATCATACTCCTTTGTTGTAAGTTTGATATTTGTGTCACAATGTAACACCCCAAATTTTGGTCCTTAGAAAATTCCCTGACTTTTGATCTTACTTCCATGACTACGAGTTGTAATGTGTCTACATGGGTATTAAGACCCCAGTCATAGCTTGACTAGTGTATGGACCTAAAGTTTCTGTTGTGACTACGACTGGGAGGTTTCGAGTCGTAATGACTTTATACGAGTCTTAGTGACCACTGTGTACCCCAAATATTTCTGTCTTGGTTACGACTAAGACCTTATGAGTCGTAAGTTCTCTTGACGAGTCATATGGCGTGAGTAGTGGGGTCACGAGAGAGGGGTCCCTCAGCTATTATCCAGACTACGACTTGTGGTGACAATTTGTAGTAAGTCCTTACGAGTCGTGTAGTAACCCGTAGTCACTAACATAAGTTTTCAGCTTTTAATGCAGGTCACTCTGGACATTTATCTTTTTACCTGCTTAAGAGCCATACCATAAATCACCCTTGGGGCGTTATTTTCAACACTTATAAAGAATAAGCACTCTCTCAAACTCTCTCAAATCCCTAAGGCAAGAACAAGCTAGGGTTCCTCAAAGTTGGCCATCTAAGGGCTCAAGGGTTGATTTCTCTCCATAATTCTCTGTACTTTCAAGCATGTTACTCTTCTCCAAATCTTATTTTATGAAAAACGTGTGTTTTAAATGGTTTATTTGTATGAATTTGAATTTAGGTTTTGACACGGGTTGAGGGTTTTGAAATGGTTGATCCTTGAATTATTTTCCCATGGTTTTTAATGAGTTGTTCATGCTTTGAATTAAATGTTTTTGACATAATGGGATGCATAGGTGAGGGAATTGGAATAGGGTCGAGGTATTTTCCTAAATTGATGTTTTGAACTTGGAATTGGTTTTGAATAATTGTGTTCTCTCAACCCACTTGTGCAAATAGCTTTGAATTGTGGAATTGTCACTTGGTTTGACTTACTCACCTATACTATTGCATTGCATAAATGGTTAAATAATAAACATGGATTTTGAAGGCCCTGTTGGCCGTGTTTTAACTGAAATCAAAGCCTCGAGGTCGAGGCATTCCCCAAATTTAATTTAATGGACAAAGGGGGTCGAGGCATTCCCTCAAGATGATGGGATGCAATTAAAATAGCATAAGTGTAAGCTTGAAAGTGTAGGGGTATGAAGATACATGTGGTGTGCCATAATGTGTAATTCCATGGTTTAATGAAAGAGTTATGTGAAACTTGTTTTAATATGGGCTTAAAGGGGGTTATGTAGATAAGCCGTGAAGGTGTGAGTCTTAAAGAACTTGTACTGGAAACTCACGTTTGCCAGCGTGAGGGTTGGTCTTGATGACCGTGTATTGTGACACACTTTCTTTATATATATATTTGTATCCTGGATTGACACAGGGCATTCCCTGGTCTTCCTTTATACCTCCAGTTCGTGCAATAAATGCACAATAGGGTCCTTTCAGTAAGGGGAGCTAAACCCACATATCACGTGAGTTTCTGTTTATGACGGTCGAGCTACATAATCCAGGATAATATTTTAAATACATGCTAAACCTTGTCCCCTACCCTAAATATTATATATATATATATAGAAAATATATGTATGTATGTAAAATGTGTGCATGTGGATTCTTACTGTGGTTTTGACTTGGCATTATGTTATCCCCTTCCTGAGTTACATGTTAGCGCTCAAGCTACTAACTATCTCCAGATGTTGTATCCCCATGCGATGCAGGAACTAGAGACATATCTACTTTTCTTGCGTAATTGTAGGATTTTTGGGTTGTCAACATCAACTTGAAGTGGTGAGCCTCCTTCTTTTGGAAGGTTGTTATTTCTTGGTTATGTATTATCATAGACTTTGCTTTGAACTTATTTTTGACTGTTGTCCGGGAAATGTCCCGACTTAGATTGATTTATTTTTGTTAGAGACTTTGTAGATTACTGTGTACTGGGTGTTGTCGTTGTTATTCTTAGACTTCTTTGAGCTTATATTATTCTATCTTGTTATATGTTCAAAATTTATTCGCTGGTAGCTATATTATGTTCTGTTTGGCTAAACAAAAGGGGGTGGTCTCTAGTCCTTAGTTGACTTGAGATACCCATCACGGCTAGTCCCTGGTTCAGGTCGTGACACACAAGGTGTTGCTGCAGGTTTAGCTACTCCAGGACCTGATTCAGAGATCAACTCCAGTGCATATTTCCTTTGGGGCATCAAAACATCACCTTTTGATCTAGAAAATTCTATTCCTAATAAATACTTTCGTTCTCCGAGATCCTTCATCTTCAAAGCCTTTTGTAACTTCTCTTTAGTATCCTCAATTAGCTTCAGAGTATCTTCTGTAATCATCATGTCATCCACCTATACTAAGACAATATTAGTCTCTTCATCTTATTTTTTTATATACAGGTTGCTATCAAACTGAATTTGTTTAACATCCATGTTGATTAAGACTTCAGGTAGCTTAGCATTCCACTGTCTTGGAGCCTGTTTTAATCCATATAGGGATTTCAAAAGTGTGCATACTGGTTGTTTCTCTCCTGGCTCATAAACCCTTGTGGCAAGTTCATATATATCTCTTCATGAAGGTGTAATACCCCACATTTTGGACTAGAATGAAAATCCGTTATTCCTATGTGTGGATGTTTCAAAAACCTCAAATCCTATATAAATTTAGTGTGTTAATCAATTATGTAGTGTGGGAATCTATTTGAGCATAAATTTAGATCATAGAGGTCCCCTAACTCAAGTACAAGTTAAAAGCTTTCCTATCGTTCAAGTTTTAGTGAGCATCAAAACTTGGGTCAACTTCAATCGACCATAACTCGTTGTACATGAATAACTGGGTGGTTTACTATATATCAAATGAAATCACTTTGAATTAGCTTTCAAACGATACCAATTTTGCCTAAATTCGACATTGGAGCAAAGAGTTATCCCCTTTTTATTCCAGTATATCAAGCTGGAAAATGGTGACGACGTTTCTGACGGACTATCACGTTTCTGACAACCTTTTTGACGACGTCATCACATTCTGACAAAATTTCTGATGACGTCGTCAGCCCTGGGTAGAAAATCAAGAATATAAACCCCTTTTATGATGACCATTCGTGATGGCCTATCACGGACCTGACGGCCTGTCACGAATGGCGTCAAGTATATTTTCCTGGCAATTCAAGGGCATTTTTGCAAGGGTATTTTGGTCATTTCCTTCACCTTCCACACTTATAACCCTAAAGAGGCGTAATTTTTCCCATTTTTCTTCAGTTAAGTATCTTAAAAACCCTCTCTTACACTCTCAACCACAAGATTAGGGTTTCCATCTAACTCATCTCTCAAAAGCAAGATTCAAGCCTTTTTCCAGGATAATAAAGAATTAAGTTTCCCAATTCAAGAGCTCTCCAGCAAATCATCAAGGTTTCTTTTCTAAGGTATGTGTGTGTTCATTCATGGACTCCTTTCATCCATGAAGTTCAAGAACCCTTTTTTTCTAAAACTATATATTATGGTTTTCATGTTATGAATGGATTGTTGATCATGTTTATGTGTTGAATGATGCAAAGATAGAATCTTTATATGTTATTATGAACCTATGACATCATATGAGTTGAAAACATGTAAGTTTGATTATTTATGATGAGTAATTGTATGATTTACACCTATGCCTAAGTTATGCATGTAAGGTGTTTGATAAAATACCTAAGAGACTAGAAATCATGCATTATAGCTAAATTGTGACTAAGTGAAGGATTCATGATATGCAACCATATTCCAATATTTTCATGTTGATAATGTGTCTTGTGAACACTGTTGGATTACTCATGAACTAGTCTTATGGAATTATGCCATGCTTACTTGCAAAACCCACTCATGTACAAGATGTAGAATACCCATGTACCTCATGAAATTCCCCAAGATATGATATTATGGATTGTGGTTGTAATATGTAATGAGCATGCTATTGAAAGTTATGCAAGTATATACATGTTGTATAAAATTCCCTTCCATGAAATAAATTGTTGAGAACCATGCTTAGTATGAAATCCCTTATTTATGATATTGTGGATTATGGACTCTACTCTTATGATCAAGTCAGTCATGTGTGTCAGTTTCCTTCCATCGATTCTTGGGGGTATTTGTACTCAAAAAAAATATAGCTGTGTGCCTAGAGCCATGTCATGTTTTTACGATACTCTCAGTCAAGCCATGATCTATAGAAATCAGTTAGTCATGTAACTCAGGAAAACTCAGTAATCTCAGTGCTCAGTAACCTCAGTAATCACAGTCAATCTCAGTAACTTCAGTACTCTCAATCAGTCCTCAGAACTCAGTATATTTTGTTAGTCATCGGAATTCAGTAAACTCAGTTTTAGCTCCGCTAAACAATACTACTATTTTCAGTTCAGTTAATCAGTATCAGTTCAGCAAATCAGTTTAGTTAAGTTATTTAGTTCAGCCCAGTTATTCAGTTCAGTGTCTTTCAAATAAGAGTAGGATTTAGCATCGAGTGAGCCTAGGGATGGGAACTCACCCGCTAGATTAGGACTGAGATCTTTAAAAGTAATCCCTAAGTTCCAGAACTACATTGACAGCGTAGGTACGAGATGTCACCCATTAGATAGGACTGACATACTCAGGGGTCACTCGTTAGCATATTTATATGTATAGGACTGATCCCAGGAGTCACCCACTAGATTAGGACTGACTCCACAACAAATGTCTTTACTGGTGGTGCGGTACTGACACCCTTTCAGTCAGGGCAGAGATTGGACCCCAGTCAGCTTAGCTTGGGGTATGTCGGTTAGATGAACACATCCTATAGTTTCAGTTATAGAATCAGGGCTTTCAGACACAGTCAACTCAGCTTAGTAGTACAGATTCAGTACTGTTAGATACAATCAATGCTTATCATTATAAATAGACTTCAAGATCACCCATTAGCTAGGACTGATCTCAACTATAATTAATCAATATCAGAATCATTAGATTTAAAGATCACCCGCTAGATAGGACTGATCTCAGACTAAGTCAAATCATCCTTATTATCAGTATACTCATGATCACCCGCTAGATAGGAATGATCTTAGATTTAGTTACTCTAAGTAGAACGGAACTCAGATAGTTCCATTAAAACTTAGACTGTCAGATACAGTCGCTCAGTATCAGTTACATCGGTTAGGCCGATCATCACAGTTATATCAGTTATATCAGTTTTCTAAACTCATGTATCAGTCATATCAGTTATCAAAATTCATGATATCAGTATTCAGCTTCAGGACTATCAGAAATAGTCAACCAAACCAGTTCTTCATAATTTAAACTGTCTGAAATAGTCGTTCATCTATTCAGTATCTCAGTATTAGTACACTCATGTTGTCAGTATTCAGACTCAGTAGCCAGTATCTCCACGAGTTCAGTTACAGTTATGTATGCATGTATGTATTCTCACGTTCATATTAGTTAGCATTGTTCATGCATATAACCCTTTGTATTTAGCCTACCTCACTCATATACTCAGTACATTCATACGTACTGACGTATTTGCGCTATGGTGCTTTCTCTTATGTTACACCATAGGTTCAGAGGCACGAGCTCCAGATCAGTAGTAGCATTCCAGTGTTAAGAATTTACAGTGAGTCCTTCTCATTTGAGGATGATATAATTATTGCTACATTTACTATTTAGTTGCTAGATGGAGTTAGTTGGAGACATGTTCCTTCATCTTCTTATTCAGTTTAGTTAGAGGCTTTCAGACTAGATGTCAGATTAGATATTTAGATCTCATTATTTTCAGTATTTATGACTTATTTTGGTATTGTTATACCTTTTTCAGATATTTTGTTATCAGACGTTTATTCAGTTCGAACCTTATGGACTTCCGTATTTTATGATATATTATGCAGTATACAGGTACAGATATCAGTCATGGGTTAGCTTGTGGTCCTTCGGGGTCATGAGCACCGTGTAGCATTTCGGTTGAGAAAATCGGGGTGTTACAAACTTGGTATCAGAGCCTAAGGTTCAATAGAGTCCTAGGAAGTCTGAAAGTCGCATCTAGTAGAGTCTTGTACATGCGTGTGTTGTGTACCACACTTATGTGCAGGAGGCTATGAGATGTTTTAGGAACAGTTTTCCTTCTTTCAGTATTCATGTCGTGTCAGTGAGTAGTCAGATTTGTATAGCTTGTTTTCTCATCCTTGCATCTATTCATGCTATCCAAAATCTCAGAGAATGTAACTATTTCAAGGTAGAACCTCCTAGTAGTTGCAAGTTCAGTTCATCTCATGCATCATGCATTAGTTTCAGACTCCCAAAGTTTAGTTATAATCTAGTTCGTAGATGCCCTGTGCATCACCCAGTATCTCCGTAAGGTAAGCGTTCTTAGAGGGACATAGAGTCCCAAGGGGGATATACCCCACTTTCTCTTAACGCTCTCATGCCTTAGATCCTTCAATTTCTCCTTGCATAACGAATTCAGTCTAGAATAGAGAGTACTCATAAGTTGACCTTCAAGTTAGACCTCAGCTGTAAGTCAAGTATTTAAGGTTCAGTTCAGTTCATGATGTTCAGTCCATATGTCACGTAGCAGAATCAGTCATGTTCTCATGTTTCAGTTCAATCTTAGTGCCTTTACCATTGCATGTTCAGTCGTATGTTCGTGAGTCAATTCAGTCATGTATTTATGCATCAGATATGCGTGATCAGCTAACCAGTACTTTCAGTTATGCATTCACGTATCATGTCAGTCATATAATCATGCATCAGATATGCATGGATTCAACTTATTAGTTAAGCATTAGATATGCATTCTCAGTTTGAGAAACTCAGTTTATCGAAACACTCAGTCCTACATTCATAAATTAGCTACCCATGCATCAGATATACATGTACAGTATGATATGCTCAGTTTTCAGTCATGTCAGCCATGAAATCATGATCAGTCATTCATGCTATATATTCGTGTAAGTTGTCTTTTCTCTCATCTCAGCCAGTATCATTCGAGGACGAATGTTCCCAAGGGAGAGATATTATAATACCCCACATTTTGGACTAGAATGAAAATCTGTCATTCTTATGCGTGGATGTTTCAAAATCCTCAAATCCTATATAAATTTAGTGTGTTAATCAATTATGTAGTGTGGGAATATATTTGAGCATGAATTTAGATCATAGAGGTCCCCTAACTCAAGTACAAGTTGAAAGCTTTCCTATCGTTCAAGTTTTAGTGAGTGTCAAAACTTAGGTCAACTTCAATCGACCATAACACATTGTATATGACGAACTGAGTGGTTTACTATATATCAAATGAAATCTCATTGAATTAGCTTTCCAACGATACCAATTTAGTCTAAATCCAATATCGAAGTAAAGAGTTATCCCCATTTTATTCCAGCATATCAAGCTGGAAAACGGTGACGACGTTTCTGATGGGCTATCACGTTTCTGACAACGTCATCACATTCTGACGACATTTCTAATGATGTCATCAGCCCTGGGCAGAAAATCAAGAATTTGGACCCCTTTTGTGATGACCATTCATGACGGCCTATCACGGACCTGACGGCCTGTCACGGATGGTGTCAAGTATATTTTTCTAGCAATTCAAGGGCATTTTTGCAAGGGTATTTTGGTCATTTCCTTCACCTTCCATGACTTATAACCATAAAGAGGCGTAATTTTTCCCATTTTTATTTAGTTAAGCATCTTAAAAACCCTCTCTTACACTCTCAACCACAAGATTAGGGTTTCCATCAAACTCATCTCTCAAAAGCAAGATTCAAGCCTTTTTCCAAGATAATCAAGAATTAAGTTTCCCAATCCAAGAACTCTCCAGCAAATCATCAAGGTTTCCTTTCTAAGGTATGCATGTGTTCATTCATGGACTCCTTTCGTCCATGAAGTTCAAGAACCCTTTTTTTTCTAAAACTATATATTATGGTTTTCATGTTATGAATGGATTGTTGATCATGTTTCTGTGTTGAATGATGCCAAAATAGAATATTTATGTGTTATTATGAACCTATGACATCATATGAGTTGAAAATATGTAAGTTTGATTATTTATGATGAGTAATTGTATGATTTACACCTATGCCTAAGTTGTACATGTAAGGTGTTTGATAAAATACCTAAGAGACTAGAAATCATGCATTATAGCTAAATTGTGACTAAGTGAAGGATTCATGATATGTAACCATATTCCAATGATTTTCATGTTGATAATGTGTCTTGTGAACACTGTTGGATTACTCATGATCTAGTCTTATGGAATTATGCTATGATTACTTGCAAAACCCACTCATGTACAAGATGTAGAATACCCATGTACTTCATGAAATTCCCCAAGTTATGATATTATGGATTGTAGTTGTAATATGTAATGAGCATGATATTGAAAGCTATGCAAGTATATACATGTTGTATGAAATTCCCTTCCATGAAATAGATTGTTGAGAACCATGCTTAGCATGAAATCCCTTATTTATGATATTGTGGATTAAGGACTCTACTCTTATAATCAAGTCAGTCATGTGTGTTAGTTTCCTTCCATCGAGTCCTGGGGGTACTTGTACCAAAAAAAATATAGTTGTGTGCATAGAGCCATGTTATGTTTTCACGATACTCTCAGTCAAGCCATGATCTATAAAAATTAGTTAGTCATGTAACTCAGGAAAACTCAGTAATCTCAGTAGTTCAGTATTCTCAGTAATCTTATTGCTCAGTAACCTCAGTAATCACAGTCAATCTCAGTAAATTCAGTACTCTCAATCAGTCCTCAGAACTCAGTACATTTTGTTAGTCATCGGAATTCAGTAAACTCAGTTTTAGCTCCACTAAACAATACCACTATTTTCAGTTCAGTTAATCAGTATCAGTTCAGCAAATCAGTTCAGTTAAGTTATTTAGCCAGTTATTTAGTTTAGTGTCTTTCAGATGGGAGTAGGATTCATCACCGAGTGAACCTAGGGATGGGGACTCAGCCGCTAGATTAGGACTGAGATCCTTAAAAGCAATCCCTAAGTTCCAGAACTATATTTCCAGCGTAGGTACGAGATGTCACCCGTTAGATAGGACTGACATACTCAGGGGTCACCCGTTAGCAAATTTATATGTATAGGACTGATCCCAGGAGTCACCCGCTAGATTCAGACTGACTCCACAATAGATGTCTTTACTGGTGGCGCGGTACTGATACCCTTCCAGTCAGGAAAAAGATTGGACCCCAGTCAGCTTAGCTTGGGGCATGTCGGTTAGATGAACACATCCTACAGTTTCAGTTATAGAATCAGGGCTTTCAGACACAGTCAACTCAGTTTAGTAGTACAGATTTAGTACTGTTAGATACAATCAATGCTTATCATTGTAAATAGACTTCAAGATCACCCATTAGCTAGGACTGATCTCAACTATGATTAATCAGTATCAGAATCATTAGATTTAAAGATCACCCGCTAGATAGGACTGATCTCAGACTAAGTAAAATCGTCCTTATTATCAGTATATTCATGATCACCCACTAGATAGGACTGATCTCAAATTTAGTTACTCCAAGTAGAACGGAACTCAGATAGTTCCATCATAACTTAGACTGTCAGATACAGTTTCTTAGTATCAGTTACACCAGTTAGGCCAATCATCACAGTTATATCAGTTATATCAGTTTTCTGAACTCATGTATCAGTCATATCAGTTATCAGAATTCATGATATCAGTATTCAGCTTCAGGACTGTCAGACACAGTTAACCAGACCAGTTCTTCATAATTTAAACTGTTAGAAATAATCATTCATCTATTCAGTATCTCAGTATCAGTACACTCATGTTGTCAGTATTCAGACTCACTAGTCAGTATCTCCACGAGTTCAGTTATAGTTATGTATGCATGTATGTATTCTCACGTTCATATTAGTCAGCATTGTTCATACATATAACCCTTTGCATTTAGCCTACCTCACTCGTATACTAAGTACATTCATACGTACTGACGCATTTGCGCTATGGTGCTTTCTCTTATGTTACACCATAGATTTAGAGGCACGAGCTCCAGATCAACAGTAGTATTCTAATAGTCAGAGTTTGTAGTGAGTCCTTCTCATTTGAGGAATATATGATTATTGCTACATTTACTATTCAATTGCTAGATGGAGTTAGTTGGAGACATGTTCCTTCAATTCCTTATTCAGTTCAGTTAGTGGCTTTCAGACTAGATATCAAATTAGATATTCAGATCTCATTATTTTCAATATTTATCACTTGTTTTGGTATTGTTATACCTTTTTCAAATATTTTGTTATTAGACGTTTATTCAATTCGAACCTTATGGCCTTTCATGTTCATGTTTCTGTATTTTATGATATATTATGCAGTATACATATACAGATATCAGTCATGGGTTAGCTTGTGGTCGTTCGGGGTCATGAGCACCGTGTAGCATTCCGGTTCAAAAAATCGGGGTGTTACAGAAGGTCTCCTTGTAAGAAAGTATTGTATACATCCAATTGATCTATTAACAAATGCTTTTGTGTTGCACTTGTAAGCATTATTCTTATTGTTTTCATTATTATTACATGTAAAAAAGTCTCTTGAACGTCTATGTCGCCTTCTTGTTGGCTATAGCCTTTAGCAACTGGTGTTGCATTAAACCTCTCTACTTCTCCAATTACTTTATACTTCACCTTGAAGATCCTTTTACACCGTATAGGTTTTTTGCCCTCAAACAGACTGGTAATTTACCAAGTTTGATTCTTTTCTAAAGCATCAATCTTATTTTTTTAGCCTCTACCCATCTTGGATCCTTTACAACATCAGTAGTAAAAGAGTTGGCTATATAAGTTTGGTACTTACTTGAGAGATTATCATAAGTTAAGAACTTGTTCATAACATATGGTACTTCACTATAAATATCAAAGAGACAAAGTCCTTTAGCCATAAAGGAGCTTTCCTATCTCTTGTGGTCCTTCTAGTAGCCACTTCTATCTATATAGTACGAAGTTGTACTGCTTTTAATTGATAACCTATTGAGGTAAATGATCATCAACAACAATAGGTTGTTTAGAATACTCATAAGCAATTGGTCCATGTTAAAACATCACTTTTATAGGCATGTCATTAGAGAGACTCACAAAGTGTCATTGATCTTGTTAGTGGTTAATTGTTGTTGTCGCTCAGGTGTGCTGACTTCGAAGGAAAATACATCTTTCCTTAAGTTGACATCTTTGTTAACAAAATATATTATTAGTAAGATCATACAAGAGAATCCCTTTGTGTCTCAGAATAGCTCGTTAATATAGACGTTCTTATCCTAGACTGTAGTTTATAAATTTGTTGAACAATTTTAGCATAACACTAATAGACTAAAATGCTTGTGTTGTATGGAAGGTTTCATACCATACAATTTCTCATAAGGAGATACGATATTTAACACATCAGTAGGAATTCTATTTATGATATACACAACAACTTTGACACACAAACCCCAAAATTTCATAGGTGTTGCCCCTTAGAACTTAATAGCTCTTGTTACTTCTAATATGTGATTCTGCTTCTCTTAGCATCCCCGTTTGTTGAGGACTATAAACACAATTTGTTTGATGAATTATAACAAAAAAGATCAGTACAAATAGAATTAACAAATTTATTCCCATTGTCAGACCTGATTAGCTTAATAGTTTTGTTAAACTGAGCCTTAATAAGTTGAATAAACTAAGATATTAGTACACAAACATCAAATTCTAGTTTAAATGGAAATATCCAGTCATCCTTGAGTGGTCATCAACTATAGTTAAAAAGTATTTATTCTATTCAAATGTTTGTAAGCCCCCACAAGTCCATATGCACAAGATCAAAACAAGCAGAAGTCTTTATACAACTAGAAAAAAAGGGAATTCTTTTTTGTTTAGCACAACAACAAATTTCAGATTTATTAACTTTATCAGATATGACTTCACTGCTAATAGGCAGTAATTTTTTGAGTACATTAGTAGAAAAATAGCCTAATCTTTTATGGTACAAGTCTATGTGTAAAGTGACAGAATTATGAATAGCAATATCAGTCATCACAACACCATTAGTAGTATCACTAGTAGTAGAGGTTATAAAGAGATAAATACCATTCTCTTCTTTTCCAATACCTTCCACCTTTCCATTGAAGAGATCCTGAAACATACAAAAATTAAGATAAAAAGCAACAAGACATTATAATTCAGTGAGTTTAGACACTAATAACAAATTGAATTTGAACCGAGGCAAATAAAACATATTTGTTATTGTATCTTGTCCAATGATATTACTTGATCCAATATGAGTGACTTTAGAAATAACACCATTTGGCAAGTAAACCTTCTTTGGAAAGAAGGTGTCTTCACAGAAGTTTGATTAAGAACTTAAATTAGACACATGTGATAGTTGCTCCAGTGTCAATGACCCATTTGAGATTTTCATTTGAGATAATTGAGTCCACTGACCTCACTATTTTACCTGCAGCATTAGTAAATGAAACAACTTTAATTTTTGAAGATGAGTCACATAATCTTTTGAAGTATCACAGTTTCACTTAGAATTGGGCACACGATCTTCAAACTCTTTCCATAATTTTTCAACCTTGAATAATAAATGGAGATAGAAGTTGTTCCCTAAGATGGAGTAGCAATTTTCAAGTGTAGGTTGAAAATTCTTGAACTATCAATCTTGTTTAAACTTTCATAAAAATCATTATAAATTACCTGAGCACTAGTAGCATATATGATCCCACCAAGTAAATTCTTAGCTACAACATTCATAATCCACAACATCACAATGCCATCTATCCTCTTCCAATGATTAGCCATTTATGCAATGAACTTATCTTTAGAACTAGACCTATTGACCAACCCTAATTTATTTCTTTCTAACAAATAAAACTTCATGGATCTAAACCAGATAAAGAAATTCTCAATTCTAGTAAGTTAAAAAAAATAATTTAGAGTCCACTTACATCAGTATAATAAAAAACAACAGATGATTGTAATCAATTTTCATGGCCCATTAATAGCAAGTAGCTACAACATTGGTATTGGAGGGTTCACCTACTGCACCAGTTGGATTTGCCATTGTATGCAGAGGTTATTGCTCAATCTTAAACTACTGATTTTAGCAGAATCTAATCAAAGTCTGATACACTACTAACTTGGAGCGTATTAAATCTGCAACAAAATCAGTCCAAACACACTACAATTCCGAGAGATTGAAGATAACAACTCCAATATGTGAAGACAACAACAATCACGAAATTTTGAAGGAATACCAACACCAAAACAGTAGCTACATAAGAAGAACAAGAAGATAACAATAACATTAAACAATGGTTCAACAACACAAGATGATAGATTACAAAGAGTACAATGTTAACAACAAGAACAACAAATGGCAATAACTATAGTGAATCAAAAATCAGCCCCACACGGCTTCACTAAGTTACTGCAAAGTTTCAAAAGTACAAAATGAAAGATAGTAACTTAACACAAAGATATCTTAGAATCTATGAACCCTAAAACTTAAAGAAAGGACCCTAAGACCAAAAGATTTCAGTACCAAGTTCTTACTTAGACCAAGAGGAACTCATGAACCCCAAGATCTCAAGTTTCTAGCCAAGAAACGACACAAGTGTAACTATACTTGTTGGACAGATTTCAGGTTTTACTCTCAAGAACAAGAGAGAGAGAAATATTCAATGTTACAAGACTTGTTGTTGTGAAATATGAAGAATGAACTAAGTGCTGAAAATAACCCTAATAGCATCTATTTATATAACACACAAAATGAAGGACAAATGACCTTCCTACCCTTCAGTCATGGGGTGCCCTTAGAGTGTAATTTATTACACTTCAAGGCTCATTTTCACACTTAAAAATGTTGAAGCTCTTTGGCGGATCAAGTACCAACTTTCACGCAGCCATTTGCATGAACATGGCTTGTATTTTTTGTAACTCCCGAGCTTGGCTTCGTGTGAATGGTCGAGAATGTATTGGACAACTTTGTACACCCGTATCATCTTCTCCATCTTGAGAGGAATTTGACCTCAAATTCAGCATTTCGCCATCCTCAACCGCATCCACTTGAGAAAGATCACACACGTTGAAAGTGTTGTGCACTTTGTATTCTGGGGGAAGGTCAATCTTGTAGGCATTATCATTGATCCGTTCAAGTACTTGGAATGGACCATCGCCTCTTGTCATCAATTTGGACTTTCTTTGAGATGGAAACCTATCCTTTCTAAGGTGAACCCACACCCAATCTCCCGGTTCAAGAATGAGTTTCTTTCTCCCCTTGTTGACTCTCCTTGCAATGCCTTGATTTTTCTTCTCAAGTCGAAGCCGCACCTTCTCATGTAACTTCTTCATCGAATTTGCCCGCTTGTTTCCATCTAAGCTAATCATAATATCACTAGGCAAAGGAGTTAAATCCAAAGGGGTAAGGGGGTTGAGGCCATATATGCACTCAAAGGGAGTCATTATACAAACTCAATCAATGGTAGGTGTTCCTCCCAAGAAGTCAATTTTCTTTTTACCATGGAACGTAGCATAGCACCCAAAGTCTTATTTACTACTTCTATTTAACCATCAGTTTGTGGGTGGCAAGATGTAGAGAATAACAACTTGGTTCCAAGCCTACCCCACATGGATTTTCAAAAGTGACTTAGGAACTTAGAGTCCCTATCACTCACAATGGTCCTCGGAACACCATGCAACTTGACAACATTATCAACAAACAAAGAGGCCACACTAGGTGCATCATCATATTTAAAGCATGGAATAAAGTGTGCCATCTTAGAAAACTGATAGTCCACAACAAAGATACTGTCCCGACCTCATCTAGTCCTAGGCAACCCTAACACGAAATCCATAGATATGTCAAGCCAAGGGCGTAAAGGAGTGGGAAGCGGGGTGTACAACCCATGAGGTAGGAGCCGCGATTTGGCTCCTTTGCAATCTATGCATTGGCCACAAATCTTGGCCACATCCTTGTGCATTATCGGCCAATAAAATTGCTCCTCCAATATTCCAAGGGTCTTTTCAATCCCAAAGTGACCCATTAGACCGCCATTGTGTGCTTCTCTCATAAATAACTCTCTCCAAGAACTGGAGGGTACACACAATTGTCTACCTTTAGACAAGTATCCATCAAACTTGGCATAGGGATTTGAACCCCTAAACGAATCCCACTTGTCCCTACCCATTTCTTCGCATTCCCTAAAGATAGGAGCAAAGTGAGGATCCTCGAGATACAATTCTTTCAAACTCTCAAAACCCATTAATTTTAAAGATAATATTGACACAAGAATATGTTTTCTAGACAAAGCATCGGCTACTACGTTGTCCTTACCCTTTTTGTATTGAATAACATAAGGGAAGGTTTCAAGAAACTCAATCCATTTTGCATGTCGCTTGTTAAGCTTGTGTTGTGACTGAAGATGCTTCAAGGATTCATGGTCCGTTCGGATCACAAACTCCTTGGGCCACAAATAGTGCTGCCAAGTGGCCAAAGCTCGAATCAAGGCATACAACTCTAGATCGTATGTGGAGTAGTTTAGAGTTGCTCTTTTGAGATTTTCACTAAAATAAGTAATGGGTTTTAAATCTTGCATCAAAATAGCCCCTATGCCCACTTTACTAGCATCGCACTCAACTTCGAGTGTCTTATCAAAGTTGGGCAATTGTAATAAAGGCGCAGAAACGAGCATAACTTTCAAGGTTTCAAAAGCCTTAGCTTGCTCTTCACCCTACTTGAAGGGTTGGTCTTTTCGAATGACCGCGGTCAAAGGAGCGGCTATTGTGCTGAATCCTTTGACAAGCCTTCTATAAAAATTAGCTAACCCATGGAAGTTTCTTACTTCGCTAATGGTTTGTGGGGTTGGCTAATTTTTTATAGCATTTATCTTGGATTCATCCACTTCGACCCCTCTTGAACTAACAACAAAACCTAAGAAAACAACTTCATTAACACCAAAAGAGCACTTCTCCAGATTCACATACAACCTTTCCTTTCTAAGGACATCAAACACACATTGTAAATGCATCACATGCTCATCAATTGACTTACTATAGACCAAGACATCATCAAAGTAAATAACAACAAACATTCTAATAAATGACTTCATCACATGATTCATTAGCCTCATGAAAGTACTTGGAGCATTTGTTAGGCCAAATGACATAACCATCCATTCATAGAGACCAAATTTAGTCTTGAAGGCGGTTTTCCATTTATCACCGGGTTGCATTCTTATTTGGTGATAGCCACTCCTTAAATTAATCTTGGAAAATAAACATGAACCATTCAATTCATCAAGCATATCATCTAACCTAGGGATAGGGTGGCGATATTTTACCGTAATGTTATTGATGGCTCGACAGTCCACACACATACGCCATGTTCCATCTTTCTTAGGCACCAGTAGCACCGGAATCGCGCACGGACTCATGCTCTCCTTGATATACCCTTTGTTGAGGAGTTCCTCAACTTTATGCTGCAATTCTTTGGTGTTCGTAGGGTTGATTCTGTAAGCCGGCTTATTTGGCAATTGTTAGCCCTACACAAAGTCAATTTGATGCTCAATTCCCCGAAATGGGGGCAATCCTTGTGGAAGTTCCTTGGGAAATACATCTTCATAATCGTGCAACACACAAGAAATCAAAGGAGAAATAGAAGAATTAGTGGGGTTAGTATTAAAACAATGAGCCAAAAGAAGCATAGGTATGTCCACATCATAATCCAAGAAGAGTTCCTTCTTTCTAATCAACATCACCATGTTTTCTTGCCCATTTGACGTTGAGGCAGTCCCGTAAATCCCTACTACCCCACCCACGGTTTTCCCCTTCTTTTCACCATTTTTTGGTTTCTTTCCCTTCTCATTCAACTCCCTCATCTTTTGATGTAATTCATTTACATGTGATGGCATAAGAGGATAAAGAGTGACCTTTCGACCATCCTTCTCAAGTGAATATCGGTTGGTCCTCCCATCATGTTTGGTAGACCTATCATATTGCCAAGGTCTACCTAATAACAAATGACATACTTGCATTGGTATCATGTCACAAAGCACTTCGTCTTGGTAGTTCCCTAACTTAAACTGTATCAACCATTTCCTCATGACCTTCAATTCACCGCATTCGTTCAACCATTGCAACTTGTAAGGGATAGTATGAAGTGTAGTTGGTAATTTTAGAAAGTTCACCATAGCGACACTAACGACATTCGCACAACTACCACTATCAATCACCAAAGTGCACACATTCCTCTTTATAATACATTTAGTATGGACTAAATTTTCCCTTTGGCTAGGGTCGTCTATTGCCTTACTAATCATAACGCATCTAACTACAAAGTTTGGAACACCACACTCCCCTTCTTGTGGGTAAATAACTTCACCATCATCATCATCAAGTGGCCTATTTCCAGTTTTCTCTCCATCTTGAGGCTCGGCCTCATTCTCCTCTTTTTCAAGACCCACCTTCTCACCAAGGTAATACAATCTCCCTTCCCGCAGTATCATGTTACGTCGATTTGGACATTTATTGGATTTATGTCCCCAACCTTGGTACTTGAAATATTGGAATCCTTTTGGATTTAGATACTTGTGAACTTCTTGTTTTAGAGGAATTGTGTGGATTGTTTTGGGCTCGGGCAGCCTTGTAGTGGCGGGTTGGTCCTTGTTTTTGGGCCAACCCAAAGAGGATTGAACCACGTCCTTGCTTCTAGGCCAACCCGAGATGGATTGTCCCCTTGCCTTGAGCGACGTCCTCTCTTTAAGCTCCCTTTCAATCTCAAGAGCCGTTTGGAAAATACCTTCAACGGTATCAAATTTGTGAAGTGTCAAATGAGTGAAGATCTCTTTGTTAAACCCACACTTGAACCGAATGATGTCATGACTGATTTGTTCCCCACGATGATCAAGCTTCAACATGAGTTGTTGAAACTCATCATAATATACCATCACACTTTTATTGCCTTGACGTAAGTTGTACAATCTAGCAAGCAATTCATGGTGATAACTCTCGAGAAGGTACCATTGCCTCATCAAGTACCTTAACCAAAACCAAGGTGGTGGCTGCCCATCAACTAATTCATCACCAAAACGCTTGATGTACTCCCATCAAGTGTTGGCATAACCCTCAAAATGAGTTATGGCATAACAATTTTTCTTTTCTTTCGAGATATCATTAACTTGAAAAACTTTGTCACAAGCTGATTCCCATGCTAAGTAGGCCTCGGGGTCACTTTCACCCTTAAAGATAGGTAAGCTCAAGTTGATAGTATTGATGCTTACGTCTCTTTCTTGGTGTCGATTTCTCCTTTCTCCATACCCTCGGTACCTCCTTGGATCAATACGACCCCTTCTTAGCTCCTTCTCTCTTATGTAAGCATCATCAAAGGCTCCATATCCATCATACTCCTCTATACCATGTTCCTCAAAGTGAGCTGGTCAGTTTTGGTGATTTGGAATCTGATTTAGAGGCATTAGGATTTGTGGAGGTAGTAGTCTTTGATTTGGTGGAGTTTGGTAAGGTACGTTAAGATTTTGTGGAGGTAATGGACGGCTACATCCTTCTTGTGTAATTTGAGGAGTTTGGGAATGGCGTAGTCTATTCGCTTCTTGGTTTGGAGGGAAAATAGTGGTATGATTTGTGGCATTTAGTGGGGCTAGAGGTGGATTCATTATTTGGTGTAATGTTTCTAGTGAGATAGTTGTGTATGAAGTTCTTTCATGCCCACTTGAAGGAATATGATGAGGAGTGGATGGACGAGAGTTCCTTTGACTCTTCACTTGCTCTAATCTTCCACTTATCATAGTCAAATCTCCCCTCATTGCCCCAACTTCCGTGTTCAACCTCTCTAAACTTCTGGTAATGGCCTCAAGTGTGGCCTTCATAGTGTCTTGTTCAGTAGTACCCCCACTTTGGGATGTGCTTCCTTCCATGTCAAGGTGTTACCTACACAATCAGCAAACAAGTTAGCGTTAAACCTCTCCTCACTCACACTCTCTTGGTTCACTCACGCTTGAGCTCCACAAATGTTGTAGATTGGCTAGTAACCGTGAATCCTTAAGATATGAGTAAAGCTCTTGTCCGGAGTGGATTCTTGTTTGAAACTCAAAGAATTCTTGACGGACTGGAGTTAAGAAGTTACAATGTATTCAAACGAATAAAAGTACCCAACTAAACATGGACACGAACAAGGGAATTCAAAAGAACTAATTGACAACCTAGTAGGAGTGTACTAGTATGTTAATTAGTTCTAGAACCAAGTAATGAAACTAAGAATCAATAATTAGAAACTAGAAAACCTAAATTTGAGCTTATTAATGACGTGTACAGTAGCCAGTGGGTGACGTGAACATTAGCAAATGGGTGACGTGGCAGCATGCAATTGGTCTTGGTCCCACACAATTTAAGCACCAATTCTGAAATTTAAATCTTTACACAATTTGGAAAAGATGACAATTGGTCTTGGAGGGAAAACATAAATCTTGAAATAAGAAAAGTACCTTGTCCCACAACACTAGGTTCTTGAAATAAGAAAAAGTACTTGTCCCACAACACAAGGTTCTTGAAATAATAAAAGGTATCTTGTCACACAACACTAGGTTCTTGAAATAAGAAAAACGTATTTTGTCACACAACACTAGGTTCTTGAAATAAGAAAAAGTTACTGAAAAGTAGAAGCTTAGTCTAAGAAATGATGGGTTCAAGTCTTCTCACAACATGCTTTACAATTTTTAGCTTCAACTCTTGAATTTAATATCACACTTTTTGGTTGTCTAAAGTTGTAAGAAAAGATGAAGAACTTGATGAACACCACAACAACCTTCAAGAAATCAACAACAACTTCTTCAAAAACACAACACAACACCACCAATTGTCAACAACAAGTAACAACAAACAGCCAGCCACAAGGCACCACAACTATGGTCAATATTATAAGCTTAATCTTTAGATCTTGACACCTTTAGTGTTAGTGAGAAAGAAACCAACACTAGAAACACTCTAGACAAGCAAAATACTACAAGATCTAGACAAAAAGAACAAGAAAATCTCGGCCCATACAACAACATATCACAATTTTTGGCCAAGAACACAAAGGTAGCAAATTTGACTATTTCTGGAATTTTCAGATTTTAGTTTTTTTTTTTTTGTAGTTTTCAAGTCTCAAACCCAAGATTGATCTTGTTAGAACAAAATCAAAGATGGATTTGATACCAAATGATACACTACTAACTTGGAGCGTATTAAATCTGCCACAAAATCAGTCCAAACACACTATAATTCCGAGAGCTTGAAGATAACAACTCCAATATGTGAAGACAACAACAATCACGAAATTTTGAAGGAATACCAACACCAAAACAGTAGCTACACAAGGAGAACAAGAATATAACAATAACATTAAACAATGGTTCAAAAACACAAGATGATATAGATTACAAAGAGGACAATGTTAACAACAAGAACAACAAATGGCAGTAACTATAGTGAATCGAAAATCATCCCCACACGGCTTCACTAAGTTACTGCTTCTACTTCTGGACCGACCCTGGCTGGAAGCAACACCAATTACTATAGGAGCTGATGAAGTGGCAACAAGAATCTTATTTGCCCCTTAAGCAACCTTAGAAGGACAATCCCTCTGCAAGTGACCAATCACACCACATTTAAAACACTTGTTCCTCCCCTCTTCATAAAACCCACAGTGCACCTGCCCGTAGAATCTCCAAAAAGTATATGATGGAGTTGACTGAGCCCTACTAGCTTAAGATTGGGCCCTCTGTGCCCTAAACCCACTATTGTGCTGAGAACGACGAACACCCAACAACTTCGGATAATAAGTATTAGCAGTAGAGTAGGAACCAGAACTCCCTTGCTTCTTCTTAGACCACTTTCCACCATCTCTATCACTTTGCTACTGACCTCCACCCTGATTAAAAAATCTAAACATCTTACTTTGTCTTTCGGCTATCTCTACTTACTTCTTCTTTTTTTTCTTAACCTATTGTATATACACAACAAATCTAGAGATATCCATATCTTTATTCAATAAGGTAGCCTTACACTCTAGAATTAAATCACGGATAACCTAGAAGAAAATTTCCTTATTCTAGCCCTCATGCTAGACGTTAACTCAGAAGCATACTGGGATAATTGATGAAATTTGGGAAATGGTATTTCCAGTGGAAGACGGGTAAGTAACGCATAAGAACCTTCCCTTGGGAGGGGAACAACAGCTAGAAATAGCTACTAATATCTCGTAGGCTTAGGAGAAAATACAAGATCAAGGCATACTCTATGACCGTCATCCTGCCTTTCTTTGGATTAACAAACTCTTCTATTTATGCCTCCCTCAACTCCTAAAGAAAGAAACGGTTCAGAAAAGCACTAGAGAAATCATCCCACAGTGTGGATTCAACATCATCTCCCCTAGACTATTCTCATTCCTTATACCATTGGTATGCTGTACCTTCAGTTGATAGGCAACAAATTCTGCACCCTTAATATCTGAAGCATGCATAACCCAAAAGATCTTCTCTATTTCATTTATAAAACCTTAAGGATCATCCTTAACTTTAACACCCATAAAAGTTGGAGGACTCAACCTCATAAATTGGCTGACCCTTGTGGCCTCAGAAGATGGAATAACAAATTCTACACGCTCAGACTGAGAAGATACCAACTGAGCCAATATACAAATAGACTGACAAAATTTCGCATTTAATATATCAGCCTGAGTAGCTTGAGGCGGACAAGAGGGGACCGGTGGAACTCCATAAGGGCAATCAGGAATTGGACACCTAGACCAGGTTTGTACCTTATAAGCAGGGTGTGTCCCATCATTATTATCCTCAAGTGGGAAATAAGAGTTTCAATGAGCTTCAGATCATCTGAGAGGCATGATCTGAAAAGAGATCAACTAGGAATAAGAGAAGATTTTAAGATTTTAGGCTCTATAGACCGAAATAAGATAGCAAGAAAGGAAAATATTCCTAAATTCCTCATAGCCTCTTCCTTATAAGTGTGGTGCACTACATACCCATAAAAGTGTCTCTACTCGATACGACTTCGGGGATACCCAATTGACCATGAACCTAGGTTCTGATACCACCTTGACACGACCCGAACTAGGGCCTGGTTATGACGAGTATCTTAAGTCCAACAAAGACCGGAGTCCATCCCCAACACCCAAATCATAAACCATCTTACACCTATGTTAGATAAATTACAAACATAGAACCAGATAAAAGAACTTAAAATTTAATATATTATGAAATGTGTATAACCAAACCAACCAACAACGAAACCATCCCAAGTCCACAGTAGTCTGACAAATCTTCTACCATACTGAATATCAATAAAGTGCTAGGACATGACCCCGACTATAGCTACAAATAGAATCTAATAGTCTATAACTCAAAAGAAAACATAATCATGAAATAGAGCCTTCCAAAGCATAAAAGTTCACCACTTCAAGTCGACTCTTAATTAGTCCACGATCACTAAGAAGGAGAAGTAAAAGTATGGACAAATCTTACATCGCATAGGGATATAGCGTCCGAAGATAATTAGTGGGGTGAACGTTAGCATGTAACTCAGGGATAAAGATAAAATAATGCCATCAATTCAAACCAAGTCAACTAATACACATAACTTCTTTCAAATATATATATACATTTTATGCCGAGATAGATAAAAAGGTTTAGCATGCACTTTAAAACCTTAACCTGGATTGTGTAGCTCAACCGTCATATAATAGTACCCACGGGCTATATGGGCCCCAGCTCTTACCCTCTGGTCAGGTTCCAGTACATGTAGTCGCACGAACCAGAGAATAATCTCATATATATTCACACGGGAGACTTGAACCTCCTAATATATACTAAGGTGACTTATGCACCCGATCATGTAATAATTTACGGGGAACTCAAACCTCCTTAATAATGATAATAATAAGAGGGACTCAAACCTCCCTGGCACTTTGACCCTCACGTCGGCAAATGCAGTTTCCAGTGTTAGTCACTCAGAGCTCCACTTTCACGACTCAGCTACACAACCCTTATTAGAGAACAACTAAAATATTTATCACATAATCCCATTAATGAACCACATTTCACAGTACGACATACATTGTTGGTATCATCATATCAACTACACTTGCAAGCTAATAACAATATGCCAAAACAATTATCCATTAATTTTGTAAAAATAACTCCCTTTGTTTATTAAGACATAGTGGGGGACACCGACTCCCTTTGTCATTAAATCAGACTATTGTGTTCTAAATACCTCCTTATATCATATAATAATTCAAAACTAGTTTGATTTTAACAATTCCCACCTTTCTTATGACTCAAAACCAATCTCACACTATGGGGTTGGTGTCATAACTACTTCAAAAGTCACAATTTTGGAAAAATCACAATTTCCTAGTTCATTCACCATACCTATCCACTAATAAGTTCAAAACTATATTAAAAACATGATTAATCATATGTAAACCATAGAAAAACATTGTTCAACAACAAGCATTCAAAACCCCAAATCTTTGTTTCAAAACCAACATAAACATATCTTGAATAATACTTTAAAATACATGCTCTTAAAAAATTAACAATGAGGGAAGAGTAACGTGCCTGAAATAGTAAGATGTACTGAGAGAAATCATTGTTGAAATCCCTAATTGATCAACCTCTTGAAAAACCTACGTGTTCCTGGCCTTGAGGAATTTGAGAGTGTTGAGAAATTACTTTGATGTGTTTCTAAGTGCTAATGACACCCTAAAAGGGCTATAAGACGTGGGTTTCAAGTTGGGTAAGAGGGAAAATGTCCAAAATGCCCTTAACTTAAAAGCTGAAGAAGTGCTGCCTTTGACTAGGGTCAACCCTTGACTTATAGCCACTCCTTACGAGTCCTCTCCATGAGTCGTAACTAATGCAGTACCACTAAGTCACCTTACACTATAATCCTTACAACTCAATGACACCACTCATAATGAGACCCTACGACTTGTAGGGTCCAGTTATAGTCAACACAAAACCGAAATTGGGACTTACACTAGACACCCTATGATTATAACTAACAACTCATGACATATCCTTATGTCTCTTCGTGAGCCACTCGTAATCAGAGTAAAATAATGCCACAAACTAACTAATTTGGTTATGACTTGGTCCTTAGAACCTGTAACGACACCTTATGACTCGTAGGGTGAGTCGTTACCAAGGCAATGAACTCAAAGCTCAAGAAATTTTCAAGGGCCAAGAATTTGGGGTATTTCAACAATAGAAGCTGACCAAATCAATGATAGATAAATAAAACCAAAAAAATAGAAGTATCGAAGTTAGATATCAACGACATGCCAATCCCATCCAGGAAAGCCTCTAAACTAAGAATACTAACTAAGTTAGGAAATTCCCCAACTATGACAAAAGAATCCAAAAGTATTAAGACAATAAGGAAACTTATCAAATGATCGGGCCTTCTAAAGGATGAGGCTAACCATTTCACTGCTGATCAAAAAAAGTACCCAACCATTGATGATAGGCGTATTTACACACCTAAAGCACCATAATTTACCCATATTTTAGCTAAGTTTTAAGGACAAAATATATAATTCCTGCATTTTTAGTCCATTTTCCTGTAAGTGAGCTAACCAACGTGATTAGCATATTTTCAGGTATTAATGATGAAGATTTCAGCACTTTGTGGACCTTTTGGTAGCAAGGGAAACTTCACATAAGAGGGAAGGCAGCTTTTGGAAGCTTATGGACTGAAAGTGATGCATGGAGAACTTGTCCCGGGAAAAAATAGTATTTCTAAAGACTTAGGGATCAGCAGTAACTTAGTAGGAATAGGACAAGGATGTTATAAAAACCCTATTTTGCTGAATTTTTCAGCATGCATTCATTCATGCTTTTCATTATTCACGAATTGATAGATACTTTCATTATTCATCCGACTATCTAGTATTATTCACGTTACAGAATCTATAAGTTTATACAGAGAAAAACGCTAACTTATGAGCAACGAGGGGAGCAAAATCGTCAATCCCTTTTGACGCTAATCTCATCCCCACCATGAGATTATTCGAGCTTCGGTATGATGATGATGTCTATTGTGATCTTCGTTGTAATCATGAGTAGCTAAACTTCTCTGTTAGGGTTATGGAAGCCTTATGATATACTATCTATTACTATGAGTTTGTGAATTCTTGATACGTATGCTACTTATATCATTACTCTCTTCATCTTAATTACATTCTTGTGGTTGCAAACATATAGAATACACCATTATAGCATTAAATTGTTTGAGAGAAAAGTTACATGTTTGGAAAAGAGAGTGTGACAAGAAAATAGGGCTACCAACCCCTATTTACACGTTAGTGCCATAACTGGGTTAACTTTTTGGAAAATTTGTACCGTTAGTTATACACTTTAAGCTCGAGAGAGTTAAAGTGAAATAATCCTTGATGGTTGAGAAACACTAGGATTTACCATTAGAATACAAATCTCTATAAGTGCATGCATGTCAGAATTCCGCATTACTCATAGTTAATAGATACGTAGAACTCATAAGGTGGACATAACCCTAACTTATTTTTCTCAGTGATTAAATCTTACTAAATCAAGCATTCTGTTATTACTTCCATAGTATTAATTCATGCCTAAACCATCCCCCCTTTCTGTAGAATTTTCGACCAACAGTCTGCTAACAATTACAACACTTAGTGACCAAGTATTCCCTGTGGGATTCGACACCCAACCCAGTTGGGTTCTATATTTGACAGCGACCGCTTACACTTTTACGAGAGCTGTAGTTTGGGCGTTATCAAATTTTGGCGCCGTTGCCAGGGAATACGGTTGTCAACTAAGTTTGTGATAGTTACTAGACCCTTTGGTCAAAGATTCTCAAATTTTACTTTTAGTTGTTGTTTTTGTTTTATTCAGGTTCTGTTGAGTGCATGCCAAATACTCGTAGTTCTGGTCAACCATTATTACCCATAAATCCTGAACCTCAACTTATTGGCAGAATGGATGCACAGCGTGACATTGACAGAAGGGCGGCTCAACAGGAGCAGGCTAGATTAGCTGCACTGGAAGCTGCTCAAGTACATCAACACAATATTAATAACCCAGGGCGAGCAACAAATCCTGATGATGAGGACCTGGGTGATGACGAGTTACTAAATCCTAGGCATACTGATGAGGTGGCGTCACCTATGCATAGGAGGGAACGTCAAGCTAGAATGAGACCTGACCGCCGAGCTGAGCAGGCTCCTTTTGATAATGATGATGATGATCTTGATGGAGCTGGTGCCACAGGAGCTATTATTCCTCCGCCCTTGCTCCCGGAGCCAAGTTCAATATCACTAGCACCATGATTCAGTTATTGCAGGTTAAGGGGTTATTTGGTGGACTTGCAGAAGATGATCCGAATATGCATCTGATCAACTTTATTTCAACATGCAAGTCGTTTGACAATCCAGGAGTTGGGCAGAATACAATTCGGCTGCGCTTATTTCCATTGTCTCTGTCTGGGGAGGCAACTCTATGGTTGAACGGGCTAACTCCTGATTCTATTACTAATTGGAGGCAACTGAAAGACGCATTCCTAGAAAGATTCTTTCCGCCATCCAAGCGAGCCCAATTACGGGATGAGATCAGCAACTTTCGACAGCTTCCAATTGAAGCTCTCCGCGAAATATGGGAGAGGTTCAAGAAGAAGCTTATGCGGTGCCCAAACCATCAGATGACGAATATCCACTTGATGGAAATATTATATAGGGCTTTGAACTCGGTGACAAAGCTAGTGGTTAATAATGCTGCAGGTGGGTCATTCATGGACCTTACTTTTCTTGAGGCAAGTGATATGCTAGATTGTATGACAAAGCAGAGTAGAGCTTGGCATACCAGGGATTCTGAGGTAGCAAGCTCTACTGTATCTATTGGCTTGACTGTAGAGCAGAGGCGTAGACAAGAGGAACATGACCAAGATATGGCTCACATGAAAATGCAGATGGATTTTCTTACTAAGCACTTATTATCAGGAAAGACCGAAAAGGTTAAGGCTATTGTATCACAGGGAAGAGATGAATTCGACTTTGAGGAAGAAGCGAACTACTTGAATAATCAGGAGGGTTTCCGAGGCAATGCCCAAGGAAACCAAGGTCAGATCTATTATGATAAATCTGGATACAAAGACCGTGATCAAGGTGGTTGGAAGAATAAGACTGACAAGAGTGGTTTGTATGTTCCTCCTGGAAACCTTGAGGCTGTGGAGTCTGGCTCTGGAAAGATGTCCATGGATGATATGATGGCTAAGCTATTGAAAGGGGTAGAGGCAACCAATATAGGCGTTACTGAGGTAAAGAATGATTTGTCATCAATAAATCAATTGGTTGATTCGCATTCTACTGCGATAAAATAGTTGGAGCAACAATTGAGTCAATTATCAGCGACATTCAACCAAAGAAAGGCTAGCACGCTACCCAGTGACACTGTGCAAAACCCAAGGAATGACGGATCGTGTATGGCTATTACTACCCGGAGTGGTAAAGTGTTGGAAAATCCATCCAAAGGCAAGCAGGTGGTTGATGATATAGCAGAGAATGTTGATGAAGCTGAGTTTGAAGATGCCGTAGAAGCTGAAGTGAGTGCTCATGATGTTACACCTAGACGTCACCAGCCTGAAAAGAGTGATAATCGGAAGCAAGATAAAAAGAAAGTGGTGGAGAAAATGATTCCTCTTCCACCACCACTTTTTCCTCAGAGACTGAAGCAGAAGGCTGATGACACTCCTGAAAAGGTTGATAATCGGAAGCAAGATAAAGATAAAGTGGTGGAGAAAACGATTCCTCTTCCACCACCACCTTTTCCGCAGAGACTGAAGAAGAAAGCTGAGGACACCAGGTTTAGTAAATTCATGACCATGTTAAAACAGCTGACTATTAATGTTCCATTGGTGGAGGCGCTGGAACAGATGCCTGGGTATGCTAAATTCATGAAGGACCTATTGACAAAGAAGTGGGCGGCAAGTTATGATCTGGAAAATAATGTTCATCATTGTAGTGCAATCGCTACAAGATCTTTAGTACAGAAGAAGGCAGATCCTGGTGCTTTCACTATTCCTTGTACGGTTGGATCTATGAATTTGCTAAGGCATTATACGATCTGGGAGCTAGCATCAATTTGATGTTGCTATCTATTTACAGAAAGTTAGGGCTGGGTGATCCTACACCAACCAATATGCGGCTCATGATGGCAGATAGGTCGGTAAAACGGCCTGTTGGTATCTTATATGATGTGTTGGTGAAGGTTTCCACCTTCATATTTCATGCAGACTTTGTTATTTTGGATTGCGAGGTGGATTCTGAAGTTCCCATAATCTTGGGGCGTCCTTTCCTCGCAACTGGAAGTGTGCTGATTGATTTAAGAGCTAATGAGCTTTTATTTCGGCTGAATGACGAAGTGATCCATTTTGATGTATGTAAATCGATGAAGCAGCCTAGAGATATAGATGTGTTCTCTGTAGCTGATGTTTACTATAAGGATGAGAAAGAATTATCTATAGAGAAGCAGCTTACTGTTGAGCCATTGTCTGTTGTGCTGTTAAATTTTGAGCGTGAGGAGGTTGAAGAATATGAAGAAACTGTTTGTGCTCTAACAGGAATAAGGTCCTATTCTCATGCTCTTAAGAAGTTGGACCTTGATCTTAAGAATCGACCGTCACCAACAGCGAAGACTTCCATTGAAGAGCCACCAGTTCTAGAATCGAAAGAGCTCCCCAGTCACCTAAGGTATGCGTTCTTGGGAAGTGGAAATATACTTCCGGTGAGTGTTGCGGCTGATTTAGGTGAACAACACATAGAGTCTCTCATCTCTGCTCTGAAGAGGTACAAGAGAGCTATGGGTTGGACTATTGATGATATAATTGGTATCCCTCCTGGGATACGTATGCACAAGAGTCATCTCGAAGAAGATTGCATTCCTACAAGTAAGCATCAGCGTCGTCTAAATCCATTCAGAAAACGATCCACCATCTATCTCGACGAAGTCTAAGTAATCGAGGTAACTATGTCGTGCCGCGACAATAAATCAAACGCTAGATGGGAGGCAACCCATTGTTTTTAATCGTTTTGTTTTACTAAGAGTTTGTTTTTGTTAAATAAAAATCCAAAAAGAAGAGTCGAGCCACGACCAAAACTAAGACGCTTGGTGGGAGGCAACCCATCATTCTAATTATTTTTGTTGTTTTTGAGTAAATATAGGTGTAAGACGTATAAAAGAGGAGATCTAGCCCAAATTTTAATTTGGAATTATGTCATGTTGAAGGTGGTAAGTTTGGAATGAAGAAACAAAGGCTATTGGTTAGGCAAGGCTTATGTAAATCTAGGCAACGAACAAGGCAAGGCCTATGCTATAGCCTAAGCTCTCTGAATCTACAATGTCATAGCATAGGCGCCGCCTATGCCCAACAATGCCATAGCATAGGCGCCGCCTATGCCATGGCCTAAGCTCTCTGAATCTACAATGCCATAGCATAGGCACCGCCTATGCCATTGCCTTTGCTCTCTGAATCTACAATGCCATAGCATAGGCGCCGCCTATGCCTAACAATGACATAGCATAGGCGCCGCCTATGCTCAACTAGGCTTTGCAAAAGGCGCCGCCTATGCTAAGCATAGGCAAAGCATTAGGCTCCGCCTATGCTTACTTTTTGGTCTCCTAATCCAATTTTAAATGGGTCAAACCCGACCCAAGCCTTGTCCTATAAATGAAACTTCAACATTAGAACAAAACACACTTATTTGCTCAACCTAGGTGCCGCCTTTACTCTCCAAATCTCTCAAAAAAAATTCTTTTTGCTCTTCTAACCTTGCATGATCATCTTCCGAGGCCATCACCAAGTAAGTACTTCTTTTATATTCCGTAGTTATTACAATACTTTGCCTATAATGATTTGTTAAATCTTGAAGTAGTGTTGGTGATTTGAATGTAGTTGGTTTGTATTGATACATCTAGTTGAGTGAAAGAATACGTATGGGTGTTCTAAACTTTGTTCCGATTTGTATTTTGGTTGTTATACACTGTCATCTTTGTGCGGAATTGAAATGGTAAAGCTAATCACATAATCGTGTAAGTCGAACGTTGGAATATTTTGAAAGGCTCATTCATCGAGATAAAGATCATGATTGAATACAGGCATGAGATGTTGTGATTATTTCTATGCCATAAACTTGATTCGATCTCTAAGTAGTAGTCTTGTTCAAAAAGTGCATTAATCCAAACCACAAAGTATGGTCAAGATTACATGACATAGAGATGAAAAGGATAGTTAAGGTTCCATGAAAGTATGACTGTGCTGAACATATTGTTGGAACATATCGCCTACATGTATGTCGATGAAGTCTGAGTAATCGATATCATCCACTTAATTAGTTGATGCCAATAAATTAAGTGTGGGGTGGTGCCATTATTGTTTGTTTGCCGATCAAATCTTCCGAGATAAGCTAACATGACTTTATTTTAATCTCAGGTAAAATGGCACCAAAAGGTCGACCAGGAAAAGAAAAAGCGTCCACTTCACAGAAAGGTCAGAAAAAAGGGAAGAAAAGAGCAAGCTAAATCCTCCTCGCTGCAAATACCTTGCCACATGTTCGGGATAAAATGGATCCTAGAGGAGGAAGGAAAGGAGTGGTACAAGAACAACAAAGTAAAAAAATATGTTCACATGGAGTTGATACAAAAGGAGAGTCTAGCGAAGAGAGAACCTCACATTTTGGCTAAAATCATGGCGCTACATCTTGATTTTATTTTCCAAGATATGGGAGAATGCAATCTTGATCTAACGCAAGAATTCTATGCCAATTGGTCCCCAAAGACTACCGGAAGTGAAGTGAAGATTCGGGGCCAAGTCTTGCAACTGAATGCGGAGTTCTTCAACTCTTTTCTGGGTCTTCCTTCTGTGGATCCATCACCGCTCAAGGAGATTTATCACAGACCTCTATACAGGGCAATCAGACACACACTGTGCGGAACAAGATCAATGGAATGGTGGAGTCGTCACAAGGATACCGGTCGGCACAATACCTTCCCGTATGCCTCCTTGAACAGAGAAGCTTGGATATGGTTGCGGATAGTCAACTCTTGCCTGATTCCAAGGTCACAATATATAAAGATCACACGTGATAGAGTGTGCTTGGTGTACGCTTTGATGACGAACATCCCCATCAACATTGGTTCGATTATTCAATCTTCAATGCGTAAGGCCAGGCTGCACAAGAGGTCCCACTTCAGCTTTGGCAATCTGTTGACTGCGATATTGAGGAAGGAGGACATCGAAGAGGAACCTGCAGATCATAAGCTTCCACACAACCCAAAGGAAGTTAACCTCACAAAGGTGAAAGATGCTGAATCTATGCATGGCGTCAACCTGACCACTGCAGAAAGACATGCTCGCGACGAAAGCTTCTTCCGCCATTTATATGGCATGACGAGGTTCACCATGATGAGCGGCGGTCATGTTCCAACTGCTGCAGAGCTCCAACAGTTGGATTATGACTACCCAATGAATGAGCATGCGAGGGCTATATGCGGAGTAAGTGTATATTTCGAGGAACCTCTTGATGATGACGTGCCAACCGATGACGATCGCTGAATGCCAGACTCAGATGTGGAGGAGAACTCTGATGACGACAACTCTGATGATGATTCCGATGCAGGGGGTATGACCCCAGACATAGCGGAGGAGTCCGACTAATCAGGTTTTTCTTATTTATTTTCCACTGAGGGCAGTGTGTCCCGTCTAAGTGTGGGGTGCTGGTATTTGTATGCTTCACTTCTTTGTCTGCATTTGCATTTATTCTAGTTCTTGTTTGTTTTAATTAGTCGTAATTAGTTAGTTTGATTTTAGATTTTTTTGAAATTGCATGAAATTGTTCTGATAGGCGGCATGGTATTATGACAAGAGTTTGTGCCAAAATCATTACTATTGAGACGTTTAGGCTCTAAGTGTGACTCACTGTGTGATAAGTGTGTGGTTTAATTCATTCACCTGTTGGGTCAAGAGTCTATACTGCTCCCAATAAAGTTAACCATGTACCTTGTGTGTGTGAGGTTATAGTATATTCTGTGTTGTGACTGATACTAGAACTTGCCTGGTGTGTGTGTAAAGTAAAATAAAGAGTGTGAGTTTAGGAGATGATTTAGGCATTTCTTTGGTAGCCTGTGATTGTTTACCTTCTTTTTACCTACCCGTGGACATTATCCTAGTTAACCTCCTTTGAGCCTTTAGCTATTTTCTTTGACAGCCTCATATGTAGCCTAATCCATTTTTTTTCAAGACCATAATTTGATCCAAATTCCTAAGCGCTTTAAATTGTAGAGTCATGTGATAAAATAAGAGGAAATTGGGTGAGAGTGATGCCTCAGAGTGTATTGGTACTTGAAATTGTTGTGAAAAAGAGTGGCTATCATAGAGGTGTTTTATAAAAAAAAACAAAAAAAAACATAGAAATAGAAAAATAAAAAAAAATAAGTTGTATATTCTCATCTTTGTGTTTATAATTGAATAACAAAATAGGTGAAAAGGGGTGTTAGATGAAAAGAAAGGTAGAAGGGTTGTTTAAACGAGAGTGTTAATGACATAATGTAGTGTATTAAAGAGCTTAGGGAACATAGTCACTATTTCTGGCCAAAATAGTCCTACCTGTCCCTTAGCCTACATTACAACCTGTAAAGACCTACTTGATCCTAAGCTTAGCATTCTGATATTAGTGGAGCATTACACTAAGGGCAAGCCTATGGTCATCAGTTGCATCATATGAATTCTTTGTGAGAGTGAGAGCAAGGAGAATCTAATACCCATGTTTCAAAAAATGCAAAACTTATGAGTGATTATGGGTGATATCTTGTGTGAGACACACATGGTTGATGATTGTTGGGTATTTTTGTATGATTCTTGGTACCTTAACTTGTGGATACGAATTAACCATCATCACGAGTCTATGTTGGAGGTTGAATTGTTTCTAGTAGTGAACAAGAAAACTACTCTTTGTTAATAATTGTCGTGCCTGTCTTGTTGAACATTTTATGTTATTGCTGTGATATTCTAAGTAGATGATTGCATGGACGTAATATTTTGTTCGAGGACGAACAAAGCTTTAAGTGTGGGGTGTTGATGATAGGCGTATTTACACGCCTAAAGAACCATAATTTACCCATATTTTATCTAAGTTTTAAGGACAAAATATATAATTCCTGCATTTTTAGTCCATTTTCCTGTAAGTGAGCTAACCAACGTGATTAGCATGTTTTCAAGTATTAATGATGAAGATTTCAGCACTTTATGGACCTTTTGGTAGCAAGGGAAACTTCACATAAGAGGGAAGGCAGCTTTTGGAAGCTTATGGACTGGAAGTGATGCATGGAGAACTTGTCCCGGGCAAAAATAGTATTTCTAAAGACTTGGGGATCAGCAGTAACTTAGTAGGAATAGGACAAGGATGTTATAAAAACCCTATTTTGCTGAATTTTTCAGCATGCATTCATTCATGCTTTTCATTATTCACGAATTGATAGATACTTTCATTATTCATCCGACTTTCTAGTATTATTCACGTTACAGAATCTGTAAGTTTATACAGAGAAAAACGCTAACTTGTGAGCAACGAGGGGAGCAAAATCGTCAATCCCTTTTGACGCTAATCTCATCCCCACCGTGAGATTATTCGAGCTTCGGTATGATGATGATGTCTATTGTGATCTTCGTTGTAATCATGAGTAGCTAAACTTCTCTATTAGGGTTATGGAAGCCTTATGATATACTATCTATTACTATGAGTTTGTGAATTCTTGATACGTATGCTACTTATATCATTACTCTCTTCATCTTAATTACATTCCTGTGGTTGCAAACATATAGAATACACCATTATAGCATTAACTTGTTCGAGAGAAAAGTTGCATGTTTGGAAAAGAGAGTGTGACAAGAAAATAGGGCTACCAACCCCTATTTACACGTTAGTGCCGTAACTGGGTTAACTTTTTGGAGAATTTGTACCGTTAGTTATACACTTTAAGCTCGAGAGAGTTAAAGTGAAATAATCCTTGATGGTTGAGAAACACTAGGATTTACCATTAGAATACAAATCTCTATAAGTGCATGCATGTCAGAATTCCGCATTACTCATAGTTAATAGATACGTAGAACTCATAAGGTGGACATAACCCTAACTTATATTTCTCAGTGATTAAATCTTACTAAATCAAGCATTCTGTTGTTACTTCCATAGTATTAATTCACGCCTAAACCATCCCCCCTTTCTATAGAATTTTTGACCAACAGTCTGCTAATAATTGCAACACTTAGTGACCAAGTATTCCCTATGGGATTCGACACCCTACCCAGTTGGGTTCTATATTTGACAGCGACCGCTTACACTCTTACGAGAGCTGTAGTTTGGGCGTTATCAACCATCTAATACTGTACAAGAGAAATTAAAAAGTCCTAGGAACTTACATAATAAAATGATGTAGCGTCGAGGATAGTCAATGGGGTAGGCACTAGCATGTAACTCAAGAGAAAAGGATAAAGTAATGCATTTACCAAAATTTAGTCATAAACCACGTCCACCATATTCATATACATATATATAGGATATCGGGATAGGGACAAGGGTCAATTAACATGATAGTTTAAAACATTAGCCAGAATTATATAGCTCGCTCCATTTTAAAGGCACCCACGGGCTATATGAGTCCGGCTCCCCCTGCCGGAAGGGCCCAATCCATGTTAGTTGCATGTACCAAGGAATGGCTAAAGACACTAATGTGATATCCATCCATAATATAATGTGTATCCATACATATGGTCATATAGACCCCCAACTTAGGCAAATTGGTTTTCAGTGTTGGTCCCCCGCGGGACTATACCTCCACTATAAGCTACACAATTTCCTTTAAGTCCAAATTAAAATAGTTTGCATAAAACCCAACCATTAACCAATGAGTGTTTCATTAAGGCATTTTCCAACTTGGTATCATCATATAATAAGCTTGCAAGCTAATTTAATTATGCCAAACAAGTCCATTTAACCATTAGACTCCTAAGTTATATTGAAATCCAAATCTATGGACACCAAGAGCATTCCAAATCAAGTTTTATCAATTTATCCTTTAATTCAATGCAATATTTTCAAAATACAAGTTAAATTATGCAAATATCCATATTCAAGATCAAATTAACAATGTGGGTTGAGGTTAATCATTACTGAGCAAATATTCATCAGTTTTGGTGAAACCCATGTCACCCATGTCAACCATAATCACAATGCACCAATTCAATCCCAAAACTATCAATTTAAAGCATGAATAATTGATTTAAAATATGAAAAAAGTAATTCAAGTAATAACAATCAAAAACTCTCAACCCAATTTCAAACCCACCACTCAAAACATATGATTATCAAGTAAATTTATGCCAGGATGTAAAATACAAGTTAAGGAATGAGAAACATGCCTGAAATATATAAGAATTGAAGAGAAATCAAAGTTTGGAGCTTGGATTAGTGATTTTTTGTAAAGCCCTTGCACTTTCTTGGGTTGGGAGTTAAATAAAATAAAGGTAATGTTTGATCTCGATAACTGAAGGCAAAGGCTTAATTTGGTGTTTTAAAGTTATTTAGGGGGTAAAGGACCAAAAAGCCCCTCACTCTAAGTGAAAAAAAATAAAATTAGATGAAAAATGCATAGAAGTATGGCACGTCGTGATTGCAGAGGGTAGCCTCCATACGACGCTCCTATCGCGGAGTATAAGTGGTGTGACATGCCACTATCATGGATCCTCACTACCTCGGGGTCCCAAAATGACCCCGAACCCTTTTAAAAAATTCTAAAACTTTTCCAAAACACCATTTTAACATCCCCTATAATGATTCAAGTCAAAAGTTAATGTCATGCATAAGAAGGGTAAAAATTAAATTGGTCAAAAAATTTTAGGGTCTTAATTATCCACCTCTTCGGTTCATTCATCCCCGAATGAGACGTTAGGAAATCTTTAGCAATATAATAGAAAGAACATAGTAGAATCCAAGAACTAATTCAAACAACGACAAGAGGGAAATGAAACTCATACCTTAAGAACTTTCATCCAACACAAGAAACAAAAATGGGTACTTATCTTTCATATCTTATTTTGACTCCCATGTAGCCTTTTCTAGCTTTTGATTTCTCCAAAGAACCTTCATCGAAGCTATATCCTTTGTCCTCAATATATGAACTTGTCTATCCAGTATCTCAATCAGGACTTTCTCATAAGATAACGAATTGATAACACCCTCATCCTTAACAGGAACTATCAAAGAAGGGTTAGCCATACACTTTTTAAGCATGAACATATGGAAAATGGGATGAATCGAAGCCAAGCTTGCTGGTAAGTCTAATTCTCTATCTCTTGGGACATGCCACCAAACCTCAGATGTTCTACTTTAACTTGCTAACAAACCATATATTTAGCAACAAAATTTGCAACATTCCTCTTGAAAGTATTCCACCAGTAGATTTCCTTTAAGTCATGATATAAGTTGGTTGAACTCGAATGAGCTATATATTTGGACTCATGAGACTCAACCAAAATTCTTTATTGCAACCCATCTATATTAGGGACATAGAACCTTTCTTGATACCTTAAGATGCCATCTCCCCCAATCTCGAAAGCCATAACCTTTTTCCGACCCACATCATCCCTATTTTGCATAAGTATAACATCCATAACCTATTTATCTTTGATCTCATCACTAGGAGACAACTTAACCACTTCCTAAACAATCACTCCTCTATCCTCAAAGTTCAAAAGATGAACTCCCAAGTTAACCAGCCTGTGAATATCCTTCACTAATTTCTTTTCTGCTCTTTAACATGAGATAAGCTCTCTGATGACATCCAAACTATACCTTCGATTAGATAATAATACAATCATTGTCAAAATATAGTAACCCAACAGAGGTTGGGGTCAAATCCCAAGGGAACACATGAAAGTGCAGATCTCAACAGTTGTAGTCGGCGGGGCAAAAGAAGAAAAGTAAATGGGGGTTTTGATGTAGTAGTCTCGAGCAAGTAAATATACTAACTTCGGTTATAATCAGTGTCAATGAACACTAGGATTGTGTTCCCCCTAGCTTCTCAACTCCATAGTCTTATCATGCTTTGTTGAACCAACCCGATATATTGATGATTTGTTGTGCTAACCCTAACCCTCCTGATTTGTTGTTCTCTGTTTGGTTTTGTTAGGTTTAGATTCGAGGTCGAATCCTTTTCAAGAAGGGGAGGATGATACAAGTCAAATGGCCACCTTATCTTTTGAAGACATCCTGCGAGGCCAACATAAGAAGAACCCAATTGTGGTCACATTGAGGGAACGGGAGCACGCATGGGGGACCTATTTTAAGCCCATAATAGAACAATCCCGTGTATGGAAGGTTGCTTGGAAGCTTGCCTTGATGAGATGACCGAGAGGTCCAAGTGTTGAAGAATAATTGTGAAGACCAAAAAGACTCAAGGAAAGTCATATGTTGAAGTGTGAAGAAGACCACATCAAAACACTACATGATCACCCATTCATTAAGGGTGTAATGGTCTTTTTATGTTTTTTCTTTACACTCCATAGGAGCCCCTTTTCATTAAGGGTATTTCGGTCTTTAATGTAATAAGTATAAAATTGGAAGTGAAGGATCAATTAACTCCCATTGAAGATTTGTTGAAGTTCAAAGGTTAAAGTAAAATTCACTTAGTCTTTCATAAAGCCAATCAACGGAGATTATTGAGCATATCTTGCTTATTACTCTTACGGGTAGCTAGTTCTTCCTCTTGGGATTATGTTAGAATAGGGTGCATTTACGTGTGGGTTGAGATTCATTTGTGTATATGCTAATGTGTTGGTGTTGGTTTCTATAATTAATTGAGTAAATTGATTGGGATTTATGGGTGAAAGCCCTAAATACCCAAAATGGGTTTGTGGGTGAAAACCCCAAGCTCTCGAAAGCCTAAACCATTCTTGAAAAAGGGGTTCGGATGAACATTAGGAACCCTCATCATCCTTGAAAGAGGGATGTGGGAACCAAGGAAATATGAGATAATTATTGGGTTTAATTTGCTAATTTTCACTATCTTAGACATAAGGATGATTATGAGGTTGACTCTCCTTTGGGTACCATCCTAGAAATAGGGGTGCCTAATTGAGGTAATGATACGGTTGGGGCAGCCTCCACACGTACACGGCCTTTCACACGAAGCCAAGCTCGGGAATTACAAAAACTCCAAGCTTTGTTCATGCAAGTGGCCGTGTGTGAGTTGGTGATTGAACCAACCAAGGACCTAAACGTTTTTATGTGTGAAGAGGGGTCCTAATGTGTAATAAACTACTCTTCAAGGTTGGCACAAGAAGCAAGGGCGGATGGGTCATTTTACCCTTTTTGTTTGTAGTATAAATAGAACAAGTTAGAGAGTTAGACTTCACTTTTTGAATGCTGAAATTTGTAACCTAAAATACTAACATTTCTCTCTCTCTTCCACACTTGGAAGCCGCCACTATTTCCTCACAAGTAGAGGGATACTTGTGTTGTCTCTTTGGCTAGAAACAAGGGTTTTGAGGTCTTTGAGTGCCTCTTGGTCCTCGTAAGAACTTGGTGTTTATATTCATTAGACTTAGGGTCCTCTCTTGATGTTAGGGTTCTTAGTTTCTTGAATGTTATATGTCAAGTTATCTATCTTTCTTTATCTTGTTGTTGTTGTTGATTTTGTTATCTTGAAGTCTAGTGAAGCCGTGTGGGGCTCTTTTCGATTCACTAGCATTGTTATCTATCTTGTTGTTCTTGTGTTGTTGGGCTGAAAAACTGAATGTTAAACTTGTTGTTCTTGGTGTTGTTGGACTGAAATCCGAGTCTACTTGATGTTCTTGTTGTTGTTGGTTCGATTTTGTATCATTTGGTATCAAAGCTTGACCGGTTGTGTTCCAACATAACCCCTCTTGGGCTAGTACACGGCTTAAACAAACAACACCAAAAAGGAAATTCTGAAAATCAGTCCCTTACAAGTGGAGTCCGAGAATGATGTTGCATGTCTAGATCTAAGTGTTAATTTTGCTTGTTTAGTGAGTTCCTAGTGTTGGTTTCTTTCTCACCAACACTAAGGTGTCTAGATCCGAAAGTTGAGCTTGAAAACTTGAACATTGTGTAGTGACTTGAAGTGGCCGAAGTTGTATGTTGTTGATGACCAAAAGAAAATGAAATCGGTGGATGTTGTGTTTATGTGCTAAAGAAGTTGAAGAAGATTGTTGAGGTGTTCATCTTTTGAACTTGTTCATCTTGTTCATCTTGTTGTGTGCTCAAGTTGTAAGACAAGCTATAAAGTTGTTGTGAAAGACTTGCACCCATCACCTTGTAGTCTTGTCAATCACTTTTCCCTAATTCAAGGAGCCTTGTTTTGTGGGATTAGTCTACCAAACATCACTTTCTTGAGTTTGAAAAGGGTGAAATACTACAAGATTTTATTTTCCCACCAAAAACACTTTGAAAACTATAACAAGTTGTGTGAATATTGACAAAAAAAAAAGAGAAAAGAAAACGTGTGGAACCATTGCATGCTGCCACGTCACTATAAGCTCAACTTAGGATGTTCTTTGGTTGCTAATTGTTGATCCTTGGTTTCCCTTACTTGGTCCTAGAACTAATTAACAAACTAGTACATTCCTACTAGGTTGTCAATTAGACCATTGAACCGTTTGTTCGTGTCAACGTTTATTTGAGTGCTTTTTATTCGTTTGAATGAGTTGCTGATTTTTGGTTCTAGTCCGGCAAGAATTCTTTGAGTCTTCAAACAAGAATCCATTCCGGATAAGAGCTTACTCATACCTTAAAATTTCACGGTTACTAGCCAATTATACAACACTTGTGGAACACGAACTTGTAGTGAACTAAAGCGGATAATATCTTGACAATGGAAGGAACTACGTCTCATAGTGTGGATACTAATTCCCTTGATTCTATGAGGGTCACTCTTGAGGCCGTTACCCGGACACTTGAAAGGTTGAATTCGGAATTTGGGGCCGTGAGAGGGGACTTGGCAGCAATAAAGGGGGAGGTGTCGACTATTAGTGGGAGATTAGAACAAGTGGAGAGTCAAAGGAACTCTCGTCCTTCTACTCCTCTACATGTATCTACCAATGGTCATGATAGGACCTCCTCCGCAACCATCACCCCCGAAACAGTCCACCAAATGCTAAATGCACCCCAAGCTCCACTAAATACCGCAAGCCAAACTACCTATTTTCCTCCAAACCGAGACTCCACTAGACCACTACATTTCCAAGCCCCTCCAATTCCACAAGAGGGATTTGGACGCCAAGCACCTCCACTAAATCCGAACCCTCCATTCCAAGCTCCATTAAACCAAAGACCACAAATTCCAAATCCTCCGAATCAAAACGGCCAAGGCCGACCAGCCCACTTTGAAGGATACGGTAGAGAGGAGTATGAAGGAGATGGAGCCTTTGATGATGCTTATATGAGGGAGGAGGAGTTAAGAGGGGGTCGGGGAGAACCTAGGAGATACCGGGGGTATGGAGATAGGGGAAACCGACACCAAGAGAGAGACGTAGGCATCAACACCATCAAGTTGAGCCTACCCATCTTTAAGGGTGAAAGTGATCCCGAGGTCTACTTAACTTGGGAATCGGCTTGTGATAAGGTCTTCCAAGTTAATGACATCTCGGACGAAAAGAAGAGTTGCTACGCTATAGCTCACCTTGAGGGCTATGCTAACACTTGGTGGGAGTATGTTAAACGATTTGGTAATGAATTAGTTGATGGGTAGCCAGCACCTTGGTATCGGTTGAGGTATTTGATGAGACAACGATACCTTCCCGAGAGATATCGTCATGAGTTGCTTGCTAGATTATATGGCTTGCGGCAAGGAGGCAAGAGTGTGATGGCCTATTTTGACGAGTTCCAACAACTCATGTTGAAACTTGATCATCGTGGGGAGAAAATCAGTCACGACATCATCCGGTTCAAGTGTGGGTTGAACAAACAGATCTCCACTCATTTGACCCTTCACCGGTTTGAAACCATTGACGGTATATTCCAAGCGGCCCTTGAGATTGAAAGGGAACTTAAGGAGAGATCATCCTTCAAGGCAAGGGTACAAACCCCCTCGGGTTGGACCAAGAACAAGGACCAACCCGCTCCTATGAAGCTGCCCGAGTCCAAAACCGTCCCTAAATTCCCTCCGAAACCGGAGGCTCCCAAATATCCCAACCCAAAGGGGTTCCAATGCTTCAAGTGCCAAGGTTGGGGGCATAAGGCCAATGAATGTCCGAACCGGCGCAATGTGATCCTACGAGAAGGAAAGGTGTACTACCTTGGTGAGGAGGTGGATTCCGAAAGGGGGGAGGATGAGGCCGAGCCTCAAGATGGAGAGGGAGCTGAAAATGGGCCGAATGATGATGAAGTAGACGGTAGTGAAGATGTCTTTCCACAAGAAGGGGAGTGTGTGGTTCCTAACTTTGTGGTTAGACGTGTCATGATTAATAAGGCGATAGGTGACCCGAGTCAAAGGGAAAATCTATTCCATACTAAGTGTCTTGTAAAGGAGAATGTGTGCACCTTGGTGATTGATAGTGGTAGTTGTACGAATGTTGCGAGCCATGCTATGGTGAATTTCTTGAAGCTACCAACTACACCACACACTAGTCCTTACAAGCTACAATGGTTGAATGATTGTGGTGAATTAAGGGTCACAAGGCAATGTGTGATTCGGTTTAAGGTGGGAAACTACCACGATGAGGTACTTTGTGACGTGATCCCAATGCAAGCATGTCACTTGTTGTTAGGTAGACCATGGCAATATGATAGGTCTACTAAACACGATGGGAGGACCAACCGGTATACGCTTGAGAAGGATGGCCGAAAGGTCACACTTCATCCTCTTTCACCCTCCCAAGTAAACGAGTGGCACCAAAAGATGAGAGAGTTGAAGGGAAAGGGAAAGGAATCCGGGAAGGGAGAAAAGGGGGGGAGTGCCGTAGGTGAGGAAGTCGGGACATCCGAGGCTGTCCCAACGACAAGGGAGATGGAAAATGTAGTGATGTTGGCTAGGAGGAAAGAACTCTTCGTGGATCATGATAAAAACAAGCCGATGTTACTCTTGGACCATTGTTTTAATACTAACCCCACTAATTCTTCCATTTCCCCTTTGATTTCTTGTGTGTTGCAGGAGTATGAAGATGTATTTCCTCAAGAACTTCCGCAAGGATTGCCCCCACTTCGGGGAATTGAGCACCAAATTGACTTGGTACCGGGTTCACAACTTCCTAACAAACCGGCCTATAGGAGCAATCCCATGGACACTAAGGAGCTTGAAAGACAAGTTGAGGAGCTTCTCAACAAGGGATACATCAAGGAAAGCATGAGTCCGTGTGCTGTTCCGGTGCTTTTGGTACCAAAGAAGGACGGAACTTGGCGTACGTGCGTCGATTGTAGAGCCATCAACAAAATCACTATAAGGTATCGTCATCCAATCCCTAGACTAGATGATATGTTAGATTAACTCCACGGATCTTGTTTGTTTTCTGAAGTGGACCTTAGGAGTGGCTATCACCAAATTCGCATGCAACCCGGTGATGAGTGAAAGACCGCATTCAAGACCAAATTCGGTCTATATGAGTGGCTGGTCATGCCCTTCGGCCTTACCAATGCTCCTAGCACCTTTATGAGGCTAATGAATCATGTAATGAAGCCTTATATTGGAAAATTTGTGGTGGTTTACTTTGATGATGTGTTGGTATATAGTAAATCTATTGATGATCATGTAATGCATTTGAGATGTGTGTTTGATGTGCTCCGAAAGGAGAAGATGTATGCCAACATGGAGAAGTGTTCTTTTGGTGTTGATAAGGTTATATTCTTGGGTTTTGTCGTGAGCTCAAGGGGTGTGGAAGTGGACGATTCCAAGATAGACTCTATTCGAAGTTGGCCGACCCCTAAAACTATTGGAGAAATCCGAAGTTTCCACGGGTTGGCAAGCTTCTATAGGAGGTTTGTCAAAGGATTTAGCTCCATAGCAGCCCCCTTAACCGAGGTAATTAGAAAGGATGGACCCTTTAAATGGGGTGATGAGCAAGCTAGGGCTTTTGAGGCCTTGAAAGCTACGCTCATCTCGGCGCCTTTATTGCAATTGCCCGATTTTGATAAGATGTTTGAAGTAGAGTGTGATGCTAGTAAGGTTGGCATCGGGGCTGTTTTGATGCAAGAAGGTAAGCCCGTTGCTTATTTCAGTGAAAAACTCAAAGGGGCAACTCTTAATTACTCAACTTATGATTTGGAGTTGTACGCCCTTGTTAGAGCTTTGGGAAATTGGCAACATTATTTGTGGCCTAAGGAGTTTGTGATACGAACGGATCATGAGTCGTTGAAACACCTTAAGAGCCAAGACAAGTTGAATAGGCGTCATGCTAAGTGGATTGAGTTCATCGAGACTTTCCCTTATGTAATTCATTACAAAAGGGGAAAGGAAAATGTTGTTGCCGATGCCTTGTCTAGGAAGCATGTGCTTGTTGCTACCTTGTCTTCGAAATTGATGGGTTTTGAGAGCTTGCGGTTGTTGTATCCCGAGGATCCTACCTTCGCTCCTATCTTTAGGGAATGCGAAGAGTGGGGAAGGGACCGTTGGCTTAAAGAGAATGACCATTCCTCCTACTCTCAGTTCGATGGGTATTTGTTCAAAGGGAGGCGGTTGTGTGTTCCTTCTAGTTCTTGGAGGGAATTATTTGTGAGGGAGGCCCATGACGGAGGCCTCATGGGGCACTTTGGGGTAGACAAGACCCTCGGAATCTTAGAGGAGAACTTCTATTGGCCAAAAATGCGCAAAGACGTCACTAAAATTTGTAGTCAATGCGTGGCCTGCCGGAGTGCGAAATATCGTCTCCTACCTCAAGGATTGTACACCCCACTCCCTACTCCCCTTAGAACTTGGTTGGACATTTCGATGGATTTTGTTTTGGGGCTGCCAAGGACTAGAAAGGGCCGAGATAGCATTTTTGTTATTGTTGATAGATTCTCTAAAATGGCTCATTTTATTCCATGTGCTAAAACCGAGGATGCTCGTAGTGTAGCTTCATTATTTGTTGAACATGTTGTAAAGCTTCACGGGGTACCGAGGACTATTGTGAGCGATAGGGACTCCAAGTTCCTAAGTCTCTTTTGGAAGTCCATGTGGGGTAGGCTTGGAACGAAGTTACTTTTCTCCACGTCTTGCCACCCACAAACCGATGGCCAAACGGAGGTAGTAAATAGAACCTTAGGGTCTATGCTACGTTCTTTGGTCAAAGGTAAACTGACTTCATGGGAAGATCACCTACCCTTGGTGGAGTTTGCATACAACCGGGTAATACATTCGAGCACGGGAATGACTCCCTTTGAATGTGTTTACGGCCTAAATCCCCTTACCCCTTTAGATCTCACTCCTTTGTCTAGTGATCTCATGACCAGCTTAGATGGAACTAAAAGAGCCGAGGCAATGAAGAAAATGCATGAGACGGTGCGGCTCAAGCTTGAAAAGAAGAACCAAGAGGTTGCAAAAAGGGTAAACAAAGGGAGAAGAAGGCTTGTGCTTGAACCCGGAGATTGGGTGTGGGTGCATCTTCGAAAGGATCGGTTTCCAGCTCAAAGGAAGTCCAAATTGCTGCCAAGGGGTGATGGTCCTTTCCAAGTACTTGAGAGAATCAATGACAACGCCTACAAGATTGACCTTCCACCCGAATATCAAGTGCACAACACTTTCAACGTTGGTGATCTCTCCCTCGTTGATGCGGTTGAAGATGACCAAATGCTGAATTTGAGGTCAAATTCCTCTCAATATGGAGAGGATGATACGGTTGGGGCAGCCTCCACACGTACACGGCCTTTCACACGAAGCCAAGCTCGGGAATTACAAAAACTCCAAGCTTTGTTCATGCAAGTGGCCGTGTGTGAGTTGGTGATTGAACCAACCAAGGACCTAAACGTTTTTATGTGTGAAGAGGGGTCCTAATGTGTAATAAACTACTCTTCAAGGTTGGCACAAGAAGCAAGGGCGGATGGGTCATTTTACCCTTTTTGTTTGTAGTATAAATAGAACAAGTTAGAGAGTTAGACTTCACTTTTTGAATGCTGAAATTTGTAACCTAAAATACTAACATTTCTCTCTCTCTTCCACACTTGGAAGCCGCCACTATTTCCTCACAAGTAGAGGGATACTTGTGTTGTCTCTTTGGCTAGAAACAAGGGTTTTGAGGTCTTTGAGTGCCTCTTGGTCCTCGTAAGAACTTGGTGTTTATATTCATTAGACTTAGGGTCCTCTCTTGATGTTAGGGTTCTTAGTTTCTTGAATGTTATATGTCAAGTTATCTATCTTTCTTTATCTTGTTGTTGTTGTTGATTTTGTTATCTTGAAGTCTAGTGAAGCCGTGTGGGGCTCTTTTCGATTCACTAGCATTGTTATCTATCTTGTTGTTCTTGTGTTGTTGGGCTGAAAAACTGAATGTTAAACTTGTTGTTCTTGGTGTTGTTGGACTGAAATCCGAGTCTACTTGATGTTCTTGTTGTTGTTGGTTCGATTTTGTATCAGGTATTGGGTAACTTTAATTGACACACTCGTTAGGTATTCGAAAGAGTCAATGAGTGATTTCTTTGATAATTTGTTGAAGAACTGCCTCAAGGACTTTAAACCTAGCCTAACACATCATCAACGATTAGAATTTGTACCGAATCATCGTTTTCCCATGTATAACTTGCCCCTAGGAAAGGATAGTCCCAAGATCCATTTTAATTGATTATACTCTAATTATTCCTAGCCCCAAATTAGTCCTTTAAAAGTAAATCTATACATGCTAGTTTTGACACACGCTCAATCCTCCCCCCTTTTACATCAAATCTTAGGTTTGAATTTAGTAAATACTTACATTTTGAACTTACCCATTCGCCACACACATTGTTCCTCGTGGATTCGACCCTAAAACTTATTGGGTTATTATATTGACAACAACCGCCTTGCATTTAATTTGAAATGTAAGTTGATCATTATAAAGTCTATGCATAGATTTATGCTTATGTGACTACCCCCGTAGATATTTCCTTTTAGTAGTGGATTGAGTGGATTAGTATTGTGAGTTCTATGGGGTGTAGCACTTGGGTCAATTTCACGACCCAAACCAAGGTCTGGTTGTGACGGGTATCTCAATTCCCACGTGGACCGGAGATCACCCCTGCACTTAACCAAAACTAAATACAACATCCCTAATGTCGGATGAATTTCAAACATATAATAAGATAGCATGCAACAAGCTTAAGAAAATTCAAAACATGCCTATAATCGATGGCCGGTGACCGGCCAAAAAATCAACCAACATCACCTTATATCCACAGAAATCCAAACAAAGCATTATAACCAAAGAGCCAAAACCAGTCTTGGTCAGGACATGTACCCGACTCTAATAGATGACAATAAGAATGAAAATGATAATGAATGTAACTATTAACTCAAATCTAAGCATGAAAGCTGGTGAAATACCTAAGCCTTCCTGGGAATGGAAGCTTACCCCTTCACCATGACTCAACGAACCAATGAATCGAGCCGACCGACCTTACTCTGCATAGGAAAAGTAGAAGTAGCTTCGGTGCCTGCATTGCATGGGGATCTGTACCTAGAGAAAGTGTGGTGAACGCTAACATGATACTCAGGGATAAGGCTAATATAATGCGATGATTTACAGTTCAAAGTCATTCAAAACCAATGCATATAATCAAATGCACACACACACACATATATATACGTCGGGATAGGGAACAAGGCTTAACGTGTACTTTAAAACCTTTTCCTGGATAGTGTAGCTCAATTGTCATAACATACAAAGGCACCCATGAGCTATATGGTCCCAACTCTCCCCTAGTAGGTAGGGCCCCAGTATGTGTATCCACATGAACCATAGGGTATATATATACTCTATGCGGGACTCAAGCTTCCCGGCATATCAGGGTGACACAAGCACAAACTCATGAAATATAATATGGGGGACTCAAACCTCCCAATCATGTGATAATAATAATAAGGGGGACTTGAACCTCCCGATTATAAAGACCCCTGCATCGGCAACCGTGATTTCAAGTGTTGGTCCCTCGGGACCTCCACTTTCACGCCTCAACTACACAACCCTCATTAAAGTCCAATTAAAACAAGTATCACACATTCCCATTCATTGAGCCACATTACATATTAAGGCATACATTGTTAGTATCATCATACCAACTACACTTGCAAGATAACATCAGCATGCCAAACCAATTATAATCAGTTGGTGGAATTCACAACCCTCTTAGCTCAATTATACATTAACTTGGGGAATTACACAACCCTATAAGTTCAATTCAAAATCACAATGCAATAGTTCAAGGATAATTCAAAATTCCATATTTCTCATAATTAAAACCAATTTTACAAGATGGGGTTGGGGTCATAACCACTTCAAAAGTCATAAGTTTGGGGAAAATCACAATTTCATAGTTCATTCACCATGCCCATTCACCTATAAGTTCAAAACCATAATCAAAGCATGGATAATCATATGTAAACCATGGGAAAACATTGTTCAATCAATAAGCATTCAAAACCCTAAAACGTTGCTTCAGAACCAACACCAATATCTCATGAACAATACTTTAAAACATACTTTTAACAAATTAACAATGATGGAAGAGTAACATGCCTGAAATACCAAGTTTCATGGAAGGAATTCAACCCTTGAGCCCTTGGATGACCTACTTCTTGGAACCCCTAAGTATGGATGCTTGAGAGAATTTACGAGAGATTTGGAAGTGTTTGAGTATGTTTAAGGTTGAAATATAACCCCCTTAAGTGCTTTATGAATATGGGGTTTAAATTGGGTGAGAAGGGAATTGTCCAAAGTGCCCTCAATTTAAAAACTGAATTTAGTCGTCAATTACTATGAGCCACTATACGATTTGTAGCGATACATTATGACTCATTACAAAGAGTCCTAGTCAAGACAGAAGCACCAAGGACCCATACTGGTGTAGCTACGATTTATACCACCAACTCATAACCACTTCACGTACTCAAGACAGCAAAATTTTTGGGATGACACACTGGACACACTATTATTGGGACATAATTACTCGTCATGAGTCTTTATGACTCGTGGCCTCAAGTCGTAATGAAGACATAGTCTTGGACCAAACTTTCTAGACACCTTACGACTTGGTCCTTACTCTGAAGACACGTAAGAAATTTTGATTTCTAGTTGAGAGACAGTCATACTCAGAGCAGAATACTAACCCACTTGTTCTTATTAAGTTAAGATCGAGTCACTACAACCCGTCATTACTCCCTACAACACGCTAGGGGAGTTGTAGTCAGGATAATGAGGATAAAATTTCAGAATGTTTTTTCAAGGACCAAAAAACCCAAGGCATTACATTCTTCCCCCTTAGGATCATTCATCCTCAAATGATAGGACAAGGCATTTATAAGAATGATTTTACTCTGAACACAACCACACTTACCTTTAACAAACACAAAAAACAAAGATATTAAGGAATACACATACTTTAAGCACGATTATCCGAAATGGGAAACAAGAATGGATACTTGGACTTCATGTCCTCTTCGGCTTCCAAAGTAGCTTCCTCAATATTTTGGTTCCTCCAACGAACCTTTACCAGATTCATGTCCTTTGTCCACAACTGATAGACTTATCGATCCAAAATCTCAATCGAGGCCTCCTGTAATATAAGGAATCCAAAATACCCACCTCCCCTACAAGAACAATTATCGTAGGATCACCCACACACTTTCTCAACCTCAAAACATGAAACACCAGATGAATGGAGCTCAAACTAAAAGGCAACTCTAATTCATAAGCAACATTACCAACTATTTTTAAAACCAAGTATGGATTGACATAATAGGGACTGGGCTTCCCCTTCTTACCTAACCGCACCACTTCCTTCATGGGAGATACCTTTAAGAATACCCAATCACTAATGCTGAACTCCAAGTCCCTTCACCTTACATCCGCGTAGGACTTTTGGCGGCCTTAAGTCTATCCCGAATCACCTTCACCTTCTCCATGTCTTGGTGAACCAAATCAGGGCCAAATAACTTACTTTTACCAACCTCAAACCACCCAATAGGCGATGTACATCTCCTACCATGTAAGGACTCGAACAAAGCCATACTAATGCTAGAGTAATAACTGTTATTGTATGCAAATTCTATAATAGGCAAGTGGTTAACCCAACTACCAGCAAATCAAAAATACATTCCTGAAGTATATCTTCCAAGTCCTGTATTATCCGTTCCATTTTCCCATCTGTATACGGGTGAAAAGCGGTACTAAGGGTCACCTTAGTCCCCAAGCCTCACTAGAATGACCTCTAAAAGTGAGATGAGAACCGGATATCCCGATAAGATATGATGGAGACTGGAGTATCATGCAACTTCACGATCTCCTCGATGAACAACTTGGAATAATTCTCAGAAGTGAAATTAGTCCTCATGGGTAAGAAGTGAGAGGACTAAGTCATCCCATCCACGATGACCCAAATCAAATCAAAATACTGGCGAGACCGCGGAATACTAGTAACAAAATCCATATTAATTATCTTCCATTTTCACACCGACAGTTCTATCTCTTGAGTCAACCCACTAGACCTTAAGTGTTCCACCTTCACTTGCTGACATACCATGCACTTAGCCAAAAAATTAGCCATATCCAGCTTTATATTATTTCACCAATAGATCTCCTTAAGATCATGATACATCTTCATCAAACCAAGATAAATAGTATAATGCAACTCATGATCTTTGGCAAAAATTCTTCTTCGAAACCCATCAACATTAGGAACACATAATCTACCTTGGTATCTCAAGATACCATCACCACGAATTTAAAATCCTTGATTTGCATAAAAATAGGGTCTAACATCTGCTTCTCCTTTACCTAAACACTAAAAGATGACTTTGCCATCTCTTGAACAATCATACCACCATCATTAGAATCCAAGAGATGGACTCTAAGATTAGCCAAATGGTCAATGCCCTTTACCAAATCCCACTTCTCTTTATCTATATAGAATAACCTTTCCATGGACAACCTGCTAAGAGCATCAACAACCATACTAGCTTTACTTGGATGATAGTAGAGACTCATGTCATAGACCTTTAGCAACTCAAGCTATCTTTTTTGCTTAAGATTTTGCTCTTTCTAAGTGAACACATATTGCAGGCTCTTATGATCAGAATAACTATCAACATGGACCCCATATAAATAATGTCGCCAGATCTTTAATGCAAACACCATGCCAACAATTCCAAATCATGGGTTGGATAATTTTTCTCATGAACTTTTAACTGTCTAGAAGCATATGTAACCACCTTGCCCATGCTGCATTAACGCACAACCCATCCCTACTCGGGACACATCACAATAGACAAAAAAACTATCAGTGCTCTCAGATAGAGTCAAGACCAGAGCCAAAGTCAACTTATCTTTCAGCTTCTCAAAATTATCCTCACAAGCATTAGAACACAAGAATTTAACCTTTTTCTAAGTTAACTTAGTCAACGGGGCAACAATAGAAGAGAAACTCTCCATAAACCTTCTATAATAGTCGGCTAAAGCCAAGAAGCTACAAATATCAGATGAAGTCATTGGTCTAGGTCACTTCTTAACAACCACAAAATTCTGTGGATCTACCATGATCCTCTTTCTAGAAACAACATACCCAAATAAGACACAACATTCAACCAAAACTCATGCTTAGAAAACTTTCCATACAAACACTTGTCTTTCAAGTTTTGCAACACAAGACAGAGGTGATCGACATGATCTACTTCTCTTTTAGAATATACCAAAATGTCGTCTATAAATACAATGAAAAACAGATCCAAGAATTGATTAAAAAACCCAATTCATAAGGTCCATAAATGTTGTTGGGGGCATTGGTCAAACCAAAGGACATTATCAAAAACTCAAAATAAGCATACTGGGTTTGGAAGGCAATCTTAGGGATATCCTCCTCCCTAATCTTCAATTGATGATAGCTAGATCGAAGATCAATCTTAGAAAAGTACTTATCACCCTAAAGTTGATCAAAGAGATCACCAATCCCCAAAAGGGGATAGTTATTCTTCACGATCACTTTATTCAACTGGCGGAAATCAATACACTTCAGTAGGGACCCATTCTTCTTATGCATAAAAAAAATAGAAGCACCCCATGAAGACACACTAGGATGGATAAAACCCTTGTCAAGAAGATCTTTCAACTACTCCTTGAGTTCTCTTAACTCAGCTGGAGCCATTCTGTAAGAAGGGATAATAAAAGGATGAATGTCCGAAAGTTAGATCAATCCTAAAATTGATTTTCTTTTCAGGAGAAATACCAGGAAGATCATCAGGAAACATCTTGGGAAATTCAAAGACCACAGGGATAGTCCGCAAAGAAGGACCTTTGGATCTATAATCCTTACCATGCACTAAGTGATAAACACACCCTTTTAAAACTAATTTTTGGGTTCTAAGATACGAGATGAACCTTTCCTTAAGCTCTAGGGAACTACCTTCCAACTTGATCACTGACTCATTAGGGAAATAGAAATTGACCTTTTGGGTCCAACAGTCAAGAGACGCATAGTACAAATACAACCGATCCATCCCCAAAATTACATCAAAGTCAAATATGTCCAATTGTATCAGATGTACCAAGGTCTCTCAACCATACACCGACATCACACAACCCTTATAGACTCTTCTATCCATAATGGAGTCACACATTGGGGTGGACATAGAGAAAGGGTCTAAAATATATTCAGGACTAAAGCCAAAATGGATAGCCATATAAGGGGTAACATAAAAGTGAGTAGACCCAAGATCAAATAGGCAATATAAATCATGAGAGAAGAGTTTAAGCGTACTAGTAAAAACATTGGGGGATGCCTCATAATCCTGGTGGGTGGAAAAAGCATACAGATAGTTCCGACCAGCATAAGAGCCAGAAGCAGAAGTAGCATATTTTTTTACGGGAGATGATGAAGTAGCAACATGAATCTTATTTTCCCTAGAAGCAACCTTAGAAGGATAATCCCTCTGTATATGACCAATCTGACTATATTTAAAACACTTGTTCCTTCCCTCTTTACAAATATCACGATTCACCGGACCACATAATATACAATGAGGATATGATAGAGCTGAATGAGCCTTACTAGCTTGCGACTGGGCTCCTGGTGCTCTAAACTCACTATCATAATAAGAACCACTATGACATGATGACTTTGTATAAGGACCATTAGCTGTAGAGTAGGAACCAAAGTTTCCCTACTTTTTCTTTGATCATTTTCCACTATCTCTACCATTTTGCTACTGACCTCTACCCTGATTTAAAGAGTGAAACTTCTTACTCTGTCTTTCACTCATCTTTGCTTGCTTCTTCTTTTCATTTTCCACTTATTGCATATACATCACAAGTTTAGAGATGTACATATCCTTTTTCAACAAGGCAGCCTTGCTCTCTAAGATCAACTCACGAGACAACCCCTAGGAAAATTTCCTCATTCTAGCCCTCATGCTAGACACCAATTCAGGAGCATAACGGGACAAATGAAGGAACTTTAAGGCATACTCCTTTATTGATATCCTACCTTTCTTTAAAATCATGAGCTCCTCGACCTTTGCCTCCCTTAACTCCTAAGGAAAGAACCGATTAAGAAAAACAAAAGAGAGGTCATCCTACAAAGAGGACTCAACATCCTTACACCTAGACTTTCCCACTTTTCATTCCATTGGTATGCTGCATTTTTTAACTGATAAGATGTGAACTCTACACCCTCCACATCAGTAACATGTATCGCATAGAAGATCTTCTTCATCTTATTAATGAAATTTTAAGGATCTTCCTCAAATTTAGAACTAATGAAAATAGGAGGACTCAACCTCATAAATTGGTCGACTCTAGTAGCCTCAGATGGTGGAGCAATAGAAACAATATGCTCAATTTGGGAGGACACCAACTGGGTAAGCAAATAAATTAACTAGCAAAACTAAGCATTAGACACACTTGTCTGGGGTGCTTGAGGAGGGATAGGGGGAATCGGTGGAGTTCCATCAAGACAATCAAAAGCAGCGACCTAGACCAGGTCTAAACTCCTAAAGTTGGACGAGCTCCATCAGCATTGTCCATAAATGGGACAAAAGGGTTTCCACAAGCATCAGATCTTATGAGAGGCATAATCTAAAAAACAAACATATAAGAATTAGAGGGGATTTAAGACCTTAGAATCTATAGCTTGAAAATAGAACAACAAGAAAAAAAAACATTCCTAAATTCCTCATAGCCTCTCCCTTATAAGTGTGGCATGCTAAGTGTGGCATGCTACACACTTATAAATGAGACTCTACTTGATAGGGCTTTGTTGGATACCCAATGACACCAAACCTAGGCTCAGATACCATCTCTATCACAACTCAAACCAAGTCCTAGATGTGATGGGTATCTCAATTCCCACGTGGATCGGAGATCAATCACTACACCTAACCAAACCAAACACAACATCCCCTAATGTCGGATGAATTCCAAGCATATAACGAGATAACATACAATAACCTTAAGAAATTCAAAAATTCCTATAACCGATGACCAGTGATAGGCCCAATAATTGTCAACCATCACCCAATATCTAAAGTAATCCAAACAAAGCCTTCTAAATAAACAGCCAAAACCAGTCTTGGTCGGGATATGTCCTCGACTCTGACAGATAACAATGCGAATGAAAATAATAATTAAAGTAACTATCAACTCAAATATAAGAATGAAAGCTGGTGAAATGCCTAAGCCTTTCGGGGGATGGAAGCTCACCACTTCACCACAACTCAATGAATCAAAGAACTGAGCTGATTGACTTAACTCAATGTAGAAAAAGTAGAAGTAGATCTAGTGCCTTCATTGTATGGGGATACAACGTCCAAAGAGGGTTAGTAGGGTAAAAACTGGCATGATACTAAGGGATAAGGATAACATAATGCCATGATTTAAATTCAAAGTCATTCAAAACCAATGCGTGTATATATAAATATCATATGTCGAGATAGGGAACAAGGCTTACATGAACTTTAATACTTTAGCTTGAATTATGTAGCTCAACCACCATAACATATAAAGGCACTCACGGGCTATATAGGCCCAACTTTCCCCTAGTTGTGTAAGGTTGCATGAACCAAAGCACTAACTCTTGAAATATAATATGAGGGACTCAAACCTTTCAATCATACGATAAAAATAATAAGAGGGACTTGAACCTCCTTGTCATATAGACCCCCGCATAAATAAACATAGTTTCCAGTGTTGGTCCATCGATACCTCCACTTTCATGACTCAATTACATAACTCTCATTCAAGCCCAATTAAAACAAGTATCACACATTCCCATTCATTGAACCACATTACACATTAAGACATACATTATTGGTATAATCATACCAACTATACTTGCAAGATCACATCAACATGCAAAACTAATTACCATCACTTGGGGAATTCATAATCCCCTTGGTTCAATTATACATTGGCTTGGGGAATTACTCAACCCCATAAGGTTTAATTCAAAATCATAATTCAATAGTTCAAGGATAATTCAAATTCCCACATTTCTCATAATTAAAACCAATTTCACAAGATGGGTTGGGGTCATAACCACTTCAAAAATCATAAGTTTGGGAAAAATCACTATTCCCTAATTCATTCACTATGCCCATGCACCCACAAATTCAAAACCATAATCATAACATGGATAATTATATGTAAACCATGGGAAAACATTGTTCAATTAATAAGCATTCAAAACCCTCAACCCTTAATCAAAACCAACATCAATATATCATGAACAATACTTTAAAATATATGCTTTTAACAAATTAACAATGAGGGAAAAGTAACATACCTGAAATACCAAGTTTCACGAAAGGAATTCAACCCTTGAGCCCGTAAATGACCTACTTCTTAGAAACCCTAAGTATGGCAGCTTGAGAGAATTTAAGAGAGATTTGGAGGTGTTTGAGTATATTTGAGGATGAAATATAACCCCCTTAATTTCTTTATGAATGTGGGGTTTTAATTGGGTAAGAAGGGAATTATCCAAAGTGCCTTCAATTCAAAAACTAAAATTTAGTCATCAATGACTATGGGTCACTATACGACTCGTAAGGATACATTATGAATCATCACAAGAATTCATAGTCAAGACATAACCACCAAGTCCCTGTACTAGTTTGGATACGATTTATACCACCAACTCGTAACCATACTTAACGACTTGTAACCACTTCCTGTGCTCAAGACAACAAAAATTTTGGGATGAAACATTGGACGCACTATTATTGGGACATAACGACTCGTCATGAGTCTTTACGACTCGTGGCCTCAAGTCATAATAATGACATTATCTTGGGCCAAACTTTTGGGACACCTTATGACCTTGTCCTTATGACCCATAAGAAGTCTTGATGTTTAGTTGAGAGCCACTCATACTCAGAACAGAATACTAAGCCACTTGGTCTGATTAAGTTATGATTGAATCCCTACGACTCGCCAGGAGAGTCGTAGTCAAGATAATGAGGATAATATTTCAGAATTATTTTTCAAGGACCAAAAAAAACTGGGGTATTATTATTAAATTCCCTTTATTTTGGAATAATCCCTTTCCTTTGTCATATTAGGCCTTGTTGTGATCTTAGAGGTACAATTGTTTTTTCTTTTTTGACCTACACCTTATACAGTTATTGCTATTATTATTATTTTGGCTATTATAGATATTTACTTGATAGGCGACTAGACTAGTATTATTTAGCTAGTTTTTCCTTTCCACAATTGTTGTTCTTTAGCTTTGATGGCTACCTTGGATGGTTGGTTTTCCTTTCCATTAGTAAGTTTGTATCGGTTGTTGAATGGGTTATAAAATAAAGGTAGGTTTGGCCTTCTATGGTTTTATTATGATTTAGCTTTGGCGATCTTTTCCATATCCGACTTCTAATATTGATAAGTCTAAGATCTGTTATTTTGATTTGCTTGGTTCATTTCCCAATAGTATTTTGATTTTGGTGTTGGTGTTGAGTTGGTGCTCCATTATTTATCCAATGTAGATCATGGTTCAGTTAAGTTAAGGCTAGTGTAAATGGGTTAATTTGGTAATTTATCATTTCAACACTTGTTTGACTTAATATGACTTCTTGGAATGCTTCTGCTTGGTGGTATGTTCTTGGGTATTAGTTGTAGAACCCAAAGTGGATGCCTTTTGGCGTAAGTACTCATTGCCATAGATTGAGTATTAGTTTGACCATATTTAAGCTAAGATCGCATTTGTCTGAGTTGCTTGAGATTTGGTGATACGAAAATAATGGCCACCTTAGCTTTCGCCGACATCATTCAAAGTTACTATGTGAAGAATCAAGCTTTGGTCGCATGGAGGGCACATGATTATACTTGGAGGGGACGTTTTGAGCCTACCATTGATCAAAACCGAGTGTGGAAGATTGCTTGGAGTATTGAAGACTTAAGGACTCTCGGGTTTGGACCACCTTTGTTGGTTCATAGTTTTGGTTCCCTTTATTAAGGGCATTTTGGTCACTTATCTTTGTCCAAGTGACACTCTATGACCATCCCTCTCCATTAAGAGCATTGGAGTTATTTTGTGTTCATTTTGTAAGAGATTATAAATAGGCTCCTTTAGTCTTATTTTCATTAGATTATAAAAGATGAAAGATTGAAACATTAAAAATTCTCTCTCTTGAGAGTAGAACACTTAGTCTTAGTATAGGGCTTGAAAAAGCTAATATTGTTCTTTTCTTGGAAACAGTGGATCTTGAGGTGAGTTGATTCCCTTGGTAGTCACCGTAAGAGTGTGGTTTTGAGTATTACATTCATTAGGGGTTAATGTTGAAATACACTTGGTTCTTAATCTTGTAATAATCTTGGTCTCACTATCTATCCTTTACTTTCTTGCAAATCGTGTATGTGTTGTGTAGTGGACTGTTTTGGGCCCTTCGTTGAATCCAAAACTTGTATTATTGTTGTTCATCACAATTTGTATCTGTTTTGGTGTTAAAATACACTCTTGTATCTTGTATTCTTGTTGTATTTGTTGAATCTGAGAGTTGGTCTCCAATAGGTCCTCGGATCTTGTGATTTGTGGACTATTTTGGGGTGTGTTTTGTCCTTCCATTTTCTTTATTGTATCATTTGGTATCAAAGAATGGGTTGATTTTGTTCCCACAAGATCAATCTTGGACCAGCTTGCTTGAAAATTCAAAAAAAAGAAAAATTGAAATCTGAAAATTTCGAAAAAAGAACAATTTGTCCATTTTGTGTTCTTGGATGAAAATTGTGTTCTTTGTTGTGTCTTGGCTGAGATTTTTACTTGTTTTTGTTGTCTCTAAGTGTTAGTATTGTTCCTCTCTAACACATTGAGTCTACATCTTGATTTGAGCTTGTATTTTGATGTTGTTGTTGTGAACATATGCTTGGCCCATTGTTGTTGAGAAACTTGATTGGCCGTGTGTTTGGTTGTTGTTGTTGAAAGGAGTGTTGTTGTTGTTGTTCTTGGTGAATGTAGTTGTTGTTCTTGAAGTTCTTCACAACCTTCATCTCCTGTTAAAACCGAAGACAACACTAAAGAGACTTCGCCATTTGTTGTTGTGGATTGGAATTGGCCTTTGGAATTGTTGTTGTTCTTGAACATTGTTGTTATTGTTCTTGGTGTGGTTGTTGTTGTTCTTTAAGTTCTTCACCTTCCTTCATAAAGTGAATGATAGATCCTAAAAGGTGAAGGAAAAAGGTGTAAGTAATTGTTAGTCTTGAAAGACCCACAACCACCAAAAGACTTACATCACTTCTAAACCACTTTCCCATGAAACAAGGGTCCATGTTTTAAGGAAAAGTACTACAAAAGTCAAGTCTTGAATTTTGAAACTTGAAAAAAAGGCTCCAAGACTTATTCTTCCCTCCTTAAAACAAATTCCACCAATCCAAATTAAAATTGGTCAAGACTTGGGCTTTGGAAAATAAAAAATTGTAGAAACTGTAACCAATACGTGGCTGCCACATCATCAAGTTACTGTTCACGCATCAAATTTTGGCTCAAATTTTAGATTATTAGTTTCACTTTATTGTTTTCTTAGTTTCCTGTCTTGATTCTAGAATTAATTAACAACTAGTAATCACCTACTTAGTTGTAGATTAATTGTTGAATCCGTTCCTTTCGTGTCTTCGTTATTTGTGTGCTTTTTCTCGTTTTTAAATCGTAGTAACTTCTTTGTTTTGAGTTCGTAAGTAAATTTTATTTTTGTGTCTTGAGTCAATCAAACAAGAATTTATTTCGGCTGCCAAGTAGAATTGACATCCTATTGACTACCGGAGTATAAGCAACTTTCAATATTCTCCGCTTCACTTGTGAGAATCACAAAGGTAAGAGTATTCGAGTGTTAGAGAGAAGCTTTAACTACTAATCTTGTTTGTTCATTGTGTAGGTACAAAGGTGATATAAGGGGAACATGTCTTCGATAGTCAGGTATTATTATGACTACAACATAGGAGACTATGATTGTAGCGAGGGGTTTTATGGCTATGAAGTTGAGGGAAATTGCGGAGGCTATGAAAATTGCCATGAACAAAACTTGGACAGATTTGAAAGTTACTGTTTTGAGGGAGAAAATAAGGTGAATGAAGTGCCTAGTGCTCATGGTAACTTTGGAGATGATGAAGGACCTCATGATGGATCTTATGATGATGTTGGGGCATGTGAGGAGTTTTACACTTCTTACTCTGAACCTAGATTTGGTGTTAGGTATAACCTTTTCGTTCGCAAAGTTTATGAGAGCTATGATGAGAGTACACATGAGGAGTATGAAGATTCATATTCTCCACCTTGTAGTACTTCTTATCAAAGTCAAGGTGGAGAATATGAATCTTCATACTCCTCATGACAAAGAAGAATGTACTCAAGGACTTCAAGGTAAAATAGCTAACTCTTACACTTTTGTGCATGTGAATGATAATTGTGTGGCTAGTAGCCCGTTGGGTGTGAGTTGTAGCTTGCCTATATGTGATTCTATTATTTCTTTGCCACTTGATGATGATGTACATGTTGTGAGTGTAGATACACTAGTTGATCCTATTGATGACCGAATTGACTCTTCTTATAAGGTTGATTTATGTCCACCTAGTGTTGAAACCATTGTGTTGAATGAAAGTACATTATCTTGTGAAATTTGTATTGATCAACTTTTTTGTGAAAATTTCCCACCACTTGAGGATGTGTATGATGTGATTAATGAACCACAAGTGTGTGATGATGTTGAAAATATTGATCAAAGGAATAGGAGTGAACCCGTGAGCTTACCCTTTGACTCTAATATTTGCTTAGATCATAGGGATAATCATGTGCTTAAGACATCTTTAAAACTTGATAATGAACTAAAGAGTGAACTTACTTATTCCAAATATGCCCATGGGATAGATCATGCTCTCTTTAGGTATAATGTCTTTTTTGAAGATGATATAAACACTCCTAATGAACCTAGTGGTGAAAATGATGGTATAGCTTATTTTAGAAGTTATAGCCGATATGCTAACCCACTATGGTGTGACAACAATCCTCCTAAAGATGGAAATCTCTTTTTGAAAAATGAGAGTACTCTTAAGGGTAAGGAATGTGTAGTCCTTGAAAATCCGAGGGCAAAGGTGTCATTGACTCCTTGGGGTAACATTCCTAAATGTGCATCCTTGTTTGACACACTTGTGCCTAAATTACATGAATTCCAACTTGTGGATGCCAAGTTGTCTAGTTGTTTGAAGGAAAGAATGTGTATGTGTTTAAATTCTTATTCTTCACCTGTGAATTCCTTTGCACGTGACTCTTTCCTACCCTACTCTTTGCCTATGATGATGTCCATGCTAGTTTTGGATTTATTTTATGTCGAGGTAAAAAGTTTGTTGGTCTGTCCATGTGTGTGTGTGATAATGCTATATGGATTTTATGGACTTTAGAAACAATCGAAACACCCTCTTGGTGTTGTCTTTTGACGAGATAAAGAAGCAATGGTGTCTTATGGCTCATAAGATGAAAGAAGTTCTACCTTGTGGATTATCTGATGCCATTGGGACCTATGTAGTTTCTTTATCTCTTGGTAATTCCCATAACCAAATCCTTTGTGCACCTTTTATTGGGCTTTTAATATTTAATTCAAAGGATCCTTGGTTATATTACAAATATGTGCAACCTTGGCATGTTGAGATGATTTATTGTGCTAACCCTAACCCTCATGCCATGAGGAGTTTGTATTGTTTTCCCTCTCTTCATTTTTGTAAGGTTTGGATTTGAGGTCGAATTCTTTTCAAGAAGGGGAGAATAATAAGAGAATAATGGTCATCTTAGCTTTCGCCGACATCATTCAAAGTTACTATGTGAAGAATCAAGCTTTGGTCTCCTGGAGGGAATGGGATTATACTTGGAGGGGATGTTTTGAGCCTACCATTGATCAAACCCGAGTGTGGAAAATTGCTTGGAGAATTGAAGACTTAAGGACTCTCGGGTTTGGACCACCTTTGTTGGTTCACAGTTTTGGTTCCCTTTATTAAGGGCATTTTGGTCACTTATATTTGTCCAAGTGACACTCCATGACCATCCCTTCTCATTAAGGGCATTAGAGTCATTTTGTGTTTATTTTGTAATAGATTATAAATAGGCTCCTTTAGTCTTATTTTCATTAGTTTATAAAAGATGAAAGATTGAAACAATAAAAATTCTCTCTCTTGAGAGTAGAACGCTTAGTCTTAGTTTAGGGCTTGGAAAAGCTAATATTGTTCTTTGCTTGGAAACGGTGGATCTTGAGGTGAGTTGATTTCCTTGGTGGTCACCGTAAGAGTGTGGTTTTGAGTATTACATTCATTAGGGTTTAATGTTGAAATATACTTGATTCTTAATCTTGTAATAATCTTGGTCTCACTATCTATCCTTTACTTTCTTCCAAATCGTGTATGTGTTGTGTAGTGGACTGTTTTGGGCCCTTCGTTGAATCCAAAACTTGTATTATTGTTGTTCATATTGTTCATCACGTTTTGTAGCTGTTTTGGTGTTAAAATACACTCTTGTATCTTGTATTCTTGTTGTATTTGTTGAATCCAAGAGTTGGTCTCCAATAGGTCCTCGGATCTTGTGATTTGTGGACTGTTTTGGGGTGTGTTTCGTCCTTCCGTTGTCTTTATTGTATCATTTGGCTACCACTAGTTATCCTTGAAGACTTGGTGAGTTCTTAGTTATGCCTTGATGTATTATGACTTTAGCGGATGTGGATTTAATTTCTTATATCCTTATCCTGTGGTTTTCCTCAATTGTGGTTATGTATTCAAAAATATTTTAATTTCATCCTTTACAAAAGCTATTGGGTATATACTTAGTTTCTGGAGGTTAGATTGGTTTGGGGTATATGCTTGACTTTTGGTAGAGATATTGGCTTGGGTATTTGACCTAATGGATCCTTGTTGGCTCCATTTGCAGTTCTTAATTCATTTGAATGATGACTTGAAGGTTGTGATAGACTCAGGCGTATGGATGTTTGGTGGTCAACATGGTTGGTTTGAATAGTTGAGGTCATGTAGTTTAGCTCTAGTGTAGAGATTATGTTTATGGATTAAGTAACTTGGTTGAAACCTCATTTTGAGCTTTTGATTTAGTTGAGCATTCATTGATGGGATGACGAGGCCTACCTATTACCTACCAGCTCAATTTTCTTTAGTTTGGGAAGATTGTGTTAGATAGGTGCTCAAAGGATGGTTCATTATCTTATTGTATTAGTTTCTACTACTTTTGGTCCTACTTTTTAGTTTTTTTCCCAGAATTTTCATATATCTACCCAGTGGGAGAAGTGCATTTGATATAGGGTTAGCATGGTTTCACCTACAGTTGGTAAGGTATTCTGGAGTGGATCATTCAGTTTTGAGAGGTTGTGTTTCAAACACATAATAATTCATTTTGAGGGTCATCCAGACTGATTATTCGATTTGGTAAAGGTTGTAGACTTCAGTCACCACTATTAGGGTATTCAGGAAGACCTTATAGGCTTTACTCATATGCTAGTTTGGATCACGAGGCTTTTAGACTCATTTTGGCTATTAAGTGGAAGTTGGTTAAAATAGAACTATGGGTGTGGGACCCATATTTTGTTAAAACAACATTTGATGGAAATTTCAATGGTTCCATTGAGTCCAGAATGTCGAATTTGGTATTGCAGAATAATTCATTTATTTAGATGTGGAGAGCTTGAAACTTGAAGATTTTTAGCTGTTTTGTTGATGCATAAATTTCCCATCACTATCACGACACCTTGGTTGCTGATAGCGATGAACAAAATCTGATTCCTTCATTGCTATCAAGGTCGTTGATAGCAATGAACAAATTATGATTTCCTTTTCGCTATCACTATACCTTGGTTGCTGATAACGATGAACGAAAATCTAATTCCATCATTGCTATAAAGGTCGCTGATAGCAAGGAAAAATTCTTATTTTCTTTAATGCTATCGCAACACCTTGGTTGCTATTAACGATGAACAAATTTTTGATGGACTACATATAAGTCCCATTTTGGTAAAACCTTGTTTTCACCATTTTATGAGCTAGGAAACTCCATTTGACACAATTCTTGATTTTTTTTTCTTGTATAATAATTGGTTGCATAATTCTACCTTCATTTTGTTCATTTCCAAGATTATCCACATCATTTCCCCCATTAAATTCTGCTCTTTTCCTTGTAAATTTCTAGAAATTGGTTTGGAAATCCCATAAATTTGTTGGCTGATTTGAGCCCTAATTTGTGCTCCATTTGTGCTTAAATTTTGAGCACACATTCCTTGACCTTTAAGGGATCAAATTCAATTTTGGAATTTTGTTTGTGGGCACTTAGGCCCGTTCTTGACCTAATATTTGATCTAAATATTTATATTTTAATATGGGTTTTATTTTACTCATATTATATAGATTGCATTCTAGGTAGTGATTATAGGATAGGTTTATTCCAAGTTATATCATGGTTAGACCTATTTATGGGATTTAGAATAGAAATGTAACCCAAAAACCTAGCGGAGTCAATCTCGAGAATCTAACTTAACCCAAAAACCTAGAGGAGTCAATCTCGAGAATCTAACTAACATCTTCTTCTCCTCGACAGATATAGCAGGCTGGGAAACTACCTGCTAAACTACTATAGACGCTACACGGATCTCAACTCTAGGAGTCGCAGCTACAGGTTGCACCTCTTCCTCGGTAGCACTCTGATTTAATGACTGAGCACCATCAGATAGTGCACCACCAACCAAATCCAAAAGCTAAACTAGAACATATCTAAGCAATGGTGAAGAAATAAACTCGATGGAGAAATCTCTAGTGTAGGAGAAGGAATAGGGTCTGGTGAAGGCTCCATTTCCTGATATCTAGCTGGGGTTTTAGCTCTCGTTTGCCCCCGACCTTTAGGTTGTCCACGTCCTCCAGTAACATCCCTAGTCGTGGACTCGGGGTCCTCATTTTTGGTAGTAGTAGCTTGTGTCCTAACCATTTGCTAAAGAGTGAAACTATATGAATCTCAGAAATCAACACATACTCTTAGCACAAAATGAGTGAAGAAAGTGAAGATCTCGTAAGAATTTCCTATAGCCTCCCAAAGATAAGAAACATATGTCATCATTCCTATCTACGGGACTCTACTAGATATTTCCTCTTGTACAAACATTTCTGGTGAACCTAGCCTCTAACACTATTTTTTTACGATCCGACTTCACGAGTCATGAAGGCCCCAAATTTACACCACCAATAGGTAAGCAAATCCATAGCCCAAAACTACAAGTAGTGGGCTAGTTGGTGAAAAATGGCATAAATGCTGGAATTATATAATTAAATAGAATACACGCATAAAACGTAAGAATAATAATATACTGAAGAGGAATAATGAAAAGAGTAATAACATCCCATTACCTTTTAATGTTGGTACAAGAGCCACTAGAAAAAGAAACAGAGTACTATCAATGTCAATGTACAGTAGTCTCAAAATAGATAGACTAGCCAAAAACAAAGGGGGGAGAGAAGGTCAACTCGGCTCCGAGAGCTTAACCAAACTCTAAACTTTAACCTGCACTAACACAACGTCAACGATGGCATCTAGTACTCAGATCTGCACCAGAAAAGGATACATAAGTATAGTTTGAGTACCAAAGAAATGGGTATTGAGTAAGCATCATCGGCCAACTGAGCAAAATCATATTATAAATAGAATAAAATGTGAGATAATAAGCTAAGGCAAGGAAAGAAGAGCCAACCTGGAATAATGTGTGAAATACTAAAAATAAACACCATAAATAATAATAATAATAAAGACAACATACCTATTTCTAACATAAATATCCCACCATAATCCCAAAAGATGCAAATAAAAGTAAATAATCCATTGCGAGCCCCCATAAAATCGGTGGATGTGATCAACAAGAAGTTATAATAGTAAATATTCAAACCATTCCATTATCGATATCATAACCGTAGATCCTTACATACCGTAAACACCAGACTGGTTCCATAGCCATCATAAATAACCTCTCAATGTCGGCCACAAACTAGAAATAGTGTATCATAAGCCAGACTTGAACAAAAAATAATATCATGAAACCAGACATAAACTTAATGTAATACCATCACAGATGCTGGACATGAACCGGTATTAATATCATAATTTGCCATACTTGAATTGGTCTTATCATTTCCCAAGCACAAGTCTAGATCAACCCATAATATGCCTAAAGCCTTCTCGGGCTTAAGAATGTAATTAAGATAAATTATAAGGGCCTATTGAGTCTACAAGGAGCTAATAGTAATCTTGGCTTAAGGTGGACTGGAGGGGCCCACTTCTAACCCCGAAAGTTTGTTCTAAGGAAAATTCTACCTCAAACTAGACTAAGGTGACAAATCCCACTACAAGGTAATAATCAAGCCTTATTGCATCCTAAGATAGCAATTCTACCTGAGGAACAACTAGTATGGTCCCTTAATAGTCTAAATAATCCAATTCACACTAAATATATCTCCAAGTCCTAGCTCCCAATCAAAAGTTATCACAATATCGTATCGATACTATAATTAATCTCAATCTAATAGAAACGTAAGCCTAGCCTACCTTGACATCATAGAAAACTTCATAAAGTATGCTAAATTTGCGGAATTGCACTTTTAAAACCGTCAACACGTCCCTCTATAATCATTTACCCTTAAGAAAGGGTAAATTTTGAGCTCAAATAATATCAATATCAACTCATTAAGAAACTAGGAATTTATGTCTAAATTGGGGAATTAAGCCAATAGCTGAACGGGAACTTACAAGTATTTCAATGAGGAAATGATTATTTCGAGCTCACTAACACCGCACGATCTCCCAAAGATTAGTCTCCTAGTTTCCCACACTCTCTAGGGTTTTCTGACTCTTGATACTTGTGAGAAATGGGGAAAATTGGGTAGGAGCTAAAATAAATATTCCCCTAGGTTCTGCTTATATGGTCACTTGACCACGTAAGTGGTCACCGCTAAAGCGGAAGAAGGATGCTAAAGCGATCCCTACCCCAGGGACGGCCTCTACTAAAGCAATCAAGATGTCACTTTAGCGATGGCCGCTTTAGCAGACTACCGTCGCTTAAGCGACCTCAATGGGAAAACCTTTGTTGATAAAGCGATCGGTTGACTGCTAAAATGTCCTCCACTAAAGTGACCAAAGGTCCTCTTTCTCAGATGCATTAGCTAAATCATGCATCAGCTGAAACTTGGAATTTTCAAGTTTCCACTGACCCCAAAAGATTTAATTGGAATCCCGTGAACACAATGAAATATGCTACCCTATCAAATTCGACGTTCTGGACTCAATGGCGCTATAAAATTTTTAGCCATTTTTACCAAATTCTGACTAATAGACCGAAATGAGTTTGGAAGACTTGGGACCCAAACCAAAGGTCCCACTAGCATAAAATCAATTTCAGAGCTAATGGAACTATCAAAATTAGCATATAAAGTTTTAAACTAAAGTTTTTGCCCAAAGCCAGTCATTACTCAGTGAAGGCTTCAAAATAAGGATTTGGCATTAAAAACCAAACTAACTGCCCTATAACTGAATTGTCAGCTCCAATAAGTCATAAATTGACTTGGGAAGCTATAGAAAATCTCTAAACAATGAAAAAGCGTGGAAATGAAAAAAATAGCTTGGAGGCTCATTACAATATCCACTACTAATAGGACTTTCATCCACTTAAGTAAATAATTAGGACATTAACTATCAAAATCTCTCTCATACAACTGAATCGAGTCCCACAAAAGCATATATGACTCATACGGGATGTAACACTACAACATAGTAAAATGGGAAACCAGATGAACAACGACAAAATCTGGGATCAAGACGAACTCATAAGGCACATATCCGACTGTGCGAAAGATCTCTAAAGGTCTAATATATCTAGGGTTGAGCTTGCCTTTCATCCCAGATCTCATCATGCCCTTCATGGGGGATAGTCAAAGGAATACCATATCTCTAAATCCAAACCTCAAGGCACGAAGTCTACGATCTAAATAAGCCTTCTTCCTACTCAGAGTTGCCCTCGGCCTATCTCGAATCACCCGAACTTTATACAAACACTCCCAAAGAAAGTCAGTACCACAGGGCCTAACCTCAGATGTCTCGAACCATCCTATAAAAGATCGACAACACCTGCCATATCATGCCTCTAATAATGTTATCTCATTACTCGAATGTTATCTATTATTATATGCGAATTCCATTGATGCTAAGTGTTGCTCCCACTAACCTCCAAAATCAATAATACCAAGCTCTAGTATATCCTCAAGAACCTAAATAGTCAACTCCGACTACCCATTGATTTGAGGGTAAAAAGCAGTGCTAACTTCCACTCGAATACCCGAATCCTCCTAAAAGCTCTACAGAAGATAAAAGTGAATACCAACTCTCTGTCTGATATAATAAATATGGGTACTCTATGCCGGCAAACTATCTCATAAACATAGATACGAGCTAACCTATCGGTACTGAAGAACATCTGAATAGGAAGAAAATATGCCGATTTTGTCAATCGATATACAATGACTCAAATACCATCAAAACCATAAGAGGTGTAAGGCAATCCAATAAATAACCATAGCGATTCTCTCCCACTTCCACTCGAGAATGGACAATCTTTGAATCAGACCATCAGATCTCTAATGCTCAACTTTATCATACTGACAACAGAGACAATGAGCTACAAAGTCCACCCCATCTCTTTTCATGTCACTCCACAAATAATACTTCCTCAAATCCCTAAATATCTTAGTTGTTCCAAGGTGGATAGAATATCTGGAGATGTGAGCCTCACGCAATATCAAGTGAATCAAGTCACCAACCCTTGGGACATAAATAGAGACATAATATCTCATAAAACCCTTAAAATCTGTGGTATCCCTCCTAAAATCACCCCTCATCACCTGATCACGGATGATATAGAGTCCCCTATCCTTAAAATGGTGACTCCAAATTTGCTCAAATAAGGTAGACCTCGCCTCAATACTAGCAAGAATACTCCTAGAGTCTAAAATATTCAGTCGCAATATCAAGTTGGCTAATGACTGAATGTCCCAGGCCAATGGCTTCTCATAAACCAAAATAGAAGCCAAGCTACCCATAGTCACTGGCTTCCAACTTATGGTATCTAGCACATTTGCCTTGCTCGAATGGTGTTGAATAGAGATGTCATAATCCTTCAGCAACTCCATCTATCTCTTCAACCTAAAATTAAGATTTCCCTAAGCCATAAGATGCTTAAGAATTCGATGATCCATGTAGATCTCATACTTCAGGCAATATAGATAATGCCTCTAAATCTTGAGCACGAAAACTACCAATGCCAACTCCAAATTGTGAGTAGGTTAGTTGCACTCATGCTCTTTCAGCTGCCTTGATGCATAAGCAATAACTAAGACCCGCTACATAAAAATACAACCAAGATAAACTATGGAAGCATCGCAATAAAAGGTGAATCCCTCACCCTCAACAAAAAGCGCCAATATAGGAGCTAAAGAAAGAAAACCCTTGAACTTCCAAAAGATCAACTCGGACCACTAGAAAGGAACCTCCATCCAGGTCAGTTTGGTCATTGGCGCTACAATAGTAGAAAAACCCTCAATGAACAGGCTATAGTAACCAGCTAAACCAATAAATTTATGAATCTTAGATGGAGATATATGCCTGGTCCAATCTTGAATAACCTCAATATTCACTGGGTCTACCATTATCTAATCCTTAAACATCACATGTCTTAGGAATGTCACTGACTCAAGCCATAACTCACACTTTGAGAATTTTTCTAAAAGCCTATGATCTCTAAAAATTTGGAGCACAATCCTCAAATACTGCACAAGAATGTTATCGATGAACATAAGAATGAAGGATTCATCAATGAACACAATAATGAAGGAGTCTAAATAGGGTCAGAATACATATTTCATCAAATCCATGAATGCTTCTGGGCATTTTTCAACCCAAGAGACATCACACAAAAATCATATATCCATAGCGAGTCTTGCAGGCTATCTCTAGGATGTCCTTAACCTGAATCCTCAACTGATGGTAATCGGACCTCAAGTCAATCTTAAAGAACATCGCTGCTCCCTGAAGCTAGTCAAACAAGTCATCAGTATGAGGAATATGATATATATTCTTCACTGTCACCTTAGTCATTTGCCTATAATCAATACATATATGCAAGGAACCATTTTTCTTATTCACGAACAAGATAGGACACCCCAAGAAAATACACTTGGCCTAATGAAACCCTTACACAGAAGATCCTAAAGTTGAGAACTTAGCTCTGTATGTTTGGCAGGAGCCATATGGTAAAGTGTCATAGAAATAGACTAGGTTCTAGCTCAAGATCAATAAAAAGCTTAATATCACACTCAAAGGGAAGGTTACGTAGATCGATAAAAAATCTTCAGGAAAATCATGGACTATTGGAACAAAGACAAGCAAAGGACTCTAAGCGCTAACATCACAAATATAAGTAAGATAAAACTCGAAACCCATTGATATGAGTCTCATCACCCAAACATAAGAAATAATCCTAATCAACGTGCGACTAATAGATTCCACCATACAACTGAGGATATGTCAGTCATAGCTAAGGTAACTGATAGCCTAAAGGACTATCAAACACGAAATGGACACTAAAGGAACAAAAATCAGCAAGTTCACAAAGAGAAAACAACACACTAGAAGGAGATGAAGAAGAAGAATTGCATGAAATTAAAGATAGATAGAGAGACCCTCACTTCCACCAATGAATAGCACTAGAAGGTGTATCAAACCTTCAAACACACATAACCAATGTAAGATCAAACCACTCTCTTAGGTGACCCAAAGGAAACACTCTTCCTCAAGCACACCTTTCTTGCCAAATTTCCCAATACAAGTGAAACCCTAACTTTAAATGTATTCAAGGAACCAATTTCGGGTTTGAGAGCTAAAACTACAAGACTAAAGCTACAATCTAAGAATAATATCCAATTTCATCAAAGTCTAAGGAAAATACAAGCTAAAGGGTATATTTATACATATTACAACCAAATGACCAAAATACCCTTAATGAAGGGTACTCCTTTGGAGTGTAGAAAGGGAGTCTCAAAAGACCATAATATCCCTAAGTTGAGGCACCTTTGGAGTATATTCAAGGCTACATTGGAGTGTATTAAAAGCTCTTCTTCACAAGGCTAAGATCCTATTTACATGAACAAGGCTTGAAAGGCTCCAAAAGAGTCTTCAATCCGCAACTTGAACCTTTGACAATACCTCGTACTCTTTGTGCTCTTCATGCTTGTATCATCTATATTCAAGGCTGCCTTGGAGTGTATTAAAAGCTCTTCTTCACAAGGCTAAGATCCTATTTGCATGAACAAGGCTTGAAAGGCTCCAAAAGGGTCTTCAATCCGCAACTTGAACCTTTGATAATACCTCGTACTCTTTGTGCTCTTCATGCTTATATCAGTAACGGTCTTGGTAAAATAGTCCAAGACCACATTATAGGGGGATAATCAGTCCATGCCCAAAATCACATCAAATTCCACCATATCTAACACAATAAAATCAACCTGAGTATCAAATTTTTGAATAATCATAACATATGATCTGTAAACCTAATCCATTACTAAATAATCACCCACTGGAGTGGATACAAATAATGACACAAATCATGAATACCAAAAAAACTCCAATCATAGTGCATAATAAGAAGACATATAAGAATAAGTGGATCTCAGATCAAATAAAGCAAAAGTTGGTACACACTAAGATCGTACTTGTAATGACAACCTCCAAAGACTCTACTTTTGATCTACCAAGTACAATATATAAATGACCTCATCAGCTACTTGGTTGGGCAGCTGACCAATCTCCTGTCCTGCTTGCCTGAGTCTATCTCAACAACCCTGTATACCATCTTTAGTTTGGGGTGTATGACCCTAATCGACAGAATACTTTGTGATGTAGGTATAATTTCCCCATGCTGGGGACACTTCCTAAAGAATTGGAAAAATTCCCCATACTTAAAATACATCCCAAGCACTGCACTATTTCCAAAAGATCGGGTTGACCCAAAATAGTAACCTCAGTTAGAATACTAAGAATATGCCTCTCTTATAGGTTGATCACTACTCTGGCCAGGATGATCACTATAACTAGGATGACCCCATAAGTAAGCTAAAATACAACATGAGCGAGCCTACTAGACTGACTTTGATACTAATAAGATTGATGTGGAGGGTACCTAACTAGATAACCTCTACTTATGAACTTCAGCTATTCTATCTCCCGCTGAAACTTCTCTAATAGTGCAACCTCTTATTGATTTCCCCTTCACCTCAAGAACCATCTCTTCTATAATCTGAGCATGTTTATAAACCTTAATAAAATATCTTCCAGTGACTACCAAACTCTGAGTATCCATAAAAAGAGGAAGACTCAGTCCTCGGACAAAAGATGAGATTCACTAATACTTAATCGCCAAGATAGATGTAGCATGCCTAGAAAACTTATAAAATCGAGCCTCAAACTCTAAGACGGTCATAGAACCCTACTCCAATCTTGAGAACTAATCTTTAAGGTTCTCTTTAAGGCTACAAAGCATATACTTCTCCAAGAAAACCTTAAAAAATCAAGTCCATTGCAATGGGGGAGATCCAGTAATCTTGGAATAAAGATAACCTCTTTACCAATGTTGATCACCAGATCCAACTATAAAGTAGTGTAGACCTCACGAGTGTCCACTAGGCCTAAATTATAGATCCTATCCTCACAAGAAACCATAAACTTTTATGAATCCTCATTTGATGCCCTAGAAAACCTAGGGAACATCAATCTAAAAAATCTACCCAATATGTTATAGTCCTCAATAGACGTAGAAGGCTGGCAACAACTAGCTAAGCAACTACCAGTGCTAAAGGGATCTAAACTTTTGGAGTCACAACTATAGGTTGCGCCTCTGCCTTAGTACTACTCTAATCTGTAGACTGGGCACTATAGAATAGTGCACCACCAACCAAACCCAAAAGCTGAACTAGATCACCTTTGAATAAAAATAAAGAAATAAACCCCAATGGAGCCGCGACTATCCCCTCACCCACCATTAGCTATGGTGGAGGAATCCCAGTGCAGGAGAAGGAATAGGGTCAGGTGAAGGCTTTTTATCCTGATCTCCAATTAGTGCCACAACTCTCGTCTGCCCCTAACCTCTAGGTCATCTATTTCCTCTGATAGGATCCCTAGTCATAAACTCGGGGTCCTCATCTCTAGTAGTTATTGCTCACATCCTAGCCATTTGAAAAAGAGCAAAACCAAATCAATCTCAGAAACCAACACAGATTCTAGCATGAAATTATTAAGAGAGGAAAGATATTCTAAGAATGTCCTATATTCTCTTGAAAATAAGAAATAAAGGTCATTATTCCTATCCGTGAGACTCTAATAAACATTTTCTTTTGTACCAATAATACTAGTGAACCTAGGTTTCGATACCAATTTGCACGAACCGACTTCACGAGTCATGATGACACCTACTTTACTCCCTAATAGGTAAGACAAACTATAACCTAAAACTACAAGTAATGGGCAAGTTTGTGGAAAATGGCATAAATGCCAAAATTATGCAATTAAATAAAATACAAGCCATAAAACATAAGTATAATAATATAATTTAAGAGGAATAATGAAAAGAGTGATAACATCCCATGACCTAGTAAGGTCAGTACAAGATCCACTATTAAAATAAATAGGCTACTATCAATGACAATGTACAGTAGTCTCAAAATAGAAAGACTAGCCAAAATAAAAGAAGAAAGATGCTCAACTCCAAATCTGAGAGCTCATCCTATCCTTGTACTTTTACCTGCACTAACACAACATCAAAGACGACACCTAGTACTAAGATATGCTCTAGAAAATGATACGGAAGTGTAGTATAAATACCAAAGCAATAGGTACTGAGTAGGCATCATTTGCTGACTAAACAAAATCATATTATAAATAGAATAAAATACGAGATAATAAGCTAAGTCAAGGAAAGAATGGCAAACCTGGAATAACGTCTCAAATACTAAAAGTAAACAACCAAATAATAATATTAAAGAGAACATAGGTATTTTTAGCATAACAGGGGCCCCATAGGCCCAAAAGACATAAATGAAAGTAAATAATCCAACTTGAGCCCCCATAATCCCGGTAGATGCAATTAAGAAGAAGTAACAATAGTAAATATTCCTACCTTTCCAATCTTGATACCATAACCTATATTTTTCCATATCATAAACACCCGACTCTAACTAATTCTATAACCATAATAAATAACCTCTCAATATCGGTCTCTAATTAAAAATAGTGTCTCATAAGCTGGACTTGAACCAAAAATAATATCATAAATATCAAACTTGAACTGGATGTAATACTATCATAGAGGCCAGACTTAAACCGATCTTAACATCATAAATTTGCCAAACTTAAATCGGTCATATCATCTCCTAAGAACAAGTCTAGATTAAGCCATAATAATCCTAAAGCTACCTTATGCTAAAGAATGTAATTAAGATAACACATAAGGGCCTATTGAGTCTACAAGGAGCTAATAGTAATCTTGGCCTAAGGTGGATTGGATGGTCCCGTTTCTAACCCTGAAAGTCTGTTCTAAGGAAAATTCTACCTCAAACTAGACTAATGTGTTAAATTCCCACTACAATATGCTAATCAAGCCTTATCGTATCCTAATATAGCAATTCTACCTATGGAACAAGTAGTTAATTCAAATACACTTAATTATGGTCCCTTAATCGGACAAATAATTTAATTCACACTAAATATTCCTCATAGTGCTAATTCCCAACCCAAAACAAGTATAATATCATATCAATACCTATAATTTAACACAATATAAGAAAATGTAAGCCTATCCTACCTAGATGTGTAAAAAAACCAATAAATTTTGCTAAATTAGAATAATCACAGTTTTAAAATTGTCAACACATCCCTTTATTTTTAAGGATCATTAAACCTTAAGAATAGGTAAATTTTGAGCTCAAATAATACCAATATCAACTCATCAAGAATCTATGGATTTATGACTAAATTGGGGAATTAAACTAAGAGTTGAAAAGGAATGTACAAGGATTTCAATGAGGAAATGATTATTTAGAGCTCACTAACACCCCACGATCACCCAAAGATTGGTATTCTAATTTCCTACACTGTCTAGAGCTTTTTGGCTCCTAATACTTGTAAAAAAATGGGGAAAATTGGGTATGAGCTGAAATAAATGCTCCCCCAGGTACCGCTTAAACGGTCACTGCTAAAGCGGTGGAAGGACCGCTAAAGCAATCCCCGTACTAGGGACGACCTTCTATAAAGCAATCATGACATCACTTAAGAGACATTTGCTTGAGCACACTACCTTTGCTTAAGAGACTTAGGTGGGAAAACCTTAGTTGCTATAGCGATCGGTGGGCTGCTAAAATAGCCTCTAGTAAAGAGATCAAAGGGCCTCTTTAGCAGATGCATTAGTTGAATCATACATCAGCTTAAATTTAGAATTTTTCAAGTCTCCACCGACCCTTCAAGATTTATTTGGAATTTCGTGAATGCACATGAACTTTATTACCCAATTAAATTCTATATTCTGGACTCAACGATGCCATTAAAATTTCTATTTGGGTTTGTTTAGTGAAATCTGGGCGTTGGATAGTAAAATTTACACTGGGAAAATAATAATCGGGATAAAAAATACTGCAATAATAGTTTCATTGATTTTAATATGTGATTGTTATAATTTCTATGAATCCTCTGATTCTCCTTATAAAATATAAATTTAAAGGCTTCGAGTTTGATCTTGAATTGTGCAATTGATGGATTTGATCATGACTTTTACTTGAATTCATGGGATTTGGGGTTTATTCTTGAATCTCGTGGTTTTGATCTTGAATCTTGATGAACTGAATTTTAATGCTTGAACTTTATTGAGAAATTGCAACATTTGATCCATGAGCTCTCTCTTGCTTGTTGTTAGAATTATTAGTCACTTTTCTAAATTGTGACACCTCTATTTATAGTTGTAGGAAGGAAAGAGTCATGGAGAAGGTAAACTTCTTTTTTCAAATCAAATTTAAGTGTGAAGATGCATTTTTATGGGCTTTTAATTTCACTAGGACTGTTGCGTCTTTTTGATATATGATATGATCCTATTGATGCCTTCACTTGACTTGACATGCCATGTCATTAGACACATGACACTCAATTGGACCTCTCAAATAAGATAACATCTTGGGCTTAGCAAAGTGGCCTCATCATTTGTAGCACAAATCAATGGACTAGCCCAACAAAAATTGGACTTTAATCAAATCCATATTTATTTGGATTTAAATAATTAATTCATCACATTTATTTAGACTAATATATTTCATATCTAATTTGAATAAAATTTATGACTACAAATGCTCCCTACTTCAAAACTAGCAGAGTGTATACTTTAGTGATCATCTTAAAGTATAATTTATTTTAAACATGCTTTCTTCATGCTTCAAAGATTTTCATACATATGGAACACCCCATTTCATTAGTTGAAAAATAATTAAAGTTGAACCATGAAAATTACATTTTGATATATCCTCTCAAAAACTCTTTTTTTTAGTCACAATATTTATTAAAAAAATTGCTATGAGTTAATACACATAGGACCCATTGATGAGGCATGATATCCAACCCCTCTAATAAATTGCTTAATGATTTCAACTTTGACAAGGATATCTTGACTTTGTCCAATTTCAAATAGATTTTGGAAAATTTCTCACCGCCTTAGATAACAATTTTCAATCAAGAGTATAACTCTTTCAATTTGAATTTATATTGGAGATTGATACAACCACCCTATAACTCTGTAAAATAATGTAGGTTCTCCACTTTATCAATATCAGTTTTGGGGTTTTCAAGCCATGAATAATGCTAAGGTAATTTCTTTCTCTTCTACTTTTCTTTTATTTTCGTCACTTTTTTCAGCCCAGCATATTAGTGGTAGAAAATTCATATCTTTTTGTAGGAATATCAAAATCATGAACCATTTGATTTTCAAAACTAGACTTTGACATCTATAGGATATTCCAAATTCAAACTTAAAATTCTTCAATATTTTTCTAGACAACTTCTTTAAGTCAATCCTAAATTTTATAATGCTGAAAATTTCAGATTTGTGTGTCTTTGCTAAAACTTTCATATCTTGGAGTAGGAAAGATGAAATCACAAGTCGCTTGATTCTTGTGAAACTAGAAATAAATATACATAACGTATACAAATTCATAATTTAGTACCTTTGAGATCTTTTCAAATGTTATCCCGAAATAAACATTGGGTTTTGATGCACCAATATTTTTAGATTTGTGCGATGACACCAAAAAAAAAAATCTCAATAACGAAGTATTGAAATAAGGATCCACTTGATTTTATTAATACCATAAACCTGCTTACATAACATATACAAGATTTGGAATTTAAAACCTCCTGGATAGTTAGTTCTAGATAAATTTTTGAAGTTGACCCTAAATTCTGTCTGACAGATATTTTTAAATTTGTGTCGCTTCACCAAATAATTTATATTGTGATATGAAACCTTCACCATAAAAATATGATTTGTTTGCTGAACACCAGAATTTAAGGACTTCATCCTCACCAAAACATCTTGTCTCAAGCACATCCAAGTTGGTGATGTATAACTTTCGAGCTCGAAATATCCTGACAGATAACAAACTCTCTTCTACTTGTGTTTTCCTTGTGTTGACTTCCTTCTTTTTATTTTTGTTGGTAGGCTTTAAAAGATGGTCCACAAAGAAGTTAATCTTATGGAACAAAAGGATAGATACTTCTCCCTGCCTCAAGAAATGGTTATTTTCATGTAATCTTATGGCACATAGGGATAAATACTCATTCCCATCCTAAGAAAGGTTATTTTAATGGTAAGCTTGCAATGCACAGGGATGGATACTTGTCCCCTCCCTAAGACAGGTAATTTTAATAATAGTTTTACGGTGTATAGTGATGACTACTCATCCCTACCCTATGAAAAGGTAATTTAATGGTAATCTTATAATGCATAGGGATGGATACTCATCCCTGCCCTAAGAAAGGTAAACTCAAGAAGATTTGAATGATTTAAAGACTTTAACTTATAGACATAAAGAAACTGACTATTCTAACTTCTAGACATTAAAGTCTTCAATATGATAGATTTGAAAACTTTAACTTAAAGATTTCAACTTATAAACATAAAGTATTTGAAGACTTCTACTTGTAGTGCTTGTGAACTTACAATTTTCAATATGGTGAAATGGAATGTTCCTATATATAAACTTAGTGAATTTGAAGGCTTAAACTTATAAACATAGATCATCTGGAGACTTCAACTATCAGACTTTGAAGGCTTTGATATGTAAGGACTTTTAACTTGAAGACTTAGTGAATTTGAAAACCTCAACTTATAGAAATAAATCATATATACCCGATTTGAGTTCAAAATATGATTATATTATTGATTATATATATATACTAGATTTGAGTCTGAAATATGATTATGATATTGATTATATATACCCGATTTGAGTTTGGAGGATGATTATGACTATTGATTTTTTACCGATTCAACTCTAGTTATTAACTATATTTACCAGTTTGAGTCTGGATATGCATACTACGACATGATGATAGAATTATTATGATTAACACTATAGAGGTGTGAGATTAAAAGTAGCAATTTGGTTATGTTAAAAAATGAGGAAATAGTTATAATGTGGCATGACTTAAATGGACTCTAGTGGTAAAATGACTAGTTAACAAATGATGGGGAGTTAATAATGATGTCTAGTATGTATATGATGACTAGCCAATAATTGAATTAGTGATAAGAGATGGATAGTTGATTAACGAACTAGTGTATAAATGATGATAAGGTTGCTATACGTTGGTAAATTGTGAAATAATGGTTAATTTATGAGTTGGTTATTTATAAGCAATGAATGGTTGCTTTATTTGATCTTTGAGTGTACTCTCCAGGTATATGAGAGTTTGTGATGATTTATTTACTTTTATACCAATTTGTGTATAAGAGCCAATTTTATAGATATGACTGTATACATTGATGCTTTATGTTATGTTATTATTCCAATTTATTTACTCATTTATGCACAACATTATCAGATCTATTTCATGTTTTTCTATACCTTGACTTAGTTATATTATCTTGCATTTTATCATACGTATATCATGATTTAGCTCTATCGAACAATAATGTCTACTAAGTAGTTGTTCTTTTGGTACTCATACTACACTTCTATACCTTTCTGGTGTAGATTTGAGAACTAGTTACCTTCGTTGATCATTGATCATGTCGTGTGGATATTTTTGGAGATAGGGTGAGCTTTTGAAGTTGGAGTCACCTATTTTCTTCTATCTATTGATGTTCAGTCTTTAGTTATTGAGATAGATATTGTTGACTATTCTAAGTCTTGAGTTGTATTATTACTAGATTCTCATGAACTAGCTCTACAAAGTCGTGGGATGGTATCTTGTATTAAATGTGTTATCTATTTAGAACTCCTTGCTTATTTATGAGTGTGTTGTTTATTTTTCTATGATTGGGAATTTTTCACTAAGTTAACCCATTGCATTAGCTCTAGATTATGGTTTGGCTTACCTACTATTGAGATTTAGTAGGTACCATCATGACTCAAAAATTAGGTCATGATAGAAGCGGACGGTGAGTTTTGTGCCTGCTAATAATATGCACCAAGTAGTTCGTTGCCTCGCGATCTTTAGTTGAATAGAATGAGGATCCTGGAGCTTTTACTATTATTGTAGTATTGCGTCTTTCAACTTTACATGAGCTTTATGTGGACTAGAGATAACATTAATTTTATGTTGTTATTTTAATATAAATAGTTGGTGTTAGGGTCTCCCAAGCCTACCTCTATGAGACTACTGATGGTAGATCACACTGTGAAGAAGTTTGTTGGAATATTGCGCAATGTGTTGGTAAAGGTAGCTTTTTTTATATTCCCAGTTGACTTTGTGTTCCTCAATTTTGAGGTTGATTTTGACATCTATATAATCTTGGGGAGTCCTTTCCTAGTCACAGGTAGGATTGGCTGATATGGAGATATGATAAATAAAATCTAAACTTAACCATGAGCAGGTCATATTTAATATGTGTCTGTCAATAAGGCAACAAAAATATGTGTAGGTAGTTTTGTGATAGAGACTGTAGATAAAGATTCATTAGTTGTACCCATTATTGAGAGACTTAGTGTCGAGGCACCGACAGCTAAGATTATGAATTTTGATGGTGAGGGTATTGATGAGTATGATGATTTGATAAGTGAACTTATTGGTAGAGATTCATATACTTATGCGCTGAAGAAGTTGAACCTTGATCTAAAAAATAGAGCAACCCCACTGGTGAGACCATCTATTGAGGAGTCCCCAATCTTAAAATTAAAGTCTCTCCCTTCTCAATTGTGTTATGCATTCCTGGGGGACAACAATACCTTCCCGGTTATTACTATAATTGTAACATCCTGTATCTTGCTTGTACTTATTCTAATTATATGGAACCTGGTATGGTCATATGGTATAGGTAACGGATGAGATTTGTTATGCAATTATTAATGGTGTAGATGGAATTATAGAGGCTGCCCGTACAGTTTAATGTGATGCAACCAAGTTAACGTCAATACGACCATTTAAACTTGGGATCATAAGCTGGTATTTGAATCTAAAGTTTAAAGTGACCAAGTGCGTATAAGTTATAAGTTCTATTAAGGTGATTAGGATCTAGAAATGGAAGGAAATATTGACGTGCTTGCTTGACTTAATTAAGCTAGTAGGTGAGTCACCTACTTGAGCTATATGATCCAAGTTAATGGACCAAGTCCATGAATCAGATTTGGGCCTTTATTAGAATACTTATTTGGGCCAAAATTAAGTAAAAGAAGAAGAAAAATGGGAAAAGGGCCCAAAGCTCAAATCTGCCAAGGCCTAAATATAATTGAGCCCAACTAAGAAATTAAGCAAGCAGGTGCATCACCTACTTTGACATTTTGAGCTGTTTGGACTCCTTAAGTAGGTGCATCACCTACTTGGGCCAATTTGATTAAATTTGTGGTCCAAAATCAGCTAAGTGGATGGCCAAAAAAATAGAGGCTTTATAAGAAGAAGTTACTGGCCATTTCCCTCATTATTAAGTCATAAAGAAGGGTTACATTTCACAAACTCTCTCTACTCTCTTTTAAAAAGCAAGGAGCAACCCTATTTTCCTTTCTAGGGTTCTTGGAGAAACCCTAACTTTTGCAGCAAAAGGTAAGTGAAAAACACTTTATTTTTTGTTTAATTATCTCATAGAAGATTAGGAGAATATGTTAGAAGTGCTTAATTATAAATATATGGCAGAACATAGAATAAGCAATCTGCTCACTTTTCTTTGATATTAAAGAACTTCTCTTTTCTTCTTTGGTTTAAAGTGTGAAGGAAAGTTCAAGTTCTTGAAGAGTTTAATTAAAGGAATAAGTTGCAGAATTGAGGTAAGGTGACTGTTCCATTTTGGTTCTCCTTGTATATGAATTTGAAAGAGAGTTATGGATGTGTTGTTATAGAGAACTCAAGAGATGATGGTTCGATAATGGGTTGCTACAATAAGAGTGATTTGAGACTATTTTGTGGACTGTTTTGTATGTTCATGTTATTGGCTGCCATGTTGATATTAGAGAAGGGTGTGATTAGTTTGTAATAAAATATAGAAGAAAGGTATGGTGGTACACCACCGAACTAATTATTTTCCTTATTTACTGCCCAATGTGTTTTGTGTGTTGTTTGGAGGGTGTAATGAAGCTGAGGTAGTTCCGGTGATCTTATAAGGACATGTATGGTATGTGGGTGAAATTGGAGGAGAAAAAGGGTAAAATAACGTCCTTGATTGACAGATTACGTGTTTACTGCCCGGTTACTATTTTGATGAAGTTAAGTAGCCTAAATTTGTTAGTTAGTTGTTGATACTAGTTTACCATATATTCTATTGTAGATGATTTCTCTATTATCGGTGAATTATTTGGTAATTGTTTGGCTCACTTGAACAATGCACTGTAAAGATAAGAAGATTGCAAACTGTTTCTAAATTGAAAGAAGTGTCACTTTATGGTCAAGGAGGGGGCAGTTCTTGGGCACAAAATTTTGAAAAAGGTGATAGAATTGAGATGATTAAAAAATCTCGCCTACCTATTTTTGTGAAGGGTATTTAGAGTTTTTTTGGTTCAGACAAGGTTTTATATGCGACTCATAAAGCACTTCTCTAAGATTACAAATCCATTATGCAAGTTGTTAGAGAAGGAGCTGAAGTTGGTTTTTGATGATGCTTGTCTCAAGGCTTTTGAGAGCCTAAAAGAGAGGTTGTTATCAGCTCCTATTATTGTGTCTCCTGATTGAACCCTTCTATTTGAAGTGATGAGTGACGTTAGTGATGTGGCTCTAGGCGTAGTCCTAGCAAAAATATGCATGAAGATACTTCATCCCATTTATTATTCCAGCAAACACTTAACTCACACAGAAAAATTAAATAGTTATTTAATCGGAATTGCTTGTGGTGGTGTTTGCTTTTGAAAATTTTTAGTCCTACTTGATTGGTACAAAAGTCATTGTGCACACTGATCATGCTGCGCTAAGTTACCTTATGGCAAAGAAGGATGCTAAGCCTAGACTGATTTGATGGGTACTATTTCTATAAGAATTTGACTTTAAGTTAAAGGACCAGAAAGGCACAGAAAATCAGGTTAACAACCATCAATCACACATAGAATAGGAGGTAATGCTAAATTGGGGGATAAGCTTGAGATTGATGATACTTTTCCAGATAAGCACGTCTTGGAAGCAACACAAGACTTAGTCCCTTGATTTTCTCAATTTGTTAATTATTTGGCAAGTAACCTCATCCCAAATACATGTCTTTTCAGCAGCAAAAATGATTTATGCATGAGGCAGGGAAATTCTTTAGGAATGATCCGTACTTATTATGGGTGTGTGATGATGGTGAGATTTGGAGGTGTATTCTCGAGGTTGAGATGACAAGTATATTGGAGGCTTGTCATTCGTCTCTAGTTAGGGTTTATCATGGAGGTACTTGCACTACCCATAAAATTCTAAAATGTGGTTACTATTGGTCGAGTAGCTATTTGATGTGTGGGGTATTGACTTTATGTGCCCATTTGTTAGTTCACATGGGATGAAGTATATCTTGGTAGAAGTCGACTACGTGTCCAATTGGTTAGAAGCAATTTCACTTCCTAATAATGAGGTCAGAGTGTTATAGTGTTTTTGAAGATAAATATTTTCTCTGGATTTGGTACTCCATAAGCTATCATTAGTGATGGTGGGTCTCATTTTTGCAATCATTTGTTCAAAGACCTACTTGAGAAATATGGTGTGAAACATAAAATGGTAACACCTCCACTGAGAAGTAGGCAAGTTGAGGTCTACAACAGGGAGATCAAGTACATTCTGGCGAAGACTGTGAATGCCAATAGGACTAATTGATCGAGAAAGTTAGATGATGCACTTTGGGCCTATCAGAAATCTTACAAGATCCCTATAGGTATCTCTCCTTATCATCTTATTTATGTCAAGGCATGCCATTTGTTGATTGACCTTGAGCAAAAGGCACTATAAGCATTGAAAATGCTAAATTTTTATTCGAGTGATGTTGCATACCTGAGTTTGGACATGATTAATTATATGGACGAGTTTCCCTCAGTGATTATGAAATTTTAGCCTTGTATAAGGAGAAGATGAAATTGTACCATGACAAGAGAATTAAGAGGAAGGCATTCCAACCCGGCAATGTAGGCTTGTGGTATAATTTGAGTCTTTTCTTGTTTCCTGGCAAGTTGAAGTCTAGGTGGTTTGGACCATTTACTGTGGTAAGAATTTTTCCACATGGTTCGACTAAGTTACAACAAGATGGGTATTCCTCATTCAAGGTGGACGGGCATCATGTTAAGCATTATATGGGATGAGTGGAGGAGTTAAAAGTGTGTGAGAATGTTAGCTTTACTAAGTAGCCAAGGGAGATTAGTCATTCCGCGATATTAAATTAGGTACTTTATTGGAGGAAACCACGGGCTTGTTGGTGAAGTCTGAGTACCCAACAAAGCCACTCATGCCACAACATTAAATCAAGTGCTACTTGGGAAGCAACCCAAGGTTTTAGTGTTCACTTTGTTTTGTTTTGTTCTATGGGATAAGAAGTGATACGAGTCAAATGGCCACCTTAGCTTTTGATGACATCTTTGAAGGCCAACACGTAAAGGCTCAAGACTTGGTCACCCCGAGAGAACAAGGATACGCAAGGAAGGATCATTTTGAGCATGACTTAAAGCAATCTCGTGTGTGGAAGGTTGCTTGGTTGCTTAAATTGATGCTAACCCGAGAACCACAAGCCTTGAAGTATGAACCATACTCGATTTTTGAGAGCATTGAAAAAGCGCCATTCATTCAAGTTATAACATACCTTGGCCCTTCATTAAGGGTACTTTATACACTACATATGGTGTATTTACATACCATGGTAGCCCCTCTCATTAAGGGCAAAGTGGTCTTTTTATCTTCATTTGTAATATATTATAAATAGGCCCCTTTAGTCTTATTTTCACTAGTTTTTGGAAGATTGAAACACAAATCCTCTCTCTTGAGAGTAGAACACTTTAGGTAGTCTTAGTTTAGGGGTTGGAAAAGCTAATATTGATTTTTGCTTGGAAATGATAAATCTTGAGGTGAGTTGATACCCTTGGAAGTCACCGTAAGAGTGTGGTTTGGATTATTACATTCATTAGGGGTTTTTGAGATTAATACACTCTTTAATTCTTAATATTGTAATAATCTTGATCTCACTATCTATCATTTACTTTTGTTGTTGTTATCTTGTGTAGTGGACTGTTTTGGGTCCTTTATTGAATCCGAAACTAGTGTTATTGTTGTTCATCTTGTTCATCACGTTTTGTAGCTGTTTTTTGGTGATATATACATCATTGTATCTTGTATTCTTCTTGTTGATAGCTAATCCGAGAGTGGTAATTATGAAATTGAATTAATTCATGTTGCATTGCCCTAATATGAATGAAACTAACCTTTCAAATGGAAATAATATCTGCTTTGGAATTGAAATTTTGAATAGTAATTATGAGCAATTTAAGGATTGAACCCACGAATCCAACCTACAACTTGTGAGTTGCACTAACGTATCGTGGGTTGGACTCATAGGAATAAGACATAAAACCCTAAATTTCAGAGGCTTCATCTGATTTTTATGAGGATAGTCACGACTCATGACTTAAACCAACAAATCTTGTGTTTCACTTGTAGGTTGGTTTCTCAACCCATGAGTCTAGCCTATGATTCGTGAGTTCAAAGCACAAATCATGACCTGGATTCATAGGTTTGACCTTTAATTGGAGTTCATTTTTCTTTCATTTTCTTTTTTCATTAATGTGATTTAAGTACTAATGATTCTCCTTGTAGGTACTATGGCACAAAAAGTAACACCACAAAAGGGGGTATAGTCTAAACTTAAAGACGGGTCACCCAAGCAGAGTAGGTCTATGGAGGAGTACTCCATTGATAGTATAGTACACCATTAGTGCAACGCCAAACTCATTGACATACTGAGAGAAATACAGCAGCCAGGGTTTCCATTCAGACAAGCTCTCAACTTGCACCACCACCTATAACTCAGTCTAGGCCACTGGCCCCTACTAGCTCTAACTCGACCCGACCCGGGGCCTTATCGTAATTGGCATCCCAAGTCCATCTAGGACCAAAGACCACCCCCAATACCCAACCCAACCATCCAGCATATCCCCTAAGTCGGATGAATTTTAATGTATAACAAACAAGATAGCGTGTAATTGCATAAATCCAGACTTTAAGATAGGTCTATGACCGAGACTAACCTAAACAAGTCCAACCGTACAAACCCATACCACTAAACAATTGCAAAACTAAACCATTAACCAAAACCATACAAATAAACAAACAAGTTCTATAACATAACACAAAAGGATTGAACAATGAGAAATTTAGTCAACCGGTATCAGCCTCACAGCCACACGGCTTCACTAGACTTTAAAGATAACAAAATTAACAACAACAACAACAACAAGATAAAGAAAAGATAGATAACTTGACATATAACATTCAAGATACTAAGAACCCTAACATCAAGAGAGGACCCTAAGTCTAGTGAATGTAAACACCAAGTTCTTACAAGGACCAAGAGGCACTCAAAGACCTCAAAACCCTTGTTTCTAGCCAAAGATACAACACAAGTATTCCTCTACTTGTGAGATGTTGGAGGCGGCTCCAAGAGTGGAAGAGAGAGGAAATGTTGTGATATTTTAGGTTACAAAAATCAGATTTAAAAAACTATCTAATAACTCTCTCACATCTTCTATTTATACTACAAAAGGAAAGGGGTAAAATGACTCATCCGCCCTTGCTTCTTGTGCCAACCTTGGAGAGTAGTTTATTACACATTAGGACCCCTCTTCACACATAAAAACGTTTAAGTCCTTGGTTGGTTCAATCACCAACTCACACACGGCCATTTGCATGAACAAAGCTTGGAGTTTTTGTAATTCCCGAGCTTGGCTTCTAGTGAAAGGCCGTGTGGCTGTCCTAACCGTATCATCCTCTCCATCTTGAGAGGAATTTGGCCTCAAATTCAGCATTTGGTCATCTTCAACCGCATCCACGAGGGAGAGATCACCAACGTTGAAAGTGTTGTGCACTTGATATTCCGGTGGAAGGTCAATCTTGTAGGCGTTGTCATTGATCCTCTCAAGTACTTGGAAAGGACCATCACCCCTTGGCAGCAATTTGGACTTCCTATGAGCTGGAAACCGGTCTTTTCGAAGATGCACCCACACCCAATCTCCGGGTTCAAGCACAAGCCTTCTTCTCCCTTTGTTTGCCCTTTTGGCAATCTCTTGATTCTTCTTTTCAAGCTTGATCCGCACCGTCTCATGCATTTTCTTCATTGCCTCGGCTCTTTTGTTTCCATCTAAGCTGGTCATGAGATCACTAGACAAAGGAGTGAGATCTAAAGGGGTAAGGGGATTCAGGCCGTAAACACATTCAAAGGGAGTCATTCCCGTGCTCGAATGTATTACCCGGTTGTAGGCAAATTCCACTAAGGGTAGGTGATCTTCCCATGAAGTCAGTTTACCTTTAACCATAGAACGTAGCATAGACCCTAAGGTTCTATTTACTACCTCCGTTTGGCCATCGGTTTGTGGGTGGCAAGACGTGGAGAAAAGTAACTTCGTTCCAAGCCTACCCCACATGGACTTCCAAAAGAGACTTAGGAACTTGGAGTCCCTATCGCTCACAATAGTCCTCGGTACCCCGTGATGCTTGACAACATGTTCAACAAATAATGAAGCTACACTACTAGCATCCTCGGTTTTAGTACATGGAATAAAATGAGCCATTTTAGAGAATCTATCAACAATAACAAAAATGCTATCTCGGCCCTTTCTAGTCCTTGGCAGCCCCAAAACAAAATCCATCGAGATGTCCAACCAAGGCCTAAGGGGAGTAGGGAGTGGGGTGTATAATCCTTGGGGTAAGAGACGAGATTTCGCACTCCGGCAGGCCACGCATTGACTACAAATTTTAGTGACGTCTTTGCGCATTTTGGGCCAATAGAAGTTCTCCTCTAAGATTCCGAGGGTCTTGTCTACCCCAAAGTGACCCATGAGGCCTCCGTCATGGGCCTCCCTCACAAATAATTCCCTCCAAGAACTAGAAGGAACACACAACCTCCTCCCTTTGAACAAATACCCATCGAACCGAGAGTAGGAGGAATGGTTATTCTCCTTGAGCCAACGGTCCCTTCCCCACTCTTCGCATTCCCTAAAAATAGGAGCAAAGGTAGGATCCTCGGGATACAACAACCGCAAGCTCTCAAAACCCATCAATTTCGAAGACAAGGTAGCAACAAGCACATGCTTCCTAGACAAGGCATCGGCAACAACATTTTCCTTTCCCCTTTTGTAATGAATTACATAAGGGAAAGTCTCGATGAACTCAATCCACTTAGCATGACGCCTATTCAACTTGTCTTGGCTCTTAAGGTGTTTCAACGACTCATGATCCGTTCGTATCACAAACTCCTTAGGCCACAAATAATGTTGCCAATTTCCCAAAGCTCTAACAAGGGCGTACAACTCCAAATCATAAGTTGAGTAATTAAGAGTTGCCCCTTTGAGCTTTTCACTGAAATAAGCAACGGGCTTACCTTCTTGCATCAAAACAGCCCCGATACCAACCTTACTAGCATCACACTCTATTTCAAACATCTTATCAAAATCGGGCAATTGCAATAAAGGCGCCGAGATGAGCGTAGCTTTCAAGGCCTCAAAAGCCCTAGCTTGCTCATCACCCCATTTAAAGGGTCCGTCCTTTCTAATTACCTCGGTCAAGGGGGCTGCTATGGAACTAAATCCTTTGACAAACCTCCTATAAAAGCTTGCCAACCCGTGGAAACTTCGGATTTCTCCAATAGTTTTAGGGGTCGGCCAACTTCGGATAGAGTCTATCTTGGAATCGTCCACTTCCACACCCCGTGAGCTCACGACAAAACCCAAGAATATAACTTTATCAACACCAAAAGAACACTTTTCCATGTTGGCATACAGCTTCTCCTTTCGGAGCACATCAAACACACATCTCAAATGCATTACATGATCATTAATAGATTTACTATACACCAACACATCATCAAAGTAAACCACCACAAAATTTCCAATATAAGGCTTCATTACATGATTCATTAGCCTCATAAATGTGCTAGGAGCATTGGTAAGGCCGAAGGGCATGACCAGCCACTCATATAGACCGAATTTGGTCTTGAATGCGGTCTTCCACTCATCACCGGGTTGCATGCGAATTTGGTGATAGCCGCTCCTAAGGTCCACTTTAGAAAACAAACAAGATCCGTGGAGCTCATCTAACATATCATCTAGTCTAGGAATTGGATGACGATACCTTATAGTGATTTTGTTGATGGCTCTACAATCGACGCACATGCGCCAAGTTCCGTCCTTCTTTGGTACCAAAAGCACCGGAACAGCACACGGACTCATGCTTTCCTTGATGTATCCCTTGTTGAGAAGCTCCTCAACTTGCCTCTCAAGCTCCTTAGTGTCCATGGGATTGCTCCTATAGGCCGGTTTGTTTGGAAGTTGTGAACCCGGCACCAAATCAATTTGGTGCTCAATTCCCCGAAGTGGGGGCAATCCTTGCGGAAGTTCTTGAGGAAATACATCTTCATACTCCTGCAACGCACAAGAAATCAAAGGGGAAATGGAAGAATTAGTGGGGTTAGTATTAAAACAATGGGCCAACAGTAACATCGGCTTGTTTTCATCATGGTCCACGAAGAGTTCTTTCCTCCTAGCCAACATCACTACGTTTTCCATCTCCTTTGTTGTTGGGACAGATTCGGATGGCCCTACTTCCTCACCTACGGCATCCCCCCCCTTTTCTCCTTTCCCGGTTTCCTTTCCCTTTCCTTTTAACTCTCTCATCTTTTGATGCCACTCATGTACTTGGGAGGGTGAAAGAGGGTGAAGTGTGACCTTTCGGCCATCCTTCTCAAGCGTATACCGGTTGGACCTCCCATCGTGTTTAGTAGACCTATCATATTGCCATGGTCTACCTAACAACAAGTGACATGCTTGCATTGGGATCACGTCACAAAGCACTTCATCGTGGTAGTTTCCTACCTTAAACCGAATCACACATTGCCTTGCGACCCTTAATTCACCACAATCGTTCAACCATTGTAGCTTGTAAGGACTAGTGTGTGGTGTAGTTGGCAGCTTCAAGAAATTTACCATAGCTTGGCTCGCAACATTCGTACAACTACCACTATCAATCACCAAGGTGCACACACTCCCCTTTACAAGACACTTAGTATGGAATAGATTTTCCCTTTGACTCGGGTCATCTATCGCCTTACTAATCATGACACGTCTAACCACAAAGTTAGGAACCACACACTCCCCTTCTTGTGGATAGACATCTTCACTACCATCTAATTCATCATCATTCGGCCCATTTTCAGCTTCCTCTCCATCTTGAGGCTCGGCCTCATCCTCCCCCCTTTCGGAAACCACCTCCTCACCAAGGTAGTACACTTTCCCTTCTCGTAGGATCACATTGCGCCGGTTCGGACATTCATTGGCCTTATGCCCCCAACCTTGGCACTTGAAGCATTGGAATCCCTTTGGGTTGGGATATTTGTGAGCCTCCGGTTTCGGAGGGAATTTAGGGACTGTTTTGGACTCGTAGTGGACTGTTTTGGACTCGGGCAGCTTCGTAGGGGCGGGTTGGTCCTTGTTTTTGGGCCAACCCGAGGGAGCTTATACCCTTGCCTTGAAGGATGATCTCTCCTTAAGTTCCCTTTCAATCTCTAGGGCCGCTTGGAATATACCGTCGATGGTTTCAAACCGATGAAGGGTCAAATGAGTGGAGATCTCTTTGTTCAACCCACACTTGAACCGGATGATGTCATGACTGATTTGCTCCCCACGATGATCAAGTTTCAACATGAGTTGTTGGAACTCGTCAAAATAGGCCATCACACTCTTGCCTCCTTGCCGCAAGCCATATAACCTAGCAAGCAACTCATGACGATATCTCTCGGGAAGGTATCGTTGTCTCATCAAATACCTCAACCGAAACCAAGGTGGTGGCTGCCCATCGACTAATTCATTGCCAAATCGTTTAACATACTCCCACCAAGTGTTAGCATAGCCCTCGAGGTGAGCTATAGCGTAGCAACTCTTCTTTTCGTCCGAGATGTCATTAACTTGGAAAACTTTGTCACAAGCCGATTCCCAAGTTAAGTAGGCCTCGGGATCACTTTCACCCTTAAAGATGGGTAGGCTCAACTTGATGGTGTTGATGCCTACGTCTCTCTCTTGGTGTCGGTTTCCCCTATCTCCATACCCCCGGTATCTCCTAGGTTCTCCTCGACCCCCTCTTAACTCCTCCTCCCTCATATAAGCATCATCAAAGGCTCCATCTCCTTCATACTCCCCTCTACCGTATCCTTCAAAGTGGGCTGGTCGGCCTTGGCCGTTTTGAGTCGGAGGATTTGGAATTTGCGGTCTTTGGGTTAATGGAGCTTGGAATGGAAGGTTCGGATTTAGTGGAGGTACTTGTCGTCCAAATCCCTCTTGTGGAATTGGAGGGGCTTGGAAATGTAGTGGTCTAGTGGAGTCTCGGTTTGGAGGAAAATAGGTAGTTTGACTTGCGGTATTTAGTGGAGCTTGGGGTGCATTTAGCATTTGGTGGACTGTTTCGGGGGTGATGGTTGCGGAGGAGGTCCTATCATGACCATTGGTAGATACGTGTAGAGGAGTAGAAGGACGAGAGTTCCTTTGACTCTCCACTTGTTCTAATCTCCCACTAATAGTCGACACTTCCCCCTTTATGGCTGCCAAGTCCCCTCTCACGGCCCCAAATTCAGAATTCAACCTTTCAAGTGTCCGGGTAACGGCCTCAAGAGTGACCCTCATAGAATCAAGGGCATTAGTATCCGCATTATGAGACGTAGCTCCTTCCATTGTCAAGATATTATCCGTTTTAGTTCACCACAAGTTCGTGTTCCACAAGTGTTGTATAATTGGCTAGTAACCGTGAAATTTTCAAGGTATGAGTGAGCTCTTATCCGGAATGGATTCTTGTTTGAAGACTCAAAGAATTCTTGCCGGACTAGAATCAAAAATCAGCAACTCATTCAAACGAATAAAAGCACTCAAATAATCGTTGACACGAACAAACGGTTCAAGGAACTAGTTGACAACCTAGTAGGAATGTACTAGTTTGTTAATTAGTTCTAGGACCAATTAAGGGAAACCAAGGATCAACAATTTGCAACCAAAGAATATCCTAAGTTGAGCTTATAGTGACGTGGCAGCATGCAATGGTTCCACCCGTTCCTCTTATCTTTTTTTTTTTTTTTTGTTTTGTGTTAATATTCACACAACTTGTTATAGTTTGCAAAATGTTTTGGTGGGAAAAATAAAATCTTGTAGTCTTTCAACCTTTTCAAACTCAAGAAAGTGGTGTTTGGTTGACCAATCCCACAAAACAAGGCTCCTTGAATTAGGGAAAAGTGATTGACAAGACTAGAAGGTGAGGGGTGCAAGTCTTTCACAACAACTTTATAACTTGTCTTACAACTTGAGCACACAACAAGATGAACAAGATGAACAAGTTCAAAAGATGAACACCTCAACAAACTTCATCAACTTCTTTAGCACATAACACATAACCACCGATTTTTCTTTTGCTCATCAACAACATACAACCTTCGGCCACTTCAAGTCACTACTCAATGTTCAAGTTTTCAAGCTCAACTTTCGGATCTAGACACCTTAGTGTTGGTGAGAAAGAAACCAACACTAGAAACTCACTAAACAAGCAAAATAACACCTAGATCTAGACATGCAACATCATTCTCGGTTTTCAACTTTTAATGGACAGATTTTTCAGAACTTCCCTTTGGTATTGCTTGTTTAGACCGTGAACTAGCCCAAGATGGGTTATGTTGGAACACAACCGGTCTTGCTTTGATACCAAATGATACAAGATCAAACCAACAACACCAAGAGCTACAAGTAGGTTCGGATTTCAGTCCAACAACACAAGAATAACAAGTTCAATTTTCAGTTTTCAGCACACAACAAGAGAGCAACAAGATGAACAAGAATGCTAGTGAATCGAAAGTAGCCCCACACGGCTTCACTAGACTTTAAAGATAACAAAATTAACAACAACAACAACAACAAGATAAAGAAAAGATAGATAACTTGACATATAACATTCAAGATACTAAGAACCCTAACATCAAGAGAGGACCCTAAGTCTAGTGAATGTAAACACCAAGTTCTTACAAGGACCAAGAGGCACTCAAAGACCTCAAAACCCTTGTTTCTAGCCAAAGATACAACACAAGTATTCCTCTACTTGTGAGATGTTGGAGGCGGCTCCAAGAGTGGAAGAGAGAGGAAATGTTGTGATATTTTAGGTTACAAAAATCAGATTTAAAAAACTATCTAATAACTCTCTCACATCTTCTATTTATACTACAAAAGGAAAGGGGTAAAATGACTCATCCGCCCTTGCTTCTTGTGCCAACCTTGGAGAGTAGTTTATTACACATTAGGACCCCTCTTCACACATAAAAACGTTTAAGTCCTTGGTTGGTTCAATCACCAACTCACACACGGCCATTTGCATGAACAAAGCTTGGAGTTTTTGTAATTCCCGAGCTTGGCTTCTAGTGAAAGGCCGTGTGGCTGTCCTAACCGTATCATTGACACCACTACTGACCCCGCCCATCCCAACCTATAACAGTTCCACAAAAGCCTTTAACCATAAGAAAACCAATATCAAGTTGGAATATGCCCCCAAACATAGCCAAAACCAATATCCATAAATGAATCAAAGTACGTAAAATCATCCATCAACATTAAATAGAGCCTTTCAGAATATAGAAGCTCACGATTTCAATCCAGTAGCTAATCCTAAATCCGATCACTAAGCAGAATGAGTAGAATGTCCGGAACCTATAACACGTGGGGATATAGCCGCTCAAGGATGGGTTAGTGGGTGAACGCTAGTAAGTACTCAGGATAAGGATAAAATAATGCCACCCAGTAAAACTAAGTAAACCAACCATATGCACACAAATATACACACACACACATATATATACAACCATGTTGGGAAATAAAACCAGGTTTGGCATGCCTTTAAAAACATTAATATTGGCATGTGTAGCCTAACCATCCTTAGAACCTTCCACGGCTTATATGGGTCCAGTGTAACCCCTTGAATGGGCCCCGATGCATGTATTCACATTAATTAGAGATACCATAAATGTAAGGGATTACCAAGTACCCTTCTCTCTCCATGATATATATATATAGTGTACTTATAGGATTTACATGTACATCAAGTATCATATATGGTCGTCATAATATCGGCAAATATTAGTTTCCAGTGTTCGTCCATTAGACTCGCACCCTCACGGTTAGCTATGACTCCCCACCATTATTTTCCAGTTAAAACCATGTCCAACCAACCAAACCATTATTCCATTACTATTAACCAACCAAGGCTATAAGTAGTGGTATCGTCATACCGACTATAGCTTGAAAGGAATATCCTTAGCCAACCTTTTTATGTAAAGGGAATCCCATGCACCCATAAATTACATTATCAAGTTAACTTGGAGGATTCCCAAGTACCCTAAAAGTGTTCCATTATTAAGTTTTCTTGGGGGAATCCCATGTACCCCACAAGTTATTCATTAACATGTTTACTTGGGGGATTTTCTTGAACCCCACTAGAAAGTTTAATTGACAATAACCATGACCACCAAACCTTGCCATTAACCATTTCACACCATTTAACCTATTTATACCATTTAGGGTTCCATTACCAAACCATACCATGCAATAGTTCCATTAAAGTCCAATAATATAGCAAAAGCACTATCATAGGCATTTTATCATACATGTTGGGGGCATAGTATTTCCAAACCCAATTGCAATTATCAATAAACCATTGCCATGAAGACAATTATCCAAACCACCATTAAAGCATGTAAAAACATAATTAAAACATGGCAAAACCATAACCAAGCATTTAATACCAAAACTGCAACTTTATTTGAAAACCCCAGAACCATACAATAATCATGCCATGAAAACATTGTATAAATCATGCCTTTAGTTAGAACTAAAAAGGGGAGGAGTATCTTGCCTAAGATGACAAAGATAATGGAGAGAAATCACCCAATTAAGCCCTAAATTGCTCCTCTAGATGAAACCCTAGCCTTTCCTTACCCAAGAGCCTTAGAGAGAATTAGAGAGTGTTTCTAAGTGTTTAAGATAAGGATAATAGGGTAAATAACCTCCCAATAGTGATATAGGTCATGGGGTCATAATAGGTTAAGAGGGGAAATGTCTAGATTACCCCCAACTTAACTGTATAAAATCACCGCAGGTGGGTATGACTCCACCATACTAGTCATACCCTCTAATACGAGTGGTACCCATTACTCGTACCCTAGAACTCTCTTAGAACCCCCACACTGGTCAACATACGACCATGAAAACCAAATCATATCTAAGGATATGACTAGTACCCTTAACCCGTACCCCATAACAGAAACAAGAGAAGTTGACACTGTCCAACATACGAGTGGGATGATAAAACTTGTACCCTATATCACAACCCATGGTGAGCCACTCGTACTCTGATCAGAGTTACTTTACTAAGTCTCAGATTAACTGAAGGAAAAATCAAACCATATGACACGTATCCGACCATACGACCCGTAACAACCCAAGTCGTACCTATTAATCCACTCCACAAACCAACATTAGTAAGTGTACGACCAATCTTACCAACCGTACCCTAGCATACGATCTATAACCCTAGTCGTATCTTGTCCAAAATTCAGAAATCTAAGAAATTTTCTAAGGCTCCCAAACCTAGGGTGTTTCAGTCTCCCCTACTAAGATCATTTATCCTCGGATGACAAAAAAGGTAGGTCAAACAAAAGCATGATTCATTTCCATTATCAAATATCAATCCTACCTTTAAGTGAGTTAGAAAATAAAAATGCAAGGATCTATTCTAAACCTTAACTAAGTTAGAAAATAAAGATGTGGTCATGAGCACATACCTTCCGCACGAATATCCAAAGTATTTCCAAATACAGATACGTGGACCCCATGTCCACCTTCGCTTCCCATATAGCCTCTTCTACCTTGTGGTTCTTCTATATAGCCTTAACCGAGGCCCCAACCTTGGTCCGTAACCGACGAACCTATCGATCTAATATCTCAACTAGGACCTCTTCATAAGACAGAGAATCCGAGATACCAAATCCTTCCAAAGGAACGACCGAAGAAGGATTACCAAGTCACTTTCTCACCATCAAGACATGAAATACCGGATGAATGTAGCTCAAACTAGAAGGCAACTCCAATTCATACGCCACATTACCAACCCTCCGTAAAGCCATATAAGGACAAATATACCGGGGATTGGGCTTTTCTTTTTTACCAAACCACATCACTCTCTTCATGAGAGATACCTTTAGGAACACCTTATCTCCAATCTCAAACTCTAAGTCTCTATGCCTTACTTCTGCATAGGACTTTTAATGACTTTGGGAAGCCTTAAGACTATTCCAAATCACCCAATAGGATATCTACACCTCCTACCATATAGTACCTCAAAAGGGGCCATTCCAATACTAGGATGGTAACTATTATTGTAAGCAAACTCTACCAAAGGTAGATGCTCAACCCAATTGCCTCTATAATCAATCACACATGCCCAAAGCATATCCTCCAGTGTCTGAATAGTCCTCTCTGTTTGTCCATCCATCTACAGATGAAAAGTAGTACTCAGACTAACCTTAGTACCCTACCTCTTACGAAAAGTCCACAAAAAGTGAGGTAAAAACTGTGTACCACAATCAGAAATAATCGAAATAAGTACCCCATACACTTTTACAATCTCATAAAGATACAATCTCGCGTAATCCTCAGCTAAAAAGTTAGTCCACACCGAAAAGAAGTGAGAAGACTTTGTCATCCTATCTATGTTTACCCAAATCAAATCAAATTAATTCTGAGATCGAGGAAGATCGGTAATGAAATCCATATTGATTACATCCCATTTCTATTCTGGTAACTCCATTTCCTGATACAACCTACAAGGGTTTATGTGCTCAACTTTGACTTGTTGGCACACCAAGCATTTGGCCACAAAATCAGCCACATCTCTTTTCATACCATTCCACCATTACATCCCTTTGATATCATGATACATTTTGTTCAAATTGGGATGAACAACATAGCTCGATACATGTGCCTCATCAAAAATACTTTGTCGCAAACCATTGACGTTGGAAACACATAACCACCCCTGGTACCTCAAGGTACCATCACCACTAATCTCAAAACCATTACCCTTTGCCCGTCGATTTCACTCTTGATTTTCATCAAGATAGGATCTAGGATTTGCTTCTCCTCGATTTTTGCACCAAGAGATGACCGAACCACTTTCTGTACCATCACACCACTATCTTTGGAGTCCAAGAGATGAACTCCAAGATTATCCAAGTGGTAAATAGCCTTCACCAATTCTCGCTTCTCCTTATCTAAATAAGCTAAACTCCCTACGAATAACCTGCTAAGAGCATCAACAACCACATTAGATTTACCTAGGTGGTAGTGAAGACTCATATCATAGTCCTTGAGAAGCTTCAGCCATCTTCTCTTCCTGAGATTTAGCTCCTTTGAGTGAACACATATTGAAGACTCTTATGATCAGAAAAGTGTCCATATGCACTCTATATAAATAATGCTGCTAGATTTTCAAAGCAAAGACCTCCGCTAAAATATCCAAATCATGAGTAGGATAATTTCTCCGATGAGCCTTCAACTGCCTGGAACTATAGACAATCACCTTCCCATGTTGTATAAAAGCACAACCAAGTCCCACCCGAGATGCATCATAATAAACCACAAACCTTTTATTACCTTTGTGCAATGCCAAAACCAGAGTCAAAGTTACCTTTCATGAACTGCCTATAATACCTAGCAACACCCAAGAAGCTTCGAATATCGATTGTAGTCGTAGGTCTAGGACACCTTTTAACCAAAACCACCTTTTGTAGATCCACCCATTATCCCTTCACTAGAAATAATATGACCAAGAAAAGTCACAGCGTTCAAGCAGAACTCACACTTGGAGAACATGGCATACAAATAATGATCCTTCAAAGTTTGCAAAACCGCACGGGGATTATTAGCGTGACCCAACTTACTCTTAGAATACACAAAGATGTCATCAATGAACACAGTGATAAAAAGATCCAAAAACTTCCTAAAAACCCTGTTCATCAAATCCATAAATATCGTCGGGGCATTAGTCAAACTAAATGACATAACCTGGAACTCAAAGTGCCCATACCGAATATGAAAAGTCATCTTAAGGATATTGATACGAGTCAAATGGCCACCTTAGCTTTTGATGACATCATTCGAAGTTAGTACGTGGGGCATCAAGCTTTGGTCGCATTAAGGACATGGGATCCTATATGGAGGGGCCGATTTGAGTACACCAAAGAGCAATCCCACGTGTGGAAGATTGCTTGGAGCATTGAAAATTGAGGACTCAAGGTTTTGGGCCTTCATTAAGGGCATTTTGTTCACTTAGCCTTGTCCAAGTAACACTCCATGACCACCCCTTTTCATTAAAGGTATTATGGTCATTTTGTTATGTAATAAGTTAGACTATAAATAGGTTCTATTATTTAATTTTCTAGTTAGTTTTGAATGATGAATGATTAAAACACTTGAAAATCCTCTCTCTTGAGAGTAGACCACCTTAGTATAGTCTTAGTTAGGACTTGGAAAGTCATCCTTAGTATAGGGCTTGGAAAAGCCAATATTGTTCTTTGCTTGGAAACAGTGAATCTTAAGGTGAGTCGATTACCTTAGCGGTCATCGTAAGAGTGTGGTTTTGATTATTACATTAATTAGGGGTTAGTGTTGAAATACACTTGGTTCTTAGTCTTGTAATAATCTTGGTCTCACTATCTATCTTTATTTTCTATGCAATTTCTCTTGTGTTTGTGTTGAATCCGTGTCTTGTTTCATCTTGTGTCATTGTTTATCATCTTTATCTCCTCTCTTTAGTTATAATTTTGGTTTCTAGATTTGTTTTTTCATATCATTTGGTATCAGAGCAGGGCTTGATCTTGTTCCTACAAGATCAATCTTGGGCTTACTTGTTAGAAAATTAAAAAAAAAATTGTTAAAACTGAAAATTCTAAAAAAATAACAATTTGTCCGTGTTTGTGTTCTTGGCCAAAATTGTGTTCTTTTTGTGTCTTGGCCGAGATTTGTTTGTTGTGTTACTAGATTTAGTAGTGTTCTTGTTTGTTTTGTTGTTTCTAGTGTTAGTTTTCTTGTCCACTAACACTTTGAGTCTAGATCTAAACTTGAGCTTGAACTTGTTGAAAGTTGTTGTTGTGAACTTAAGCTTGGCCCATTTTGTTAACCATTGTTGTGGTGGACTTTTTTGGCCGTGTGGTTTCTCCTTGATGTTCTAAACTTGACCACGTGATATTGTTGTTACTTGGTGGCTTGCGAACCATTTTGTTGAAGTTGTAGTTGTCTTGGCCAAGTGTTGGAGATATTGTTATTGTGGATTGGAGTTGGCCGTTGGAATTGTTGTTGTTCTTGAAGATTGTTGTTATTGTTCTTAGTGTGGTTGTTGTTGTTCTTGAAGTTATTCACCTTCCTTCATATATTGTTAGAACATAAAGTGAATGTTAGATCCTAAAAGGTGAAGGAAAAAGGTGTATGTACTTATTAGTCTTGAAAGACCTCCAACCACCAAAAGACTTTATATCACTTCTCAACCACTTTTCCATGATTTAAGGACCCACATTTTAAGGAGAAGTACAAGAAAAAGTCAAGTCTTGAAAATTGAAAAAGGCCTCAAGACTTATTTTCCCTCCTAAAACAAATTCCACCAATCCAAATTAATTTTTGACCAACACTTGAACATTTGAGAATAACCACTTGATAAAACTGAACCAATACGTGGCTTCCACATCATCACTGCTACTGTTCACACAATATTTTTGAGCTCAAAATTTTAGATTCTTAGTTTCATTTTTATTGTCCCTTAGTTTCGTTGTTGGTTCTAATACTAATTAGCAACTAGTAATCACCTACTTAGTTGTAGATTAGTTGTTGAGTCCATTTCTTTCGTGTCTTCATTATTTATGTGCTTTTCTTATTTTTAACTCATCGTAACTTATTTGTTTCACGTTCGTAAGTAGATTTTGTTTTGTGTCTTAAGTCGATCAAACAAGAATCTATTCCGACCGCCAAGTAGAATTGACATCTTATTGACTAACAGAGTATAAGCAACTTTCAATATTCGTCGCTCCAAATTGTGAGGAGCACAAAAGTGAGTGAATACGAGTGTTGGTGAGGAGATTTTACTACTAATTTTGTTTGTTCATTTTGTAGGTTTAAAAGGTAATATAAGGGGAATATGTCTTCGATAGTTAGGGATTATTGTGACTACGACATGGGAGACTATGATTGTAGTGAGGGGTTTTATGGCTATGAATTTGAGGGAGATTGCGGAGGCTATGAAAATAACCATGATCAGAACTTGGGCAGATTTAAGAGTTACGGTTTTGAGGAAGAAAATGAGGTGAATGAAGTGCCTAGTACTTATGGGGAACTTGGTGATGATGTAGGACCTCATGATGGATCTTATGATGACGTTGGGGCATGTGAGGAGTCTACAATTCTCACTCCGAACCTAGATTTGGTGTTAGGTATAACCCTTTCGTTCGTAAAGCTTATGAGAGCTAAGATGAGAGTACACGTGAGGAGTGTGAAGATTCATATTATCCAACTTGTAGTACTTCTTATCAAGATCGATATAGTGTGAATGGTTATACTAGCTCTAGTGGAGGTTATCCTACGAGAAGAAGAGGGTATGCATCTCCAAAACCGAGGGGTACTCGTGTGCTTTATAATGTTGATCCGAGAAGGAGTGTACACGCTGGAAAGGTAACCATTTTTGGGATACCGGGCTGCCTCGTTGTATTAAATAATAGGTACTATAGTAACTACATCATTCCATCCATGGTTGACTACTTGGGGTTGTTTCATGAGCCTTTACTTGTTCCATACTTCTTGGATGGGTTTAAGGTTACCGAGAGGGTCAAGGTTGTCTACTCCTAATTTGAATACCATGAGAAGGTGTGGTGCAATATTCTTTCATTGAAATATGGTCATTTATGATTAGGTGCCGATTGGTTTGCACAACATAGAGTTCCAAACGTGCAAAATTGGCCAAATGTTGTAAGAGACCAATGAGGGAATCGCCTCATGACTTACTTGCTGCCCAAGCCACGAAGAGAAATTCCTACTTACTCCAATCCGAATTATTATGAGAGACAAAAGATTGAGAGGAGTAAGGGAGTGCAAGGTGGTAATCCGAGAGTGGAAAAAGAAGAGGTTGTGTGGAGCGAAGTGAGGGGATTACCACCAAACCATGCTAACATTGGTTGTCCTTCTATTTCTAAGGACATTTATGTAGGTACCAACATAACAAGTGAAGGAAAACAATGCCGAAAGGTAGTTGCTTCCCAAGCTTGTGGAGGACCTTCACAACATGACAAAGAAGAATCTACTCAAGGACTTCAAGGTAAAATAGCTAACTCTTACACTTTCGTGCACATGAATGATAATTGTGTGGCTAGTAGCCCATTGAGTGTGAGTTATAGCTTGCCTATATATGAGTCTATTATTTCTTTGCCACTTGATGATGATGTACGTGTTGTGAGTGTGGATACACTAGTTGATCCTATTGATGATCGAATCGACTTTTTTTGTAAGATCGATTTATATCCACCTAGTGTTGAAACCATTGTGTTGAATGAAAGTACATTATCTTTTGAAATTGGTGTTGATCAACTTATATGTGAAAATTACCCATCACTTGAGGATGAGTATGATATGATTAATGAACCTCAAGTGTGTGATGATGTTGAAAATATTGATCAAAGGAATAAGAGTGAACCCGAGAGCTATTCTTGGGATAATCTTGCACTTGAAATCTCTTTGAAACTTGATATTTATCTTTTAGAGAGTGATGAACGTGTTTGTTCCAAATTTGTCAATGAAATAGATCTTGCTCTCTTTAGGTATAATGTCTTGTTTGAAGATGATATAACCACTCCTAATGAACCTAGTTGTGAAAATAATGGTATAGCTTGCCTTAGAAGCTATAGTCGATATGCTAACCCACTATGGTGTGGCAACATTCCTCCTAAAAATAGAAATCTCTTCTTGGAAGATGAGAGTACTCTTAAGGGTAAGGGATGTGTGGTCTTGGAAACTAATTCTCCTTCTACTTTGTGTGACTTTATTGTTGAGAGTACTCATGGTGACTATTGTGAAACTAGGAGTGGGTACACACATGATGGTACATTAGTAGAAGCCAACTTGAGTGATACATTTCTCCACTCTCTACTTTCTTTGGTTAATTTGTATGCTATTGTAGAGAGTATGCCATTTAGTTTGGGTGGAGATCACGGGAAAGGGGAGTATTGTCTAGTCCCGTGTCTATGGCCACTCTTCCCGTTTGACCCCGGTGCCAAATATAGATTTGATGATGATGGTGCACCCAACTTGTTGCTTGATTTACATTACAAGTAAAGTATCACTTTTGGTGAATTCCATAGCCAAAACCTTTGTGATTTCTCATTAATTATTTAATATTTAGTTAAAAGGATCCTTGGTTATATTCTAAGTATGTGCAACCTTGGCATGTTAAGGCGATTTGTCATGCTAACCCTAACCCTCATGCTATGAGGAGTTTGTATTTGTGTCATTTCTTTGGTTTTGCAAGGTTTGGATTCGAGGTCGAATCCTTTTCAAGAAGGGGAGGATGATACGAGTCAAATGGCCACCTTAGCTTTTGATGACATCATTCGAAGTCAGTACGTGGGGCATCAAGATTTGGTCACATTAAGGACACAGGATCCTATATAAAGGGGCCAATTTGAGTACACTAAAGAGCAATCCCACGTGTGGAAGATTACTTGGAGCATTGAAAATTGAGGACTCGCGGTTTTGGGCCTTTATTAAGGGCATTTTGTTCACTTAGCCTTGTCCAAGTAACACTCAATGACCACCCCTTTTCATTAAGGGTATTATGGTCATTTTGTTATGTAATGATACAAAATCAAACCAACAACACCAAGAGCTTCAAGTAGGCTCGGATTTCAGTCCAACAACACAAGAACAACAAGTTTAAGTTTCGGTTTTTCAGTCCAACAACACAAGAACAACAAGATAGATAACAATGCTAGTGAATCGAACAGAGCCCCACACGGCTTCACTAGACTTTAAGATAACAAAATCAACAACAACAACAAGATAAAGAAAGATAGATAACTTGACATATAACATTCAAGAAACTAAGAACCCTAACATCAAGAGAGGACCCTAAGTCTAATGAATATAAACACCAAGTTCTTACGAGGACCAAGAGGCACTCAACGACCTCAAAACCCTTGTTTCTAGCCAAAGAGACAACACAAGTATCCCTCTACTTGTGAGATAATAGGGGCGGCTTCTAAGAGTGGGAGAGAGAGAGAGCCGAAATGTTTAGTGTTTTTAGGTTACAAAATCAGCATTCAAAAACTAAGGAATAACTCTCTAACATGTTCTATTTATACTACAAACAAAAGGGGTAAAATGACCCATCCGCCCTTGCTTCTTGTGCCAACCTTGAAGAGTAGTTTATTACACATTAAGACCTCTCTTCACACATAAAAACGTTTAGGTCCTTGGTTGGTTCAATCACCAACTCACACACGGCCATTTGCATGAACAAAGCTTGGAGTTTTTGTAATTCCCGAGCTTGGCTTCGTGTGAAAGGCCGTGTACCTGTGGAGGCTGCCCCAACCGTATCATCCTCTCCATCTTGAGAGGAATTTGACCTCAAATTCAGCATTTGGTCATCTTCAACCGCATCCACGAGGGAGAGATCACCAACATTGAAAGTGTTGTGCACTTGATATTCCGGTGGAAGGTCAATCTTGTAGGCGTTGTCATTGATTCTCTCAAGTACTTGGAAAGTACCATCACCCCTTGGCAGCAATTTGGACTTCCTTTGAGCTGGAAACCGATCCTTTCGAAGATGCACCCACACCCAATCTCCGGGTTCAAGCACAAGCTTCTTCTCCCTTTGTTTACCCTTTTTGCAACCTCTTGGTTCTTCTTTTCAAGCTTGATCCGCACCGTCTCATGCATTTTCTTCATTGCCTCGGCTCTTTTATTTCCATCTAAGATGGTCATGAGATCACTAGACAAAGGAGTGAGATCTAAAGGGGTAAGGGGATTCAGGCCGTAAACACATTCAAAGGGAGTCATTCCCGTGCTCGAATGTATTACCCGGTTGTATGCAAATTCCACCAAGGGTAGGTGATCTTCCCATGAAGTCAGTTTACCTTTAACCATAGAACGTAGCATAGACCCTAAGGTTCTATTTAATACCTCCGTTTGGCCATCGGTTTGTGGGTGGCAAGACGTGGAGAAAAGTAACTTCGTTCCAAGCCTACCCCACATGGACTTCCAAAAGAGACTTAGGAACTTGGAGTCCCTATCGCTCACAATAGTCCTCGGTACCCCGTGAAGCTTTACAAAATGTTCAACAAATAATGAAGCTACACTACGAGTATCCTCGGTTTTAGCACATGGAATAAAATGAGCCATTTTAGAGAATCTATCAACAATAACAAAAATGCTATCTCGGCCCTTTCTAGTCCTTGGCAGCCCCAAAACAAAATCCATCGAAATGTCCAACCAAGGTCTAAGGGGAGTAGGGAGTGGGGTGTATAATCCTTGAGGTAGGAGACGAGATTTCGCACTCCGGCAGGCCACGCATTGACTACAAATTTTAGTGACGTCTTTGCGCATTTTGGGCCATTAGAAGTTCTCCTCTAAGATTCTGAGGGTCTTGTCTACCCCAAAGTGCCCCATGAGGCCTCCGTCATGGGCCTCCCTCACAAATAATTCCCTCCAATAACTAGAAGGAACACACAACCTCCTCCCTTTGAACAAATACCCATCGAACCGAGAGTAGGAGGAATGGTCATTCTCCTTAAGCCAACGGTCCCTTCCCCACTCTTCGCATTCCCTAAAAATAGGAGCAAAGGTAGGATCCTCGGGATACAACAACCGCAAGCTCTCAAAACCCATCAATTTCGAAGACAAGGTAGCAACAAGCACATGCTTCCTAGACAAGGCATCGGCAACAACATTTTCCTTTCCCCTTTTGTAATGAATTACATAAGGAAAAGTCTCGATGAACTCAATCCACTTAGCATGACGCCTATTCAACTTGTCTTGGCTCTTAAGGTGTTTCAACGACTCATGATCCGTTCGTATCACAAACTCCTTAGGCCACAAATAATGTTGCCAATTTCCCAAAGCTCTAACAAGGGCGTACAACTCCAAATCATAAGTTGAGTAATTAAGAGTTGCCCCTTTGAGCTTTTCACTGAAATAAGCAACGGGCTTACCTTCTTGCATCAAAACAGCCCTGATGCCAACCTTACTAGCATCACACTCTACTTCAAACATCTTATCAAAATCGGGCAATTGCAATAAAGGCGCCGAGATGAGCGTAGCTTTCAAGGCCTCAAAAGCCCTAGCCTGCTCATCACCCCATTTAAAGGGTCCGTCCTTTCTAATTACCTCGGTCAAGGGGGCTGCTATGGAACTAAATCCTTTGACAAACCTCCTATAAAAGCTTGCCAACCCGTGGAAACTTCGGATTTCTCCAATAGTTTTAGGGGTCGGCCAACTTCGAATAGAGTCTATCTTGGAATCGTCCACTTCCACACCCCTTTAGCTCACGACAAAACCCAAGAATATAACCTTATCAACACCAAAAGAACACTTCTCCATGTTGGCATACAGCTTCTCCTTTCGGAGCACATCAAACACACATCTCAAATGCATTACATGATCATCAATAGATTTACTATACACCAACACATCATCAAAGTAAACCACCACAAACTTTCCAATATAAGGCTTCATTACATGATTCATTAGCCTCATAAAGGTGCTAGGAACATTGGTAAGGACGAAGGGCATGACCAGCCACTCATATAGACCGAATTTGGTCTTGAATGCGGTCTTCCACTCATCACCGGGTTGCATGCGAATTTGGTGATAGCCACTCCTAAGGTCCACTTTAGAAAACAAACAAGATCCGTGGAGCTCATCTAACATATCATCTAGTCTAGGGATTGGATGACGATACCTTATAGTGATTTTGTTGATGGCTCTACAATCGACGCACATGCGCCAAGTTCTGTCCTTCTTCGGTACCAAAAGCACCGGAACAGCACACGGACTCATGCTTTCCTTGATGTATCCCTTGTTGAGAAGTTCCTCAACTTGTCTTTCAAGCTCCTTAGTGTCCATGGGATTACTCCTATAGGCCGGTTTGTTTGGAAGTTGTGAACCCGGCACCAAATCAATTTGGTGCTCAATTCCCCGAAGTGGGGGCAATCCTTGCGGAAGTTCTTGAGGAAATACATCTTCATACTCCTGCAACACACAAGAAATCAAAGGGGAAATGGAAGAATTAGTGGGGTTAGTATTAGAACAATGGGCCAAAAGTAACATCGGCTTGTTTTCATCATGGTCCACGAAGAGTTCTTTCCTCCTAGCCAACATCACTACGTTTTCCATCTCCCTTGTCGTTGGGACAGCCTCGGATGTCCCTACTTCCTCACCTACGGCATTCCCCCCCTTTTCTCCCTTTCCGGATTCCTTCCCCTTTCCCTTCAACTTTCTCATCTTTTGATGCCACTCATTTACTTGGGAGGGTGAAAGAGGATGAAGTGTGACCTTTCGGCCATCCTTCTCAAGCGTATACCGGTTGGACCTCCCATCGTGTTTAGTAGACCTATCATATTTCCATGGTCTACCTAAAAACAAGTGACATGCTTGCATTGGGATCACGTCACAAAGAACTTCATCGTGGTAGTTTCCCACCTTAAACCGAATCACACATTGCCTTGTGACCTTTAATTCACCACAATCGTTCAACCATTGTAGCTTGTAAGGACTAGTGTGTAGTGTAGTTGGTAGCTTCAAGAAATTTACCATAGCATGGCTCGCAACATTTGTACAACTACCACTATCAATCACCAAGGTGCACACACTCCCCTTTACAAGACACTTAGTATGGAATAGATTTTCCCTTTGACTCGGGTCATCTATCGCCTTACTAATCATGACACGTCTAACCACAAAGTTTGGAACCACACACTCCCCTTCTTGTGGATAGACATCTTCACTACCATCTACTTCATCATCACTCGGCCCATTTTCAGCTCCCTCTCCATCTTGAGGCTCGGCCTCATCCTCCCCCCTTTCGGAAACCACCTCCTCACCAAGGTAGTACACTTTCCCTTCTCGTAGGATCACATTGCGCCGGTTCGGACATTCATTGGCCTTATGCCCCCAACCTTGGCACTTGAAGCATTGGAACCCCTTTGGGTTGGGATATTTGTGAGCCTCCGGTTTCGGAGGGAATTTAGGGACTATTTTGGACTCGGGCAGCTTCGTAGGGGCGGGTTGGTCCTTGTTTTTGGGCCAACCCGAGGGGGTTTGTACCCTTGCCTTGAAGGATGATCTCTCCTTAAGTTCCCTTTCAATCTCAAGGGCCACTTGGAATATACCGTCAATGGTTTCAAACCGGTGAAGGGTCAAATGAGTGGAGATCTCTTTGTTCAACCCACACTTGAACCGGATGATGTCGTGACTGATTCGCTCCCCACGATGATCAAGTTTCAACATGAGTTGTTGGAACTCGTCAAAATAGGCCATCACACTCTTGCCTCCTTGCCGCAAGCCATATAATCTAGCAAGCAACTCATGACGATATCTCTCGGGAAGGTATCGTTGTCTCATCAAATACCTCAACCGATACCAAGGTGGTGGCTGCCCATCAACTAATTCATTACCAAATCGTTTAACATACTCCCACCAAGTGTTAGCATAGCCCTCGAGGTGAGCTATAGCGTAGCAACTCTTCTTTTCTTCCGAGATGTCATTAACTTGGAAAACTTTGTCACAAGCCGATTCCCAAGTGAAGTAGGTCTCGGGGTCACTTTCACCCTTAAAGATGGGTAGGCTCAACTTGATGGTGTTGATGCCTACGTCTCTCTCTTGGTGTCGGTTTCCCCTATCTCCATACCCCCGGTATCTCCTAGGTTCTCCTCGACCCCCTCTTAACTCCTCCTCCCTCATATAAGCATCATCAAAGGCTCCATCTCCTTCATACTCCTCTCTACCGTATCCTTCAAAGTGGGCTGGTCGGCCTTGGCCGTTTTGATTCGGAGGATTTGGAATTTGCGGTCTTTGGGTTAATGGAGCTTGGAATGGAGGGTTCGGATTTAGTGGAGGTACTTGGCGTCTAAATCCCTCTTGTGGAATTGGAGGGGCTTGGAAATGTAGTGGTCTAGTGGGGTCTCGGTTTGGAGGAAAATAGGTAGTTTGGCTTGCGGTATTTAGTGGAGCTTGGGGTGCATTTAGCATTTGGTGGACTGTTTCGGGGGTGATGGTTGCGGAGGAGGTCCTATCATGACCATTGGTAGATACATGTAGAGGAGTAGAAGGACGAGAGTTCCTTTGACTCTCCACTTGTTCTAATCTCCCACTAATAGTCGACACTTCCCCCTTTATTGCTGCCAAGTCCCCTCTCACGGCCCCAAATTCCGAATTCAACCTTTCAAGTGTCCGGGTAACGGCCTCAAGAGTGACCCTCATAGAATCAAGGGCATTAGTATCCACATTATGAGACGTAGCTCCTTCCATTGTCAAGGTATTATCCGCTTTAGTTCACCACAAGTTCGTGTTCCACAAGTGTTGTATAATTGGCTAGTAACCGTGAAATTTTTAAGGTATGAGTAAGCTCTTATCCGGAATGGATTCTTGTTTTGAAGACTCAAAGAATTCTTGCCGGACTAGAGTCAAAAATCAGCAATTCATTCAAAGGAATAAAAGTACTCAAATAATCGTTGACACGAACAAACGGTTCAAGGAACTAGTTGACAACCTAGTAGGAATGTACTAGTTTGTTAATTAGTTGTAGGACCAAGTAAGGGAAACCAAGGATCAACAATTAGCAACCAAAGAATATCCTAAGTTGAGCTTATAGTGACGTGGCAGCATGCAATGGTTCCACACGTTTTTTTTTTTGTGTGTTAATATTCACACAACTTGTTATAGTTTGCAAAGTGTTTTGGTGGGAAAAATAAAATCTTGTAGTATTTCACCCTTTTCAAACTCAAGAAAGTGAGGTTTGGTTGACTAATCCCACAAAACAAGGCTCCTTGAATTAGGGAAAAGTGATTGACAAGACTAGAAGGTGATGGGTGCAAGTCTTTCACAACAACTTTATAGCTTGTCTTACAACTTGAGCACACAACAAGATGAACAAGATGAACAAGTTCAAAAGGTGAACACCTCAACAAACTTCATCAACTTCTTTAGCACATAAACACACAACCACCGATTTTTCTTTTGGTTATCAACAACACACAACTTTCGGCCACTTCAAGTCACTACACAATGTTCAAGTTTTCAAGCTCAACTTTTGGATCTAGACACCTTAGTGTTGGTGATAAAGAAACCAACACTAGAAACTCACTAAACAAGCAAAATAACACCTAGATATAAACATACAACATCATTCTTGGTTTCAACTTTTAATGGACAGATTTTCAGAATTTCTTTTTGGTGTTGTTTGTTTAAGCCGTGAACTAGCCCAAGATGGGTTATGTTGGAACACAACCGGTCTCGCTTTGATACCAAATGATACAAAATCAAACCAACAACACCAAGAGCTTCAAGTAGGCTCGGATTTCAGTCCAACAACACAAGAACAACAAGTTTAAGTTTCGGTTTTTCAGTCCAACAACACAAGAACAACAAGATAGATAACAATGCTAGTGAATCGAACAGAGCCCCACACGGCTTCACTAGACTTTAAGATAACAAAATCAACAACAACAACAAGATAAAGAAAGATAGATAACTTGACATATAACATTCAAGAAACTAAGAACCCTAACATCAAGAGAGGACCCTAAGTCTAATGAATATAAACACCAAGTTCTTACGAGGACCAAGAGGCACTCAACGACCTCAAAACCCTTGTTTCTAGCCAAAGAGACAACACAAGTATCCCTCTACTTGTGAGATAATAGGGGCGGCTTCTAAGAGTGGGAGAGAGAGAGAGCCGAAATGTTTAGTGTTTTTAGGTTACAAAATCAGCATTCAAAAACTAAGGAATAACTCTCTAACATGTTCTATTTATACTACAAACAAAAGGGGTAAAATGACCCATCCGCCCTTGCTTCTTGTGCCAACCTTGAAGAGTAGTTTATTACACATTAAGACCTCTCTTCACACATAAAAACGTTTAGGTCCTTGGTTGGTTCAATCACCAACTCACACACGGCCATTTGCATGAACAAAGCTTGGAGTTTTTGTAATTCCCGAGCTTGGCTTCGTGTGAAAGGCCGTGTACCTGTGGAGGCTGCCCCAACCATATCATGTAATAAGTTAGACTATAAATAGGTTCTATTAGTTCATTTGCTAGTTAGTTTTGAATGATGAAAGATTGAAACACTTGAAAATCCTTTATCTTGAGAGTAGACCACCTTAGTATAGTCTTAGTTAGGTCTTGGAAAGTCATCCTTAGTATAGGGCTTGGAAAAGCCAATATTGTTCTTTGCTTGGAAATGGTGGATCTTGAGGTGAGTCAATTACCTTGGCGGTCACCGTAAGAGTGTGGTTTTGATTATTACATTCATTAGGGGTTAGTATTGAAATACACTTGGTTCTTAATCTTGTAATAATCTTGGTCTCACTATCTATCTTTATTTTCTATGCAAGTTGAATCCGTGTCTTGTTTCATCTTGTGTCATTGTTATCATCTTCATCTCCTCTCTTTAGTTATAATTTCAGTTTCTAGCTTTGTTTTCTGTATCAGATATCCTCCTCCCTAACCTTAAGCTGATGATACCCAGACAGAAGATCTATCTTAAAAAAGAATTTGGCACTTTGCTTTGATCAAATAAGTCTTCTATCCTTAAAACACGATATTTATTCTTAACCATTACCTTATTCAACTGTTTGTATTCAATGCACATCCAAAAGGAACCATCCTTCTTGCGCACGAATACAAGCAGTGCACCCCAATAGGACACACTAGGACGGATGAAACCCTTATCCAAAAGATCCTTAAGTTACTTCTTGAGTTCCCTCAACTCAGCCGGAACCATTCTAAGAGGAATAGATATTAGACGAGTGTCCAAAACCAAATCAATACCAAACTCAATCTCCCTATCCAATGAAACACTAGGAAGATCATCAAAAAAGACTTAAGGAAACTCAATCACCACCGATATCAAATAAAAAAAATGACTTTTCGAGTTAGAATCTTTAACCCAGACCAGATGATAGAGACACCCTTTAGAGATTAACCTCTAAGCTCTAAGATACAAAATAAACCTCTCCCTAGGATATAGGGAACCACCATCCTACTCAATAACCGGTTCACCGGGGAACCTAAAGACAACCTTACGGGTCTGACAATTTAAGGATGCGTAATGATGAAGTAACCAATCCATCTCCAGAATAATATAAAAATCCACCATATCAAGTTCAAATAAATCCACCAAAGATTACCTACTACCAACAGATACCACATACCCCGTGGAGACCCTTTTAGCAACCACAAAGTCTCCTACCAGAGTAGAAATAGAAAAAGGATCCAAAATAACCTTGGGATCAAAACCAAAATACACAGCCACAAATGGGGTCAGATAAGAAAAAGTGGAACCCGGATAAAGCAAGAAATACACATCACGGGAAAATAGTTTTAAAATACCAATCATGACATCAGGTAAGCCTCAAATTTCTATCGAGTAGTAAAAACATATAATCTATTCCGACTTGTTCCAGTACTTGAAGAAGAAATAGATCAGAAGCAGCACCCTTTGGCGCAGGAGCAAAAAATAAAGAAAATAAAGCCTTACTCTCTCCTGAAGCACCCAAACCAACTGGACAGTTTCTAAGCATATGGCCTAGCTAGCCATAGTTGAAACACTTGTCCCACTCCTCATCACAGAATCCCCTATGTAACCTACCATAGAACTAATAAGAAGGGCATGATGAGGCTAACTAAAACCCACTTGCCTGAGATTGGGCACCCTGTACCCAAAAATTATCACCACCTTGCTAACGCCTATCACCTAAATACTTTGGATAAGCAGGTACTAGCTATAGAGAAAGAACCAGAACTCCATCACTTATCATTTGACGGTTAACCGCCATCCTGACCACCTTATTGTAAAGAACCACCTTGTTCAGATAACTTGAAATTATTACCCTGCCTTTCCCTAAGCTCAGCTTGTTTCCTCTTTCCCCGTCCACCTATTGTATATGAACTACAAACCTAGACATATCCATATCATTGGTCAGCAATGCAGTATTGCTTTTAAGGATCAATTCCTGAGACAGTATAGAAGTGAAATATCTCATTCTTTCCCTCATATCTGATACCAATTCTAGAGCATAACTTAACAGTTGATGAAATTTCAAGACGTATTCCTTCATAGATATTTTTCCTTGCCTCAGATTGACAAACTCCTCTATTTTTGCTTCCCTCATCTCTTAAGGAAAGAAGCGGTCCAAAAAAGCATTAGAGAAATGTCCTACAAAGTTGACTCCTCAATAACACCTCTCACCCTATCCCACTCCTCGTACCATTGGTGCGCCACATCCTTAAGTTGACAAGTCGCAAAATTCACCCTTCCACATTCGTGGCCTGCATCACCCTGAATATCTTGTCTATTTCATCCGAGAAACCCCAAGGATCCTCCTTCACCTTTATACCAGTAAAAGTAGAAGGATTCATCTTCATGAATTGGCCAACCCTTGTGGCCGCAGCAGATGTATCCCGCTCAGCCTGAGCAACAACCAACTAAGCAGTAACATGAATCGATTTTCAAAATGCTGCATTCATCACCTCACCCTGTGGAGGACTAGCAGCAACTAGTGGAATACTAGAGTAGGGGTCGGATTCCTAGACCGAGTATGGATCCCCTAAGTAGTATGTGTCCCTTCAATATTATCCTTAGTTGGGACAGAAGAGTTACCTTGCATTTTAGATCATCGAGGCATGATTTGAAAATAAACAAACTCGAATTAGAGAAGAATCCAGGACTTAGGCTCCAAGCTTGAAAATTAAATAATAATAAGGTGAAACATTCCTAAATGCCTTATAACCTTTCCCTTATGAGTGTGTCGCACTATGCACCCCTAAAAGAAACTCTAATCGATACGACTTTATGGACTCCCAATTGACCATGAATCTATATCTCGTATACCTACTTGACATGACCCAGCCTAGGGCCTTATCGTAATGGGCATCCCAAGTCCATCCAGGACCGAAGACCACACCCAATACCCAATCCAACTATCCAGCATATACCCTAAGTCAGATGAATTCCAAATGTATAACAAGATAGTGTGTAATTGCACAAATCCAGACTCTGGGATAGGTCTATGACCGAGACCTACCCAAATAAGTCCAACCATCCAAACTGCTACTAATAACAAACCGCCAAACCAAACCATAAACCAAAACCATAATAATAACCAAACCAAGTACTATAACATAATACAAAAGGATGGAATAGTGAGAAATTTAGTCAACTGATGTCATCCCTAATGTCAATGCCAATATTAAGGCTGACACCACTATTGATTCCAGCCATATAAACCTATAGAAGTTCTACAAAATCCTCTAACCAAAATAAAACCAATATCCAATTAGGACATGCCCCCAACCATAGCCAAAACAAATATCCAGAAATTAATCAAAGAATGTAAAAACATCCATGAATATGAAATGGATCCTTTCGGAATATGGAAGATCACAACTTTAATCCAGTAGCTGATTCCAAATTCGATCACTAAGCATCTATTCCTGTATCACGTGGGGATACAACAACCCGAGGATCGGTTAGTAGGTGAACGCTAGCAAGTACTCAGGATAGTGATAAAATAATGACATCCAGTAAAATAAAGTAAACCAACCTATGCACAAAACCATACATATATATATTACCATGCCGGGAAAGAGAGTCAGGTTTAGCATGCCTTTAAAACCATTAACCTGGATATGTGTAGCTTAAATATACTAGAACCACCCATAGGTTATATGGGTTCAGTTTAACCCCCTGAATGGGCCTCGATGCGTGTATCCGTATAAATTGGAGATACCAAAAGAATAGGGGATTCTGAAGTACCCTTTGCTCTCCATGATACATATGTCTGTGTACTTAAAGGATTCCCAAGTTCCTCATAGTACCATATATGGTCGTTATGACCAACCCCTCATGTTAGAAAACATTAGTTTCCAGTGTCTATCCAGTAGACTCGCACCTTCATGGTTAGCTATCACACACCACCATTATTTCCCAATTAAAACTATTTCCAATTAACCAAACCATTATTCCATTATTATTAACCAAGGCTATAAGTAGTGGTATTATCATACCAACTATAACTTGCAAGAAACATCCTTAGCCAACCTTTTTAGGTAAAGGGATTCCCATGTACCTATAAATTACATTATCAAGTTAACTTGGAGGATTCCCATGCTCCCCATAAGTACTCCATTATTAAGTTTGATTGGGGAAATCCCATGTACCCCAAAAGTTATTCACTAACATGTTTACTTCGGGGATTCCGTTGTACCCCACAAGGAAGTTTAATTGACCATAAACATGACCATCAAACCTTTCCATTTTACCATTCCACACAATTTAAACCATTTATACCATTTAATGTTCCATTACCAAACCGTACCATGTAATAGTTCCACTTAAGTCCAATAATATAGTAAAAGCACTATCAAAGGCATTTTATCGAACATGTTAGGGGCATAGTGTTTCCAAAACCAATTTCAATTACCAATAAACCATTCCCATGCAGTCAATTATCCAAACCACCATTAAGTCATGTAAAAACATAATTAAAACATGGGAAAAACATAACCAAGCATTTAATACCAAAATGCCAACAAATATTTGAAAACCCCAAAACCATACAATAATTATGCCTTGAAAACATTGTATAAATCATGCCTTTAGTTGGAACTAACAATGAGGGAGGACTATCTTTCCTTAGATGATGAAGATGATGGAGAGAAATCACCCAATCAAGCCCCAAATTGCTCCTCTAAATGAAACCCTAGCCTTTCTTTACCCAAGAACCTTAGAGAGAATTAGAGAGTCTTTCTAAGTGTTTAAGATTAGAATAATAGGGTAAATAACCTCCCAATAGTGATATAAGTCATGGGGTCATAATAAGTTAAGAAGAAAAATGTCTAGATTACCCCCCAACTTAACTTATTAAATCCCCACAGGTGGGTATGACTCCACCATACTAGTCATACCCTCCAATACGAGTGGTACCCACCACTCATACCCTAGACCGCCCTTAGACCCCCCACTAGTCAATATATGACCATGCAAGCCAAACTATATCTAAGGACACGACTAGTACCCTTAACCCATATCCCATAACAGAACTAAGAGGAGTTGACACTCTTCAATATATGAGTGGGATAATATGAGTCGTAACCTATCTCACAACCCATAGAAAGCCACTCGTACTCAGATCCAAGTTAATTTACTTAGTCTCAGATTAAGTGAAGGAAAACCCAAACCATATGGCCCATATCTGACCATACGACCTGTACCAACATAAGTTGTACCCATTATAGAGCCTAATCCATACCACCAACCATTATTGGTTAGTGTACAACCAACCTTACCAACTGTACCCCAGCATACGACCTGTACTCCCTAGTCGTATCTTGTCCAGAAACCTAAAATCTAGGAAATTTTCTAAGGGTCCCAAACCCAAGGTGTTTCTTAAATATCACCACTGCACTCTTCTACCCCCTCCCTACTCTAATGAGAGAGGATATAACTCAAGTACTAATTCTAATGAGGAGAAGACAGTTTTCCTCCAGTCCGAGGACGAGACAGAATCTGCATTAGGTACTAGAGATAGAGAGATAGATGCACCCCAATTTAATGATGTTAAGGAGACATTAGAGGGCATATAAAGTGCCTCTACTTTATATACAACAACTCAAGAGTCCACCATATCTCTATCATACAAGTAGATTGGGCCATTCAGAGATGGTGTGTAGAGAACATATAGAGCATACATAACAAATACATTGTTATTACACATCAGGGAATACCTCAGTGGAGTATAGTTAAGTAGCCTTGTATTGTGATCAAAGCTTTGGAAAGGATTCCAGATCTGAAGGCTGCATTAGATAGATATACACTTGAATAGATGGGAGAGCACATGATACGGGTACGACCATGAAGGTGGGTGAGTGCGAGAGTGAATTGACTCGAGACTTGGAGTGTACATATGAAGTGCTAAGGAAGGCCTAAATAGGCTCCAAAATCAGTCCATACAATGAACTCTAAGGGAGCCCACTTGAAGACTTTGACTAAGGGGTCATTTTGGACAATTCACTCAAAGTCCATACAATTCATTTTGGACTCCAAGTCCATACAATGCACTCCAAGGGAGCCCAAGTCCATATCTATTGTATGGATATTTCATTCAAAGTCCATACAATGCACTCCAAGGGAGCCCTCTTAAAGTCTTGTTTGAATAGCTAATTCTTACAGATGTGTCATGCTTTAGTCAAATAGCTAAATCTTGTTTGACCACGACTAGGACCCTACGTGTCATAGTAACGCCTCACAATTCATAGCGTGTGACTTGTCGGGTTAATAGTAGTGGGTCCTTGAACTACTGGTATCCAGACGTCACGAGTTATAAGGTGACCCGTGACGACTAAGGTGACTTTTTTTGCACTTTTCCCCCCTTCTCCATTTAGTAACCATATATATAAAACACCCAAGAGGGTTTATTTCCATTACCTTAATTATCAAATACACTCTCTCAAGGTTCTAGGGTTGTCCATTTGATTATTTTTCCATTCTTGAGTTTGGGATACTTCGACTTGCCTCCTAGGTTTCAAAGGTTTTTGCATTGGATATCCTTCTCTATATAGCCTATTTCTAAAGTTTATTAGTTTGCGGGTACATTCTTCTAGTATGGCTAGTTCCTCACCAAATACTGGTTTTGATATTAGTATTAAGGCATTTTGGATTCGTCCTTCTAGTTTGTTGAGTTCGTCTCCTGGTGGCAGTTAGCTCTTAGCATCTATATACAGTTGGATACATTCTTCACACCATGTTTTCGTTCTTCCTTAAGAAGAGTTTTAGAATTTAAGACAACTGATAATTTCTGTGACCGCTTCATAAATTGGCAAATTGGACATTCTTAATATTAAGTTGCTTGGTTCTTGTTTTGAAACATTCATAGTTTTGACCCTTAGAAAATTTCTCAATTTTTGGCTTTTGGACATCATACAAATTGGGGTATTTCTCGTATGATATGGCATGATTTGGTTGATGTTGGTCGTATGGTGACCAATGTGGGTTGGATGGTTTCTGCCAAGGTACGGTTGGAACATACAAGTTGTATGTTAGGGTACTAATGGTAAGTTTTCAATTATATATTGCCCTAAGTTTAGTTTAGGTGATTCTATTCTACCTAGGGTACGATTTCATGGTACTAGTCTTATCACTGGGTACAATTTGGGTTGTGTGGTCATATATTGAGAGTTTTAGAGTCTAAGGTAAGGCCTAGGGTACGAGATAAAGGTACCCCACTTGTACCTTAGGTTAGTTGTGGTGGGGTGGTCGTACCATCCAGTGGGGATTTTAAGCAGTTTAAGTTGGAGGTAATTTGGACATTTCCCCTCTTAACCTATTATGACCCCATTACATAAAGCACCTCTTTGGGGCTTTATTAACCTATTGTCAATTAATTAAACTCTCAAATTCTCTCAATTATCTTAAGTTAAGAAAGGCTAGGGTTTCTTTCAAGGTGGTCAATTTGGGACTTACAAGGGTGATTTCTCTCTGACATCTTTTAAATCTAAGTCATGTTACACCTCTCTAATTGTTTGTTCCAACTAAAATCACGTTTTAAAAATTGTTTTCATGGCATAAATGTTGTATGGTTTTGGGTTTTTAATTATATGTTTGGGTTTTTAGTTACAATGGTTAGTTATGCTTTTCCCATGTCTTTGACTTATGATTTTAATATTATTATTGTTTTTTGAACATTTGGTTAGATCGGAATGGTTAATTGGTACATTTTTTGGCTTTGGAAACACTATGCCCCAACTTGTTTGATAAAATGTCTATGAGAATGTTTTGGTTACATTGTTGGACTTTCATTTAACTATGTGTGGTATAACTTGGTAATGGAACCCTAAATGCTATAAATAGTGTAAATGGTTTGGAATGGTTAAATAGTAAGGTCTTGGTGGTTATGGTAGGTCTAGTTGAAAGCTTTGTGGGGTATGAAGGAATCCCCCAAGCAAACATCTTGTGAGGTATATGGGATTCCCCCAAGTAAACTTAATAATTAATCTATGGGTACATGGGAATCCCTTCTTCTTAAAAATGATGGCTAAAGACATTGCTTGCAAGCTTTAGTCGGTATAATGATACCACTACTCATAGCCTTGGTTAATAATAATTGGAATGGTGGTTTGATTGTATGGTAATGGTTTTAATTAGGCAATAATGGTAGGGTATAATAGTTAACCATGAAGGTGTGAGTCCAATGAATGGACACTAGAAACTTATGTTAGCCGACATGAGGATTGGTCATGGTGACCATATATGATACTTATGGGGTATACGGGAATACCTTAAGTACACTTGTACATATGTTGATTATAGAGCGAAGGGTACTTGGAAATCCCCTACTCCTATGGAATCTTTGGTTCATGCAACAACACATACCGAGGCCAGTTCAGGGGGTTACACTGGACCCATATAACTATGGGTGTTCTAGGACGGTAAAGCTACACATACCTAGGTTAATATTTTAAACGCATACAAAACCCAGTTCAGTTTGCTAGCATGACTATATATATGTATGTATGGTTGTGAATGCATATGGTTTGTTTACTTGGTTTTAAAAGTTTGCATTATTGTATCCTAATCCTGAGTGTATGCTAGCGTTTACTCGTTAACCCATATTTGGGCGTTGTATCCCTACGTAATGCAGGAAAAAATGGTTCTACTTCTCCTGCTTATTGATCAGATTTGGGATCAGCTGTTTGGATTGAAGTTGTGAGCTTCCAGATTTTGAATGGATCTATTTCATATCATGGATGTCTTTACATACTTTGGTTATTTCATAGATATTTGTTTTGTCTATGGTTGCGGGTATGTCCCAACCGGATATTGTCACTACTATGGATTGGTATGGGCAGTGTTGGTAATGGTTTCAGCCTTGGCATTTGTATTGGTATAATAACTAATACCATTTGATAGTATTTATGATTGTTCCATCTTATTATTTTATGAACTAGTACATAGTTATTGTTTCGATTTTAGTATGGTTATTAGTTGGTATTGGATGGTTGCACTTCTTAGGTTGGTCAGTGTTATGGACCTATCCCAGGGTCTAGAATTTTACAAAATGGTATCGTGTTATATGTTCAAAATTCGCCTGACTCAGGGTACGTGTTTGGAGTTGGGTTAGGTAATGGGTGATACAAGAATAATGGCCGCCTTAGCTTTTGACGACATCATTCAAAGTCACTATGTGAAGAATCAAGCTTTGGTCACATGGACGGCATGGGATCATACTTGGAGGGGACGTTTTTAGCCTACCATTGATCAAACCCAAGTGTGGAAGATTGCTTGGAGCCTTGAAGACTTAAGGACTCTCGAGTTTGGACCACCTTTGTTGGTTCATGGTTTTGGTTCCCTTTACTAAGGGCATTTTGGTCACTTAGCTTTAAGGGCATTTTGGACAATTCATATTGTCTTCCAACACACCAAGGCCACCCTTGGTCATTAAGGGTAATGTGGTCTTTTTGTCTACTTTTGTAATATACTATAAGTAGTGCATTTTAGGTCTTTTCTCTTTATTTTATGAAAGATGAAAGATTGAAACATTAAAAATTCTCTCTCTTGAGAGTAGAACACTTAGTCTTAGTTAGGGCTTGGAAAAGCTAGTATTGATCTTTGCTTGGAAACAGTGGATCTTGAAGTGAGTTGATTTTCTTGGCGGTCACCGTAAGAGTGTGGTTTTGATTATTACATTCATTAGGAGTTTTTGAGTTTAATACACTCTTTAGTTCTTTATCTTGTAATAATCTTGGTCTCACTATCTATCCTTTACTTTAGTTGTTGTTATCGTGTAGTGGACTATTTTGGGTCATTTATTGAATCCGAAACTTGTGTTATTGTTGTTGATAATGTTCATCACGTTTTATAGCTATTTTGGTGTTGAAATACACCCTTGTATATTTTATTCTTGTTGTTGGTAGCAAATCAGAGTGTGGTCTCCATCTTGGTCCTCAAATCCTTAAGATTAGTGGACTGATTTGGAGTGTGTTTTGTGCCTTCCGTTGTCTTTATTGTATCATTTATTATCAAATCATGTCTTGATATTGTTCCCACAAGATCAATATTGGGCTTGTTAGTTGAAAAATAAAAAAAATATTGTTAAAAAAAAAAGTTGAAATCTGAAAATTCCAGAAAAATAGCAATCTGTCCATTTTGTGTTCTTGGCCGAAAATTGTGTTCTTGTTGTGTATTGGCCAATATTTTTACTTGTTTTTTTTGTCTCTAAGTGTTAGTTTTGTTCCTCACTAACACATTGATATCTTAGATTTGAGCTTGAAATGTTGATGTTGTTAATGTGAACAAAGTGTGACCGATTGTTGTTGGTATTGTTGTTGCGGGTTTGAGACTTGAACGTGTGATGTGTTGTTGGTTCAAGTTTTGAACGTGTATTGTGGAGATTGTGTTGTGGAATTTAATATTGGGAAGTTGTTGTTGTTGTTTGGGAGGTTCAACATGAACCTTAGAACTTCAAGACTCAAAGTTTGTGTTCTTGGTGTTCTTGGTATTCTCACCATCTCCATATATTATTGAAAAAAAAAATGGTTGTTGATCATAGAAGTTGAAGAAAAAGAGTGTGTATTGTGTTAGTCTTACAAGACATAGATCCAAGTTTCAAGGTGTAGTATTTGTGACTCAAAGACTTTTCCTACACACTAAAGACTTTACATCACTTCTAAACCACTTTCCCATGAAACAAGGGTCTTTTCCCCAAGAAACAGGTTCCATGTTTTAAGGAAAAGTACTACAAAAGTCCAGTCTTGAAATTTGAAACTTGAAAAAAAGGCTCCAAGATTTATTCTTCCCTCCTTAAAACAAATTTCACCAATCCAAATTAAAATTTGTCAAGATTTGGGCTTTGGAAAATAAAAATTGTAGAAACCGCAACCGATACGTGGCTGCCACATCATCAAGTTACTGTTCATGCATCAAATTTTAGATTCTTAGTTTCATCTTATTGTTTCATTAGTTTCATGTCTTGATTGTAGAATTAATGAACAACTAGTAATCACCTACTAAGTTGTAGATTAATTATTGAATCCGTTTCTTTGTGTCTTCATTATTTGTGTGCTTTTCTCATTTTTAACTTTTAGTAACTTCTTTGTTTCATGTTCGTAAGTAAATTTTATTTTGTTTCTTGAGTCGATCAAGCAAGAATCCATTCTGGACGCCAAGTAGAATTGACATCTTATTGACTACCGGAGTATAAGCAACTTTCAATATTTGTCGCTCCAATTGTGAGGATCATAAAAGTGAGTGAATACGAGTGTTGGTGAGGAGCTTTTACTACTAATCTTGTTTGTTCATTTTGTAGGTTCGATAGCTGGGGATTATTATGACTACAACATGGGAGACTATGGTTGTAGTGAGGGGTTTTATGGCTACGAAGTTGGGGGAGATTGCGGAGGCTATGAAAATAGCCATGATCGAAACTTGGGCAGATTTGAAAGTTACTGTTTTGAGGGAGAAAATGAGGTGAATGAAGTGCCTAGTGCTTATGGTGACTTTGGAGATGAAGTAGGACCTCGTGATGGATCTTATGATGGCGTTGGGGCATGTGGGGAGTCCTACACTTCTCACTCCAAACCTAGTTTTGGTGTTAGGTATAACCCTTTCATTCGCAAAGCTTATGAGAGCTATGATGAGAGTACACATGAGGAGTGTGAAGATTCATATTCTTATATTGGCCTCGCAGGATGTCTTCAAAAGCTAAGGTGACCATTTATCTTGTATCAGTTATCTTGGCCAAGATTTGTTTATTGTGTGTCTAGAACTTGTAGTCTTTTGTTTGTTCAGAGTGTTTCTAGTGTTGGTTTCTTTCTCATCAACACTAAAAAGTGTCCAAATCTAAGATTGAACTTGAACTTGTTGAAGTTGTTGATGTGAACAAGGTGTGGCCAAGTTGGATGTTGTTGTTACCTAAACCTTGGCCGATTTGATGGTCTTGTTGTAGTGGAGTTGGAAACTGAAATTGTTGTTGTTCTTTGAGTTGTTGTTGTGTTCTTCTTCACCCTGTCATCATCTTATTAATCTTTAAAGTGCAAACTAGATCTAAAAAGGTGAAAGACAAGCTTGTAGTAGTTGCTAGTGAAAGACTTGTCCCTATCACTTCAAAGACTTTTTATCTACTTTTCCTTGATTTAAGGACCTTGTTTCAAGGAGAAAGTTCAAAGAAGTCAAGTCTTGCTTTTGAAATTTGAACAAAAAGGCTCCAAGACCACTTTTCCCTCCATTAATTAAATCCACCAATTCCAAATTGTATATTGTCAAGACTTGAAATTGGGATATTAAATTTTGATAAAAAAACTCAGGCCAATAGTGGACTGCCACGTCACTAAAGTACTGTTCATGCAATATTTTTTAGTTCAAATTTTAGATTTCTTAGTTTCATTTTATTGTCTCTTAGTTCGTTTGTTGGTTGGAACACTAATTGACAACCTAGTAATCTCCTACTAGCATGTAAGTTAGTTTAGTGTCCGTTTGTTCGTGTTTACATTTGTTGTGTACTTTTATCGTTTTGAATTCGTTGTTAGTTCTTGACTCAAATCCTACAAGATTTCCTTTGATTTTCAAACAAAAATTCATTCCGGGACAAGAGTAGACTCGACCCTCAATCACTCACGAAGTACAAGCTGGCTTTCAACACTTGTGAAACCAAGTGCAAGGTAAAACCGAGAGTGGGAGTGTGGTGAGACATTTTTGATCTAACAAGTTTGTTTGTTTTCTTTTTTTGTTGTGTCTTTTTGTTAGGTACAATGGCTGCCCATAATTTCAATGCCACATGTGATCGCATCAATGATACTATTGAAGACATGAAACGGCACATTGGAATTATACGCCAATTGCTACCCAAACTCTACCCACAAAATCCAATTGTCCAAGCACCTTGCAATGAAAGCTTCCCGAAGGAAGAGGTGGGCTGCTCCGACCAACACCAAGGTAAAGAGGAGATCGAAATATCTTTGGTACTTGATAGTGAACTTATAGAGAGTGAAATACGTGCTAGTTCCAAATCTGTCCGTGAGATAGATCATGCTCTCTTTAGGTTTAATGCTTTGTTTGAAGATGATATAAACACTCCTAATAAACCTAGTGATGAAAATGATGGTATAGCTTGCCTTGAAGGCTATAGCCAATATGCTAACCCACTATGGTGTGATGACATTCCTCCTAAAGATGGAAATCTCTTCTTGGAAGATGAGAGTACTCTTATGGGCAAGGAATGTGTAGTCTCGCAAATGAGTACTCTTGGTAGTATTACTGGTGTGCATGATGATCAATTTACTCTTAAATGTAGTTCACTACTTGAGCATGTGAATAGTGTGCTTAAAAATTCTCAAGTTAGTGATGATATCTATAGAATTGATCTTGATAATGCACATGACTCTTTGAACATCTTGTGTGGTAAAAGCATTGAAAATAGTTTTGTTCATAGAGACTATGTGTATAAAAATATTTTGCGTGTGAATGTGGGAGTGACATTGTAGGGGAAGAAAGGGCTAGCCTCGGCTTAGGCCCTTGGCTAATTCTTCCATTTGATCTCGGTACCATCTTAGGGTGGGAAAGGATAACTCTTGGCCTATTTTCATTTTGTTTTGGTATTTATCCGAGCCACTTCCTTTGTCATATTTATCTAATATTTTCATGTTTAATACAAAGGACCCATGGATATACTTCAAATTTGTTCCCCCTCAGTATGGCATATTAATGTGTTTATTGTTGCTAACCCTAACCCTCGTGTCATGAGGATGTGTGCTTGTTTGTCTTCTCTTGATTTTGCAAGGTACAGATTTGAGGTCAAATCCTTTTCAAAAAGGGGAGGATGATACGAGTATGATCGTGTAGATGGACTTATGAGGGCGTATGTTAGACCCGAGACTTGGTGTGTGCAAATGAAGTGAAAAGGAGCACCTAAATGGATACCAAAACCACCCATATATAGCACTCCAAGGGCGCCTATTGAAGCATTTGACTAAGGGGTCATTTTTGACATTTCACACTTTATTTTATAACCTACTATAAATAGAATAATGTAGGGTTTTAGTCATTAGTTTTTGTTGAATATTGAAAGTTGTAACATTGAAACACTCTCTCTTGTGAGAATGGCATCCATAGCCGAAACTTGTAACTAGGGTTTTCAACTTGAGTGTCGAATCACTCATGTTGGATTCAAGCTTGGAAACGTTGGATCTTGGGAGATTGAGGTCACTCTTGTGCCAACGTAAGAGTTAGGTATTTGTTGTGTATGATGTTAAAGTTCCAAGAGTGGAATAGGCTTTTGGGTTGTTAAGATTATACCTTCAATTTGTCTAACTATCTATCCTTTTGTTTCTTTGTAATCATGTAGTAGTGGTTATGTTGTAACCGTGTGTTTGTATGGTTAATGTCCAATCCAAAATTTGTCTATTGTTCATCTTGTTCTTGTTGTGTTGCTACTGTTTTGGTGTCAAAAAACACCCTTGTATTCTTGTATTCTTGTTGTTGTAGTGAATCCGAGAGTGGTCTACAAAAGGGTCCTCGGATCCTTAAGATTTGCAGACTGTTTTGGAGTTGTTTTGTGTTCTCTTGTTTTTCGCATATCATTTGGTATCAGAGCAAGGCTAGTTGTGTTCCTACACTACCAATCTTGGGTTCTCTTGGACGAAAATTCAAAAAAAAAAAGTTGAAAACTGAAAAAAAAATCCAGAAAAGTGCAAATCTGTCCATTTAGTGTTCTTGGCGAAAAATTGTGTTGTTGTTATCTTGGCCAAGATTTGTTTATTGTGTGTCTAGAACTTGTAGTCTTTTGTTTGTTTAGAGTGTTTCTAGTGTTGGTTTCTTTCTCATCAACACTAAAAAGTGTCCAAATCTAAGATTGAACTTGAACTTGAACTTGTTAAAGTTGTTGATGTGAACAAGGTGTGGCCAAGTTGGATGTTGTTCTTACCTAAACCTTGGCCGATTTGATGGTCTTGTTGTAGTGGAGTTGGAAACTGAAATTGTTGTTGTTCTTTGAGTTGTTGTTGTGTTCTTCTTCACCCTGTCATCATCTTATTAATCTTAAAAGTGCAAACTAGATCTAAAAAGGTGAAAGACAAGCTTGTAGTAGTTGTTGGTGAAAGACTTGTCCCTATCACTTCAAAGACTTTTCATTTACTTTTCCTTGATTTAAGGACCTTTTTTCAATGAGAAAGTTTAAAGAAGTCAAGTCTTGCTTTTGAAATTTGAACAAAAAGGCTCCAAGACCACTTTTGCCTCCATTAACCAAATCCACCAATTCCAAATTGTATATTGGTCAAGACTTGAAATTGGGACATTAAATTTAGATAAAAAAACTCGAGGCCAATAGTGGACTGCCACATCACTAAAGTACTGTTCACGTAATATTTTTTAGTTCAAATTTTAGATTTCTTAGTTTCATTTTATTGTCTCTTAGTTCGTTTGTTGGTTGGAACACTAATTGACAACCTAGTAATCTCCTACTAGCTTGTAAGTTAGTTTAGTGTCCGTTTGTTCGTGTTTACGTTTGTTGTGTACTTTTATCATTTTGTATTCGTTGTTATTTCTTGATTCAAGTCCTACAAGATTTCGTTTGATTTTCAAACAAAAATCCATTCCGGGACAAGAGTAGACTCGACCCTCAATCACTCACGAAGTACAAGCTGTCTTTCAACACTTGTGAAACCAAGTGCAAGGTAAAATCGAGAGTGAGAGTGTGGTGAGACATTTTTGATCTAACAAGTTTGTTTGTTTTCTTTGTTTGTTGTGTCTTTTTGTTAGGTACAATGGCTGCCCATAATTTCAATGTCACATGTGATCGCATTAATGATAATATTGAAGACATGAAACGGAATATTGAAATTATACGACAATTGCTACCCAAACTCTACCCACAAAATCTAATTGTCCAAGCACCTTGCAATGAAAGCTTCCCGAAGAAAGAGGTGGGCTGCTCCAACCCACACCAAGGTAAAGAGGAGATCGAAATATCTTTGGTACTTAATAGTGAACTTATAGAGAGTGAAATACTTGCTAGTTCCAAATCTGTCCGTGAGATAGACCATGCTCTCTTTAGGTTTAATGCTTTGTTTGAAGATGATATAAACACTCCTAATGAACCTAGTGATGAAAATGATGGTATAGCTTGCCTTGAAGGCTATAGCCGATATTCTAACCCACTATGTGTGACAACATTCCTCCTAAAGATGGAAATCTCTTCTTGGAAGATGAGAGTACTCTTATGGGCGAGGAATGTGTAGTCTCGCAAATGAGTACTCTTGGTAGTATTCTCGGTGTGCATGATGATCAATTTACTCTTAAATGTAGTTCACTACTTGAGCATGTGAATAGTGTGCTTAAAAATTCTCAAGTTAGTGATGATGTCTATAGAATTGATCTTGATAATGCACATGACTCTTTGAACATCTTGTGTGGTAAAAGCATTGCAATTATTTTTGTTCATAGAGACTATGTGTATAAAAATATTTTTGCGTGTGAATGTGGGAGTGACATTGTAGGGGAAGGAAGGGCTAAGTGCGGCTTAGGCCCTTGGCTAATTCTTCCATTTGATCCCGGTACCATCTTAGGGTGGGAAAGGATAACTCTCGGCCTATTTTTATATTATTTTGGTATTTATCCGAGCCACTTCCTTTGTCACATTTATACTACTATTTTCATGTTTAATACAAAGGACCCGTGGATATACTTCAAATTTGTTCCCCCTCGGCATGGCATATTAATGTGTTTATTGTTGCTAACCCTAACCCTCGTGTCATGAGGATGTGTGCTTGTTTGTCTTCTCTTGATTTTGCAAGATACGGATTTGAGGTCAAATCCTTTTTAAGAAGGGGAGGATGATACGAGTACGATCACGTAGATCGACTTATGAGGGCGTATGTTAAACCCGAGACTTGTTGTGTGCAAAGGAGCACCTAAATGGACACCAAAACCGTCCATACGTAGAACTCTAAGGGCGCCTATTGAAGCATTTGACTAAGGGGTCATTTTGGACATTTCACACTTTATTTTATAACCTACTATAAATAGAATAATGTAGGGTTTTATTCATTATTTTTTGTTGAATATTGAAAGTGGTAACATTGAAACACTCTCTCTTGTGAGAATGGCCCCCATGGACGAAACTTGTAACTAAGGCTTTCAACTTGAGTATGGAATCACTCATGTTGGATTCAAGCTTGGAAACGTTGGATCTTGGGAGATTGAGGTCACTCTTATGCCAACGTAAGAGTTAGGTATTTGTTGTGTATGATGTTAAAGGTCCAAGAGTGGAGTAGACTTTTGGGTTGTTAAGATTATACCTTCAATTTGTCTAACTATCTATCCTTTTATTTCTTTGTAATCGTGTAGTAGTGTTGATGTTGTAACCGTGTGTTTGTGTGGTTAATGTGCAATCCGAAATTTGTCTATTGTTCATGTTGTTCTTGTTGTGTTTCTACTGTTTTGGTGTCAAAAAACACCCTTGTATTCTTGTTGTTGTAGTGAATCCGAGAGTGGTCTCCAAAAGGGTCCTTGGATCCTTAAGATTTGGGGACTGTTTTGGAGTTATTTTGTGTTCTCTTATTTTTTCCATATCATTTGGTATCAGAGAAAGGCTGGTTGTGTTCCTACACTACCAATCTTGGGTTCTCCTAGACGAAACTTCAAAAAAAAAAAAAAAACTGAAAACTAAAAAAAATTCCAGAAAAGTGCAAATCTGTCCATATAGTGTTCTTGGCCAAAAATTGTGTTGTTGTTATCTTGGCCAAGATTTGTTTGTTGTGTGTTTAGAACTTGTAGTCTTTTGTTTGTTTAGAGTGTTTCTAGTGTTGGTTTCTTTCTCATCAACACTAAAAAGTGTCCAAATCTAAGATTAAACTTGAATTTGTTGAAGTTGTTGATATGAACAAGGTGTGGTCGAGTTGGATGTTGTTGTTATCTAAACCTTGGCCGATTTGATGGTCTTGTTGTAGTGGAGTTGGAAACTGAAATTGTTGTTGTTCTTGGAGTTGTTGTTTTAGTTCTTCTTCACCCTTTCATCATCTTATTAATCTTTAAAGTGCAAACCAGATCTAAAAACTTGAAAGACAAGCTTGTAGTAGTTGTTGGTGAAAGACTTGTCCCTATCACTTCAAAAACTTTTCATCTACTTTTCCTTGATTTAAGGACCTTATTTCAAGGAGAAAGTTCAAAGAAGTCAAGTCTTGCTTTTGAAATTTGAACAAAAAGGCTCCAAGACCACTTTTCCCTCCATTAACCAAATCCACCAATTCCAAATTGTATATTGGTCAAGACTTGAAATTGGGACATTAAATTTTGATAAAAAAAACTCGAGGCCAATAGTGGACTGCCACATCACTAAAGTACTGTTCACACAATGTTTTTTAGTTCAAATTTTAGATTTCTTAGTTTCATTTTATTGTTTCTTAGTTCGTTTGTTGGTTCGAACACTAATTGACAACCTAGTAATCTCCTACTGTCTTGTAAGTTAGTTTTGTGTCCATTTGTTCGTGTTTACGTTTATTGTGTACTTTTATCGTTTTGAATATATTGTTAGTTCTTGACGCAAGTCCTATAAAATTTCGGTTGAGTTTCAAACAAAAATCCATTCCAGAACAAGAGTAGACTCGACCCTCAATCACTCACAAAGTACAAGACGGCCTTCAACACTTGTGAAACCAAGTGCGAGGTAAAACCGAGAGTGAGAGTGTGGTGAGACATTTTTGATCAAACAAGTTTGTTTGTTTTCTTTGTTTGTTGTGTCTTTTTGTTAGGTACAATGGCTGCCCATAATTTCAATGCCACATGTGATCGCATCAATGACAATATTGAAGACATGAAACGGCACATTAAAATTATACACCAATTGCTACCCAAACTCTACCCACAAAATCCAATTGTCCAAGCACCTTGCGATGAAAGCTTCCCGAAGGAAGAGGTGGGCTGCTCCGACCCACACCAAGGTAAGGAGGAGATTGAAACATCTTTGGTACTTGATAGTGAACTTATAGAGAGTGAAACACTTGCTAGTTCCAAATCTGTCCATGAGATAGATCATGCTCTCTTTAGGTTTAATGCTTTTTTTAATATGATATAAACACTCCTAATGAACCTAGTGATGAAAATGATGGTATAGCTTGCCTTGAAGGCTATAATAGATAATATGCTAACCCACTATGGTGTGACAACATTCCTCCTAAAGATGGAAATCTTTTATTGGAAGATGAGAGTACTCTTATGGGCAAGGAATGTGTTGTCTCGAAAATGAGTACTCTTGGTAGTATTCTTGGTGTGCATGATGATCAATTTACTCTTAAATGTAGTTCACTATTTGAGCATGTGAATAGTGTGCTTAAAAATTCTCAAGTTAGTGATGATGTCTATAGAATTGATCTTGATAATGCACATGACTCTTTGAACATCTTGTGTGGTAAAACCATTGCAATTAGTTTTGTTCATAGAGACTATTTGTATAAAAATTATTTTGTGTGTGAATGTGGGAGTGACATTGTAGGGGAAGGAAGGGCTAGCCTCGGCTTAGGCCCTTGGCTAATTTTTCCATTTGATCCCGGTACCATCTTAGGGTGGGAAAGGATAACTCTCGGCCTATTTTTGTAACATCTCGTATCTTGCTTGTACTTATTCTAATTATATTGAACCTGGTATGGTCATATGGTATAGGTAATGGATGAGATTTGTTATGCAATTATTAATGGTGTAGATGGAATTATAGAGGTTGCCCGTATAGTTTAATGTGATGCGACTAAGTTAACGTTAAGATAACTATTTAAAATTGGAATCGTAAGCTAGTATTTGAATCTAAAGTTTAAAGTGACCAAGTGCGTATAAGTTGAAGGTTAGATTAAAGGGATTAGGAGCTGAAAATGAAGCAAAATATTGAGGTGCCTACTTGACTTATTTAAGATAGTAGGTGAGTCACCTACTTAAGTTGTTTGAACCATATTAATGGACCCATGGATATGGATCAGATTTGGGTCTATGCTAATATACTCATTTGGGCCAAATTGAACAAAAGAGAAAGAAAATGGATAAGTGTCCCAACACACCAATCTGCCAAGGCCCAAATATAATTGAGCCCAACAAGAAATTAAGCAAGTAGGTGCATCACCTACATTGAAGTTTCCACAGCTTGGACCCTTAAGTAGGTGCATCACCTACTTGGACCAATTTGACCAATTTTATAGTCCAAAATGCAGGTAAGGAGGTGGACAAGATAGGGCCCTTAAAAGGACAAGTTGCTGGTCATTTTACTTCACTTTTAAGTCACAAAAAAGGAGTATATTTCAGCAAATCACTCTACTCTCTCAAAAACAACAAGAGCAGGAACCCTATTTTTCCTTCTAGGGTTCTTGAAGAAACCCTCCCCTTTGCAGCCCAAGGTAAGTGAAAAACACTTAAGGTTTTGTTTAATTATCTCATGGGAGATTACGGAAACAAGTTATAAGTGTTTGACTATAAGTATATGGCTGATTATAGAACAAGCTGTTTGTTCACGTTTCCTTGTTATTGAGGAACTTTTTTTCTTCTTCTTTGGTTTAAGTGTGAAGGAAAGTTCAAGCTCTTGAAGAGTTCAATTAAAAGAATAAGTTGCTGAATTGACGTAAGGTGACTGCCCCATTTTGTTTTTCTTATATATGAATTTGAGAGGGGATTATGGATGTCTTGTTATTGAGAACTCAAGAGATGATGAGTTCAATAATTGATTGCTACAATAAAAGAGGTTTCGGACTATTTTGTGGACTGTTTTGTATGTATATGTTATGGACTGCCAGGTTGAAGTTGGATAAAGGTGTGATGAGTTTGTAATGAATTATAGAAGAAAGATGTGGTGATACACCACCGAACTAATGCTTGCTGTCCAATCTATTTTGCGTATTGTTTGGAATGTGTAATGAAGTCGAGATGGTTTTGGTGAACCTTATAAGAACCTATATGGTATGTGGGTATAATTGGAGGAAAAAAAGGGTTAAAAAAGTGTCTATTTACATGTCTCTTATTAGCGTATTACTGGTTCAAGGTACCATAATGTGATGACCACCAAAGTAACAATCTCAAAGGCTAAATAAACTAAGTAATGCAAATCTGTAAAATGACGAGTGGCAGCTCAGGAGCATTTACCTAGCATGGGCCAATCTCGATACCTTTATTTGTGGGTGGCAGCTCAGGGGAATAAGCCTAGCACGGGCCGATCCCAATCCTTATATGTAGGTGGCAGCTCAGGGGCGTAACCCTAGCATGGGCTGATCCAAATTTATCTATTTACCGCTGATCAGCTGGTCATTTGCATTATATGGCTTACAAAGATTATGAAGTAAGAAGGTAAAATGAAGAAAGAATGTAATGTACATTGTCCCACAAGTACTTATAAAGGTGGTCTACTAGTACTACTTATACACTTGTATCAGATTTCTATTGAGCTTTTGTATCAAGTGTGTTGTTACCTTCTGCCTTACATATTCAATACATATTTTCGTACTAACGTCCCTCACGGGGGACCTGCATTTCATGCTGCAGGCAGAGGCACTTCAGCTCATAGAACTCACTAGTAGGAGCGCGGGCTTTTTAGGGACTATTGGTGAGCTCCAGGTTGATTCGAGGCTTTCCGAGTCTGTTCCATATATTCTGGTATTGTACAGTAAGCAAGAGTAGGACGGGGGTTTGTACCGACCCTAACTAAGTCTATGTATCTTTTAGAGGCTTTATAGACTAATGTAAAGTTATGGTTGTGTCTTGATTTTAGACATGTTGGCCCCAATGATACGAGATCGACAAGGGAAGCACGAAACAAACACCAAATCAGTCCACTAATCTTAAGGATTCGAGGACCAAGATGGAGACCTCACTCGGATTCGCTACCAACAACAAGAATACAAGATACAAGAGTATATTTTAACACCAAAACAGTACCAAAACGTGATGAACAAGATGAACAACAATAATACAAGTTTCGGATTCAACGAAGACCCCAAAACAGTCCACTACACAACACATACACGATTTGCAAGAAAAATAAAGATAGATAGTGAGACCAAGATTATTACAAGATTAAGAACCAAGTGTATTTCAACACTAACCCCTAATGAATGTAACAATCAAAACCACACTCTTACGGTGACCACCAAGGGAATGAACTCGCCTCAAGATCTACCGTTTCCAAGCAAAGATCAATATTGGCTTTTCCAAGCCCTATGCTAAAGATGACTTTTCCAAGTCCTACAACTAATGGTGTTACACTCTCAAAGAGAGAGAAAAATATGTCTTTCAATTCTTCATCATTCAAAAACTAATGAAAATAAGACTAAGGGGGCCTATTTATAATACATTGCAAATGAAGATAACAAGACCACTTTGCCCTTAATGAGAGGGGCGGCCATGGTGTGTAAATACACCATGTGTAATGTCCAAAATACCCTTAATTAAGGTCCAAAACCGTGAGTCCTCAACCTTAAATTCTCCAAGCAATCTTCCACACGCGAGATTGCTTTAAGTTATGCTCAAAACGGGTCCTCCATGCATGTTCTTGTTTTCTCGAGGTGACCAAGTCTTGAGTCTCTATGTGTTGGCCTCCAAAAATGTCATCAAAAGATAAGATGGCCATTTGTCCCGTATCATCCTCCCCTTCTTGAAAAGGATTCGACCTCGAATCCAAACCTTGCAAAAAAACGAGAAGAGGACCAAAAATGCAAACTCCTCATGGCATGAGGGTTAGGGTTAGCATAACAAATCATCTCAACATGCCAAGGTTGCACATATTTGCAATATAACCAAGAATCCTTTGAAAGGAATATTAAAAACTTAATAAAAGATGTACAAAGGATTCGGTTATAGGATACATCAAGAGTGCCACTTTGCTTGTCATGTAGACCTAGCAGCAAGTTTGGTGCACCAACATCACCATTCCTAAATTTGGCACCGGGGTCAAATGGGAAAAGTGGCCATAGACATGGGTCTCGACAACACTTCCCTTTCCCGAGATCTACACCTAAACTAAATGACATACTCTCTACAATAACATACATATCATCCAACTCAAATAGAGAGTAGAGAAAGGTGTCACTCAAATCGACTTCTACTAAGGTGCTCTCATGTGTGTACTCACTACTAGTTTCCCAATAATCACCATGAGTACTCTCAACAATGAAATCACACAAAGTAGAAGAAGAAGTAGCTTCCGCAACTACACATTCCTTACCCTTAAGAGTACTCTCATCTTCCAAGAAGAGATTTCCGTCTTTAGGAGGAATGTTGTCACACCATAGTGGGTTAGCATATAGGCTATAGCTTCCAAGGCAAGCTATACCGTCATTTTCACCACTAGGTTCATTAGGAGTGTTTAAATCATCTTCAAACAAGACATTATTCCTAAAAAGAGTGTGATCTACCTCACGGACAGATTTGGAACAAGAAAGTTCCTCACTCTCTAAATGATCAATATCAAGTTTCAAGGATGTTTCAAACACAATATTACCCCAAGAAGAGCTCTCGGGTTCATTCTCACTTTGTTGACCAATATTTTCAAATATTTCACTCACTTGAGTCCTATTAAGCACATCACACACATACTCAAGTGGTGGGTAATTTTCACACATAAGTTGATCAACACAAATTTCAGAAGATAACGTACTTTCATTCAACATAATGGTTTCAACACTAGGTGGACATAAATCGATCTTACAAGAAGAGTCTATTCGGTCATCAATAGGATCAACTAGTGTATCCACACTCACAACATGTACATCATCATCAAGTGGCAAAGAAACAATACACTCACATATAGGCAAGCTACAACTCACACTCAATGGGCTACTAGCCGCACAATTATCATTCACATGTACAAAAGTGTAAGAGTTTGCCATTTTACCTTGAAGTCCTTGAGTAGATTCTTCTTTGTCATGGTGTGAAGGTCCTCCAAAGGTTTGGGCAGCAACTTCCCTTTGGCATTGTTCTTCTTCGCTTGCCATGTTGGTACCTACACAAATGTCCTTAGAAATAGAAGGACAACCAATGTTAGTATAGTTTGGTGGTAATCCCCTCACTTCGCTCAACACAACCTCTCCTTTTTCCACTCTCGGATTACCACCTTTCACTCCCTTACTCCTCTCAATCTTTTTTCTCTCATAATAAGTTGAATCGGAGTAGGTAGGAACTTCTTTTTGCGGCCCGGGCAGAATGTACGTCTCAAGGCAATTTCCCCATCGGTCTCTTATAATATTAGGCCAATTTTGCATATTTGGAACTTTATGTTGTGCAAACCAATCGGCGCCCAAGCTCACATAACCATAGGTTATGGGAAAAACATCACACCACACCTCCTCATGGTAATTAAATTGGGAGAAGACCACTTTTACCCTCTCGGTAACCTTAAACCCGTCCAAGAAGTATGGAATAAGTAAAGGCTCGCAAAATAACCCCAAGTAATCAACCATGGATGGAACAATGTAGTTTCTATAGTACCTATCATTTAACACAACGAGGCAGCCCGGTATCCCACAAATGGTCACCTTTCCGGAGTGTACACTCCTTCTCGGATCAACATTGTAAAGCACATGAGTACCCCTCGATTTTGGAGATGCATACTCTCTTCTTCTCATTGGAAAACCTACACTATTGCTAGTATAACCATTCACACTATATCGACCTTGATAAGAAGTACTACAAGGTGGAGAATATGAATCTTCACACTCCTCACGTGTACTCTCATCATAGCTCTCATAAGGTTTGCGAACGAAAGGGTTATACCTAACACCAAATCTAGGTTCGGAGTGGGGAGTGCGAGACTCCTCACATGTCCCAACTTCATCATAAGATCCATCACGAGGTCCTACATCATCTCCAAAGTCACCATAAGCACTAGGCACTTCATTCACCTCATTTTCTCCCTCAAAACAGTAACTTTCAAATCTGCCTATGTTTTGATCATGACTATTTTCATAGCCTCCGCAATCTCCCTCAACTTCGTAGCCATAAAAACCCTCACTACAATCATAGTCTCCCATATTGTAGTCACAATAATCCCCGGATATCGAAGTCATGTTCCCCTTATATCACCCTTTAAACCTACAAAATGAACAAACAAGATTAGTAGTAAAGCTCCTCAACAACACTCGATACACTCACCTTTGTGATTCTCACAATTGGAGCGGCGAATATTGAAAGTTGCTTATACTCCGGTAGTCAATAGGATGTCAATTCTATTTGGCGGCCGGAATATATTCTTGTTTGATCGACTCAAGACACAACACAAAATCTACTTACGAACTTGAAACAAAGAAGTTACTACGAGTTAAAAAAATGAGAAAAGCACACAAACAACGAAGACACGAAGAAACGGATTCAATAATTAATCTACAACTAAGTAGGTGATTACTAGTTGTTAATTAATTCTAGAATCAAGACATGAAACTAATGAAACAATAAGATGAAACTAAGAATCTAAAATTTTGAGCTCGGAAATATTGCGTGAACAGTAGCAGTGATGACATGGAAGTCACGTATTGGTTTCGGTCCCACACAACTTTTGTTGTCCAACTTCAAGTCTTGGTCAATTTTTTAATTTGGACTTTGGTGGAATTTGTTTAAGGAGGGAAATTCAAACAAGTCTTGGAGCCCTTTTCAATTTCAAGTTTTCAAGACTTGACTTTATTGTACTTCTCCTTAAAACATGGATCCGTAAATCATGGAAAAGTGTTGGAAAGTGGTTGAGACTTGATTGATAGGTCTTTGTTGGTTGTAGTGTCTTTCAAGACTAACACATAATACACCCTTTTCCTTCAACTTTTTAGATTTAACATTCACTTTTATCTTCAACAATATATGAAGGTGGTGATGAACATCAAGAACAACAACAACAACACCAAGAACTACAACAATAATCTCCAAGAACACCAACAATTTTCACACGGCCACTCCCAAATTCCACAATAACAATATCTCCAACACTTGGCCAAGACAACTACACCTTCAACAAAAATGGTTCTCGATCCACCAATTAACAACAATATCACGTGGCCAAGCTTATAACAACAACAAGATGAAAGCCACAAGGCCAACTCCAAGATAATAATGTTTTCACACGGCCAAGATTACAAAACCAACAACGGCCAAGTCTCTTTGGTGTTGCATTTTTTTTTTTTAACAAGAGATGAAGGTTGTGAAGAACTTCAAGAACAACAACAATACTCTTTTCAAGATCTACAACAACACCACAACACAAGGCCTTCAACTCGGTCAAGGCTCTACAACAACATCCAATCGGCCACACTTTGTTCACAACAACAATATTAACAATTCAAGCTCAAGTTTGGATCGACTCAAAGTGTTAGTGAGGAACAAAACTAACACTACAAACACACAAGACAAGTAAAAGACTTCTAGACCTAGACTCAAGAACAAATCTCGGCTAAGAACACAATTTCGGCCAAGACAACAACAATGGACAGATTGCAATTTTTTTCTCTGAAATTTTCAGCTTTTCAACAATTTTTTTTTTTTGTTTATATTTCTAACAAGCAAGCCCAAGATTGATCTTGTAGGAACAAGATCAAGCCATGCTTTGATACCAAATGATACGAGATCGACAAGGGAAGCACGAAACAAACACCAAATCAGTCCACTAATCTTAAGGATTCGAGGACCAAGATGGAGACCTCACTCGGATTCGCTACCAACAACAAGAATACAAGATACAAGAGTATATTTTAACACCAAAACAGTACCAAAACATGATGAACAAGATGAACAACAATAATACAAGTTTCGGATTCAACGAAGACCCCAAAACAGTCCACTACACAACACATACACGATTTGCAAGAAAAATAAAGATAGATAGTGAGACCAAGATTATTACAAGATTAAGAACCAAGTGTATTTCAACACTAACCCCTAATGAATGTAACAATCAAAACCACACTCTTACGGTGACCACCAAGGGAATGAACTCGCCTCAAGATCTACCGTTTCCAAGCAAAGATCAATATTGGCTTTTCCAAGCCCTATGCTAAAGATGACTTTTCCAAGTCCTACAACTAATGGTGTTACACTCTCAAAGAGAGAGAAAAATATGTCTTTCAATTCTTCATCATTCAAAAACTAATGAAAATAAGACTAAGGGGGCCTATTTATAATACATTGCAAATGAAGATAACAAGACCACTTTGCCCTTAATGAGAGGGGCGGCCATGGTGTGTAAATACACCATGTGTAATGTCCAAAATACCCTTAATTAAGGTCCAAAACCGTGAGTCCTCAACCTTAAATTCTCCAAGCAATCTTCCACACGCGAGATTGCTTTAAGTTATGCTCAAAACGGGTCCTCCATGCATGTTCTTGTTTTCTCGAGGTGACCAAGTCTTGAGTCTCTATGTGTTGGCCTCCAAAAATGTCATCAAAAGATAAGATGGCCATTTGTCCCGTATCATCGGCCAAGTGTTGTAGTTATTTTCATCGATACATAATATCATGTTGTCAGAACATTTGGTTGTTACAGTTACATGCATGGGAAGTACAAGGTTATGAATTGGTTCTCTCAGGCTTTTACGACTACGGGTTTCTATCCGCCCCAACAGGTTTGAGGCGTGACAAAAGTGGTATCAGAGCGGTCGTCCTAGGGTATCTACAAAGCCGTGTCTATATAGAGTCCTGTTTATGGGCGTGTTGTGCACCACATCTATAAATAAGAGACTATGTGACATTTAGGGGTTTTCTCTTTTTCTTCATATCTTAGATCGTGCAATAGAGCCTATGTTGTAGGTTAAGTCATATTTAAGCATTGAACCTATTTTTTTTCCTCTTATTATAGTAAAGATGTCGGTTACAAAAAGGAGTAAGAATATAGGTAGGCGGATAGACGAGGCTGCCAGGGAGGGACCAGTAACTCACCACCTAGACGAGCTAATCAAAGTGAGGCTCAAGCTGAGTTTGTGTCCCAAACTTCTCCTACCCCTCTATCTCCAGAAGAGCTAAGAAGGAGAAGAACCGCATCCTTAGAACTACCTACCAATGCTTCAGATCAAGATCTAAGGAGTGCAGTACAATTGTTGGCTCGTATAGTTTCTGGACATGCTCAAGGACAAGCCATTCCAACTATAGGTTCTAGTAGTGCAGATAGGGCAGCTAGCCTACGAACGCAGGATTTTCTCAAATTGGATCCTCCCACGTTCACCGGATCAGATCTTAATGAAGACCCACAAGACTTTATTGATCAAATCCAAAGGGCTCTAGATATTATGCATGTGTCGGGTAAAGAGACAGTTGAGCTAGCAGCATATAGATTCAAGGGGAAGGCTATATTGTGGTATGAAGACTGGAAATGATCTAGGGGTATCGGTGCACCTCCAGCTACCTGGAAAGAGTTCAAAGAGGCATTTCTTGATCATTACCTTCCATATGAGATTTGAAAAGCCCGTGCAGATCAGTTCCTGAATCTTTGCCAAGGGAATATGAGTGTGAGGGAGTACAACCTTCAGTTTAACTCTTTGGCTAGGTATGCTCCTAATATTGTAGCTACAATGGATGATAGAGTTCATCGATATATGGATAAATTGGATCTATATCTGGTTAAAGATTGTACCATTGCTGCTTTGAACAAGGATATGGACATAGCAAGGATACAAGCATTCGCACAAAAAATGAAGGATCAAAGGCAAAGAAGAAGAACACAAGAGTTAGAAAGAGGGTATTCCAAGAGGTCTAGATCTGCATGGCAGTTTATGGCATCCCAAGGAGAGTTTAGGCCTCGGTTTTCAAATAGACCACCTAGGACATTATCTTATTATTCTGCAGCTATTGCTCCATCACAATTTAAAGGGTTTAAAGGTAACCAGTTTGGTCAAAGAAATGAGAGTCAGAGTTCGCGAACAACAGGGTATCAAGAGCAAAGGATTATGAGCCAATTAAGTCCTCCTCGATAGCCATGTAGACAATGTGGAAAGCTTCATTTAGGTGCATGTCGGTTTGGAACAAACGCTTGCTTTTGGTGTGGTATGTCAGGACATATGATGAGAGAATGCCCTCAAAGAGGCATAGGTGGTATCTCACGACCTACTGGATCAGCCATTGTATCATCATCATCGGTGCCTTATTCAGGTAGAGGTGTACAACCTATGGGTCGTGGTAGAGGTGCTAAAGGAACAACTAGCTCTAGTGGAGTTCAGAATCGTACATACACTTTAGCAGATCGACAAAATTCAGAGGCTTCTCCAGATGTGGTTACAGGTACATTATCCATCTTTTCACATGATGTCTATGCATTAGTTGATCCGGGTTCTACAATATCGTATGTCACTCCATTGGTTGCTGAAAAGTTCAAAAAAACACCAGAACTGCTAGTTAAGCCATTCGAAGTATCTACGCCGATTGGTGAATCTGTTACAGCTAAGAGAGTGTATCAAAATTGTATAATAACTATTTACGGTCGTGATACAATGGTTGACCTATTTGAGTTAGAAATGGTAGATTTTGGTGCTATAATGGGTATGGATTGGTTGGCTTCTTGTTATGCCACAGTAGATTGCCGAACTAAGAGGGTGTGTTTCCATTTCCCAAGGGAGGCAGTCCTAGAATGGAGAGGTAATATTGGTGTGCCAAGAGGTAAATTTATTTCTTATTTTAAGGAGAAAAGGATGATTTCCAAGGGTTACATATGTCATCTGGTTAGAGTGAAGGATACAAATGCGGAGACACCAACTCTTCAAACTATTCCAGTGGTAAGTAAATTTCTCGATGTATTTCCTGAAGATCTTCCGGGTTTGCCTCCAGAACGAGAAGTGGAGTTTGGTATCGATGTGATTCTAGGTACACAACCAATCTCAATTCCTCCGTATAGAACGTTCCCAGCAAAATTACGGGAGTTGAAAGAGCAATTGAAAGACTTGCTAGAAAAAGGATTCATAAGGCCTAATGTGTCCCCTTGGGGCGCACTAGTGTTATTTGTGTGTAAGAAGGATGGCTCGTTAAGAATGTGTATTGACTATAGACAACTAAACAAGGTGACTATTAAGAACAAATATCCCCTTTCGAGAATTGATGACTTATTTGATCAATTGCAAGACGCCAAGTAGTTTTCAAAGATTGATTAAAGGTCTGGTTACCACTAAATGAGGGTCAAAGAGAATGACATACCCAAGACATCTTTTCGAACACGGTACGGTCATTACGAGTTCCTAGTCATGTCCTTTGGGCTAACTAATGCACCTGCAACTTTTATGGATTTGATGAATAGGGTGTTCAAGCCATTCTTGGATGTGTTTGTAATAGTTTTTATAGATGATATTCTGGTTTATTCGAGATCAAATAAGGACCATTCCAATCACTTACGACAGGTGTTGCAGATTCTTCGTGATCGTAAACTATTTGCAAAGTTCTCTAAATGTGAGTTTTGGTTAAAATCTGTGGCATTCTTAGGTCATATTGTATCTGATGAAGGAATAAAGGTTGATACTCAAAAGATAGAAGTTGTGAAGAACTGGCCAAGACCTATAACGCCTACAGAGGTTCGTAGTTTCCTTAGGTTGGCAGGTTATTATAGAAGGTTTGTTGAAGGATTTTCTTCAATTTCTGCACCTTTAACAAAGCTAACACACAAAGCGGATGTTCCAATGGAATGATGCATGCGAAAGAAGTTTCCAAGATCTGAAGAATAAGTTTACTTCTACACCCGTATTGGTGCTTCCAGAAGGCACAGAGAGGTATGCAGTGTATTGTGATGCTTCAAGAATTAGGTTAGGGTGTATATTGATGCAACATGGTAAAGTCATAGCATATGCTTCGAGACAATTGCGGCCACATGAGAAAAATTATCCAACACATGATCTGGAGCTAGCAGCGGTTATATTTGCCTTAAAGATATGGCGTCACTACCTGTACGGGATTCATGTTGACATATACACTGATCACAAGAGTTTGCAGTATATCTTTAATCAGAACAACTTGAATTTGAGGCAGCGAAGATGGCTAGAATTATTAAAAGACTATGATGTTGATATCTTATATCATCCGGGAAACGCAAATGTGGTGGCAGAAGCGTTAAGTCGCAAAGCTATGGATCCATCTATAGAAAGACAAGGGATGACTAAGGATCTACACCAACTAGCCAATTTGCGGGTTCGTCTTCTTGAAACTCCAGATGAAGGGTTTATTGTGCATAATACAGCAGAATCTTCACTAATAACTAAAGTAAAAGAGAAGCAATATGCAGATCATATTTTATTACGGCTTAAGGAAAATGTGCAATGTGGACTGCTTTGTATGTATATGTTATGGGCTGCCAGGTTGAAGTTGGATAAAGGTGTGATGAGTTTGTAATGAATTATAGAAGAAAGATGTGGTGATACACCACCGAACTAATGCTAGCTGCCCAATCTATTTTGCGTATTGTTTGGAATATGTAATGAAGTCGACGTGGTTTTGGTGAACCTTATAAGAACCTATATGGTATGTGGGTGTAATTGGAGGAAAAAAAGGGTTAAAATAACACCCTTGTTTGATAGATTAATAGTTGTTGCGCGGTTACTGTTTTAGGTGAAATTAAGTATCTCAAATATGTTGATTGGTTACTAATACTAGTTTACCATATATTCTATTGTAGATAAGTAGTCTAAAAGGCGGGAAGTCAAGTCGGGTTAGTTTTGGAGTCAAATAACCAGGTATGTAAGTCATTTCACACTCTTTGGCATGAAATCGTACAATTGTTCCATCAAGCAATTTTCCGAGGTTATCCTATAACAAAGTGATAGATAATGGCAGCACATTACACTCCATGTATCCAATGACCTTGTTCCCACTCTCTAACGCATTAGAACACCTCAATGCGTGCTTATTATTAAATCTGTGCGTCTATCATCACTAGAAAATTTCAAGAGTTTTTCGTTTGTTCAAATAAGACGCATGTGTTATTTTAGCTCCTAAACACTTTATTTGTGTGCCAACAACTCCCTACCTCATTGTTGTTGCATTAAGTGTCTATTTACATGTCTCTTACTAGCGTATTACTGGTTCAAGGTACCATAATGTGATGATCACCAAAGTAACAATCTCAAAGGCTAAATAAACTAAGTAATGCAAATCTGTAAAATAACGAGTGGCAACTCAAGGGCATTTGCCTAGTATGGGCCGATCTCGATACCTTTATTTGTGGGTGGCAGCTCAGGGGCATAAGCCTAGCATGGGCCGATCCCAATCTTTATATGTAGGTGGCAGCTTAGGGGTGTAAGCCTAGCATGGGCCGATCCTAATTTATCTATTTACCACTGATCAGCTGGTCGTTTGCATTATATGGCTTACAAAGATTATGAAGTAAGAAGGTAAAACGAAGAAAGAATGTAATGTACATTGTCCCACAAGTATTTATAAAGGTGGTCTACTAGTACTACTTATACACTTGTATCAGATTTCTATTGAGCTTTTGTATCAAGTGTGTTGTTACCTTCTGCCTTACATATTCAGTACATATTTTCGTACTAATTACAAAGTGTCGTCCAATCCAAAATTTGTCTATTGTTCATCTTGTTCTTGTTGTGTTGTTACTGTTTTGGTGTAAAAAACACCCTTGTATTCTTGTATTCTTGTTGTTGTAGTGAATCCGAGAGTGGTCTCCAAAAGGGTCCTCGGATCCTTAAGATTTGCGGACTGTTTTGGAGTTGTTTTGTGTTCTCTTGTTTTTCCCGTATCAACCCATAACATAGGGTTATAAGGGGATAAAGTAATGGTGGACAATTGAGCCTATGGTTTACTACCTTTTGCAATCTTAAAAATAAGTACATTTAGAGTGTAAATCAGGTCAAGAGCATCATCCTAGAAATAGGGATTCTTGATTAAGGTTTTGGGTGATTACGAATTGCACACTTGTAAGGTGCTCAAAAGAGCCTACAGGTGAAATCGTTGTGGATTTATTGAAAGATTGACCATAATGACATTCGACCTAGCCTATTTTCATGCTAAAACATCATCAACCTACATGTTTTACCTTTAGGTACACATAATCCCAAGATCTCCTCAAATCTTTATTTTAAATCAAAAGTGTCATATAGGTGCATTGTTAATAAAAAATTGTTACAATCAAGTTCCCCCGTTATATATTACATGCCGTGTTGTCAACATTCCGGGTAACCTTTTAGTAATTAGAGAACCCATAGGATTTGAAATTTATAATTATCTTCTTGTGGATTCGACCCTAACTCTAGTTGGATACTAATAATGACCACCTCACCCCTCAAACATGGGAGTGAGTTGAGCGTTATCAAAATGGCGCCATTGTCGAGGAGTTGAATATAGATTTCACTTGTGCGGTGTGATTCTTACTTGGGAATACCCAGGGTGGTATAATTTACTTTATTTGTTGCTTTTAAATTTTTTTAGGTGATCGAAGTGTTAACGGAATAGTGAGTGATAACTTAAGAAACATGGGCCCTTTTGATTGTCCCCTAGATGATGAGGGCCAACTAAAAGAAGCGGGATAAACAAGTGCAATCTGTATCCCACCAACTAATGGAATAGAGTCTTCCATGTGTCTAGCGTCATGCTTTGCATGTTGCAAATGAAAAGATTGTACGGGGGTCGACCCTTTAAGGACCCAAATGTCCATTTGAAGAACTTTGTGGATGTGTGTGCACCATTCAATGTAGCATAAATTACTCAAGAATTCATTCGGCTTCACCTCTTCCCATTCTCACTAATGGGCTAGGTGGTTTTTTGGCTCCGCTTACTTCCACCAAGCACAATTACATCTTGGGATGAGCTTACTACGGTGTTTCTTGATAGATACTTCCCACCATCTAAAATGCTTCAAAAGTGGGATGAGATTATGAATTTTCGGCAAATGAATGGAGAGCCATTATTTGAAGCTTAGGAGCAATTAAATTGAAAATTGGCCTAATGCCCAAATCATAATGTCCCGAAGAAGATGCTTGTTGAGATATTCTACCGTGCCCTTGATCCATTCAACAAAATGGTGGTGGATAATGCGACGGTTGGCTCCATAGTGAAGATGCACCACCACGCCCTTTTTATTGATAGAATAAGTGTCAAAGCAATATTGGGGTTGGACACCTGGGATACAAAAGTTCCCAAGATCCTTTCCACTACTACCATGGTTGATAATGAACAAAGAAATCAAAATTAAGAGAAGGATGAGACCATGGAAAAAATGATGACCTAACTTGAACTCTTGAGAAAGCATGTTATGGGTGCACATGTGAAAGCAGTAAATGCTATAGCATCAAAATCGTATGAAGATGATGAAGAAGCAAAGAAGTTAAATGAGGAAATCTAATATTTGGATAACTACTCGGGAGGTTCCCGCCCCGCCTATCAAAGGCAAGGTGGGAATCAAGGTTTGATGGACTGTGAGTGGGGATATAGATTGGAGAGATAGTGAGAGTGATTATGACTCTTATGTCCCTCCTCATGATCGAGCTAAGGCTATGGATCTAGCACCATTGACCTTAAAAAGTTCCAGACTGAGGATTTGTCAGCAAGGATCTTGAATAGAGTGGAAGGTATGGACAAAATGGTCCGTGAGTAAAAGGGTTATTTCTCCCAACATTCCCAAACAGTGGTGTCCCACTCTACCTCTATCAAAAAATTAGTGACCCAAGTCGGGAAAATCTCCATGCAACTAAATGCTAGGCCTAGAGGCGGACTCCCTAGTGAGATAATTTCTAATCCATAGAATGATGCTCAAGTTCTAGAAATTGTCATAAAGAGTGGAAAGACACTTAATGAACCCTCTAAAAGAGGCTTGAGTGAGAAAATTCCCAAAGTTAAAGCAAAGGAGGTGTTACCTTAAAGTCAAGAAGAAAATGATGAGAAGAAAACCGATGAAAGTGACGAATAAGTGGTTGAGATTAAAAAGCCACAAAGTGAAGCAAGGCCCATAATCGAAGATCTTCCCCCATTCCTTCAATGATTGCATACAAAAGAAGAAGGTGACAAATTGAGGAAGTTCATGGCAAAACTTAGCAATCTATTGATAAATATCCCATTGCTCAAGGAAATCCAAGAGATCCCGGGATACTCTAAGTTAATGAAAATGTTGATGTCTAAAAAGAGGATTATCGAAGGTGACACCATTGAGGTCACTCATGGGTGTAGTGCTACTATCATGGATAGTAAGGTTGCGGAAAAAAAAAATGACCCCAGATCATTCACTATTCCTTGTACAATTGCGATGCATGAGTTTGTAAAAGCTCTATGTGACCTTGGTGTGAGCATTAACTTAATGCCTTTTATCATCTACAAGAAGCTCGGATTGGATGCCTCGACACCGACCTCTATACGACTTTTAATGGTGGACCCGTCCATAAAAAAACCAGTGGGAATTTTGTTTGATGTCCTTGTTAAAGTGGACAAGTTTATACTTTCAGCATACATCGTGGTATTGGTTTGTGAAATGGACCATGAGGTACCTATCATCCTTGGTCATTTTTTCTTGGCCATCGGAAGGGCCATTGTCGATTTAGAGGTGAGGGAAATGAAGTTTAGGGTGCAAGAGGATGAGGTTTCTTTAAAAATTTACAAGACAAAGAAGTAAACCAAGGAGCTTCGAGTGGTATACCTAGTGGATAATGAAAGTGATAAGGTGAACGAGGAGGGGCTTGACAATCCACCTTGAGTGTTGGAGAAGAAAGACATTTTGCCATGATGATAACTATGGATCTATGTGGGAGGAAACCCATAAATTCCACGAAAGTGGCTCGTATCCTTTTCATCATGTTTCTGTAGTATAGATTTTAGCTTTTGCATTTGAATAACTCATGCATTTGTGGCACTATGGAGAGGATTGGATAAGCTTAGAAAGGAAGAAGTGTGCAATTTTACATTGAAAACTGAATAGGGGAAAATTGGTAAAAATTTAACAAAGAGCAGAATAGAGGAAAATAGGGGAGCCAAATTGCTCTCAATTACTGCAATCACGTCCACCCGCATATCTACGATCGCGTCCACTTGACCACGGTCGCGGTCACTTCATCCCCTTAATCCTTAATTTCTCTCACACTCCCATTCATCCTTGTTCTCTCTAATTTGGTCTAGATTCTGTCTAAGTTTATGTGGTCTCCAACAATATCCTTGCATCCCTCTTGCATTGCAAATCCAGTTGGTATCATGAGTTCATTTTTTATTTTTGAAAATAGGCCCTAGAATACATTATTAAGAGAGGGCCTCAAGTTTTGATTGTTATCTTTTCCGTGTTGTCATATGTGGTGTTAGTTTGGTGTTGGCTGCTTGAATAAGGTGTGCACATAAGTGGGGAAACCTTAGGTACCCAATAATATGCGAAAAATGTAAAAAAATGAGATGTGCACACCAAGTGTTTAACACTTTGCCCAAATGAACTTTCAATACTGATATTTGCATTCGAAAGGGCACATTCAAACACTTATTCATATTTTTTAATTTGTCTTCATATGAATCCATGTTGTATAACATGCTTGTAGCGTAAAAACTTGGAAGAGATTTGACCATGGAGAGCTGGCACGATACCAACCTCAGGTATCGTGACCAGGGTTAGGGCACACGTTCGCAGCCATGTGATTGCAGTCATGGCCTGCAGTCACCGTAATCGAGGCCAGTTCCTTGCCATGCCAAAAATCATGTACTCTTAAATTTTTATCTTAGATTTATCAAGCACCTTTTCCAATGAGCTTAAGTGAACAATGAGGTACAATTTGCATGATAAAATGTATTTGATTGATATAATGTGTGCCTAGTGTTTTCAGGACAACATCATGGACAAGTATGATCACATCCTATTCATGGCACCTGAGTGCCACACTCACTACTACGGTGATCTTTCGAGGACAAAACTTCTCCCGAAAAGAGGTATTTACTTAGACATTGTGCTAGAGAAACTATCGGCATTTTAAGACAAACTTGAAGCCATAGTGTGGCAGTGCTTTGCCCCGGATCCCTGTATTGCAAATGAACAATGTGTCTGTGAATTTTATGCCAACATCAATGAAGTGTCCTTCTCGGACCCATTCAATTTGTCTTTTATGATTTGGGGAAACCAATAAAATTTGGGTCTAAGTAAATCAATGATGTTTTTGGGCTCCAACATGCAGACATGGGGGAATTCAAAGCAAAGGGGTGTAAACTGGGGATTTGGTTGGCGCAACAGCTATGCCCCAAAAAGGAAGATTCTTTTGTGAAGACTAAAAGCAACATCTCCATGGATGACTTAACTTTAGAGGCTCGGATATGGTTGCATATTATTTGTAACTAAATCTCTCCTTTCACCCATATGACAGCAGTCCTAGATCTGCATGATCGAATGGTTTCTTGCATTCTAGACAACATTTCTTTTGATGTTGGTCAGTTGTGGTCAATGAAATAGATCACTTCAAGAACCAAGGTGGTACACATCTATTCTTCCCCGCTTTGATTACTGAGCTTTGCCGAAGAGTGGGGGGTTAAAGATTATACTAGTGATACTTGGGTCATCCTTGTGCTCTCATCTACCTCTTGAGGATTCGAAGAGAGGGCCCACCTAGCAAAGTAAATTAGAAAAAGATCAACTTTGAAATGTCGACACATATTGAGTCTGAGTCTCATAGGCCAACCACTACCAGACCTCTTGAGGAGATTAGAGTTGATATTATAGCTATAAGGGAGCTTATGTCTAGTTTACCCCAAGGACCGGGAGAGCCTTCCACCACCCATCATTCATATGTGTCATGTGCTGAATTTGAGATGTACAGGGAGGATAAAAAGAAGCAAGAAGCTACCATTGATTAGCTTGAGAAAGACTACTCCTCTTTGATAGAGTAACACCGACACCTCCAGATTATACATGAAAAAATTATTACAAGAGAGAAGAAGAGTGATGAGTTATTTATCAAGATGTGGAAGGGGGTGAATGGCCTATGGAAGGTCTTAAACACTGAGATAGACTTCCTTCCTCCTTAGTGGAAGGTAACGATAAAGCCCTTGCCGAGTGGACTGATCTTGAGGATAATAGTGATGATGCAAAATTCGAGAGTGAAAGTAACCCTTGATGTGGTTTCAGGGAGCACCCTTATATCTTTTATCCTTGATTATTTATGCAGTGGAGCACTCTGATGGTGTCCACATTTTTATGGATTAGTTTCTTTGTTATTAGTTTGTTACTTTAGTTTAGTTTTAATCGATGAGGCTTTCCTTATGATAGATTAATTGGTGACATTCTTAAAGGGAAAACATTATGGTTGGGTTTTTAACCATGGATGTAGGGGAAGTCTGAGTACCCATGGCATCATGGTCAATACAAGAAAAGTTTGAGTACCTGTGGCATTGATGATTTGGGATCGCATTCATACCCATTGGCAAAGTGTGAGTAACATGTGAGTGGTTTTTCCGTATTAAGCCATAATGTGAGATAGTAACTTAGGTTGTTGCCATGATTAGCAACTTACACATAGTGCGGATGCAAAACAAAAAAAACCCTCAGTCCAAAAATTTTATCAAATTCGAGGGCATGGATGTGAGCAACCTTGTGTCAAAGATTTTTCTCTTTCTATGACTTCAAAAATTGACTTTGAAAAAATAGTGAATACTCCATCTTTGTCTCGAGCGGGAGGAAAAATTAAACTCCTTTGATGAAATTTGCATGCCATGTGTGTGAGCTTATTTGTCTACATCTCATGTGTAATTGTACCATCTAGACTTTCCCCATTAGTCTTTCAAAGCTAAATTTTGATTATGCTTGGTTGGTAAAATGATCATAGGCCATCTTGTGACATTGGAAGCATACTTTAGCCTAAAAAGCCTACCAATATATAGAAGTTACCCTTAGTCACCCTCTTTGAGCCTTTGGACTTTTCTTTTACAAACATATTACAAGTTGTAACCCCTCTATTTGTCCTCTATAGATCCCTACCCTCCTTCAACTTAAAGATACAAGTTGAGGCTAAAAGCCTAAGTCGGGGGCGGTGGAAATTGAAAGAGATATAGTTGGGCTACAAATTCATAAGAAGGTGTCTATAGGCATAAAGATAATAAATCATTTTGATTTGAAGAAAGAAAAGATCCCTGTAACAACCCGAGATGACCCCCTAGTCGTCACACGATGCTTGGAATATAAGTGATCCCAAGCTAACCAATGAACCGACATACTATTAAGAAATTGAATTATAACATAATAAATAGTTGTTCTGCTGTATAGAAACATAATTATATTGAAAATCTAAAATAGATATAATACTGATAAAGCTTTACAATCTGATAAATCTGAAGGATAAAACTGAAATTACATGACTGACTCTGACTGATATCTATGAAGCTTCTACTATACTGACTATAGATAGTTAGGACACGCCTCTAACCACCACTAATCAATACACATGGAAAATAAATAAAGTGTACATGAACTAAAATTGTCTGGAGTTCCCGAAGTAGGAGAACTAATCACATGCTGGCTAGAATCTATAACTTTCTGATCGTGTTGTGCGGGCTACAATTAGTACCTATATTATGAAACAATGTAGCCATACAGATGTATATATGGATCAGTACTTCTGGAATGTACTGAGTATGCAAGGGTGAATGGAATAAGTAAAACTAATTTCACACGTAATCGTAAAACATGCAAGCTAAGTGTAAGTAGACTCACCAATAGGCTGGAATAAACTGGAAACTGAAATATCTTAAAGGATGAGTGACAAACATTTTCTGATAAGATGGTGAATCTCTACACTTAGTTTCTGTAAACTTTACTTTAATGATATATGCATAACTGAAGCTGGGATGTGATAAAACATGGATTCTGTATGAATACTGGGTCTAAAACTACATGATGGGGACTGACATAAATCAAGGATCTAAATATATAATTACACTTAGCATAAATGCATAAACATACAAACTTATCTGATTAACTGAATGACTGATAGCTGAATACTGGCATGTAAGACTGAACTGTACTTAGTCTGAATAACTGGTCTTAAACTATAAAGTTATGCATATGAGGAAGGGACTAACTGAGTAACATGAGATAACTGAGCATGAATTTGTAAAAACTATATTATTTGAGAATACAAGACCAAACAAATAACATGAGTCTAAATTAATCTGTAAACTGAGGTACTGAAATACTGATAACTGAATAACTATAAACTGTATGCTATGGTCAAGCAAACCTGTAACTGAACTGAGTTACTGATCTAATTACTGGACTGAGACTTTGACTGAGACTTTACTTAAGATGATAACTGAGATTATAACTACGATTATAACTCAGGCTGTAACTAAGACTATAACTGAGACTGTAACTGAGACTTAAATAAGATTATAACTAAGATTATAATTGAGACTGTAACTGAGACTGTAACTGGAACTGAATACTGAGTTCTGATAACTGTGTAACTGATAGCTGTGATTACTGATAACTGGGTGACTATTTTTGACAGTCCTAATTCTGTAGAACTAAACTAAGTTTTGTACTGAGTTGGGTGACTGTCTCTGAAAATCCTAATTTCTTAGAATGGAACTGAGTTCCATACTAAGCTGGGTGACTGTATCTGACTGTAACGCCCCGAGTTTGTACCCCTAATGCTACACGGTGCTCGTAGTACCAAAGGACCATAGGCTAACCCATGACTGGTACCTACTGCATTAACTAACTAATAATACTGTAATTATGCAGAAATTAGGCAGAAAGTTACCATAAGGCTCAAATTTGAAATAAATACTAAAACTGAACATCTGTCTAAAAATACAAAAATCCTCTACTATCTGAACAAGGAGTTAATGGGACAAGTCCCCAACTAACTCCGACTACTGAAATAAACTGAGTACTAAAATTCAGTAATGAAAAATCTATCCTCGAATAACGAGGACTCACCACTAGTCTGCTGCTGATAGGTTGGGCAGCTAAGTATAATCGAGAGCCCGTGCGTCTGAACCTATGATATAAGTCATCATAGCATAAAAAGAGGTATGCATCAGTACTTTAAATGTACTGGTATGCTAAGTGAGGTAGGCTGAGATACGTGTGTTCATATGCATGAACAATACTGACTGAATAAAATGAGTATAACTGAATGAGAGTACGTGCATGAGTACGTAACTATAACTGAGGACGTGATAACACTGGATACTGAGTTCTAAATTACTGATTTGCTGATATCTAAGTTTGCTAATACTGTATAACTAATAGTTGAATGACTGTATCTGAAAGTCCTGATTTCGTAGAACTAAACTGAGTTCAGTACTGGTACCTGTTTCATTAACAGAATAATAATACTATAATTTTGCAAAATTTAGGCAAAAAGTTGCCATAAGGTTCAAATCTAAAATAAATATTGAAAATGAATATTTGTCTGAAAATACTCTAGTCTAAAAAGCCTCTACTATCTGAACAAGGAGTTGATGGGACAAGTCCCCCAACTAACTCTGACTACTAAAATAAACTGAGTACTAAAATACTGTAATAATAAATCTGTCCTTGAACAATGAGGACTCACCACTAGTTTGCTTCTAATGGATCGGGAAACGAAGTATGATCAAGAGCCCATGCATCTAAACCTATGATATAAGACATCATAGCATAAAAAGAGGTATGCGTCAGTACATTAAATGTACTAGTATGCTAAGTGAGGTAGGCTGAGATACATAGGTTCAATACATGAACAATACTGACTGAATAACATGAGTATAACTGAATGAGAGTACGTGCATGAGTACGTAAACTATAACTGAGGTCATGATAACATTGGATACTGAGTTCTGAATTACTGAGTTACTGATATCTGAGTTTGCTGATACTGTATAACTGATAGCTGAATGACTGTATCTTACAGTCCTGATTTTGTGGAGCTATACTGAGTTCTATACTGAACTTGGTGACTATATATGACAGTCTCACTATGAAACTGTACTGAGTTCTGTACTGAACTGAGTTTTATACTGAGACTAGAACTGAAATTGAGACTGTGGGAGATAATTATCTAACCGACATGCCCCTTTTTGGATAGATTGGGATCTAACCTATAACCTTAGTTTGAAGGGTGTCAGTACCATGCCACGGGTAAAGACAACTGTGAGTTAACCCTTTTTGATAGAAAGCTCTTTCGTTAACCCTTGTTGGTAGGAAAACTCGTATGAGATGTATCAACCCTAGTCTGGCAGAAAGATATCTCAACTTATGTTGGCTACATAGTTCTATAATGCAGGTATTACTACTAAGGACCAAACTAATATGAATCAAATGGCCACCTTAGCTTTTGATGACATATTTGAAGGCCAACACGTAAAGGCTCAAGACTTGGTCACCCCGAGAGCACAAGGATACGCAAGGAAGGATTATTTTGAGCATGACTTAAAGCAATCTCGTGTGTGGAAGGTTGCTTGGTTGCTTAAATTGATGCTAACCCGAGAACCACAAGCCTTGAAGTATGAACCATACTCGGTTTTTGAGAGCATTAAAAATGTGCCATTCATTCAAGTTATAACATACCTTGGCTGCCCCTTCATTAAGGGTATTTTATACATTACATATGGTGTATTTACACACCATGTCAGCCCCTCTCATTAAGGGAAAAGTGATATTTTTTATCTTTATTTGTAATATATTATAAATAGGCCCCTTTAGTCTTATTTTCACTAGTTTTATGAAAGATGAAAGATGAAAGATTGAAACATTAAAAATCCTCTCTCTTGAGAGTAGAACACTTAGTCTTAGTTTGGGCTTGGAAAAACTAGTATTGATCTTTGCTTGGAAACGGTGGATCTTGAGGTGAGTTTATTCCCTTGGCGGTCACCGTAAGAGTATGATTTTGATTATTACATTCATTAGGGGTTTTTGAGTTTAATACACTCTTTTTTTCTTAATCTTGAAATAATCTTGGTCTCACTATCTATCCTTTACTTTTGTTGTTTTCATCTTGTGTAGTGGACTGTTTTGGGTCCTTTATTGAATATGAAACTTGTATTATTATTATTCATCTTGTTACTCACATTTTGTAGCTTTTTTGGTGTTTAAATACACCCTTGTATCTTGTATTCTTGTTGTTGGTAGCGAATCTGAGTGTGGTCTCCATCTTTATCCTCGAATCCTTAAGATTAGTGGACTGATTTGGAGTGTGTTTTGTGCATTCCGTTGTCTTTCTCGTATCATTTAGTATCAGAGCCTTGATCTTGTTCTTACAAGATCAAATCATGGGCTAGCTCACTTGAAAAATTAAAAAACAAAAAAAATTAAAATCTGAAAATTCCAGAAAAAGAACAATTTGTCCATTTAGTGTTCTGTAACGCCCCGATTTGCTGAACCAGAATGCTACACGGTGCTCATGACCCCAAGGGACCACAAGCTAACCCATGACTGATATCTGTACCTGTATACTGCAAATCATGACATAATAATGCGGAATACGTAAAACTGTAAGGCCATAAGGTTCAACTGAATAAAACCATGTTTAAAAATCATAACGTCCATGTGGGTGAAAATACCCAAAATAACTCAATCTAAAAGCTAAGTCTGAACGTAAATTTGAAAGCCTCTAAACTATCTGAATAAGGAGTTGAAAGGAACATGTCTCCAACTAACTCCGTAAAACTAAACTGAAGAAATAAATAAATATATCAAATCATATTTTCCTAGAATCAATGAGGACTCACTTTGTCTCTGCGACTAGAATGTTACCGCTACTGCTGGGCTGGAGCTCGTGTCTCGGAACCTATGGTGTAACATGAAAAGAAAGCACCATAGCGCAAATACGTCAGTACAACTAGAGTACTGAGTATACGAGGAAGGTAGGCTGAACATAAATGGTTTCATGCATGAACAACACTGACTGACTAATATGAATGTGGGAGTGCAAACATGCATATATAGAAACTGGGACCGTGAATGCGTGATAGCAAGACCTGTAGGCTAATACATGGTTTACTGATAACTGTCATGACTGATACTACAAGCTAATAACATGGACGACTGTATCTGACAGTCCTGTATATACTGAAAACTGAAGAACATAACGACTGTATCTGACAGTCCTGTATATACTGAAATCTGAAGAACACCCTGAGTTCTTTTACTGAGACTGATACTGAAACTGTGGGAGGTAGTGTTTAACCGACATACCCCATGTATGCCGTTATGGCTAAGCTGGGGTCCAATTTCTTTCCTGACTAGAGGGGTGTCAATACCGTGCCACGGGTAAGGACAGCTTGTGAGTGACCCTTATCTGGCAGGTACTCAATGAGAACGGTGGGAATTCTAAACTGACAGGTTAAACCACCTCATCATCCCTAATCTGATAGGTAATGTCTCAACCTATGCTGGCTACGTAGTTCTGGAACACAAGGACTGCTTCTAAGAATCATACCCTAAACTGGCAGGTGAGTTCCCATCCTTGGGTTCACTCGGTGCTAACCTCTACTCCCATATGGAGGGACTGGACATGAATAACTGACTATACATGACTTAACCTTACTGAATTCCGTTGACTGGTGGAATGTTACTGATATCTAACAACTGACTGAGATCATGAGGTTTTCCTGAGTCACATAACTGACTGAAGTCTATGGAATCATAACTTGAGTTCGGATATCGTGAAACATGACATGGGTCTAGGCACACAACTATAGTTTTCGGGTATGAATACCCCCAGGACTCGATAGGAGGAAACTGACACACATGACATGACTTGATCACCAAATTTGAGTCCACAATTCACAATATCATAAGCAGGGGATAGCATACTTCATGTATTTATTCAATATTTCAAACATGATAGGAAAAACATGGATATATTTTGTGTACATAATTTATATCTCCATTATCATACATGCTTTATACCACAACAATAACAACACATAATTTTCATGGAATTTCATATTGGAGTGTATGGCTAACATGAACTTGTTATTTAGATATCATGAAATCATGTAACTATGAAGTTCTAATATACTAGGCATTTTATCGAACACCTTGCATGCATTCTTTAAGGCATAGGTGGATTTCATCTTGCATTCTATCAATCCACCTAAAGATCATGTTTTTCAACTAACAACATAACTTTCATGAGATGTACAGTCACGATACTATTATATAGCAAAACAAACAAGCATCAACATGAGTATGATCATATCACCACAACCAACCAAGCTTTTGTATTTTAAATATTGATTCTTGAACTCTACGGACAAAAGGAATCCGTGGATGAACACTACGCATACCGCGGAAGGGAGGTTCTTGATGATTGACGGAGGAATTTCCTTGAAATTATCTTCAAGCTTGATTGTGCAACCCTAGTTGTTTTTCTCCTATGGTGCTCTTGGATAATGAGCTTTGAGATGTTAATAGGGTTGTAATGTGTTTAGAAGCTATAAATTTTGTGAGGTTAGATTTAGGGATATGTAAGAAGTGTTAAAAGACTTAACTACCCTCGAAATAACTCAAAAACTAAGTGTTTTCGTGGCTGAAATCATACATAGGCGCTGCATATAATATCGCCTATATTTACATAGGCGCTGCATATGATATCGCCTATGCTTACATAGGCGCCGCATATGATATCGCCTTTGCTTTCCAGTGGCCATGTGCGATTGGTTAGGCGACACATTCTACTTTGAAAGGCCATAACTCCTTCCTCGGGTGTTGGATTTTGATGAAATTGGTATCGTTGGAAAGATAATTCAATTCTCTACAATTTGGTGGGTCTAAATATGTCAAAATGTCACATATCAATCACGTTATTCTTGTTCAAAGATGACCCTTGCAAAATCGAACACAAAGACTTGATGGATTCAAAAACTCTTAGCTAGCATCACTCTAAGCGACTCATATGAGCATGCTTAAGACATTGCAAGCTATACTATCGCTAGGATATTCATTGTAAGTCATGCACTAAAATTCTACTCACATGATAGGAGGTTTCATACATAGGAAAACTTATTCACTTCCTAGCTTAGAAACATGCAGGGTATTATAATATCTCCCCCTTAGGAACATTCGTCCTCGAATGAGAATTTACTAAGAAGGGATACAAGACAATAGAACCTGAACTGAACATGAAAAACTGAAACTTGATCTCATGACTTACATGCTAAACATACTGAACTTATGCATATTTGATGCACGGACAACTGATACATGAATGCATGACTGAGTATGCAATGGTTAATAGGTACCAAGTTTATACTGGAAACATAAACATGAAACTGAATAAGCTTAAGAAGAATTGTTACCTTGAGCTTTATCTGAATTGGTGGGGAAGAGGTGCGGATACTTGGTACGCATATCTGTTTCTGCTTCCCTAGTATCTCCCTCATGAGACTAATTTCACCAAAGAACCTTGACTAGAGGGACTTCTTTGTTCCTCAATCTACGAGTCTGATAATCTAAGATTTCGACAGGAAAATCTTCATAAGAGAGCCTGTTCTGAATGATGATGCTCTGAATAGGGACAACAACTACTGGGTCACCTATGCACTTCTTGAGCAAAGAGACATGGAAGACTAGATGGAATGAGGCTAGATCTGAAGGCAACTCAAGCTCATAAGCTACCTTGCCGAAGCGACAGAGAATTCTGAAGGGACCGACATACCGGGGACTGAGTTTCCCTTTCTTGCCGAAACTCTTCACTTCATTCATGGGAGAAATCTTAAGATAGACATAGTCATTGACCTCAAACTCGAGATCATTTCTATGAACATCTGCATAGGACTTCTGTCGGCTTCAAGCAGCCCAGAGTCTCTCTCTGATCAACTAAACTTTCTCTAAGGTGTCGAATACTAAGTCAGGACCTATGACTGAGGCCTCACTAACTTTGAACCAACCAATCCGAGATCTACTACCATAGAGAGATTCGAATGGAGACATCTAAATACTAGAATGATAGTTATTGTTGTATGCAAACTCAATCAAAGGCAAGTGGTCAACCCAACTTCCCTTGAAGTCAATTACACATGCCCTTAGCATATCTTTAAGAGTCTGAATCATCCTCTCTGCTTGACCATATGTCTGAGGATGAAACGTTGTGCTGAGATGGACTTGGGTACCGAGACCCTTTTGGAACGCTTTCCAAAAGTGAGAGGTGAATTGGGTACCTCTGTCTAAGATGATAGATAGTGGAACACCGTGTAACCTGACTAACTCCCTGATATAGAGTTTGGCATAATCCTCGGCGGAAAAAGAAGTACGAACAGAAAGAAAATAAGCTGACTTGGTCATTCTATCTATAATGACCCAGACTGAATCATGCTGATGATGAGTTCTAGGTAAATGCATCACGAAGTCCGTGTTCACTTCTTCCCACTTCCAAGTAGGAATAGTGAACTCTTGCATGGAACCACTAGGTTTCTGATGCTTTATCTTAACCTGCTGACATGTAGAGCACTTAGCCATAAACTCTACAATATCTCTCTTCATCCCACTCCACCAATAGATCTCCCGTATATCGCGGTACATCTTAGTGTCCCCTGGATGAATAGAGTATCGCGCACCATACGCTTCTACAAGAATTCACTGCCGTGATTCATCTACACCTGGAACACATATGCGACCCTGACAACGAAGAACACCATCTCCCCCTTGGGAGAAAACCTTGACTTTCTTATTCTGAACTGACTCTTTGAGCTTGACAAGGCTAGGATCCCTGTCTTGCTTCTCTTTCACCTCAGAAACTAGAGATGAATCTGAACTACTGTGAACACATACACCACCCTCTGAAGAATCGACTAATCGAATGCCTAGTCTGGCAAGTTGATGGATCTCCCGAGCTATCTTTTTCTTGCTACCCTCAACGTGAGAAATACTACCCATTCTCGTCTACTGAGAGCATTGGCCTTGCCCGGATGATAAAGAACACTCATGTCATAATCCTTCAAGAGCTCTAACCACCTTCTCTGATGAAGATTGAGATCTTTCTGGGAAAATACATACTAAAGGCTTTTATGGTCTGTGAAGACATCTACATGAACTCCATAGAGATAATGCCTCCAAATATTCAAGGCAAAAACTACCGCTGCTAACTCAAGATCATGAGTAGGATAATTCTTCTCATGTGGCTTTAACTGTCTGGAGGCATAGGCTATGACCTTACCATGTTGCATAAGGACACAACCTAAACCCACTCTGGATGTATCACAATAGACTACAAAACCGTCTAAACCATTTGGAAGAGCTAAAACTGGAGTTGAGGTGAGTCGAGTCTTCAACTCTTGAAAGTTCTTCTCGCATGAATTTGACCACTGAAACTTAATCTTCTTCTGAGTCATTCTGGACATGGGAGATGTAATAGAAGAAAATCCCTTGATAAATCATCTGTAATAGCCAGCCAAACCCAAGAAACTCCTGATATATGATAGAGATACGGGTCTGGGCCAGTTTCTTACTGCCTCGATTTTCTGAGGATCTACTCTAATGCCATCACTGGAAACAATATGGCCAAGGAATTCTACTGATCTTACCCAAAATTCGCACTTGCTGAACTTAGCGAATAACTGGTGATCCCTGAGAGTCTGAAGAACAATCCTGAGATGGTCTGCATGATCACGCTCTGTGCGAGAATAGACCAGAATATCATCAATAAAGACTATGACAAACATGTCTAAGTACTTCTTGAACACACGGTTCATCAAATCCATGAAATCTGCAGGGGTATTATTAGTAAGACCAAATGAAATAACTAAAAATTTGAAGTGACCATACCGAGTACGAAAAGCTGTCTTCGAAAAGTCATATTCTCTAACTCTGAGCTAATGATAGCCTGGTCTGAGGTCTATCTTGGAGAAGTAACTGGCACCCTGAAGTTGGTCGAATAGATCATTAATCCTGGGAAGAGAATATCTGTTCTTGACCATGACCTTGTTGAGTTGACGATAATCAATACACATCCTGAGAGAATCGTCTTTCTTGCGCACGAATAATACTGGCGCACCCAATGGGGAAACACTGGGTCTGATGAATCCCTTATCTAAGAGATCCTTCAACTGATCTTTCAGTTCCTTGAGTTCTGCTGGTGCAATTTTGTATGGCAGAATAGAAATAGGTTGAGTATCTGGAAGAAGGTCTATGCCGAAGTCTATTTTCCCTTTCTGGAGGAATGCCTGGAAGATTTTTGGGAAAGACATTTGAGTATTCATTAACAACTGGTACTGTTTTGAAACTGGGAGATTCAGAACTGGAATCTTTAACATACGCGAGATGATACACACACCCCTTAGAAATCATTTTCCTTGCCCGAAGGTAGGAAACAAGTTGACCCCTGAACGCTGAAATGCTACCCTTCTACTCTAGGACAGGCTCATTCGGGAACTGAATTCTATTTCTGCAGTCGACTGTGGCATAGCAGGAATGAAGCCAATCCATGCCAAGAATGATATCAAAATCAGTCATCTCTAACTCAACTAAATCTGTTGATGTGGATTTTTGAGATATCATAATTGGGCCATTCCTGTATACCCGCCGGGCTATGATGGTTTTACCCACTGGGGTAGAGATTGAAAAGGGCTCTGCTAGAATTTCGAGACTGATTCTGAAATCATCTGCTATGTATGGAGTAACAAAAGACAAGGATGCATCTGGGTCTAGCAAAGCATAAACATGAACATGGAAAATCTGTAACGTACTAGTAACAACATTAGGAGAATTTTCCTGATCCTTCCGGGACTGAAGGGCATAGAGTCTGTTTGGGCGTTGCCCACTGGTACTATTGGAAATGGCACCCTACTGGTTCGAGCGACCGGACTGAGCTACAAAATGATTTTGCTAACCCTGAAGACTTGACTGCGGATACTCCCTAATCCTGTGGCCTGGCTTTCCACAACCAAAACAGACATCACTACCGGCTCTGCAAATGCCCTTGTGGTTCTTACCATAAGTCTGACAAAGGGGATTCGTTTGGGCATTGCTAACACTTCCCTGAGATTTAGAGCCTGGCACTTTATCTTTGTTGCCATCTCTGAACTTTGGCACTGGAGCACTGGCAGAGGAAGGGGCTAGAACGGTTGACTTAGAGTGAAACTGTGAACGGTTTCCTCCATCTGACTTGGGGTGAGAAAGTTGAAGTTACCTGGCCTTGCTCTCTTGTTCTGCCTCTCTCTAGTCTCAACCTTCTGCTCTTCTACTTGCTGGGCATGGGTCATGAGTCTGGCTAAGGTCATATCACCGATCAGCATCGTAGACCTACACTCATTTACCATGCTATTATTGACCCCTAACATGAACTTGCTTATCTTAACCCTATTGTCTGCAACCACATAAGGATCATACCTGGCTAGCTGAGTAAATCTGAGAGAATACTTCCTAACCGTCATATTCCCCTACCTGAGGTTTATGAACTCAAGAACTTTAGCTTCCCTCAGCTCTTGGGGAAAGAATCTATCTAAGAAAGCCATGATAAATTTCTCCCACTCAATAGGACCTGCATCATCTAACCTCTCAGACTTCCACTGTTTGTACCAATCATGAGCAACATCCTGTAACTGGTAGGCGTCTAACTCGGCACTCTCAATAGAAGTAACACCCATGATGTCAATGACCTTCTGGACTTGGTCAATGAACTCCTGAGGGTCCTCATCAGACTTAGACCCATGGAAAGATGGAGGGTTCATCCGGGTAAAGTCCCGAACCCTAGCTGCTATGGGATTGGCCACTGGATTGGCCACTGGATTGGCCGTAATAACTGGTGGCCGTTCATTCTGTGCAGCCACAGACTGAGCAACTGTGGTAAATACGGCTCTAAACTCCGCATGGGAAACATGTTCGCCCAAAGGATCATTGGGTTGAGGAGCTGGCTGGTTTCTTCTCTTTGGGGCCATGGTCTGGAATAAGAGAAGAATGGATTAGACTGAGAGTTTAACTTGTGATTATGCTCACTAGCATGACATTAATATTGAAGAAAGGGGACTGTTCCTAAAACATCTTATAGACTCTTGTACATAAATGTGGCGCGCAACACACCCATGTACAAGACTCTACTAGATGCGGCTTTCAGACTTCCTAGGACTCTATTGAACCTTAGGCTCTGATACCAAGTTTGTAAGGGCTCGATTTGCTGAACCAGAATGCTACACGGTGCTCATGACCCCGAGGGACCACAAGCTAACCCATGACTGATATCTGTACCTGTATACTGTAAATTATGACATAATAATATGGAATATGTAAAACTGTAAGGCCATAAGGTTCAACTGAATAAAACCATGTCTAAAAATCATAACGTCCATATGGGTGAAAATACCCAAAATAACTCAATCTGAAAGCTAAGTCTGAACGTAAATCTGAGCATAAATATGAAAGCCTCTAAACTATCTGAATAAGGAGTTAAAGGAACATGTCTCCAACTAACTCCGTAAAATTGAACTGAAGAAATAAATAAATATATCAAATCATATTTTCCTCGAATCAATGAGGACTCACTGTGTCTCTGCGACTGGAATGCTACCGCTACTGCTAGGCTGGAGCTCATATCTCAGAACCTATGGTGTAACATGAAAAGAAAGCACCATAGCGCAAATACGTCAGTACAACTGGAGTACTGAGTATACGAGGAAGGTAGGCTGAACATAAAGGGTTTCATACATGAACAACACTGACTGACTAATATGAACGTGGGAGTGCAAATATGTATATATAGAAACTGGGACCGTGAATGCCTGATAGCAAGACCTGTAAGCTAATACATGGTTTACTGATAACTGTCATGACTGATACTGTAAGCTGATAACATAGACGACTGTATCTGACAGTCCTGTATATACTGAAATCTGAAGAACATAACGACTGTATCTGACAGTTTTGTATGTACTGAAATTGGAAGAACGCACTGAGTTTTTTTACTGAGACTGATACTGAAACTGTGGGAGGTAGTGTTTAACCGACATGCCCCATGTATGCCGTTATGGCTAAGCTGGGGTCCAATCTCTGCCCCGACTGGAGGGGTGTATATACCGTGCCACGGGTAAAGACAGCTTGTGAGTGACCCTTATCTAGCAGGTACTCAATGAGAACGGTGGGAACCCTAAACTGACAGGTTAAAGTACCTCATCAACCCTAATCTAACAGGTTAATATGTCTCAACCTATGCTGGCTACGTAGTTCTGGAACACAAGGACTGCTTCTAAGAATCACACCCTAAACTGGCGGGTGAGTTCCCATCCTTAGGTTAACTCGATGTTAACCTCTACTCCCATCTGGAGGGACTGGACATGAATAACTGACTATACATGACTTAACCTTACTAAATTCCATTGACTGGAGAAATGTTACTGATAGCTGACAACTGACTGAGATCATGAGGTTTTCCTGAGTCACATGACTGACTAAAGTCTATGGAATCATAGCTTGAGTTCGGATATCGTGAAACATGACATGGCTCTAGACACACAGCTATAGTTTTTGAGTACGAATACCCCCAGGACTCGATAGGAGGAAACTGACACACATGACATGACTTGATCACCAGATTTGAGTCCACAATTAACAATATGATAAGCAGGGGATAGCATACTTCATGTATTTATTCAATATTTCTAACATGATAGGAAAAGCATGAATATATATTATGTACATAATTTATATCTCCATTATCATACATGCTTTATACCACAACAATAACAACACATAATTTACATGGAATTTCATATTGGAGTGTATGGCTAACATGAACTTGTTATTTAGATATCATGAAATCATGTAACTATGAAGTTCTAACATACTAGGCATTTTATCGAACATCTTGCATGCATTCTTTAAGGCATAGGTGGATTTCATACTTGCATTCTATCAATCCACCTAAATATCATGTTTTTCAACTAACAACATAACTTTCATGAGATGTACAGTCACAATACTATTATATAGCAAAACAAACAAGCATCAACATGAGTATGATCATATCACCACAACCAACCAAGCTTTTGTATTTTAAAGATTGATTCTTGAACTCCATGGATGAAAGGAATCCGTGGATGAACACTACGCATACCTTGGAAGGGAGGTTCTTGATGATTGACGGAGGAATTTTCTTGAAATTTGATCTTCAAGCTTGATTGTGCAACCCTAGTTGTTTTTCTCCTATGGTGCTCTTGGATAATGAGCTTTGAGATGTTAATAGGATTGTAATGTGTTTAGAAGCTATAAATTTCGTGAGGTTAGGTTTAGGGACATGTAAGGAGTGTTAAAAGACTTAACTACCCTCGAAATAACTCAAAAACTAAGTATTTTCATGGCTGAAATCATACATAGGCGCCGCATATGATATCGCTTATATTTACATCGGTGTCGCATATGATATCGCCTATGCTTACATAGGCGCCACATATGATATCGCCTATACTTTATATAGGCACCTATGCTTTTCAGTGGCCATGTGCAATTGGTTAGGCGATGCATTCTACTTTGAAAGGCCATAACTCCTTGCTCGGGTGTCGGATTTTGATGAAATTGGTATTGTTGGAAATCTAATTTGATTCTCTACAATTTGGTGGGTCTAAATCTGATACGGGATTGACAAGGGAAGCACGAAACAAACACCAAATCAGTCTACTAATCTTAAGGATTCGAGGACCAAGATGGAGACCTCACTCGGATTCGCTACCAACAACAAGAATACAAGATACAAGAGTATATTTTAACACCAAAACAGTACCAAAACGTGATGAACAAGATGAACAACAATAATACAAGTTTCGGATTCAACGAAGACCCCAAAACAGTCCACTACACGACACATACACGATTTGCAAGAAAAATAAAGATAGATAGTGAGACCAAGATTATTACAAGATTAAGAACCAAGTGTATTTCAACACTAACCCCTAATGAATGTAACAATCAAAACCACACTCTTACGGTGACCACCAAGGGAATGAACTCGCCTCAAGATCTACCGTTTCCAAGCAAAGATCAATATTGGCTTTTCCAAGCCCTATGCTAAGGATGACTTTTCCAAGTCCTACAACTAAGGGTGTTACACTCTCAAAAGAGAGAAGTTATGTCTTTCAATTCTTCATCCTTCAAAATCTAGTGAAAATAAGACTAAGGGGGCCTATTTATAATATATTACAAATGAAGATAACAAGACCACTTTGCCCTTAATGAGAGGGGCGGCCATGGTGTGTAAATACACCATGTGTAATGTCCAAAATACCCTTAATTAAGGTCCAAAACCGTGAGTCCTCAACCTTAAATTCTCCAAGCAATCTTCCACACGCGAGATTGCTTTAAGTTATGCTCAAAACGGGTCCTCCATGCATGTTCTTGTTTTCTCGAGGTGACCAAGTCTTGAGTCTCTATGTGTTGGCCTCCAAAAATGTCATCAAAAGATAAGATGGCCATTTGTCCCGTATCATCCTCCCTTTCTTGAAAAGGATTCGACCTCGAATCCAAACCTTGCAAAACCGAAAAGAGGACCAACAAATGCAAACTCCTCATGGCATGAGGGTTAGGGTTAGTATAACAAATCATCTCAACATGCCAAGGTTGCACATATTTGCAATATAACCAAGAATCCTTTGAAAGGAATATTAAAAACTCAATAAAAGATGTACAAAGGATTTGGTTATAGGATACATCAAGAGTGACACTTTTCTTGTCATGTAGACCAAGCAGCAAGTTTGGTGCACCAGCTTCACCATTTCTAAATTTGGCACCGGGGTCAAATGGGAAAAGTGGCCATAGACACGGGTCTCGACAACACTTCCCTTTCCCGTGGTCTACACCCAAACTAAATGACATACTTTCTACAATAACATACATATCATCCAAAGCAAATAGAGAGTAGAGAAAGGTATCACTCAAATCGGCTTCTACTAAGGTGCTCTCATGTGTGTACTCACTATTAGTTTCCCAATAATCACCATGAGTACTCTCAATAATGAAATCACACAAAGTAGAAGAAGAAGTAGCTTCCGCAACTACACATTCCTTACCCTTAAGAGTTCTCTCATCTTCCAAGAAGAGATTTCCCTCTCTAGGAGGAATGTTGTCACACCATAGTGGGTTAGCATATAGGCTATAGCTTCCATGGCAAGCTATACCATCATTTTCACCACTAGGTTCATTAGGAGTGTTTAAATCATCTTCAAACAAGACATTATACATAAAAAGAGTGTGATCTACCTCACGGACAGATTTGGAACAAGCAAGTTCCTCACTCTCTAAATGATCAACATCAAGTTTCAAGGATGTTTCAAACACAACATTACCCCAATAAGAGCTCTCGGGTTCATTCTCACTTTGATCAACATTTTCAACATCATCACATACTTGAGGTTCATTAATTACATCATACACATCCTCAAGTGGTGGGTAATTTTCACACATAAGTTGATCAACACAAATTTCAGAAGATAACGTACTTTCATTCAACATAATGGTTTCAACACTAGGTGGACATAAATCGATCTTACAAGAAGAGTCTATTCGGTCATCAATAGGATCAACTAGTGTATCCACACTCACAACATGTACATCATCATCAAGTGGCAAAGAAACAATACACTCACATATAGGCAAGCTACAACTCACACTCAATGGGCTACTAGCCACACAATTATCATTCACATGTACAAAAGTGTAAGAGTTTGCCATTTTACCTTGAAGTCCTTGAGTAGATTCTTCTTTGTCATGGTGTGAAGGTCCTCCAAAAGTTTGGGCAGCAACTTCCTTTTGGCATTGTTCTTCTTCGCTTGCCATGTTGGTACCTACACAAATGTCCTTAGAAATAGAAGGACAACCAATGTTAGCATAGTTTGGTGGTAATCCTCTTACTTTGCTCCACACAACCTCTCCTTTTTCCACTCTCGGATTACCACCCTGCACTCCCTTACTCCTCTCAATCTTTTGTCTCTCATAATAATTCGGATTGGAGTAGGTAGGCATTTCTCTTCGTGGCTTAGGCAGCAAGTAAGTCATGAGGCGATTCCCCCACTGGTCTCTTATAATATTTGGCCAATTTCGCACGTTTGGAACTCTATGTTGTGCAAACCAATTGGCACCTAAGCATACATGACCGTATGTCAATGAAAGAATATCGCACCACACCTCCTCATGGTATTCAAATTGGGAGAAGACAACCTTGACCCTCTCGGTAACCTTAAACCCGTCCAAGAAGTATGGAACAAGTAAAGGCTCACGAAACAACCCCAAGTAGTCAACCATGGATGGAACGATGTAGTTTCTATGGTACCTATCATTTAGCTCAATGAGGCAGCCCGGTATCCCACACATGGTCACCTTTCCGGAGTGTACACTCCTTCTTGGATCTACATTGTAAGGCATACGAGTACCCCTTAGTTTTGGAGATGCATACCCTCTTCTTCTCATTGGACAACCTCCACTAGAGCTAGTATAACCATTCACACTATATCGACTTTGATAAGAAGTACTACAAGGTGGAGAATATGGATCTTCATACTCCTCACGTGTACCCTCATCATAGCTCTCATAAGCTCTGCAAACAAAAGGGTTATACCTAACACCAAATCTAGGTTCGGAGTAAGAAGTGTAAGACTCCTCACATGCCCCAACATCATCATAAGATCCATCACGAGGTCCTACATCATCTCCAAAGTTACCATAAGCACTAGGCACTTCATTCACCTCATTTTCTCCCTTAAAACAGTAACTTTCAAATCTGCCCAAGTCTCGATCATGGCTATTTTCATAGCCTCCGCAATCTCCCTCAACTTCGTAGCCACAAAACCCTTCACTACAATCATAGTCTCCCATGTTGTAGTCACAATAATCCCCGGCTATCGAAGACATATTCCCCTTATATCACCTTTTAAACCTACAAAATGAACAAACAAGATTAGTAGTAAAAACTTCTCACTAACACTCGTATTCACTCACCTTTGTGATTCTCACAATTGGAGCGGCAAATATTGAAAGGTTGTTTATACTCCGGTAGTCAATAGGATGTCAATTCTACTTGGTGGCCGGAATAGATTCTTGTTTGATCGACTCAAGACACAAAAATAAAATTCACTTACGAACTTGAAACAAAGAAGTTACTACGAGTTAAAAATGAGAAAAGCACACAAATAAAGTGTTTTGGAGATGAAATAACACATGGGTCTTATTTGAACAAACGGAGAACTCCTGAAATTTTCTAGTGAAGATAGACGTACAGATTTAATAATAAGCATGTATTGAGTTGTTCTAATGTGTTAGAGAGTGGGAACAAGGTCATTGGATACATGGAGTGTAATGTACTGCCATTAAGTATCACTTTGTTATAGGATAACCTCGAAAACTTGCTTGATGGAACAATTGTACGATTTCATGCCAAAGAGTGTGAAATAGAGTATTCCTTACATACCTGGTTATTTGACTCCGAAACTAACCCGACTTGACTTACCGCCTTTTAGATTACTTATCTACAATAGAATATATGGTAAACTAGTATTAGTAACCAATCAACACATTTGAGATACTTAATTTCACCCAAAACAGTAACCGGGCAGCAACTATTAATCTATCAAACAAGAGTGTTATTTTAACCCTTTTTTTCCTCCAGTTACACCGACATACCATATAGGTTCTTATAAGGTTCACTAAAACCACCTCGACTTCATTACACATTCCAAACAATACGCAAAATAGATTGGGCAGCAAACATTAGTTTGGCGGTGTATCACCACATCATTCTTCTGCAATTCATTACAAACACATCACACCTTTATCCAACTTCAACCTGGCAGCCCATAACATATACATACAAAACAGTCCCAAATCCCTTTTATTGTAGCAATCAATTATTGAACTCATCATCTCTTGAGTTCTCAATAACAAGACATCCCATAATCCCCTCTCAAATTCATATATAAGGAAAACAAAATGGAGCAGTCACCTAACCTCAATTCAGCAACTTATTCTTTTAATTGAACTCTTCAAGAGCTTGAACTTTCCTTCACACTTAAACCAAAGAAGAAGAAAAAAATTTCCTCAATAACAAGGAAACGTGAACAAACAACTTGTTCTAACCCTCATTGATACGAGAAAGTCAAGGGAAGCACGAAACAAACACCAAATCAGTCCACTAATCTTAAGGATTCGAGGACCAAGATGGAGACCTCACTCGGATTCGCTACCAACAACAAGAATACAAGATACAAGAGTATATTTTAACACCAAAACAGTTACAAAACGTGATGAACAAGATGAACAACAATAATACAAGTTTCGGATTCAACGAAGACCCCAAAACAGTCCACTACACAACACATACACGATTTGCAAGAAAAATAAAGATAGATAGTGAGACCAAGGTTATTACAAGATTAAGAACCAAGTGTATTTCAACACTAACCCCTAATGAATGTAACAATCAAAACCACACTCTTACGGTGACCACCAAGGGAATGAACTCGCCTCAAGATCTACCGTTTCCAAGCAAAGATCAATATTGGCTTTTCCAAGCCCTATGCTAAGGATGACTTTTCCAAGTCCTACAACTAAGGGTGTTACACTCTCAAAAGAGAGAAGTTATGTCTTTCAATTCTTCATCCTCCAAAATCTAGTGAAAATAAGACTAAGGGGCCTATTTATAATATATTACAAATGAAGATAACAAGACCACTTTGCCCTTAATGAGAGGGGCGGTCATGGTGTGTAAATACACCATGTGTAATGTCCAAAATACCCTTAATTAAGGTCCAAAACCGTGAGTCCTAAACCTTAAATTCTCCAAGCAATCTTCCACACGCGAGATTGCTTTAAGTTATGCTCAAAACGGGTCCTCCATGCATGTTCTTGTTTTCTCGAGGTGACCAAGTCTTGAGTCTCTATGTGTTGGCCTCCAAAAATGTCATCAAAAGATAAGATGGCCATTTGTCCCGTATCATCCTCCCCTTCTTGAAAAGGATTTGACCTCGAATCCAAACCTTGCAAAACCGAAAAGAGGACCAACAAATGCAAACTCCTCATGGCATGAGGGTTAGGGTTAGCATAACAAATCATCTCAACATGCCAAGGTTGCACATATTTGCAATATAACCAAGAATCCTTTGAAAGGAATATTAAAAACTCAATAAAAGATGTACAAAGGATTTGGTTATAGGATACATCAAGAGTGACACTTTGCTTGTCATGTAGACCAAGCAGCAAGTTTGGTGCACCAGCTTCACCATTTCTAAATTTGGCACCGGGGTCAAATGGGAAAAGTGGCCATAGACACGGGTCTCGACAACACTTCCCTTTCCCGTGGTCTACACCCAAACTAAATGACATACTTTCTACAATAACATACATATCATCCAAAGAAAATAGAGAGTAGAGAAAGGTATCACTCAAATCGGCTTCTACTAAGGTGCTCTCATGTGTGTACTCACTATTAGTTTCCCAATAATCACCATGAGTACTCTCAATAATGAAATCACACAAAGTAGAAGAAGAAGTAGCTTCCGCAACTACACATTCCTTACCCTTAAGAGTTCTCTCATCTTCCAAGAAGAGATTTCCCTCTCTAGGAGGAATGTTGTCACACCATAGTGGGTTAGCATATAAGCTATAGCTTCCAAGGCAAGCTATACCATCATTTTCACCACTAGGTTCATTAGGAGTGTTTAAATCATCTTCAAACAAGACATTATACATAAAAAGAGTGTGATCTACCTCACGGACAGATTTGGAACAAGCAAGTTCCTCACTCTCTAAATGATCAACATCAAGTTTCAAGGATGTTTCAAACACAACATTACCCCAATAAGAGCTCTCGGGTTCATTCTCACTTTGATCAACATTTTCAACATCATCACATACTTGAGGTTCATTAATTACATCATACACATCCTCAAGTGGTGGGTAATTTTCACACATAAGTTGATCAACACAAATTTCAGAAGATAACGTACTTTCATTCAACATAATGGTTTCAACACTAGGTGGACATAAATCGATCTTACAAGAAGAGTCTATTCGGTTATCAATAGGATCAACTAGTGTATCCACACTCACAACATGTACATCATCATCAAGTGGCAAAGAAACAATACACTCACATATAGGCAAGCTACAACTCACACTCAATGGGCTACTAGCCACACAATTATCATTCACATGTACAAAAGTGTAAGAGTTTGCCATTTTACCTTGAAGTCCTTGAGTAGATTCTTCTTTGTCATGGTGTGAAGGTCCTCCAAAAGTTTGGGCAGCAACTTCCTTTTGGCATTGTTCTTCTTCGCTTGCCATGTTGGTACCTACACAAATGTCCTTAGAAATAGAAGGACAACCAATGTTAGCATAGTTTGGTGGTAATCCTCTTACTTTGCTCCACACAACCTCTCCTTTTTCCACTCTCGGATTACCACCCTGCACTCCCTTACTCCTCTCAATCTTTTGTCTCTCATAATAATTCGGATTGGAGTAGGTAGGCATTTCTCTTCGTGGCTTAGGCAGCAAGTAAGTCATGAGGCGATTCCCCCACTGGTCTCTTATAATATTTGGCCAATTTCGCACGTTTGGAACTCTATGTTGTGCAAACCAATTGGCACCTAAGCATACATGACCGTATGTCAATGAAAGAATATCGCACCACACCTCCTCATGGTATTCAAATTGGGAGAAGACAACCTTGACCCTCTCGGTAACCTTAAACCCGTCCAAGAAGTATGGAACAAGTAAAGGCTCACGAAACAACCCCAAGTAGTCAACCATGGATGGAACGATGTAGTTTCTATGGTACCTATCATTTAGCTCAATGAGGCAGCCCGGTATCCCACACATGGTCACCTTTCCGGAGTGTACACTCCTTCTTGGATCTACATTGTAAGGCATACGAGTACCCCTTAGTTTTGGAGATGCATACCCTCTTCTTCTCATTGGACAACCTCCACTAGAGCTAGTATAACCATTCACACTATATCGACTTTGATAAGAAGTACTACAAGGTGGAGAATATGGATCTTCATACTCCTCACGTGTACCCTCATCATAGCTCTCATAAGCTCTGCAAACAAAAGGGTTATACCTAACACCAAATCTAGGTTCGGAGTAAGAAGTGTAAGACTCCTCACATGCCCCAACATCATCATAAGATCCATCACGAGGTCCTACATCATCTCCAAAGTTACCATAAGCACTAGGCACTTCATTCACCTCATTTTCTCCCTTAAAACAGTAACTTTCAAATCTGCCCAAGTCTCGATCATGGCTATTTTCATAGCCTCCGCAATCTCCCTCAACTTCGTAGCCACAAAACCCTTCACTACAATCATAGTCTCCCATGTTGTAGTCACAATAATCCCCGGCTATCGAAGACATATTCCCCTTATATCACCTTTTAAACCTACAAAATGAACAAACAAGATTAGTAGTAAAAACTTCTCACTAACACTGGTATTCACTCACCTTTGTGATTCTCACAATTGGAGCGGCAAATATTGAAAGGTTGTTTATACTCCGGTAGTCAATAGGATGTCAATTCTACTTGGTGGCCGGAATAGATTCTTGTTTGATCGACTCAAGACACAAAAATAAAATTCACTTACGAACTTGAAACAAAGAAGTTACTACGAGTTAAAAATGAGAAAAGCACACAAACAACGAAGACACGAAGAAACGGATTCAATAATTAATCTACAACTAAGTAGGTGATTACTAGTTGTTAATTAATTCTAGAATCAAGACATGAAACTAATGAAACAATAAGATGAAACTAAGAATCTAAAATTTTGAGCTCGAAATATTGCGTGAACAGTAGCAGTGATGACATGGCAGTCACGTATTGGTTTCGGTCCCACACAACTTTTGTTGTCCAATTTCAAGTCTTGGTCAATTTTTCAATTAGGACTTTGGTGAAATTTGTTTAAGGAGGGAAATTCAAACAAGTCTTGGAGCCCTTTTCAATTTCAAGTTTTCAAGACTTGACTTTATTGTACTTCTCCTTAAAACATGGATCCTTAAATCATGGAAAAGTGTTGGAAAGTGGTTGAGACTTGATTGATAGGTCTTTGTTGGTTGTAGTGTCTTTCAAGACTAACAAATAATACACCCTTTTCCTTCAACTTTTTAGATTTAACATTCACTTTATCTTCAACAATATATGAAGGTGGTGATGAACATCAAGAACAACAACAACAACACCAAGAACTACAACAATAATCTCCAAGAACACCAACAATTTTCACACGGCCACTCCCAAATTCCACAAAAACAATATCTCCAACACTTGGCCAAGACAACTACACCTTCAACAAAATGGTTCTCAATCCACCAATTAACAACAATATCACGTGGCCAAGCTTATAACAACAACAAGATGAAAGCCACAAGGCCAAAACAGTCCACCACAACAATGTTCAACAACAAATCGGCCAAGTCCAAGTTCACGTATACAACACCAACAATGTAAGCTCAAACTTAGATTTAGACTAAAGAGTGTTAGAGATGAATAAAACTAACACTAGAAACAACAAAACAAGTAAAAATCTCGGCCAAGACACAACAATAACACAATTTCAGCCAAGAACACAAAATGGACAGATTTGCTTCTTTTGATTTTTTTTTTTCAGTTTTTAACACTTTCCTTTTTTTTTTTTTGAATTTTCTAACAAGCAAGCCCAAGATTGATCTTGTAGGAACAATATCAAGCCATGCTTTGATACCAAATGATACGGGATTGACAAGGGAAGCACGAAACAAACACCAAATCAGTCCACTAATCTTAAGGATTCGAGGACCAAGATGGAGACCTCACTCGGATTCGCTACCAACAATAAGAATACAAGATACAAGAGTATATTTTAACACCAAAACAGTTACAAAACGTGATGAACAAGATGAACAACAATAATACAAGTTTCGGATTCAACAAAGACCCCAAAACAGTCCACTACACGACACATACACGATTTGCAAGAAAAATAAAGATAGATAGTGAGACCAAGATTATTACAAGATTAAGAACCAAGTGTATTTCAACACTAACCCCTAATGAATGTAACAATCAAAACCACACTCTTACGGTGACCACCAAGGGAATGAACTCGCCTCAAGATCTACCGTTTCCAAGCAAAGATCAATATTGGCTTTTCCAAGCCATATGCTAAGGATGACTTTTCCAAGTCCTACAACTAAGGGTGTTACACTCTCAAAAGAGAGAAGTTATGTCTTTCAATTCTTCATCCTTCAAAATCTAGTGAAAATAAGACTAAGGGGGCCTATTTATAATATATTACAAATGAAGATAACAAGACCACTTTTCCCTTAATGAGAGGGGCGGCCATGGTGTGTAAATACACCATGTGTAATATCCAAAATACCCTTAATTAAGGTCCAAAACCATGAGTCCTCAACCTTAAATTTTCCAAGCAATCTTCCACACGCGAGATTGCTTTAAGTTATGCTCAAAACGGGTCCTCCATGCATGTTCTTGTTTTCTCGAGGTGACCAAGTCTTGAGTCTCTATGTGTTGGCCTCCAAAAATGTCATCAAAAGATAAGATGGCCATTTGTCCCGTATCAAATTCTTCAAAAATGTCACATATCAATCACGTTATTCTTGTTCAAAGATGACCCTTGCAAAATTGAACACTAAGACTTGATAGATTCAAAAACTCTTAGCTAGCATCACTCTAAGCGACTCATATGAGCATGCTTAAGACATCGCAAGCTATACTATCGCTAGGATATTCATTGTAAGTCATGCACTAAAATGCTACTCACAGGATAGGAGGTTTCATATGTAGAAAAACTTATTCACTTCCTAGCTTAGAAACATGCGGGGTATTACATGTTCTTGGCCAAAAATTGTGTTCTTGTTGTGTCTTGGCCAAAATTTTTACTTATCTTGAGTGTTTATAGTGTTATCTTTGTTCTCCACTAACACTTTGAGTCTAAATCTAAGTTTGAGCTTATATTTGTTGAAGTTGTAGTCGTGAACTTGGACTTGGCTAATTTGTTGTTATCTTGTGTAATGGACTATTTTGGGTCATTTATTAAATCCAAAACTTGTGTTATTGTTGTTGATATTGTTCATCACATTTTATAGATGTTTTGGTGTTGAAATACACCCTCTTATGTTGTATTCTTGTTGTTGGTAACAAATCCGAGTGTGGTTTCCATCTTTGTCCTCGAATCCTTAAGATTAGTCGATTTGGAGTGTATTTTGTTCCTTCCGTTGTCTTTCTCATATCACAAACCCTCTACTGGCAGGAATGCCCCCACCCCTGGGTTCGCTCGGTACTGAATCGTACTCCTAACTGAAGAGACTCTGAACTGATTCCTAGTTCATACTAGGCTTGACTGAACTGTTACTGATTATACTGTCTAAATGAACTGAACTGAGTTCACTGAATTCTGTTGACTGATGGAATACTACTTAATTTTTTAAATTGACTGAATTTACAGAGGTCTGAACTGAATACTAAACTGGACTGGACTAATACTAAGTCTACTGAGTTTTTCCTGAGTTTTGTAACTGACTGAGAGTACTAAAGATTGTTACATGACTGAGATTATTCTGTAACTGACACTGGTTCTAGGTCAACAACTAAATTGTTGGGTATTTAATACCCCCAGTGATACGGGAATAATCACGAATATGGACTTATGGGAGTGCATTTTGGGTTCGAGACTTGGTGTGTGCAATTGAAGTGCAAAAGGGAACCTAAGTGCACTAAAAAATCAGCCAACATATTACACTTGATGGGCACCTAAGTCTCTAAGGGGCCATTTGTTCTTTTTGTATTTTATTTGTAACCTAGTATAAATAGAACATTGTAGGGCTTTTAGACTTAGTTTATTGATGATGTTGTAAGTCTTAAGACATTGGAAAACACAAGTCCTCTCTTCTCTTTGGAGGCAAGACCGAAACTAGGATACAACAATAGGGTGGATTCTGATCTTGTGTCTTTGTAAGAGATAGGTTTATTGTTGCGTATAGTGTTAAGGGTCCAAGATTGTCCATTCTTGGGTTCTTAAGATTATACCTTCATGTGGTCTATCTATCTATCCTTTTACCTTGTAATCTTGTTTATTGTTTGTGTTGTAATCATGTGTTTTTGTTGTTATTGTTAAATCCGAATCTTGTGTCTTCTTTTTTATCATCTTGTGTTAATCTTGTTCTTGTTCTTGTTGCTGTTTTGGCGTTAAAATACACATTGTATCTTGTATTCTTCTTGTTGATAGCGAATCTGAGAGTGGTCTCCATCTTGGTCCTCGGATCCTTAAGATTGTGGACTGATTTGGAGTGTGTTTTGTTCCTTCTGTTGTCATTCTTGTATTATTTGGTATCAGAGCATGGCTTGATCTTGTTCCCATAAGATCAATCTTGGGCTTGTTAGTGGAAAAAATAAAAAAAAAGTGTTCAAAACTAAAAATTTCAGAAAAAAAATTGCAATCTGTACGTGTTGTGTTCTTGGCCGAAAAGTGTGTTCTTGTTGTGTCTTGGCTGAGGTTTTTACTTGTATTTGTTATCTCTAAGTGTTAGTTTTGTTCCTCACTAACACGTTGAGTCTATATCTAGATTTGAGCTTTAAAAATTGATGTTGTTGTTGTGAACATAAGACTTGGACGAATTGTTGTTGAAACATTATTGTGGTGGACTGTTTTGGCCTTGTGGTCTTCATATTGTTGTTTTTCTAAGCTTGGCCACGTTGTATTTTTGCTCATTGGTGGACTAAGAACCATCTTGTTGAAGTTGTACTTGTCTTGGCCAAGTGTTGAAGATATTTATTGTGAAAATTGGAAGTTGGCCGTGTGAAAATTGTTGGTGTTCTTGGAGATTGTTGTTGGTTGTTCTTGGTGATTGTTAATGTTGTTAATGGAGTTCTTCACAACCTTCATAGCTTTTTAAAATAAAGTAAACCTTAGATCTATAAAGGTGAAGGGAAAAAGGTAAAGCTTTGTTAGTCTTGAAAGACTTACCATCACTCATCAACTAGTCAATCACATCTCAACCACTTTCCAACAACTTTCCATGATTCTAGAATCCATGTTTTAAGGGTAGTACAAGTCTAGTCAAAGACATTTGAGTCTTGAATTTTGAATTGAAAAGAAGCTCCAAAGACTAGTTTGTATTTCCCTTCATTGAACAAGTTCCATCAAAGGTCCCAAATTGAAAATTGACCAAGACTTGAACTTTTGAAATTAACAACTTGATAAAACCAAACCAATACGTGGCTGCCACATCACGTTTTATTGTTCACACGACAAAATTTTAAGCTCAAATTTTGATCTTATAGTTTCATTGTGTTGTCTCTTTAGTTTCGTTTGTTGATTCCATTGTGAGCTAGTACTAGATTGTAAGTTAGTTTTGAAACCGTTCTTCGTGTTAACTTTCCTTTGTGTGTCTTAATCCTTTGAGTCATTTAACGTCCTTGTGTTTTTTTCCCTTACTCTTTGGAGTCATTTTCAACTTTGGATTCACCTCTCAACACCTCTCAGAGTACAAGAAAGCTTTCAATACTTGTGAGATTGAGTATGAGGGATCCGAGAAACCCGAAATAAAAGAGAGAGTGAGGATGTTTTGTATAACTAACGTGTTTTCTATTTTGTAGGTAACTTTTTTGCCACAATGGATACTATTTTGGCCCACCTTGATGCTATTGCCCGAGAAATAGCTAAGGCGAATGCGGGTCTTGACAAATTAGGCTTGGATATGTCTACTATACTGGAGAGGTTGGATCGAGTGGAGAGTCGAAGGAATTCTCGTGATTCTACTTCCGAAAATTTACCTCAAGCAATCAATCCTCCAAGACCACCACCAAATGACATAGACATAAAGCCAAGCCACCAAATGTCCTCCAACCCGAGACCTACATTGATCGATCCCTCCTCCATTCGATCAAGTCCAACAAAAAGGACTCGGAAGCCAAATCTCTCCCGTCCAAGCTCCACAACCAAAGCTCCACTTTACCACATCAATCCTCTCAACCGAAACTCCACTTCACCAAAGCCGACATGTCCATGTAGAGGAGAATGGTAGAAAGAAATATGACGGATATGGATTCTACGATGATGCTTGTATGATGGTAGGAGACTTGTTTCTGATGATATTGAAGACAAGGCTCAAGATCGAGAGGAAGCCGAGATTCAAAATGAAGATGTTTGCCAAGACTTGTGTTAATATTTTGCGGGCTATTTTGAGTGGTTTATTTTAAAGTGGTCAATTGAACGAGGTGAAGCCGTAAATTTGTGGGTAAATTCCTCTCAAGACGGAGAGGATGATACGGGAATAATCACGGATATGGACTTATGGGAGTGCATTTTGGGTCCGAGACTTGGTGTGTGCAATTGAAGTGCAAAAGGGAACCTAAGTGCACTAAACATCAGCCAACATATTACACTTGATGGGCACCTAAGTCTCTAAGGGGCCTTTTGGTCTTTTGTATTTTATTTGTAACCTAGTATAAATAGAACGTTGTAGGGCTTTTAGATTTAGTTTATTGATGATGTTGTAAGTCTTACGACATTGGAAAACACAAGTCCTCTCTTCTCTTTGGAGGCAAAACCGAAACTAGGATACAACAATAGGGTGGATTCTCTTTTGTTGTTGTTTGCTTGGAAACATTGATGCTTGGGAGGTGGATTCCGATCTTGTGTCTTTGTAAGAGATAGGTTTATTGTTGCATGTAGTGTTAAGGGTTCAAGATTATCCATTCTTGGGTTCTTAAGATTATACCTTCATGTGGTCTATCTATCTATCCTTTTACCTTCTTGTAATCTTGTTTATTGTTTGTGTTGTAAACTTGTGTTCTTGTTGTTGTTGTTAAATCCGAATCTTGTGTCTTATTTTTTATCATCTTGTGTTAATCTTGTTCTTGTTCTTGTTGCTGTTTTGGTGTTAAAATACACATTGTATCTTGTATTCTTCTTGTTGATAGCGAATCCGAGAATGGTCTCCATCTTGGTCCTCGGATCCTTAAGATTGTGGACTGATTTGGAGTGTGTTTTGTGCCTTCCGTTGTCATTATTGTATCACCCAGGATTCTATAGCATGAAAAGTAAAGCATCACATGACCTTGCATAGCATAGAAATGCACACTTTTTCATAATTCATCTATTGAGGCATTTCCTCAAACACTTTAATGGCATGAACTAGTATACATGCTAACATGATATAATCTCACTATTTATTTCACATGAATAACTCATCAAACACTTAGAAGGCATTGTATATGCACATAGTACCAATCAACACATGATCATCACAATTTTAAGGCTTTAACATGAATTCACCTGATACTACATACATAATAATTGTTTTTACATAAATCTTGCACTTAATCATGGAATAGAAACCCAATCAACTTATAATCATGAATACACTTGAATCCAAATAATGGAAATCATGAAATCAATTTACTTAAAGTTTAAAAGAGTTTCTTGGACTCCAAGGGTGGAAGGGAACCTTGGATGAACACTTGTCATACCTTAAAGCTTGAATTCTGAAAGATTGATGAATTTCCTTGGAACTTGGATTCTTGAATATGATGAACTAAGGTTTGTTCTTGAAAAATTAAAGAGAGAATGAGTAAATTTTGCCTTTTGTATGTTTTAATTACATGTTTTGGAGGCTCATATAAGGTGGAAAAAGACTTATATACCCCTCTAGTTGCGGGTTTTAATTACTGAAAACTGGACTAGCAACGCGTAGACCGACGCACCCCATCGTTGGCATCAATGCGATGGCCAATGCACCATATTATGTCCGCATTAGTCCACTAGAAATTGCATGAGGAACTGGAGAAAAATATTCATCAACGCGATGGGAGATGCGGCGCATCAAAATCGTGTCGATCCACTAGTTTGAGCTTTCAAATGTGATCCAAAAGAAGTTCGAAAAATACGAAACTTATCCGGGAACACCCATTGACATTCCTAATCATGATTCAACCTAAAAGTTATTACTTTAAGATCATGAGGGTCTTGAAATAGATTCGCCAACCTATGAAGGATAAAATAACACTAAGTCTGAATACTTAGCTAAAATTTTCTAAGTCTGGGACCCCTTAACAAGCTTTAAAGGTTTGAGTTAAGCTTAGAATTTTATGGGGTCTTACAATATCTCCCCCTTGGTAACATTCATCCTCGAATGAGACTGACTAAGCTGAGAAAACTGATAGACTGGATTTAAATATGAGACATGCACAACTATAACATGGTTTCATGACTGACATTACTGATATGCTGAAATTTCGTACAGAACATGCATATCTGATGCATGAGTACATGGCTGAACATAATTCATGAATGCATGACAGGGCTGAGTTTCTCATGCTTAACATACATATCTGATGCATGAATACATAACTAAAAAATGCAATGGTAACTAATACCAAGTCTATACGGGAAATTTGAGCATAGAACTGAGTAAGTTCAAGGGAAAACTATTACCTTAGGCTGAGTCTGAATTTAAGGAGAAGAGGTGAGGATACTTGGTCTGCATGTATGCTTTTGCTTCCCAAGTATCTCCCTCAACGGACTAATTCCTCCAAAGAACTTTGACTAGCGGGACCTCTTTGTTCCTTAATCTGTGATTCTGATAATCAAGGATTTCAACTGGAATCTCATCAAAAAAGAGGTTATTCTGAACATCTATACTCCCTACAGGGTGATACGGGAAAGACAAGAGAAGGCTCAAGAACTACTCAAAATAGTCCACAAATCAACTAGAACCGAGGACCCCTCTGAGAGCAACTTTCGGCCAATAATAACAACACAAGGATTACAAGATACAAGGTGTATTTTAACACCAAAACAGCAACAATGACACAGGTTGAAACAAGTCACGGATTCAACACAAACACAAGGGAAATTGCATAGAAAATAAAGATAGATAGTGAGACCAAGATTATTACAAGATTAAAAACCAAGTGTATTTCAACACTAACCCCTAATGAATGTAACAATCAAAACCACACTCTTACGGTGACCACCAAGGGAATGAACTCACCTCAAGATCTATCGTTTCCAAGAAAAGATCAATATTGACTTTTCCAAGCCCTATGCTAAGGATGGCTTTTCCAATCCCTACAACTAAGGGTGTTACACTCTCAAAAGAGAGAAAATATGTCTTTCAATTCTTCATCATTCAAAATCTGGTGAAAATAAGACTAAGGGGCCTATTTATAATATATTACAAATGAAGATAAAAAGACCATTTTGCCCTTAATGAGAGGGGCGGCCATGGTGTGTAAATACACCATGTGTAATGTCCAAAATGCCCTTAATTAATGTCCAAATCAGTGAGTCTTAAATCTTAAATTCTCCAAGCAATCTTCTACACGCGACATTGCTTTAAGTTATGCTCAAAACAGGTCCTCCATGCATGTTCTTGTATTCTCGAGGTGACCAAGTATTGAGCCTCTATATGTTGTCCTCCAAAGATGTCATCAAAAGATAAGATGGACATTTGTTCCGTATCATTCTCCTCTCCTTGAAAAGAATTCAACCTCGAATCCAAACCTTGCAAAACCGAAGAGAGGACAAACAAATACGAACTCCTCATGGCATGAGGGTTAGGGTTAGCATAACAAATCATCTCAACATGCCAAGGTTGCACATATTTGCAATATAACCAAGAATCCTTTGAAAGGAATATTCAATAAAAGATGTAACAAAGGATTTGGTTATTGGATACATCAAGAGTAACACTTTGCTTGTCATGTAGACCAAGCAACAAGTTTGGTGCACCAACATCACCATTTCTAAATTTGGCACCGGGGTCAAATGGGAAAAGTGGCCATAGACACAGGTCTCGACAACACTTCCCTTTCCCGTGGTCTACACCCAAACTAAATTACATACTCTCTACAATAACATACATATCATCCAAAGAAAATAGAGAGTAGAGAAAGGTATCACTCAAATCAACTTCTACTAAGGTGCTCTCATGTGTGTACTCACTACTAGTTTCCCAATAATCAGCATGAGTACTCTCAACAATGAAATCACACAATGTAGAAGAAGAAGTAGCTTCCGCAACTACACATTCCTTACCCTTAAGAATACTCTCATCTTCCAAGAAGAGATTTCCCTCTTTAGGAGGAATGTTGTCACACCATAGTGGGTTAGCATATAGGCTATAGCTTCCAAGACAAGCTATACCATCATTTTCACCACTAGGTTCATTAGGATTGTTTAAATCAACTTCAAACAAGACATTATACCAAAAAAGAGTGTGATCTACCTCACGGACAGATTTGGAGCAAGCAAGTTCCTCACTCTCTAAATGATCAATATCAAGTTTCAAGGATGTTTCAAACACAATATTACCCCAAGAAGAGCTCTCGGGTTTATTCTCACTTTGTTGACTAATATTTTCAAATACTTCACTCACTTGAGTCCTATTAAGCACATCACACACATACTCAAGTGGTGGACAGTTTTCACAAACAAGTTGATCAACACCCATTACACAAGACGATGTACTTCCATTCAACATATAGGCTTCAACACTAGGTAGACATAAATTGATCTCACAAGAGGATTCAATTTCGTCATTAATAGGATCAACTAGTGTATCCACACTCACAACACGTACATCATCATCAAGTGGCAAAGAAACAATAGACTCATATATCGGCAAGCTACAACTCACACTCAATGGGCTACTAGCCACACAATTATCATTCACATGCACGAAAAATTAAGAGTTAGCTATTTTACCTTGAAGTCCTTGAGTAGATTCTTCTTTGTCATGGTGTGAAGGTCCTCCATAAGCTTGGGCAGCAACTACCTTTCGGCATTGTTCGCCTTCGCTTGTCATGTTGGTACCTACACAAATGCCCTTAGAAATAGAAGGACAACCAGTGTTAGCATGGTTTGGTGGTAATCCCCTTACTTCGCTCCACACAACCTCTCCTTTTTCCACTCTCGGATTACCACCTTGCACTCCCTTACTCCTCTCAATATTTTCTCTCATAATAATTCAGATTGGAGTAGGTAGGCATTTCTCTTCGTGGCTTGGGCAACAAGTAAGTCATGAGGCGATTCCCCCATTGGTCTCTTACAATATTTGGCCAATTTTGTACATTTGGAACTTTATGTTGTGAAAACCAATCGACACCTAAGCATACATGACCGTATGTCAATGGAAAAATATCGCACCACACCTCCTCATGGTATTCAAATTCGGAGAAGACAACTTTTACCCTCTCGGTAACCTTAAACCTGTCCAAGAAGTATGGAACAAGTAAAGGCTCGCAAAATAACCCCAAGTAATCAACCATGGATGGAACAATGTAGTTTCTATAGTACCTATCATTTAACACAATGAGGTAGCCCGGTATCCCACAAATGGTCACCTTTCCGGAGTGTACACTCCTTCTCGGATCAACATTGTAAAGCACATGAGTACCCCTCGGTTTTGGAGATGCATACCCTCTTCTTCACATTGGACAACCTACACTATATCTAGTATAACCATTCACACTATATCGACCATGATAAGAAGTACTGCAAGGTGGAGAATATGAATCTTCACACTTCTCACGTGTACTCTCATCATAGCTCTCATAAGGTTTACAAACGAAAGGGTTATACCTAACACCAAATCTAGGTTCGAAGTGGGGAGTGCAAGACTCCTCACATGTCCCAACTTCATCATAAGATCCATCACAAGGTCCTACATCATCTCCAAAGTCACCATAAGAACTAGGCACTTCATTCACCTCATTTTCTCCCTCAAAACAGTAACTTTCAAATCTGCCCAAGTTTCGATCATGGCTATTTTCATAGCCTCCGCAATCTCCCTCAATTTCGTAGCCATAAAACTCACTACAACCATAGTGTCCCATGTTGTAGTCACAATAATCCCCGGCTATCGAAGACATATTCCCCTTATATCACCTTTTGAACCTACAAAATGAACAAACAAGATTAGTAGTAAAAGCTTCTCACTAACACTCGTATGCACTCACCTTTGTGATTCTCACAATTAGAGCGGCGAATATTGAAAGTTACTTATACTCCGGTAGTCAATAGGATGTCAATTCTACTTGGCGGCCGGAATAGATTCTTGTTTGATCCACTCAAGACACAAAAATAAAATTTACTTACGAACTTGAAACAAAGAAGTTACTACGAGTTAAAAATGAGAAAATCACACAAATAATGATGACACGAAGAAACGGGTTCAATAATTAATCTACAACTAAGTAGGTGATTACTAGTTGTTAATTAATTCTAGAATCAAGACATGAAACTAATGAAACAATAAGATAAAACTAAGAATCTAAAATTTGAGCCAAAATTATTGTGTGAACAGTGTATATGGTGATGTGGCGGTCCACGTGGCAGTCCACTAGTGGTTCGGTTCTTGACAAATTTTAATTTCACAATTTGGACTTTGGTGGAAATTGTTTAATGGAGGGAAATACAAACTAGTCTTTGGAGCTCCTTTTTCAATTCAAATTTCAAGACTTAAAAGTCTTTGACTAGATTTGCACTTCTCCTTAAAATATGGACCCTTGTTTTATGGAAAAAGGTTGAGATGTGATGTAAAGTCTTTTTGGTGGTTGGGGGTCTTTTAAGATTCAACAAATACACCTTGTCTTTCACCTTTTTAAGATCTAAGTTCACTTTAATATTAACAAGGTGATGAATAAGGTAAAGAACTTCAAGAACACAACAACCACAACAAGAACAACCAACAACAATCTCCCAAGAACAACAAGTCCACCACAACAAGGTCAACAGTCTCACGGCCAAGACCACAAGGATAACAACAACAATCGGTTAAGTCCCCTTTGTGTTGTGTTTTTGGTTTTACAAAAGGTGAAGGTTGTGATGAACAAAAAGAAAACAACAACAATCTTTCAAGATCTACAACAACACCACAACACAAGGCCTTCAACTCGGACATGGCTAGAACAACAACAACATCCAATAGGCCACACTTTGTTCACAACAACAATATTAACAATTCAAGCTCAAGTTTAGATCTAGACTCAAAGTGTTAGTGGACAAGAAAACTAACACTAAAAATAAAAAAACAAACAAGAACACTACTAGATCTAGACATACAACAAACAAATCTCGGCCAAGACACAACAAGAACACAATTTTTGGCCAAGAACACCAAAATGGACAGATTTCAATTTTCTCGATTTTTTTTCAGTTTTCAGCTTATTTTTTTTTTTTAATTTTCCAGCAAGCAAGCCCAAGATTGATCTTTTAGTAACAAGATCAAGTCATGCTCTGATACCAAATGATACGGGAAAGACAAGAAAAGGCTCAAAAACTACTCAAAACAGTCCACAAATCAACTAGACCCCTTTGAGAGCAACTTTCAGCCAACAAAAATAACACAAGGATTACAAGATACAAGGTGTATTTTAACACCAAAACAGCAACAATGACACAAGATGAAACAAGTCACAGATTCAACACAAACACAAGGGAAATTGTATAGAAAATAAAGATAGATAGTGAGACTAAGATTATTACAAGATTAAAAACCAAGTGTTTTTCAACACTAACCCCTAATGAATGTAACAATCAAAACAACACTTTTACGGTGACCACCAAGGGAATGAACTCACCTAAAGATCTACCGTTTCCAAGCAAAGATCAATATTGACTTTTCCAAGCCCTATGCTAAGGATGGCTTTTCCAAGCCCTACAACTAAGGGTGTTACACTCTCAAAAGAGAGAAAATATGTCTTTCAATTCTTCATCATTCAAAATCTGGTGAAAATAAGACTAAGGGGCCTATTTATAATATATTACAAATGAAGATAAAAGGACCACTTTGCCCTTAATGAGAGGGGCGGCCATGGTGTGTAAATACACCATGTGTAATGTCCAAAATTCCCTTAATTAAGGTCCAAAACCGTGAGTCTTAAATCTTAAATTATCCAAGCAATCTTCCATACGCGAGATTGCTTTAAGTTATGCTCAAAATGGGTCCTCCATGCATGTTCTTGTATTCTCGAGGTGACCAAGTATTGAGCCTCTATATGTTGGCCTCCAAAGATGTCATCAAAAGATAAGATGGACATTTGTTTCGTATCATTCTCCTCTCCTTGAAAAGGATTCAACCTCGAATCCAAACCTTGCAAAACCGAAGAGAGGACAAACAAATACGAACTCCTCATGGCATGAGTGATACGGGACAAATGGCCATCTTATCTTTTGATGACATTTTTGGAGGCCAACACATAGAGACTCAAGACTTGGTCACCTCGAGAAAACAAGAACATGCATGGAGGACCCGTTTTGAGCATAACTTAAAGCAATCTCGCGTGTGGAAGATTGCTTGGAGAATTTAAGGTTGAGGACTCACGGTTTTGGACCTTAATTAAGGGTATTTTGGACATTACACATGGTGTATTTACACACCATGACCGCCCCTCTCATTAAGGGCAAAGTGGTCTTGTTATCTTCATTTGTAATATATTATAAATAGGCCCCTTAGTCTTATTTTCACTAGATTTTGGAGGATGAAGAATTGAAAGACATAACTTCTCTCTTTTGAGAGTGTAACACCCTTAGTTGTAGGACTTGGAAAAGTCATCCTTAGCATAGGGCTTGGAAAAGCCAATATTGATCTTTGCTTGGAAACGGTAGATCTTGAGGCGAGTTCATTCCCTTGGTGGTCACCGTAAGAGTGTGGTTTTGATTGTTACATTCATTAGGGGTTAGTGTTGAAATACACTTGGTTCTTAATCTTGTAATAATCTTGGTCTCACTATCTATCTTTATTTTTCTTGCAAATCGTGTATGTGTTGTGTAGTGGACTGTTTTGGGGTCTTCGTTGAATCCGAAACTTGTATTATTGTTGTTCATCTTGTTCATCACATTTTGTAACTGTTTTGGTGTTAAAATATACTCTTGTATCTTGTATTCTTGTTGTTGGTAGCGAATCCGAGTGAGGTCTCCATCTTGGTCCTCGAATCCTTAAGATTAGTGGACTGATTTGGTGTTTGTTTCGTGCTTCCCTTGACTTTCTCGTATCAATGAGGGTTAGAACAAGCTGTTTGTTCACGTTTCCTTGTTATTGAGGAAATTTTTTTCTTCTTCTTTGGTTTAAGTGTGAAGGAAAGTTCAAGCTCTTGAAGAGTTCAATTAAAAGAATAAGTTGCTGAATTGAGGTTAGGTGACTGCTCCATTTTGTTTTTCTTATATATGAATTTGAGAGGGGATTATGGGATGTCTTGTTATTGAGAACTCAAGAGATGATGAGTTCAATAATTGATTGCTACAATAAAAGGGATTTGGGACTGTTTTGTATGTATATGTTATGGGCTGCCAGGTTGAAGTTGGATAAAGGTGTGATGTGTTTGTAATGAATTGCAGAAGAATGATGTGGTGATACACCGCCAAACTAATGTTTGCTGCCCAATCTATTTTGCGTATTGTTTGGAATGTGTAATGAAGTCGAGGTGGTTTTAGTGAACCTTATAAGAACCTATATGGTATGTCGGTGTAACTGGAGGAAAAAAAGGGTTAAAATAACACTCTTGTTTGATAGATTAATAGTTGCTGCCCGGTTACTGTTTTGGGTGAAATTAAGTATCTCAAATGTGTTGATTGGTTACTAATACTAGTTTACCATATATTCTATTGTAGATAAGTAATCTAAAAGGCGGTAAGTCAAGTCGGGTTAGTTTCGGAGTCAAATAACCAGGTATGTAAGGAATACTCTATTTCACACTCTTTGGCATGAAATCGTACAATTGTTCCATCAAGCAAGTTTCCGAGGTTATCCTATAACAAAGTGATACTTAATGGCAGTACATTACACTCCATGTATCCAATGACCTTGTTCCCACTCTCTAACACATTAGAACAACTCAATACATGCTTATTATTAAATCTGTACGTCTATCTTCACTAGAAAATTTCAGGAGTTCTCCGTTTGTTCAAATAAGACCCATGTGTTATTTCATCTCCAAAACACTTTATTTGTGTGCCAAAAGCTCCCTACCTCATTGTTGTTGCATTAAGTGTCTATTTACATGTCTCTTATTAGAGTATTACTGGTTCAAGGTACCATAATGTGATGACCACCAAAGTAACAATCTCAAAAGTTAAATAAACTAAGTAATGCAAATCTGTAAAATAACGAGTGGAAGCTCAGGGGCATTTGCCTATCATGGGCCGATCTCTATACCTTTATTTGTGGGTGGCATCTCAGGGGCATAAGCCTAGCATGAGTCGATCCCAATCTTTATATGTAAGTGGCAACTCAGGGGCATAAGCCTAGCATGGGCCGATCCTAATTTATCTATTTACCACTGATCAGCTGGTCATTTGCATTATTTGGCTTACAAAGATTATGAAGTAAGAAGGTAAAACGAAGAAAAGAATGTAATGTTCCCTCAAGTATTTATGAAGGTGGTCTACTAGTACTACTTATACACTTGTATCAGATTTCTATTGAGCTTTTGTATCAAGTGTGTTGTTACCTTCTGCCTTACATATTCAATACATATTTTGGCACTGACGTCCCTCACGGGGGACCTGCATTTCATGCTACAAGCACAGGCACTTCAGCTCATACAACTCACTAGTAGGAGCGCAGGCTTTTCAGGAGCTATTGGTGAGCTCCAGGTTGATTCGGGGCTTTCCGAGTCTGTTCCATATATTTTGGTATTGTACAGTAAGTCAAGAGTAAGGTGGGGGTTTGTCCCGACCCTAACTAAGTCTATGTATCTTTTAGAGGCTTTATAGACTAATGTAAAGTTATGGTAGTGTTTTGTCTTTAGATGTAGTGGCCCCAACGGCCAAGTATTGTATATATCAGTTTGTGTTTGCATATGTAATTATTCTCATCGATAGATAATATCATGTTTGTCAGAACCTTTAGTTGTTATAGTTACATGTATGGGAAGTACAAGTTTTTGAATTGGTTCTCTCGGGCCTTTACGGCTACGAGTGCCTGTCCGCCCCAATAGGATTTGAGGCGTGACAGCTGGGTCACCTATGCATTTCTTTAGCAAGGAGACATGGAACACTAAATAGACTGAATCTAAATCTAAAGGCAACTCAAGCTCGAAAGCTACCTTTCTAAAATGGTTGAGAATCTGATAAGGACCGACATATCAGAGACTGAGCTTCCCCTTCTTGCCAAACCTCTTTACTCTTTTCATAGGAGAGATTTTCAAATACATATAATCACCAATGTCGAACTTGATATCCTTTCTCCGCACATCTGCGTACGATTTCTGTTGGCTTTGAGTTGTCTAAGCCTTTCCTTAATCAACTGAACCTTCTCTAAGGTGTCAAACACCAAGTCAGGCCCTACCACTGTGGCCTTTCCCACTTCAAACCAATGAATGGGAGACCTACATCTCCTCTCATAGAGTGCCTCAAACATAGCCATCTGTATGCTGGAACGATAGCTATTGTTATATGCGAACTCAATTAAAGGTAAGTGGTCATCCGTTACCTTTAAAGTCTATCGTATAAGCTCACAGTATATCCTATATAGTCTGAATGGTCCTTTCTTCTTGACCATCTGTCTGAGGGTGGAAAGTTGTACTAAGGAGGACTTGGGTACCAAGACCCTTAAGGAAAGCTTTCCAGAAATGAGAGGTAAACTGCGTACCTCTATCTGAGATTATGGAAAACGGAACTCCCTGCAATCTGACCAACTCTTTGATATAGAGGTTGGCAAAACCCTCGGCTGAATAAGAGGTATACACTGGTAGGAAATGAGTTCATTGGGTCATCCTGTCTACAATGGCCCAAACTGAATTATGCTGACAATGAGTACGAGGCAAACCCGTCACAAAATCCATGTTCACTTCTTCCCACTTCCAAGTGAGAATACTAAACTCCTGTATATCCCCACTATACTTCTAATGCTCGATCTTAACCTGCTAACATGTTGAGCACTTGGCTACGAACTCTATAATATCTCTCTTCATCCCACTCCACCAGTAGATCTCCCATAAATCATGGTATATCTTAGTGGCCCCTGGATGAATAGAGTAACGCGCACCATCTGTTTCTTCAAGAATCTTTTATCTTAGGTCATCTACACCTGGCACATATAGCCGACCTTGACAACACAATACACCATCTCCCACTTGGGAGAAAACCTCTATCTTCTGACCTCTGACTAATTCTTTCAACTTAATTAGGCTGGGATCCCTATCCTGCTTTTCCTTGCCCTCGAAAACTAGAGATGATCCTAAACTACTCTGCACCCATACACTACCTTCTGCTGAATCTACTAAGCGAACACCTAGTCAAGCAAGATGATGAACTTCTTGAGCTAACTTCTTCGTACCATCATCCACATGAGCAATACTACCCATAGACATCCTACTAAGAGCATCAACAACTACATTGGCCTTGCCATAATGATACAAAACACTCATGTCATAGTCCTTCTACAACTCCAACCACCTTCTCTGTGGAGGTTTAGGTCTTTCTAAGAGAACACATACTATAGGCTCTTATGGTCAGTGAACACATCGACGTTCACACCATACAAATAGTGCCTTAAAATCTTTAAGGAAAATACTACTGATGCTAACTCAAGATCATGAGTTGGATAGTTCTTTTCATAGGGCTTAAGTTGTCTAGAGGTATAGGCTATGACCTTATCTCTCTACATCAAAACATACCCTAAACCAACCTTAGAAGCATCACAAAACACAACGAAGCCATTTGAAGCATTTGGCAGGATCAAAACTGGAGCTGTAGTGAGTCGAGTCTTCAAATCCTAAAAACTCTTCTTACAAGAATCTGACCATAAGAATTTGCCCTTCTTCTGAGTCAATCTGGACATAGGGTATGAAATAGACGAAAATCCCTCAACAAATCGTCAGTAATAGCCGGCCAAGCCCAAGAAACTCCTAATATCTATCCGAGAGATGGGTCTGGGCCAGTTTCTTACTACTTCGATCTTTTGAGGATCAACTCTAATGCCCTCACCGGAAATGATATGGCTGAGGAAAGCTACTGACCTTAGCCAAAATTAACACTTACTGAATTTGGCAAATAGCTTATGGTTTTTGAGAGTCTGTAATACTATTCTGAGATGGTTTGCATGATTATGCTCACTGCGGAAGTAGACAAGAATGTCATCTATGAAGACTATGACCTATATGTCCAAGTATTGCTTGACACACGGTTCATCAAGTCCATGAAAGTAGTTGGGGAATTAGTAAAACCAAATGACATGACTAAGAATTCAAACTAACCATACCGAGTTATGAAAGTTGTCTTCAGAATGTTATATTCTTTGACTCTGTGCTGACGATAGCCTGATCTGAGGTCTATCTTAGAAAAGTAACTAGCCCCCTGAAGTTGGTCAAACAAGTCATCGATTCTGGGAAGGGGATACTTGTTCTTGACCATGACTTTATTCAACTGATGGTAGTCAATACACATTCTGATAGAACCGTCTTTTTTACATATGAATAAAACTGGTGTTCCCCATGGGGATATACTAGGTCTGATAAATCCCTTATCTAGGAGATCCTTAAACTGTTCTTTTAATTCTCAAGTTCTGCAGGTGCCATTCTGTATGGTGGAATAGATATGGGCTGAGTATCTTGAAGAAGGTCTATTCTGAAGTCAATTTCCCTTTCAGGAGGAACTCCGAGAAGATCTTCGGGAATCATGTTTGGGAATTCACATGCTACTGATACCGACTCAAGAGTAGAGGTTTCTGATCTAGAGTCCCGGACTCGAATGACATGGTAGACACATCCCTTAGATATCATTTTCCTTGCCATAAGGTAGGAAATAAGTTGGGGCAAAGAAGGAAATAAGTTGACCCCTAAGTGCTGAAGTACTACCCCTCTATTATAGCACGGGCTCATTCAAAAACTAAAACTAGAAAATTTTGTTTCTGCAGTCGACTTAGGCATAGTAGGAATGAAGCCAATCCATGTCGAGAATGACGTCAAAATTGGTCATCTCTAATTCGACTAAGTCTGCTGAAGTGACTTTTTGAGATACCATAACCAGACGGACAGTTCCTGATACCCATCGAGCTATGATAGATTTACCTACTGGGGTAGAGACTTAGAATAACTATGCTAGAATTTTGGGATATACTCTAAAGTCAACAGCTATATAAGGAGTTACTAAAGACAAAGAAGCTCCTGGATCGAGCAACGCATAAACATGTAATTGATAAACTTGTAACGTACCAGTCACCACATCAGGAGAACTTTCCTGATCTTGTTGGGACTAAAGTGCATAGATTCTGTTTGGGGCATTGCCCACTGGTGGCACTAGAAGCAGTACCTTGCTGATTCGGGCGATCGGACTGAGCTGAGAGACGATTATGCTGACTCTGCAAACCCACCAGAGGACATTGTTTGACTCTATGTCCAGGCTTGCCACATCTGAAACATACGTCATTTCCAGCTCTGCAGACACCCTGATGGTTTCTGCCAAACTTCTGGCAGAGAGGATTTATTCGGGCACTGCTAACACTACCCTGGAGTTTAGGGCCTAATGCCCTATCTCTTTTACCATCTCTAAATTTTGGCATGAGAGAACTGGCTGAGGACAGAGCTGGGACTGAGGATTTTGGGTGGAATTAAGAATGATTACCACTATTTGACTTAGGCTGGGTTAAGTTAAAGCTACCTGTTCTAGCTCTCTTGTTCTTCCTCTCCTTCTCTTTATTTTTAGCCTGCTCTATCTGCTGAGCATGGACCATGAGCCTTGATATGTCCATATCCTTAATCAACATTGCAGTCCTACACTCCTTGACCACACTATTAGATATGCCAGACACAAACTTACTCATCTTAGATTTGCTTTTTGCTACCACATGAGGAGCGTATCTAGCTAATTGAGTAAACTTAAGAGAATACTCTTGTACCGTTATGTTTCCCTTCTTCAAATTTATAAATTCCAAAACTTTTGCTTCCCTCAACTCTAGTGGGAAGAACCTATCCAAAAAAATAATAACAAACTCCTCCCATTCTATGGACCCTATATCTGTAACCCTCTCTGCTTTCCACTATTTAAACCATGAGTGAGCCACATCCTGCAACTGATATGTAGCTAACTCGGCACTCTCACTCTTACTCCATTCATTGAATCTGGAGATTTATACTTGTTAGAAACTGTATTCTTACTCTTCTTTGTATTTTTGGGGGTCTTTCGCAAACTAAGGCAAATAAAGAGTCTTATTCTCCCTTTCAGTCTGCCGGAAGTAATAAGATTGCTGCTCTAGCCCTAGCTGCTCTACGCGGATACGATCTTTCCTTACTGAATAGCTTCCCCAGATCATGTTACAATTAGAGTTGCGGAGATAGAGAAAGCTCATTCTCCTTTAATAGCAAAGGCCTTTTCACGAGCTAGGCTCGAACCTGCGCTTCCCTGTGACGGAGTGCATTCTGGAAATCTAGTTGGAGATCAGTCTGTCGACCAGTGCTTGAACTAAGATTGTTTCAAAAAAGAAAGGGAATGAGTCTGAAAAGACAGGTCGAGAAGGGTTGCGAGCTCAAACGAATAGAGTTCAAGCCGAAAGTGTTTCAAAATAGAAAGAGAAAGGCTGGAACGAAGTAGCTCGCCTAAAAAGAGAGGAACGAAGCACTCGGCTGAGATTGTTGGAAAAGAGAGGCAGGGCCCGAGGCACTTGCTAATGAGTAGGCGGGACAAGACTGACTTGAAAAGATGCTCTACGTGAAAGCCAATGGCTTTGAGGGTACTAACTGTGATATATGGGTAAGGAAAAGAAAATAGTAGCTCAGGCTCTCGAGGCATACTAGCAGGGCTTGACTAGAATCGTAGAAAGAAGCTGGGGAGAAAGATCCAAGTGCAAGCATTGAGTCAAACTGATTCAGGTATAGCAAGATAGTTCTTGTATCCTTCTTCTACCTACTTTCCTTTATAGCACTTCTAGCCTTGAAAAGATAATCTTTCTTAGTTGTCCACTACCTCACTCTTTATTTTTCCTATCTCAAGGGAGTTTTGTTCCCCTCGAACTATTAAGGGAAAGCAAGGACACCTGTGAACTCGGATAACCTTGTGGCATACCGTCGAATCTACTCTACCCTACGCTACCCTCTTTCTTCCTTGTGATTCAACCACGGCGGATATTTAGTCAACTGCGGTTACGCTTACACCAAGAACTCCTATTCTATTGCATCAAGAGTTGATTCAATTGCAGCACTTACTGTAACAAGAAGAGCGTGAGCTCATTCTCAAGCACACTTGCAACAGCTGGCTTTTTTTCTTAGGATATTTAGTAAGGCTAGGTTCAATAGAGGCAATCCATTTATTCATAGTAGCTGTCCAACAGGAAAACTCTTTTAATCAAGCAAGTAAGCCAAGCAAGGCAAATCGCCAATCGATTTGCCGATCCAACTACGGACAAAACACCATGCCCACAGGCTCGGCTGAACCGAGCCGCCCAGGCCGCAAGCGATAAAGAAGCGGATTCTCAGACTGAAGAAGCAGTGGCTACCATTGCTGAAGTCCAGCATCAGGAACAGCCTCAAGCTGGTGGCCCATCCCAAGAAGCTGTTGTTGAGCCCGTAGAGACTGGAGCCAAGCCTGGAAGGGCGAACCAAGGAACTCAGACTGTGGAGAAGTAACCTGTGATCCATTCAGTTAACCACATGTTCTTTTTACTCGCAAAAATTGTGCCTTTAAAGCAAACTAAGAGCAGGGAAGGAACTATGGTCGGCATAAGTTCACCAATTAGGATGCGTGACTGACGCATCTTTTTTTTTCCAAATAATCTGGGCATTTTCCTTTGGGCTGGGAGGGCTTCCACTAGGGAAAGGCACCTGCTCTCCAATTTCTATTCTTTGTTATCTGTATCGAACTTATCTGTTCCAAACGCGGGAGTCATTCTTTTGATTCAGTAGAGCGAGAATCGCCTTTTTAGGAGTATATTGGGGCCATTCTTCTAAGAAATAATAAAAGTAGGGCAATAGTTGACTCTTCACACTTACCCCATCTCAGCTTTCATTGAAAATCTCATCAATAAAATGATCAAAAACCGTTTGCTTCTCCCTTCCTCTCCTCTCTTTAAACTGAGAAAGAAGAAAGAAGGACCGAGTCTTGCAGATCTGCTGCTTCAGATTCATCGAGTTGGGTGCTGCTTCCTTCTGTTTGCCAATGAGTTTCTTGAATATTATGAGAGAGCCGTAGGGCCATATTTTGATGGTTATTTATATCCATATAGAAATGTGCCATTGGTAACAGGTAGGTTGAGTCAGACCATTCAGGGAGGTTGTAAGAGACGGTTGTTCTCTATTTGCAATTATATAAAACAGCGACTTCTGTTTCCTATCCATAAGTGGGCAATGGAAGTTCTATCTCGTATTTCAACGGATGGGACTTTCGACCAAGAGCGTCCCTTGCTAAAATTGAGAAGAGGAAAGAAGAATGAATGTTATTCCTTTGACTTGAAATCGGCAACGGACCGTTGGCCATTGAGTGTTATGTATTCCCTTATGTCTTGTATGTTTGGGTCTACATTTGCATCTTCAATAGTCAACAACTCTTTGGGTCTCAACACCTTTATGGTTGGGAAACCAATCACTAAAAGAATGTATGAGATTGCATTTCTTTGTGGTCAGCTGATACGGGAAATACAAGGGAAGCACGAAACAACCACCAAATCAGTCCACTAATCTTAAGGATTCGAGGACCAAGATGGAGACCTCACTCGGATTCGCTACCAACAACAAGAATACAAGATTCAAGAGTATATTTTAACACCAAAAACAGTACCAAAACGTGATGAACAAGATGAACAACAATAATACAAGTTTCGGATTCAACGAAGACCCAAAACAGTCCACTACGACAACACATACACGATTGCAAGAAAAATAAAGATAGATAGTGAGACCAAGATTATTACAAGATTAAGAACTAAAGAGTATATTAAACTCAAAAACCCCTAATGAATGTAACAATCAAAACCACACTCTTACGGTGACCACCAAGGGAACGAACTCGCCTCAAGATCTACCGTTTCCAAGCAAAGAACAATGTTAGCTTTTCCAAGCCCTATACTAGAATTACACTAAGTTGGTCTACTCTCAAGAGAGAGGATTTTAAGAGTCTCAAAATCTCATTTTTTCATCAACCAAAAACTAAGTGAAAATAAGACTAAGGGGCCTATTTATAGTGTATTACAAAAGAAGACAAAAAGACCATATTACCCTTAATGAGAGGGGCGGCCTTGGTGTGTTGGAAGACAATATGAATTGTCCAAAATGCCCCTTAGGCTAAGTGACCGAAATGCCCTTAGTAAAGGCACCAAAACCGTGAACCAACAAAGGTGGTCCAAATTCGAGAGTCCTTAAGTCTTCAAGGCTCCAATCAATCTTCCACACTTGGGTTTGGTCAATGGTAGGCTAAAAACATCCCCTCCAAGTATGATCCCATGCCCTCCATGTGACCAAAGCTTGATTCTTCACATTGTGACTTCGAATGAGGTCGTCAAAAGCTAAGGCGGTCATTATTCTTATATCATCAGCCGTTAGGTTACTACGGATCATGGTCTCTCTTTTCGTTGTCCCATCACTATATAGTGTGGTTAGCGGCGAAGAAATCATACCCACATCTTAATCTTCCATTTAAGGACTACGCTTTGTTAGGTGATGATATCCTAATCACCGATAAACAAGTGGCCCTGCAGTACAGAAAATTACTGGATCGGCTCGGCGTTACTATTTCTGATGCTAAGTCTATCGTATCAGACATTGGTGCCGTTGAGTTTGCCAAGAAGTTTTGGTTTAAATCGATACAAATTGATTTATCTCCAATATCTTTAAGGTTATTATTGTCCTGTAGGACAACTCTTGGACTCTGCACTGTGTCGAATAAGTATCCGATAGGAATATCGGTTTTACAAAGATTAGGTGGTGCTGGTTTTAGAGTTCGTTCGCGTCTTTATTCTATCCAATCTAAAAGATGGGAAAGATTGAAGGCGGCTGCACAAAAGCCAAACCGGTCACATCCACTACCTCTAGAATATTGGATTGGAAGAGGGAAGCCTCTCAATCCTTATCTGAAGGGGAAGATAGTGGATTTTCTCCGAAAGGAATTAAAACCTAAGGAGATACGTCTTTTCCCTGAAGAGATGGTGTTCAATAAAGAAAGGGATATCTTAGAGCACACTGTAATCCACAATTGGGTTAAAATGTGGCTCAAATGGTGTTCCTGGTATTATACGGTTGCGTTGTCTGAGGATGTATCCTTAGATCAACTTATGGATATTCCTATGTGTAGCACAACTTGGAGAAGGTCAACTAAAGATCTGGATATGATCAAGTTCGGCCTAATCTGGAAGTGTTATGATATGGGAGCTGGTTGGGATTTGATGACTACGCCAAGGTATTTGTTAGATCCTGATACAGTAATCCAGTTTAATCGATGGATATATGGCGGTTATAAAGGGTGCTGCTTCCTTCTCCTAGTTTTGTGTGTCTTTTTTGGCGATCTCAATGTATTTCAGATTCTGCTTTCATCTTCAGATGAAGGAGACATCATTAGCTCACTTGTCTTGGTTTAGTCTTTCGACCCTAAAAGCGTAGAACAGACTCATTTGATGTAGGGATCGGGGAATGAGCTTCACAACAAAGAGTAGAGGCGAATGGTTCGAAAGTAGATGCTAGTGGTTCAAATCATGTATTAAGCCAACCCATTCTTTCTATCTATTCTTTTTATCAGTAAAGAGGTGCCTCGGGCTCTTTTCCAAGGGCCAGAGGGTATTGAGAAGTAGGTAGAGAAGGAAGGAAAGATCCCTTTAAAAGCCACAAGCAAGCTGCATATCTTTCTTCTCTTTTCAAAGATGGGGCTGATGGGCCCCTGCTGAGATTCATTCCTCGTATCATGACGGAGTGAATAGGGCTTACGGAACAGCAACTGAATATCGACTTTTTTTAAGCGAGTTGACCTGAGGACCTCTTTTTTACTATGTATAAAAAATGGAAAATCGTAATAAAGTGGGTTTGGCTGCTAATAACTAAGGAGGTCATCCACTCACCAATTAGGTTGTGTTGAGCATGAATTCTGTGTTCCACTTGGGATGCGAGACTCTCTCTTCTATATTTGTATCTTTCTTCCTATTGTATCTTCATAGTAGATCGCTCAGCCTAATTCTACTAAAAGAGAGAAGGGGCATAAGTTCTACAAAACGTGTATATTAAGCATGACGATTGGTTCCTTGCTTCAATACTAGATTGAAGGCATTCTGCCAATAACGTTTGAATAAGACAAAGGCAATAGGCGTCACTGAACTAGGTACTTTCCGACCAACTGCCCAAACTCCAACCAACTTTTTTGAAGATGTCTGCTGCGGATGTTTCCTATGGTTTACGGGCGAGAAAAGAGAGCATCACATCAAGTCAATATCAATAGAAAGAGGTGCTTCTAACTAATTCTGTCTGAGCCTTAAATGAACTACATTCTCTTCGATCCCTTTCCGGAACCAGCCCTAGACCTCTTCTTTTGAATGTTTTTCGGGGCTACTTTTTCAGTCGCAGGTGCTGCTACAACTAATTGGTTCTTCAGTTGATTGGTGAACAAAGGAATTTAGTACGGAACAGTAAAGTTTAATGGATAAGTAGGCAATCTCGGCACTAAACTCATTGCAGAAAGAGACAGGCAAGACGACGGATTTTGTTGGTGAGTCTTCCGCTGGGGGAACAATGATTCTTTCCCCTAAAGGGTAACAGAATGGGGTGGGGTCTCCTCTACTTGCTTTCCCACACAGCTGCCTAAGAGCTTATTCGACAACAGTAAGACGACTGACTGATATGAGATTGAGCGAGGAAATGCCAAACTCTCTCTCCTGCGCTAGTTAATCATATGCCATCCTTAAAACATTAAAAGAAAAACTTCATCTCTGTCGAGGATTTTCCCCACTAAGCTTTCAGGACAAGGACTATAAACGATTGTAACAGAGACAACCCTGTCTTCTCTTAGCTATATGCTAAATACTAGTCTTTGCCTTTCATCGCTGCTTTCCGATCGATAAAATCCTCCGAGTGACTGACGACTCGTGAGCTCGCAGGGCTCATAGGATGGGAAAAGCCCTTCTCTTCATTTCATTATTTCATTAACGGGTTTTCACGACGTAAGTCAGTGGAAGCAATGGGGCAATCGGCTGCCTAAAGAACCCCATTTGTGGTTGAAGGCTAAGTTCATTCTTCGATATATCTCACTCCACTATGCTAGTTCACTCTAGAAGACCTAGTCTGATTATAGTTAGTAGTATAGATTAGTTAGATTCGTAGAACAGAAGAAGAGCTTTTACTTTTTCATTATATTATATTAGTAAAGCGTTAGCACCTCCATAGAGTAAGGCTCTCTTCTGGTTCTGGATAGATGCAAAGCCTTCTATGTTGGTATGGAGACTGCTTCCCGTTCGCTAAACAACCCCCTATTGCAACACTTAACTATCCTTCAAGGGGCGAACTCCACCTATTTTTTAGCAGCGATCCAAAAATGAAAATCAATCTCTTCATACAATCCGTCTTGGTGTTCTGATGTAGACGTGAGAGTCTTCCCAGATGTGACTAGAGAATAGCCCAACATAACCCGATTATCACGTTAGCGGGACTAGTGACTTCGCACTCTCTTTGTCCGAATTCATTTGATTCCAAGTGCTCCCTATTCCGATCGAAGAAGGATTAAACTAAAATGAGAGTCAGTTTGATGATAAAGAGCTTTTTTGCTTTTCTTATGAACATTGCTTTTGGAAGATCTCACTTCTTATAACTTATAATAAGCTCTGACATGAGACTTATGAACTCATTGGTTTTCTGCGGATTTCATTATCAAGAATTGTATCCACGCTTTCTTGCACCAATTTCTCTTGACACATTACTAATTCCCCCGGTGTAGATCTACTTGTTGTTAATAGATCGGTAAGAGTCTTGTTCCGAGAGATAACTCTTCAATAGAGTTCATTAATATCCGAGCTCATTAGCTTACATCTATCTGAAGGATGGGTCGTAGTTCGGTAGGAAGAACTGGTAGTAGACATAAAATAAGGGGCACTCCGGCTTTTTTTCCTACATGTTCCTTCATAGAGAGTGAAATCATTCCAGTTGGATCCATCTTTGGGCTTACATGCCTCGGTTCAAAGAACTACCTGATGCCACATCCTTCGCTCTTGATGGATGGCAGTTGGATTGCCGATTGCCTAGTTCAATGGTTGCTATCTTGCTAAACAGCAGCCTTGTCTTCGCCTTTAATCCCATCTATCCTTGTAATGCCGACTCTGATATTCTCGTTCCTGGTTACTTTTTTTTTCATTTCCTTTACCTTCGACTAGCCATTTAACAGATTCAAAAGGACCGGAGTCGTTCAAAGCGAAAGAAGTTCCAATCACAGATAGCTTCTAAAAGAAGAGAAAATAGAAGAGGGGCAAGGGCGGCAAGACCAGAGAAGGAGCTAAGACCGCTTAGGCCTTTTACTAATGCCCCCACACTAAAAGAGAGAAATCTATGTAACTTTGGATCTTAGCAGCAGTTTCCGAAAAGACTAGTAGCGCTTATTCCTTGCTTATTCAAGATATTGAATTACCCGAGTTAACTGAGGAAGTTCTAGTAAAACGCTTGAACGCAGACTGACTTTTTCTCACATCTCACTCTTCGTGCAAAGAGTCATTCTTTCTGGCAGCTATGTAATACCGATCAAGAGCTGCCATTGGACGAACTTTCATCAATTCTCTTTCCAGTTTGGTTTCCAAGAGGTGTCAACCATAAAAAAAGATCCTGCCCTTCAAAGATCGATCTGATAATTGCTTAAGTAAGGTAGTCGCTTCTTTTTTTCGTTTGATAGAAATATCATAAGAGAAGAAAGAAGTTCATGTAGGTCGGATCCTAGCATAGATAAATGCTATCCGACTTGAATGATCGAATCGATTCTTTCACTTTGTCGAACTCGAAATGGAGGCTCTCTTTACCAAGAGGAGAAGATAAGGTCTTTTGGCAATAGAAGGCATATTACTAATTGATTCTTTGGCCATTTTGTGTTCGAATTCTAAACCGGCGAGGCGCTGTTGGATGCTTCTGATCAATAGAACACGAAGAAGAAGATCAAAAAAAAGTTTATGATGAGCTTGATCAGAGGAAAGGTTATGATGAGCATCTATTTGAGTCGATTATTTCCAAGATCTAATTCCAATTTTTTCTTATGTAGGGGAAACGCCTTACAATCTGAAGTATTACGCTTAAGGGAAGAAATGTTCTTGGTGGATGCAGGACTTGGGACTCCCAGAATTTGTATGCAAGATGAGCCTACAAGAGTGCCAATCAACCGAGCCACCAGGTTTGAGAATAGGGTGGGATTCCTGGATCTAGTGGCCGGTGAATCACTGATCAAAGAGCAGATTTTGGAGAGATTCTTCATCGATCTAGTGGCCGGTGAATCACTGATCAAAGAGCGAGCAGCTGCCAGGTTTAATGATTTGGTGGGATCTACAGATGTAGTGGCTGGTGAACCGCTTCTTCTTCTTCCTCGAAGATTCAGACAAAACCGAGCTTGGATGGAACTGAACAAGATTTGGTGAACGAATACAAAGGTCAATGGCTTTATTATTGAGAAAGTAAAAGGAGGTTATTCAGTAGCCATCGCAGGTTTCATTACTTTTCTTCCATTCCGTCGCAGAAGGAAAAGGATATCGAATGATCGATTCACCATTGAGAACATTAACCCCAAAAAGACTAATATTGTGGTGTGGATCTCTCTATGAATGGAAAATGGGTGCTTCGGATCGGGAGTAACCACTAGTGATAGGGCAAAAATAGGGGGGAAGGACAAAGGAAAGAGCGATGCCTGCATTAAGATTTAAAACTTGTCGTCTACTTTCAGGAAATGTTTGGAACAGAGAACTTACAATAATATAACACCGTATTCTCCGAAGATTGAGGAACAAGAAGAGATCTATTAAGAGAAAGATTTATTCTAGAGAAAATCTTAACAGTTACATCCAATCATAAACTATACGAAAGTTGTCCCTTTTTTATGGAGATTTACCCATCACAGAGATGCACAGAGGAAGAGAACGAACTTCATATATCCCTTTTCTACTCAATCCAGAAATAAGATCGGACGTTATCCTGGTTCGTCTCCATTTTTATGAAACTATTCCTCAAGCAAGACAGTCGATAAGTCATCGAAGGGTTTGTGTGAATAATGGAATGGTTAACATTACTCATTTTAAACTCTCCCACGGTGATATAATATCTTTTCAGGAAAATGATGCGAGAACCCGTGGTGAAGAAATAAAGAGATCCTTCTATATCGAAATCTCAGTTGAAAAATAATAGGCAAATTCCTGGATCACCCGTGGAGAAGAACCAAAACAGAATGGTTCCGCCTACTCAAAACTAAGAGGGGATGCCGCCTACTACTAAAATCTTAGTTTTTGCAACAGTTGTGTTCTTCTATGCAAGAAGAAGACTTAGAAATAACAAAGAAGTTTGGATCCGAAAAAGTATGCTTAGGCAGTTCTTTCGCTGAGCACAACAGAATGAAGAGGAATTTGTATCATTTCAAATCCCTATTCTTATCGAAAAGAAGGAATGAGAAAAACTGAAATATTCCTACTCGAACAAGAAGTCCTATAGTTTACAACTCTTCTTTATATAGTAATTTGACCTATTGCTCCGCATCCCCCCATCAGTTTACTAAAAAGATTAAAATAAAAAGGATCGAACTACCTACTTATTATTCGGAGGTGAATCATAGAACACCAAAAGCTGTGGTATCTTATGGACCTAACATAGGTCACATACCTGATACGGGATCGACAAGGGGAGCACGAAACAACTCCAAAACAGTCCACTAATCTTAAGGATTTGAGGACCAAGATGGAGACCACTCTCGGATTCGCTACCAACAACAAGAATACAAGATACAAGGGTGTATTTCAACACCAAAACAGCTACAAAACGTGATGAACAAGAGGTACAACAACAATACAAGTTTCGGATCCAACGAAGGCCCAAAACAGTCCACTACAACAACACATACACGATTGCAAGAAAAATAAAGATAGATAGTGAGACCAAGATTATTACAAGATTAAGAACTAAAGAGTATATTAAACTCAAAAACCCCTAATGAATGTAACAATCAAAACCACACTCTTACGGTGACCACCAAGGGAACGAACTCGCCTCAAGATCTACCGTTTCCAAGCAAAGAACAATGTTAGCTTTTCCAAGCCCTATGCTAAGGGTGACTTTTCCAAGTCCTACAACTAATGGTGTTACACTCTCAAAAGAGAGAGAGAATATTTCTTTCAATTCTTCTTCATCCAAAAACTAAGTGAAAATAAGACTAAGGGGCCTATTTATAGTGTATTACAAAAGAAGACAAAAAGACCATATTACCCTTAATGAGAGGGGCGGCCTTGGTGTGTTGGAAGACAATATGAATTGTCCAAAATGCCCCTTAGGCTAAGTGACCGAAATGCCCTTAGTAAAGGCACCAAAACCGTGAACCAACAAAGGTGGTCCAAATTCGAGAGTCCTTAAGTCTTCAAGGCTCCAATCAATCTTCCACACTTGGGTTTGGTCAATGGTAGGCTAAAAACATCCCCTCCAAGTATGATCCCATGCCCTCCATGTGACCAAAGCTTGATTCTTCACATTGTGACTTCGAATGATGTCGTCAAAAGCTAAGGCGGTCATTATTCTTATATCATCCTCCTCTTCTTGAAAAGGATTCGACCTCGAATCCAAACCTTGCAAAACTGAAAAGAGGACACACAAATGCAAACTCCTCATGGCATGAGGGTTAGGGTTAGCATAACAAATCATCTCAACATGCCAAGGTTGCACATATTTGCAATATAACCAAGAATCCTTTGAAAGGAATATTAAAAACTTAATAAAAGATGTACAAAGGATTTGGTTATAGGATACATCAAGAGTGCCACTTTGCTTTTCATGTAGACCAAGCAGCAAGTTTGGTGCACCAACATCACCATTCCTAAATTTGGCACCGGGGTCAAATGGGAAAAGTGGCCATAGACATGGGTCTCGACAACACTTCCATTTCCCGAGATCTACACCTAAACTAAATGACATACTCTCTACAATAACATACATATCATCCAACTCAAATAGAGAGTAGAGAAAGGTGTCACTCAAATCGACTTCTACTAAGGTGCTCTCATGTGTGTACTCACTACTAGTTTCCCAATAATCACCATGAGTACTCTCAACAATGAAATCACACAAAGTAGAAGAAGAAGTAGCTTCCGCAACTACACATTCCTTACCCTTAAGAGTACTCTCATCTTCCAAGAAGAGATTTCCCTCTTTAGGAGGAATGTTGTCACACCATAGTGGGTTAGCATATAGGCTATAGCTTCCAAGGCAAGCTATCCCGTCATTTTCACCACTAGGTTCATTAGGAGTGTTTAAATCATCTTCAAACAAGACATTATTCCTAAAAAGAGTGTGATCTACCTCACGGACAGATTTGGAACAAGAAAGTTCCTCACTCTCTAAATGATCAATATCAAGTTTCAAGGATGTTTCAAACACAATATTACCCCAAGAAGAGCTCTCGGGTTCATTCTCACTTTGTTGACCAACATTTTCAAATATTTCACTCACTTGAGTCCTATTAAGCACATCACACACATACTCAAGTGGTGGGTAATTTTCACACATAAGTTGATCAACACAAATTTCAGAAGATAACGTACTTTCATTCAACATAATGGTTTCAACACTAGGTGGACATAAATCGATCTTACAAGAAGAGTCTATTCGGTCATCAATAGGATCAACTAGTGTATCCACACTCACAACATGTACATCATCATCAAGTGGCAAAGAAACAATACACTCACATATAGGCAAGCTACAACTCACACTCAATGGGCTACTAGCCGCACAATTATCATTCACATGTACAAAAGTGTAAGAGTTTGCCATTTTACCTTGAAGTCCTTGAGTAGATTCTTCTTTGTCATGGTGTGAAGGTCCTCCAAAGGTTTGGGCAGCAACTTCCCTTTGGCATTGTTCTTCTTCGCTTGCCATGTTGGTACCTACACAAATGTCCTTAGAAATAGAAGGACAACCAATGTTAGTATAGTTTGGTGGTAATCCCCTCACTTCGCTCAACACAACCTCTCCTTTTTCCACTCTCGGATTACCACCTTTCACTCCCTTACTCCTCTCAATCTTTTGTCTCTCATAATAAGTTGAATTGGAGTAGGTAGGAACTTCTTTTTGCGGCCCGGGCAGAATGTACGTCTCAAGGCAATTTCCCCATCGGTCTCTTATAATATTAGGCCAATTTTGCATATTTGGAACTTTATGTTGTGCAAACCAATCGGCGCCCAAGCTCACATAACCATAGGTTATGGGAAAAACATCACACCACACCTCCTCATGGTAATTAAATTGGGAGAAGACAACTTTTACCCTCTCGGTAACCTTAAACTCGTCCAAGAAGTATGGAACAAGTAAAGGCTCGCAAAATAACCCCAAGTAATCAACCATGGATGGAACAATGTAGTTTCTATAGTACCTATCATTTAACACAACGAGGCAGCCCGGTATCCCACAAATGGTCACCTTTCCGGAGTGTACACTCCTTCTCGGATCAACATTGTAAAGCACATGAGTACCCCTCGGTTTTGGAGATGCATACTCTCTTCTTCTCATTGGAAAACCTACACTATTGCTAGTATAACCATTCACACTATATCGACCTTGATAAGAAGTACTACAAGGTGGAGAATATGAATCTTCACACTCCTCACGTGTACTCTCATCATAGCTCTCATAAGGTTTGCGAACGAAAGGGTTATACCTAACACCAAATCTAGGTTCGGAGTGAGGAGTGCGAGACTCCTCACATGTCCCAACTTCATCATAAGACCCATTACGAGGTCCTACATCATCTCCAAAGTCACCATAAGCCCTAGGCACTTCATTCACCTCATTTTCTCCCTCAAAACAGTAACTTTCAAATCTGCCTATGTCTTGATCATGACTATTTTCATAGCCTCCGCAATCTCCCTCAACTTCGTAGCCATAAAAACCCTCACTACAATCATAGTCTCCCATATTGTAGTCACAATAATCCCCGGCTATCGAAGTCATGTTCCCCTTATATCATCACCCCTTTAAACCTACAAAATGAACAAACAAGATTAGTAGTAAAGCTCCTCACCAACACTCGATACACTCACCTTTGTGATTCTCACAATTGGAGCGGCGAATATTGAAAGTTGCTTATACTCCGGTAGTCAATAGGATGTCAATTCTACTTGGCGGCCGGAATAGATTCTTGTTTGATCGACTCAAGACACAACACAAAATCTACTTACGAACTTGAAACAAAGAAGTTACTACGAGTTAAAAATGAGAAAAGCACACAAACAACGAAGACACGAAGAAACGGATTCAATAATTAATCTACAACTAAGTAGGTGATTACTAGTTGTTAATTAATTCTAGAATCAAGACATGAAACTAATGAAACAATAAGATGAAACTAAGAATCTAAAATTTTGAGCTCGGAAATATTGCGTGAACAGTAGCAGTGATGACATGGCAGTCACGTATTGGTTTCGGTCCCACACAACCTTTGTTGTCCAATTTCAAGTATTGGTCAATTTTTCAATTTGGACTTTGGTGGAATTTGTTTAAGGAGGGAAATTCAAACAAGTCTTGGAGCCCTTTTCAATTTCAAGTTTTCAAGACTTGACTTTATTGTACTTCTCCTTAAAACATGGATCCGTAAATCATGGAAAAGTGTTGGAAAGTGGTTGAGACTTGATTGATAGGTCTTTGTTGGTTGTAGGGTCTTTCAAGACTAACAAATAATACACCTTTTTCCTTCAACTTTTTGGATTTAGCATTCACTTTATCTTCAACAATATATGAAGGTGGTGATGAACATCAAGAACAACAAGAACTACAACAATAATCTTCAAGAACACCAACAATTTTTCACACGGCCAACTCCAATCCACAATAACAATATCTCCAACACTTGGCCAAGACAACTACAACTTCAACAAAATGGTTTTCAATCCACCAATTAACAACAATATCACGTGGCCAAGCTTATAACAACAACAAGATGAAAACCACAAGGCCAAAACAGTCCACCACAATGGCCAAGCTTATGTTCACAACAACCTTTCAACAAGTTCAAGCTCAAGTTTAGATCTAGACTCAAAGTGTTAGTGGACAAGAAAACTAACACTAGGAACAACAAAACAAACAAGAACACTATTAGATCTAGACATACAACAATAAATCTCGGCCAAGACACAACAAGAACACGATTTTTGGCCAAGAACACAAACACGGACAGATTGCTATTTTTCTGGAAATTTCAGTTTTCCCCTTTTTTTTTTTTTTTTTTTAACAAGAAAGCCCAAGATTGATCTTGTAGGAACAAGATCAAGCCATGCTTTGATACCAAATGATACGGGATCGACAAGGGGAGCACGAAACAACTCCAAAACAGTCCACTAATCTTAAGGATTTGAGGACCAAGATGGAGACCACTCTCGGATTCGCTACCAACAACAAGAATACAAGATACAAGGGTGTATTTCAACACCAAAACAGCTACAAAACGTGATGAACAAGAGGTACAACAACAATACAAGTTTCGGATCCAACGAAGGCCCAAAACAGTCCACTACAACAACACATACACGATTGCAAGAAAAATAAAGATAGATAGTGAGACCAAGATTATTACAAGATTAAGAACTAAAGAGTATATTAAACTCAAAAACCCCTAATGAATGTAACAATCAAAACCACACTCTTACGGTGACCACCAAGGGAACGAACTCGCCTCAAGATCTACCGTTTCCAAGCAAAGAACAATGTTAGCTTTTCCAAGCCCTATGCTAAGGGTGACTTTTCCAAGTCCTACAACTAATGGTGTTACACTCTCAAAAGAGAGAGAGAATATTTCTTTCAATTCTTCTTCATCCAAAAACTAAGTGAAAATAAGACTAAGGGGCCTATTTATAGTGTATTACAAAAGAAGACAAAAAGACCATATTACCCTTAATGAGAGGGGCGGCCTTGGTGTGTTGGAAGACAATATGAATTGTCCAAAATGCCCCTTAGGCTAAGTGACCGAAATGCCCTTAGTAAAGGCACCAAAACCGTGAACCAACAAAGGTGGTCCAAATTCGAGAGTCCTTAAGTCTTCAAGGCTCCAATCAATCTTCCACACTTGGGTTTGGTCAATGGTAGGCTAAAAACATCCCCTCCAAGTATGATCCCATGCCCTCCATGTGACCAAAGCTTGATTCTTCACATTGTGACTTCGAATGATGTCGTCAAAAGCTAAGGCGGTCATTATTCTTATATCAATACCTTACGACATAAGATTGAAAGATACAAACCTTCTTCTTCGGAGCGGAAAGGGACGTGGCCAAAACATATAAAGATCGGCATAGTCGCTGATACGGTTGGGGCAGCCTCCACAGGTACACGGCCTTTCACACGAAGCCAAGCTCGGGAATTACAAAAACTCCAAGCTTTGTTCATGCAAATGGCCGTGTGTGAGTTGGTGATTGAACCAACCAAGGACCTAAACATTTTTATGTGTGAAGAAAGGCCTTAATGTGTAATAAACTACTCTTCAAAGTTGGCACAAGAAGCAAGGGCGGATGGGTCATTTTACCCCTTTTGTTTGTAGTATAAATAGAACATGTTAGAGAAGTTATTGATTAGTTTTTGAATGCTGAATTTGTAACCTAAAACACTAAATATTTCGGCTCTCTCTCTCCATCTCTTAGAAGCCGCCTCTATCATCTCACAAGTAGAGGGATACTTGTGTTGTCTCTTTGGCTAGAAATAAGGGTTTTGAGGTCGTTGAGTGCCTCTTGGTCCTCGTAAGAACTTGGTGTTTATATTCATTAGACTTAGGGTCCTCTCTTGATGTTAGGGTTCTTAGTTTCTTGAATGTTATATGTCAAGTTATCTATCTTTCTTTATCTTGTTGTTGTTGTTGATTTTGTTATCTTAAAGTCTAGTGAAGCCGTGTGGGGCTCTTTTCGATTCACTAGCATTGTTTCTATCTTGTTGTTCTTGTGTTGTTGGACTGAAATCCGAGCCTACTTGAAGCTCTTGGTGTTGTTGGATTGATTTTGTATCATTTGGTATCAGAGCCTGACCGGTTGTGTTCCAACATAACCCATCTTGGGCTAGTTCACGGCTTAAACAAACAACACCAAAAAGAATTTCTGAAATCTGTCCATTAAAAGTTGAAACCAAGAATGATGTTGTATGTTTAGATCTTGGTGTTATTTTGCTTGTTTAGTGAGTTTCTAGTGTTGGTTTCTTTCTTACCAACACTAAGGTGTCTAGATCCAAAAGTTGAGCTTGAAAACTTGAACATTGTGTAGTGACTTGAAGTGGCCGAAAGTTGTGTGTTGTTGAAACCAAAAGAAAAATCGGTGGTTGTGTGTTTATGTGCTAAAGAAGTTGATGAAGTTTGTTGAGGTGTTCATCTTTTGAACTTGTTCATCTTGTTCATCTTGTTGTGTGCTCAAGTTGTAAGACAAGCTATAAAGTTGTTGTGAAAGGCTTGCACCCATCACCTTCTAGTCTTGTCAATCACTTTTCCCTAATTCAAGGAGCCTTGTTTTGTGGGATTAGTCAACCAAACCTCACTTTCTTGAATTTGAAAAGAGGTGAAATACTACAAGATTTTATTTTTCCCACCAAAACACTTTGCAAACTATAACAAGTTATGTGAATATTAACCAAAAAAAAAAGAAGAGAGAAGAAGGACGTGTGGAACCATTGCATGCTGCCACGTCACTATAAGCTCAACTTAGGATATTCTTTGGTTGCTAATTGTTGATCCTTGGTTTCCCTTACTTGGTCCTAGAACTAATTAACAAACTAGTACATTCCTACTAGGTTGTCAACTAGTTCCTTGAACCGTTTGTTCGTGTCAACGATTATTTGAGTGCTTTTATTCGTTTGAATGAATTGCTGATTTTTGACTCTAGTCCGGCAAGAATTCTTTAAGTCTTCCAACAAGAATCCATTCCGGATAAGAGCTTACTCATACCTTAAGATTTCACGGTTACTAGCCAATTATACAACACTTGTGGAACACGAACTTGTGGTGAACTAAGGAGAATAATATCTTGACAATGGAAGGAGCTACGTCTCATAATGTGGATACTAATGCCCTTGATTCTATGAGGGTCACTCTTGAGGCCGTTACCCGGACACTTGAAAGGTTGAATTCGGAATTTGGGGCCGTGAGAGGGGACTTGGCAGCAATAAAGGGGGAAGTGTCGACTATTAGTGGGAGATTAGAACAAGTGGAGAGTCAAAGGAACTCTCGTCCTTCTACTCCTCTACATGTATCTACCAATGGTCATGATAGAACCTCCTCCGCAACCATCACCCCCGAAACAGTCCACCAAATGCTAAATTCACCCCAAGCTCCACTAAATACCGCAAGCCAAACTACCTATTTTCCTCCAAACCGAGACCCCACTAGACCACTACATTTCAAAGCCCCTCCAATTCCACAAGAGGGATTTGGACGCCAAGTACCTCCACTAAATCCGAACCCTCCATTCCAAGCTCCATTAACCCAAAGACCGCAAATTCCAAATCCTCCGAATCAAAACGGCCAAGGCCGACCAGCCCACTTTGAAGGATACGGTAGAGAGGAGTATGAAGGAGATGGAGCCTTTGATGATGCTTATATGAGGGAGGAGGAGTTAAGAGGGGGTCGAGGAGAACCTAGGAGATACCGGGGGTATGGAGATAGGGGAAACCGACACCAAGAGAGAGACGTAGGCATCAACACCATCAAGTTGAGCCTACCCATCTTTAAGGGTGAAAGTGACCCCGAGACCTACTTAACTTGGGAATCGGCTTGTGACAAAGTTTTCCAAGTTAATGACATCTCGGAAGAAAAGAAGAGTTGCTACGCTATAGCTCACCTCGAGGGCTATGCTAACACTTGGTGGGAGTATGTTAAACGATTTGGTAATGAATTAGTTGATGGGAAGCCACCACCTTGGTTTCGTTTGAGGTATTTGATGAGACAACGATACCTTCCCGAGAGATATCGTCATGAGTTGCTTGCTAGATTATATGGCTTGCGGCAAGGGGGCAAGAGTGTGATGGCCTATTTTGACGAATTCCAATAACTCATGTTGAAACTTGATCATCGTGGGGAGCAAATCAGTCACGACATCATCCGGTTAAAGTGTGGGTTGAACAAAGAGATCTCCACTCATTTGACCCTTCACCGGTTTGAAACCATTGACGGTATATTCCAAGCGGCCCTTGAGATTGAAAGGGAACTTAAGGAGAGATCATCCTTCAAGGCAAGGGTACAAACCCCCTCGGGTTGGCCCAAAAACAAGGACCAACCCGCCCCTACGAAGCTGCCCGAGTCCAAAACAGTCCCTAAATTCCCTCCGAAACCGGAGGCTCACAAATATCCCAACCCAAAGGGGTTCCAATGCTTCAAGTGCCAAGGTTGGGGGCATAAGGCCAATGAATGTCCGAACCGGCGCAATGTGATCCTACGAGAAGGGAAAGTGTACTACCTTGGTGAGGAGGTGGTTTCCGAAAGGGGGGAGGATGAGGCCGAGCCTCAAGATGGAGAGGGAGCTGAAAATGGGCCGAATGATGATGAAGTAGATGGTAGTGAAGATGTCTATCCACAAGAAGGGGAGTGTGTGGTTCCAAACTTTGTGGTTAGACGTGTCATGATTAGTAAGGCGATAGATGACCCGAGTCAAAGGGAAAATCTATTCCATACTAAGTGTCTTGTAAAGGGGAGTGTGTGTACCTTGGTGATTGATAGTGGTAGTTGTACAAATGTTGCGAGCCAAGCTGATACAAGATCAAACCAACAACACCACGAACTACAAGTTGGTTCGAATTTTAGTCCAACAACACAAGAACCGCAAGCTTAAATTTCAGTTTTTCAGCTCAACCACACGAGAACAACAAGATGAACAACAATGCTAGTGAATCGAAAATAGCCCCACACGGCTTCACTAGACTTTAAGATAACAAAATCAACAACAACAACAAGATAAGGAAAAGATAGATAACTTGACATATAACATTCAAGATACTAAGAACCCTAACATCAAGAGAGGACCCTAAGTCTAATGAATGTAAACACCAAGTTCTTACGAGGACCAAGAGGCACTCAAAGACCTCAAAACCCTTGTTTCTAGCCAAAGAGACAACACAAGTATCCCTCTACTTGTGAGATATTGGTGGCGGCTCCAAGAGTGGAGAAGAGAGAGAGAAATGTTTAGTGTTTAGGTTACAAAAATCAGATTTCAAAAAGTGGAGTCTAACTCTCTAACATGTTCTATTTATACTACAAACAAAAAGGGGTAAAATGACCCATCCGCCCTTGCTTCTTGTGCCATCCTTGAAGAGTAGTTTATTACACATTAGGACCCCTCTTCACACATAAAAACGTTTAGGTCCTTGGTTGGTTCAATCACCAACTCACACACGGCCACTTGCATGAACAAAGCTTGGAGTTTTTGTAATTCCCGAGCTTGGCTTCGTGTGAAAGGCCGTGTACGTGTGGAGGCTGTCCCAACCGTATCATCCTCTCCATCTTGAGAGGAATTTGACCTCAAATTCAGCATTTGGTCATCTTCAACCGCATCAACGAGGGAGAGATCACCAACGTTGAAAGTGTTGTGCACTTGATATTCCGGTGGAAGGTCAATCTTGTAGGCGTTGTCATTGATTCTCTCAAGTACTTGGAAAGGACCATCACCCCTTGGCAGCAACTTGGACTTCCTTTGAGCTGGAAACCGATCCTTTCGAAGATGCACCCACACCCAATCTCCGGGTTCAAGCACAAGCCTTCTTCTCCCTTTGTTTACCCTTTTTGCAACCTCTTGGTTCTTCTTTTCAAGCTTGAGCCGCACTGTCTCATGCATTTTCTTCATTGCTTCGGCTCTTTTACTTCCATCTAAGCTGGTCATGAGATCACTAGACAAAGGAGTGAGATCTAAAGGGGTAAGGGGATTTAGGCCGTAAACACATTCAAAGGGAGTCATTCCCGTGCTCGAATGTATTACCCGGTTGTACGCAAACTCCACCAAGGGTAGGTGATCTTCCCATGAAGTCAGTTTACCTTTAACCATAGAACGTAGCATAGACCCTAAGGTTCTATTTACTACCTCCGTTTGGCCATCGGTTTGTGGGTGGCAAGACGTGGAGAAAAGTAACTTCGTTCCAAGCCTACCCCACATGGACTTCCAAAAGAGACTTAGGAACTTGGAGTCCCTATCGCTCACAATAGTCCTCGGTACCCCGTGAAGCTTTACAACATGTTCAACAAATAATGAAGCTACACTACGAGCATCCTCGGTTTTAGCACATGGAATAAAATGAGCCATTTTAGAGAATCTATCAACAATAACAAAAATGCTATCTCGGCCCTTTCTAGTCCTTGGCAGCCCCAAAACAAAATCCATCGAAATGTCCAACCAAGGTCTAAGGGGAGTAGGGAGTGGGGTGTACAATCCTTGAGGTAGGAGACGAGATTTCGCACTCCGGCAGGCCACGCATTGACTACAAATTTTAGTGACGTCTTTGCGCATTTTTGGCCAATAGAAGTTCTCCTCTAAGATTCCGAGGGTCTTGTCTACCCCAAAGTGCCCCATGAGGCCTCCGTCATGGGCCTCCCTCACAAATAATTCCCTCCAAGAACTAGAAGGAACACACAACCGCCTCCCTTTGAACAAATACCCATCGAACCGAGAGTAGGAGGAATGGTCACTCTCCTTAAGCCAACGGTCCCTTCCCCACTCTTCGCATTCCCTAAAGATAGGAGCAAAGGTAGGATCCTCGGGATACAACAACCGCAAGCTCTCAAAACCCATCAATTTCGAAGACAAGGTAGCAACAAGCACATGCTTCCTAGACAAGGCATCGGCAACAACATTTTCCTTTCCCCTTTTATAATGAATTACATAAGGGAAAGTCTCGATGAACTCAATCCACTTAGCATGACGCCTATTCAACTTGTCTTGGCTCTTAAGGTGTTTCAACGACTCATGATCCGTTCGTATCACAAACTCCTTAGGCCACAAATAGTGTTGCCAATTTCCCAAAGCTCTAACAAGGGCGTACAACTCCAAATCATAAGTTGAGTAATTAAGAGTTGCCCCTTTGAACTTTTCACTGAAATAAGCCACGGGCTTACCTTCTTGCATCAAAACAGCCCCGATGCCAACCTTACTAGCATCACACTCTACTTCAAACATCTTATCAAAATCGGGCAATTGCAATAGAGGCGCCGAGATGAGCGTAGCTTTCAAGGCCTCAAAAGCCCTAGCTTGCTCATCACCCCATTTAAAGGGTCCGTCTTTTCTAATTACCTCGGTTAAGGGGGCTGCTATGGAACTAAATCCTTTGAAAAACCTCCTATAGAAGCTTGCCAACCCGTGGAAACTTCGGATTTCTCCAATAGTTTTAGGGGTCGGCCAACTTCGAATAGAGTCTATCTTGGAATCGTCCACTTCCACACCCCTTGAGCTCACGACAAAACCCAAGAATATAACCTTATCAACACCAAAAGAACACTTCTCCATGTTGGCATACAGCTTCTCCTTTCGGAGCACATCAAACACACATCTCAAATGCATTACATGATCATCAATAGATTTACTATATACCAACACATCATCAAAATAAACCACCACAAATTTTCCAATATAAGGCTTCATTACATGATTCATTAGCCTCATAAAGGTGCTAGGAGCATTGGTAAGGCCAAAGGGCATGACCAGCCACTCATATAGACCGAATTTGGTCTTGAATGCGGTCTTCCACTCATCACCGGGTTGCATGCGAATTTGGTGATAGCCACTCCTAAGGTCCACTTTAGAAAACAAACAAGATCCGTGGAGCTCATCTAACATATCATCTAGTCTAGGGATTGGATGACGATACCTTATAGTGATTTTGTTGATGGCTCTACAATCGACGCACATACGCCAAGTTCCGTCCTTCTTTGGTACCAAAAGCACCGGAACAGCACACGGACTCATGCTTTCCTTGATGTATCCCTTGTTGAGCAGCTCCTCAACTTGTCTTTCAAGCTCCTTAGTGTCCATGGGATTGCTCCTATAGGCCGGTTTGTTTGGAAGTTGTGAACCCGGCACCAAATCAATTTGGTGCTCAATTCCCCGAAGTGGGGGCAATCCTTGCGGAAGTTCTTGAGGAAATACATCTTCATACTCCTGCAACACATAAGAAATCAAAGGGGAAATGGAATAATTAGTGGGGTTAGTATTAAAACAATGGGCCAAGAGTAGCATCGGCTTGTTTTCATCATGATCCACGAAGAGTTCTTTCCTCCTAGCCAACATCACTACGTTTTCCATCTCCCTCGTCGTTGGGACAGCCTCGGATGTCCCGACTTCCTCACCTACGGCACTCCCCCCTTTCTCCCTTCCCGGATTCCTTCCCCTTTCCCTTCAACTCTCTCATCTTTTGATGCCACTCGTTTACTTGGGAGGGTGAAAGAGGATGAAGTGTGACCTTTCGGCCATCCTTCTTGATACAAGAAAAACAAGGGACACAAGAAAAGGCTCAAACAGTCCACAAATCAACTCCAAAACAGTCCACAAATCAACTCCAAAACAGTCCACTAATCTTAAGGATTTGAGGACCAAGATGGAGACCACTCTCGGATTCACTACAACAACAAAAATACGAGATAACAATGGTGTATTTGACACCCAAAACAGTCACAAAACGTGATGAACAAGATGAACAACAATAACACAAGTTTCGGATTCAACAAAGACCCCAAAACAGTCCACGATTTGCAAGAAAAATAAAGATAGATAGTGAGACATAAACTACGATAAGACCCAAGAACCCAAAGATATATTAAATCTAAAGACCCCTAGAACTTACGATAGCAACACCACACTCTTACGGTGACCACCAAGGGAATGAACTCGCCTCAAGATCTACCGTTTCCAAACAAAGATCAATATTGGCTTTTCCAAGCCCTATGCTAAAGATGACTTTTCCAAGTCCTACCACTAAGTGTGTACACTCTCAAAAGAGAGAAGATATTTCTTTCAATTCTTCATTTTTCTAAAATCTGAAAAACTAATGAAAATAAGACTAAGGGGGCCTATTTATAGTGTATTACAAAGAAGACAAAAGACCACTTTGCCCTTAATGAGAGGGGCGGCCATGGTGTGTAAATACACCATGTGTAATGTCCAAAATACCCTTAATTAGGGTCCAAAACCGTGAGTCCTCAACCTTAAATTCTCCAAGCAATCTTCCACACGCGAGATTGCTTTAAGTAGCACTCAAAACGGGTCCTCCATGCATGTTCTTGTTTTCCCGAGGTGACCAAGTCTTGAGTCTCTATGTGTTGGCCTCCAAAAATGTCATCAAAAGATAAGATGGCCATTTGTCCCGTATCACTTCTCAAACGTATACCGGTTGGTCCTCCCATCGTGTTTAGTAGACCTATCATATTGCCATGGTCTACCTAACAATAAGTGACATGCTTGCATTGGAATCACGTCACAAAGTACCTCATCGTGGTAGTTCCCCACCTTAAACCGAATCACACATTGCCGTGTGACCCTTAATTCACCACAATCATTCAACCATTGTAGCTTGTAAGGACTAGTGTGTGGTGTAGTTGGTAGCTTCAAGAAATTTACCATAGCATGGCTCGCAACATTTGTACAACTACCACCATCAATCACCAAGGTGCACACATTCTCCTTTAAAAGACACTTAGTATGGAATAGATTTTCCCTTTGACTCGGGTCGCCTATCGCCTTACTAATCATGACACGTCTAACCACAAAGTTAGGAACCACACACTCCCCTTCTTGTGGATAAACATCTTCACTACCATCTACTTCATCATCATTCAGCCCATTTTCAGCTCCCTCTCCATCTTGAGGCTCGACCTCATCCTCCCCCCTTTCGGAATCCACCTCCTCACCAAGGTAGTACACCTTTCCTTCTCGTAGGATCACATTGCGCCGGTTCGGACATTCATTGGCCTTATGCCCCCAACCTTGGCACTTGAAGCATTGGAACCCCTTTGGGTTGGGATATTTGTGAGCCTCCGGTTTCGGGGGAAATTTAGGGACTGTTTTGGACTCGGGCAGCTTCGTAGGTGCGGGTTGGTCCTTGTTTTTGGTCCAACCCGAGGGAGTTGGTACCCTTGCCTTGAAGGATGATCTCTCCTTAAGTTCCCTTTCAATCTCAAGGGCCGCTTGGAATATACCGTCAATGGTTTCAAACCGGTGAAGGGTCAAATGAGTGGAGATCTCTTTGTTCAATCCGCACTTGAACCGGATGATGTCGTGGCTGATTTGTTCCCCACGATGATCAAGTTTCAACATGAGTTGTTGGAACTCGTCGAAGTAGGCCATCACACTCTTGCCTCCTTGCCGCAAGCCATATAACCTAGCAAGCAACTCATGACGATATCTCTCGGGAAGGTATCGTTGCCTCATCAAATACCTCAACCGAAACCAAGGTGGTGGCTGTCCATCGACTAATTCATTACCAAATCGTTTAACATACTCCCACCAAGTGTTAGCATAGCCCTCGAGGTGAGCTATAGCGTAGCAACTCTTCTTTTCGTCCGAGATGTCATTAACTTGGAAAACTTTGTCACAAGCCGATTCCCAAGTCAAGTAGGCCTCGGGATCACTTTCACCCTTAAAGATGGGTAGGCTCAACTTGATGGTGTTGATGCCTACGTCCCTCTCTTGATGTCGGTTTCCCCTATCTCCATACCCCCGGTATCTCCTAGGTTCTCCTCGACCCCCTCTTAACTCCTCCTCCCTCATATAAGCATCTTCAAAGACTCCATCTCCTTCATACTCCTCTCTACCGTATCCTTCAAAGTGGGCTGGTCGGCCTTGGCCGTTTTGATTCGGAGGATTTGGAATTTGTGGTCTTTGGTTTAATGGAGCTTGGAATGGAGGGTTCGGATTTAGTGGAGGTACTTGGCGTCCAAATCCCCCTTGTGGAATTGGAGGGGCTTGGAAATGTAGTGGTCTAGTGGAGTCTCGGTTTGGAGGAAAATAGGTAGTTTGGCTTGCGGTATTTAGTGGAGCTTGGGGTGCATTTAGCATTTGGTGGACTGTTTCGGGGGTGATGGTTGCGGAGGAGGTTCTATCATGACCATTGGTAGATACATGTAGAGGAGTAGAAGGACGAGAGTTCCTTTGACTCTCCACTTGTTCTAATCTTCCACTAATAGTCGACACTTCCCCCTTTATTGCTGCCAAGTCCCCTCTCACGGCCCCAAATTCCGAATTCAACCTTTCAAGTGTCCGGGTAACGGCCTCAAGAGTGACCCTCATAGAATCAAGGGCATTAGTATCCACACTATGAGACGTAGTTCCTTCCATTGTCAAGATATTATCCGCCTTAGTTCACCACAAGTTCGTGTTCCACAAGTGTTGTATAATTGGCTAGTAACCGTGAAAATTTTAAGGTATGAGTAAGCTCTTATCCGGAATGGATTCTTGTTTGAAGACTCAAAGAATTCTTGTCGGACTAGAGTCAAAAATCAGCAACTCATTCAAACGAATAAAAGCACTCAAATAAACGTTGACACGAACAAACGGCTCAAGGATCTAATTGACAACTTAGTAGGAATGTACTAGTTTGTTAATTAGTTCTAGGACCAAGTAAGGGAAACCAAGGATCAACAATTAGCAACCAAAGAATATCCTAAGTTGAGCTTGTAGTGACGTGGCAGCATGCAATGGTTCCACACGTTTTCTTTTCTTTTTTTTTTTGTCAATATTCACACAACTTGTTATAGTTTTCAAAGTGGTTTTTGGTGGGAAAATAAAATCTTGTAATATTTCACCCTTTTCAAACTCAAGAAAGGGATGTTTGGTAGACTAATCCCACAAAACAAGGATCCTTGAATTAGGGAAAAGTGATTGACAAGACTACAAGGTGATGGGTGCAAGTCTTTCACAACAACTTTATAGCTTGTCTTACAAATTGAGCACACACAAGATGAACAAGATGAACAAGTTCAAAAGATGAACACCTCAACAATCTTCTTCAACTTCTTTAGCACATAAACACAACATCCACCGATTTTATTTTCTTTTGGGCATCAACAACATACAACTTTCGGCCACTTCAAGTCACTACACAATGTTCAAGTTTTCAAGCTCAACTTTCGGATCTAGACACCTTAGTGTTGGTGAGAAAGAAACCAACACTAGGAACTCACTAAACAAGCAAAATTAACATTTATATCTAGACATGCAACATCATTTTCGGATTCCACTTTTGGTGTTGTTTGTTTAAGTCGTGTACTAGCCCAAGATGGGTTATGTTGGAACACAACCGGTCAAGCTTTGATACCAAATGATACAAGATCAAACCAACAACACCAAGAACTACAAGTTGGTTCGAATTTCAGTCCAACAACACAAGAACAGCAAGCTTAAATTTCAGTTTTTCAGCTCAACCACACGAGAACAACAAGATGAACAACAATGCTAGTGAATCGAAAATAGCCCCACACGGCTTCACTAGACTTTAAGATAACAAAATCAACAACAACAACAAGATAAGGAAAAGATAGATAACTTGACATATAACATTCAAGATACTAAGGACCCTAACATCAAGAGAGGACCCTACGTCTAATGAATGTAAACACCAAGTTCTTACGAGGACCAAGAGGCACTCAAAGACCTCAAAACCCTTGTTTCTAGCCAAAGAGACAACACAAGTATCCCTCTACTTGTGAGATATTGGTGGTGGCTCCAAGAGTGGAGAAGAGAGAGAGAAATGTTTAGTGTTTAGGTTACAAAAATCAGATTTCAAAAAGTGGAGTCTAACTCTCTAACATGTTCTATTTATACTACAAACAAAAAGGGGTAAAATGACCCATCCGCCCTTGCTTCTTGTGCCATCCTTGAAGAGTAGTTTATTACACATTAGGACCCCTCTTCACACATAAAAACGTTTAGGTCCTTGGTTGGTTCAATCACCAACTCACACACGGCCACTTGCATGAACAAAGCTTGGAGTTTTTGTAATTCCCGAGCTTGGCTTCATGTGAAAGGCCGTGTACGTGTGGAGGCTGTCCCAACCGTATCACAAGCTATGGTAAATTTCTTGAAGCTACCAACTACACTACACACTAGCCCTTACAAGCTACAATGGTTGAACGATTGTGGTGAATTAAAGGTCACAAGGCAATGTGTGGTTCGGTTTAAGGTGGGAAACTACCACGATGAAGTGCTTTGTGACGTGATCCCAATGCAAGCATGTCACTTGTTGTTAGGTAGACCATGGCAATATGATAGGTCTACTAAACACGATGGGAGGTCCAATCGGTATACGCTTGAGAAGGATGGCCGAAAGGTCACACTTCATCCTCTTTCACCCTCCCAAGTAAATGAGTGGCACCAAAAGATGAGAGAATTGAAGGGAAAGGGGAAGGAATCCGAAAAGGGAGAAAAGGGGGGGATGCCGTAGGTGAGGAAGTAGGGACATCCGAGGCTGTCCCAACGACGAGGGAGATGGAAAACGTAGTGATGTTGGCTAGGAGGAAAGAAATCTTTGTGGACCATGATGAAACAAACCGATGTTACTTTTGGCCCATTGTTTTAATACTAACCCCACTAATTCTTCCATTTCCCCTTTGATTTCTTGTGTGTTGCAGGAGTATGAAGATGTATTCCCTCAAGAACTTCCGCAAGGATTGCCCCCACTTCGGGGAATTGAGCATCAAATTGATTTGGTGCCGGGTTCACAACTTCCAAACAAACCGGCCTATAGGAGCAATCCCATGGACACTAAGGAGCTCGAAAGACAAGTTGAGGAGCTTCTCAACAAGGGATACATCAAGGAAAGCATGAGTCTGTGTGCTGTTCCGGTGCTTTTGGTACCAAAGAAGGACGAAACTTGGCGAATGTGCGTCGATTGTAGAGCCATCAACAAAATCACTATAAGGTATCGTCATCCAATCCCTAGACTAGATGATATGTTAGATGAGCTCCACGGATATTGTTTGTTTTCTAAAGTAGACCTTAGGAGTGGCTATCACCAAATTCGCATGCAACCCGGTGATGAGTGGAAGACCGCATTCAAGACCAAATTCGGTCTATATGAGTGGCTGGTCATGCCCTTTGGCCTTACCAATGCTCCTAGCACCTTTATGAGGCTAATGAATCATGTAATGAAGCCTTATATTGGAAAGTTTGTGGTGGTTTACTTTGATGATGATACGGGACAAATGGCCTTCTTATCTTTTGATGACATTTTTGGAGGCCCACACATAGAGACTCAAGACTTGGTCACCTCGAGAAAACAAGAACATGCATGGAGGACCCGTTTTGAGCATAACTTAAAGCAATCTCGCGTGTGGAAGATTGCTTGGAGAATTTAAGGTTGAGGACTCACGGTTTTGGGCCTTAATTAGGGGTATTTTGGACATTACACATGGTGTATTTACACACCATGGCCGCCCCTCTCATTAAGGGCAAAGTGGTCTTTTGTCTTCATTTGTAATATAGTATAAATAGGCCCCCTTAGTCTTATTTTCACGAGATTTTGGGAGAATGAAGAATTGAAAACATATTCTCTCTCTTTTGAGAGTGTAACACCTTAGTTATAGGACTTGGAAAAGTCATCTTTAGCATAGGGCTTGGAAAAGCCAATATTGATCTTTGTTTGGAAACGGTAGATCTTGAGGCGAGTTCATTCCCTTGGTGGTCACCGTAAGAGTGTGGTGTTGCTATCGTAAGTTCTAAGGGTCCTTAGATTTAATATATCTTTGGGTTCTTGGGTCTTATTGTAGTTTATGTCTCACTATCTATCTCTACAATTTCTTGTAGCCGTGTGTTTGTTATTCCTTAATAATATTGTTATTGTTCTTCATGTTCTTCATTCTCGTGTGGTTAATCTAGTGTGTTGTCCGCTGAAAATAGGTGTTAATCACCTCATTACATTGTGTTCTTGTTGTAGATCTTGAATCCGAGAGGGGTCATTCAAAGGGTCCTCGGTTCTCTTGAACTTGTGGACTGTTTTGAGTGTTTGTTTTGTGTTTCCGTTATTTTTCTTGTATCATTTGGTATCAAAGCATGGCTTGATCTTGTTCCTACAAGATCAATCTTGGGCTTTCTTGTTAAAAAAAAAAAAAAAAAAAAAAGGAAAACTGAAATTTCCAGAAAAATAGCAATCTGTCCGTGTTTGTGTTCTTGGCCAAAATCGTGTTCTTGTTGTGTCTTGGCCGAGATTTGTTGTTGTATGTATAGATCTAATAGTGTTCTTGTTTGTTTTGTTGTTCCTAGTGTTAGTTTTCTTGTCCACTAACACTTTGAGTCTAGATCTAAACTTGAGCTTGAACTTATTGAAAGGTTGTTGTGAACATAAGCTTGGCCATTGTGGTGGACTGTTTTGGCCGTGTGGTTTTCATCTTGTTGTTGTTATAAGCTTGGCCACGTGATATTGTTGTTAATTGGTGGATTGAAAACCATTTTGTTGAAGTTGTAGTTGTCTTGGCCAAGTGTTGGAGATATTGTTATTGTGGATTGGAGTTGGCCGTGTGAAAAATTGTTGGTGTTCTTGAAGATTATTGTTGTAGTTCTTGTTGTTGTTGTTGTTGTTGTTCTTGATGTTCATCACCACCTTCATATATTGTGGAAGATAAAGTGAATGCTAAATCCAAAAAGTTGAAGGAAAAAGGTGTATTATTTGTTAGTCTTGAAAGACCCTACAACCAACAAAGACCTATCAATCAAGTCTCAACCACTTTCCAACACCTTTTCCATGATTTACGGATCCATGTTTTAAGGAGAAGTACAATAAAGTCAAGTCTTGAAAACTTGGAAATTGAAAAGGGCTCCAAGACTTGTTTGAATTTCCCTCCTTAAACAAATTCCACCAAAGTCCAAATTAAAAAAAAAATTGACCAAGACTTGAAATTGGACAACAAAAGTTGTGTGGGACCGAAACCAATATGTGACTGCCATGTCATCACTGCTACTGTTCACGCAATATTTCCGAGCTCAAAATTTTAGATTCTTAGTTTCATCTTATTGTTTCATTAGTTTCATGTCTTGATTCTAGAATTAATTAACAACTAGTAATCACCTACTTAGTTGTAGATTAATTATTGAATCCGTTTCTTCGTGTCTTCGTTGTTTGTGTGCTTTTCTCATTTTTAACTCGTAGTAACTTCTTTGTTTCAAGTTCGTAAGTGAATCTTATTTTTGTGTCTTGAGTCGATCAAACAAGAATCTATTCCGGCCGCCAAGTAGAATTGACATCCTATTGACTACCGGAGTATAAGCAACTTTCAATATTCGCCGCTCCAATTGTGAGAATCACAAAGGTGAGTGTATACGAGTGTTGGTGAGGAGCGTTACTACTAATCTTGTTTGTTCATTTTGTAGGTTTAAAGGGTGATATAAGGGGAACATGTCTTCGATAGCCGGGGATTATTGTGACTACAACATGGGAGACTATGATTGTAGTGAAGGGTTTTATAGCTACGAAGTTGAGGGAGATTGCGGAGGCTATGAAAATAGCCATGATCGAGACTTGGGCAGATTTGAAAGTTACTGTTTAAGGGGAGAAAATGAGGTGAATGAAGTGCCTAGTGCTTATGGTAACTTTGGAGATGATGTAGGACCTCGTGATGGATCTTATGATGATGTTGGGGCATGTGAGGAGTCTTACACTTCTTACTCCGAACCTAGATTGGGTGTTAGGTATAACCCTTTTGTTTGCAAAGCTTATGAGAGCTATGATGAGGGTACACGTGAGGAGTATGAAGATCCATATTCTCCACCTTGTAGTACTTCTTATCAAAGTCGATATAGTGTGAATGGTTATACTAGCTCTAATGGAGGTTGTCCAATGAGAAGAAGAGGATATGCATCTCCAAAACTAAGGGGTACTCGTATGCCTTACAATGTAGATCCAAGAAGGAGTGTACACTCCGGAAAGGTGACTATTTGTGGGATACCGGGCTGCCTTATGGTGTTGAATGATAGGTACTATGGAAACTACATTCTTCCGTCCATGGTTGATTACTTGGGGTTATTGCGAGAGCCTTTACTTGTTCCATACTACTTGGACGAGTTCACGGTTACCGAGAGGGTAAAAGTTGTCTTCTCCCAATTTGATTACCATGAGGAGGTGTGGTGCGATGTTTTTTCCTTAACCTACGGTCATATGAGCTTGGGTGCCGATTGGTTTGCACGACATCAAGTTCCTAACGTGCAAAATTGGCCTAATATTGTAAGAGACCAATGGGGAAATCGCCTCATAACATACTTGCTACCCAAACCGCAAAGAGAAATGTTTACCTACTCCAATCCGATTTATGATGAGAGACAAAAGATTGAGAGGAGTAAGGGAGTGCAAGGTGGCAATCCGAGAGTGGAAAAAGGAGAGGATATGTGGAGCGAAGTGAGGGGATTGCCACCAAACCGTGCTAACATTGGTTGTCCTTCCATTTCTAAGGACATTTGTGTAGGTACCAACATGACAAGCGAAGGCGAACAATGCCAAAAGGAAGTTGCTGCCCAAGCTTGTGGAGGTCCTTCACCTCACGGCAAGGAAGAGTCTACTCAAGATCTTAAAGGTAAAATAGCTAACTCTTACACTTTAGTGCATGTGAATGACAATTGTGTGGCTAGTAAGCCCTTGAATGTGAGTAGTAGCTTACTTATTTATGAGTCTAATGATTCCGTGCCTCTTGTTGATGATGTACATATTGTGAGTTTGGATACACTAGTTGATCCTATTGATGACGAAATTGACTCTTCTTGTAAGATCAATTTATGTCCACCTAGTGTTGAAGCTTATATGTTGAACGGAAGTACATCGTCTTGTGTAATTGGTGTTGATCAACTTGTTTGTGAAAATTGTTCCCCACTTGAGTATGTGTGTGACGTGCTTAATAGGACTCAAGTGAGTGAAGTATTTGAAAATGTTGGTCAACAAAGTGGGAGTGAACCCGAGATCTCTTCTTGGGGTAATCTTGTGTTTGGAACATCCTTAAAACCTGATATTGATCATTTAGAGTGCGAGGAACTTGCTTATTCCAAATCTGTCCGTGAGGTAGAACACACTCTCTTTAGGTGTAATGTCTTGTTTGAAGATGATTTAAACACTTCTAATGAACCTAGTGGTGAAAATGACGGTATAGCTTACCTTGGAAGCTATAGCCTATATGCTAACCCACTTTGGTGTGACAACCTTCCTCCTAAAGAGGGAAATCTCTTCTTGGAAGATGAGAGTACTCTTAAGGGTAAGGAATGTGTAGTTGCGGAAGCTACTTCTTCTTCTACTTTGTGTGATTTCATTGTTGAGAGTACTCATAGTGATTATTGGGAAACTAGTAGTGAGTACACACATGAGAGCACCTTAGTAGAAGTCGATTTGAGTGATACCTTTCTCTACACTCTATTTGATTTGGATGATATGTATGTTATTGTAGAGAGTATGTCATTTAGTTTAGGTGTAGACCACGGGAAAGGGAAGTGTTGTCGAGACCCATGTCTATGGCCACTTTTCCCATTTGACCCCGGTGCCAAATTTAGAAATGGTGATGTTGGTGCACCAAACTTGTTGCTTGGTCAACATGACAAGCAAAGTGTTACTTTTGATGTATCCTATAACCAAATCCTTTGTACATCTTTTATTGAGTTTTTAATATTCCTTTCAAAGGATTCTTGGTTATATTGCAAATATGTGCAACCTTGGCATGTTGAGATGATTTGTTATGCTAACCCTAACCCTCATGCCATGAGGAATTTGTATTTGTTTGTCCTCTCTTCGGTTTTGCAAGGTTTGGATTCGAGGTCGAATCCTTTTCAAGAAGGGGAGGATGATACGGGACAAATGGCCTTCTTATCTTTTGATGACATTTTTGGAGGCCCACACATAGAGACTCAAGACTTGGTCACCTCGAGAAAACAAGAACATGCATGGAGGACCCGTTTTGAGCATAACTTAAAGCAATCTCGCGTGTGGAAGATTTCTTGGAGAATTTAAGGTTGAGGACTCACGGTTTTGGGCCTTAATTAGGGGTATTTTGGACATTACACATGGTGTATTTACACACCATGGCCGCCCCTCTCATTAAGGGCAAAGTGGTCTTTTGTCTTCATTTGTAATATAGTATAAATAGGCCCCCTTAGTCTTATTTTCACGAGATTTTGGGAGAATGAAGAATTGAAAACATATTCTCTCTCTTTTGAGAGTGTAACACCTTAGTTATAGGACTTGGAAAAGTCATCTTTAGCATAGGGCTTGGAAAAGCCAATATTGATCTTTGTTTGGAAACGGTAGATCTTGAGGCGAGTTCATTCCCTTGGTGGTCACCGTAAGAGTGTGGTGTTGCTATCGTAAGTTCTAAGGGTCCTTAGATTTAATATATCTTTGGGTTCTTGGGTCTTATTGTAGTTTATGTCTCACTATCTATCTCTACAATTTCTTGTAGCCGTGTGTTTGTTATTCCTTAATAATATTGTTATTGTTCTTCATGTTCTT